>JAVMKO010000002.1:34553364-35168364 GCA_032164245.1 Sternotherus odoratus | reverse complement strand
TCTCTGTAATGACTAGATTTCTGCTCTTTGGATCTCGTCATCTTATCTATGGTCCATGATGTAATTCTTATGTATTTCATTGATTTATTTGTTAATCAGTGGTCCTTGCAGGTTCAGCACTATAACTTCCAGATTATTAGCGATGCCATGAGCATGACCCACAAAAGCCTGTTTTCGCAGCTAATCACATTTTGGGCCCCCACAAGGCCACTTGCACCCACAGAGGATTTTTCCCCAGCTGTGCCCATCACATGTACATTTTTGCCACCTGCAAAGCTGTTTGCCCCTACACAGGTGTTTTAGCAGCTGCACCTGTCATGCCTCTATTTTACACTCACAAGCCCCTCTGTGCATACAAAGGTGTTTTTTTCTTAGGTGCACTTGTCACACGGGATCCAATGCGCTCTATGGGGGACAGGACCACCCAATTCACTCACACCCAAGACAGCCTGAGAGGAGGTGGCAGTTGTAGGCCCTGCCTGGCAGTCCCCTGGCTAGTTCACTGAGGGGAGAGTGGAGTATGAGGACTGCAGGTCTCTCTTTCCCTGGAGATGGCCATTGGCTAGAGAGAGGAAAGTGGCCCTATGAGGTACGTTGGAATTTAAGGTTGGCAACGTTCTAATCCCACAAACCCGAACACCCTTCCCCCGCCTCTTCTCTGAGGCCCCTGCCTCCACTCACTCCATCCCCCCTCCCTCTGTTGCTCATTGTCTCCCCCCCCCCCCGGAACTTTCAGTGGGATGGGGGAGGGGGTTGGGGTGTGGGAGTGGGTGAGAGCTCCAGCTGAGGGGTTCAGGGTGAGGGAGAGGGCTCCAGGCTGGGGCAGGGGTGAGGGCTTCAGCTGGGGATGCAAGCTCTGGGGTGGGTCCAGGGATGAGAGGTTTGGGGTGCAGGAGGGCTCAGGGCTGGGGCAGGTGTTTGGGGTGTGGGCTCAGGGAGGGAGTTTAGGTGCAGGAGGGGGCTTGGGGGTACAGCAGGGAGTGCAGGGTGCAGGCTCCAGGAAGGAGTTTGGGTGCAGAAGGGGGCTCAGGTGTGGGAGATTCGACTGTTCAACTCCAACGTGAAATCAGTCCTACTGTATGGAGCTGAAACCTGGAGGACAACCAAAACAACCACCAGGAAGGATCCAGACCTTCATCAACAGTTGCCTCAGAAGGATTCTCCAGATCCGCTGGCCAGACACCATCAGCAACATCCACCTCTTGGAGAGGACCCGTCAACTCCTAGCAGAGGAAGAAATCAGAAGGAGAAGGTGGGGCTGGATAGGACACACACTACGCAAGCAGCCAACCAACATCAGCAGACAGGCACTGCGGTGGAACCCCCAAGGCAAGTGGAAAAGAGGCCGTCCAAGAAACACCTGGCCACGCGACCTTCAGGCTGACACCACAAAAATGGGCTACATCTGGAACCAGCTAGAGAAAATGGCCCAGGATAGAGGACTCTGGAGATCTGTGGTTGGTGGCCCATACCCCGACTGGGGTGACGGGCATAAGTAAGTAAATTTTGAATTGATGGTACTCCTGAAACACGTGTAACTTATTGATTTTTAAATAGTTTTTAGAAGATATCTTAAACAGGTGGGGGATTTTTGCACTTTGAAGTCCTTCCTGTAAAAATGGAATATCGCCTATTTCTTTATTAATAAATCCAGGCAAATGTACATGATGTGAATCGTTGGTCTCCCAACATGTTCTGTATGTTCCTCCATCTTCAAACACACATGGAAGGTCAAATGTTTCATGCTGGCACAAGCCTAGTTTTCTCAGTTGTAACACATTAAGAAAAATGATGGAGTTGAACGCTTTATGTTATGTTTGATTGGTAACTCGAGGAAGCAATTTAAAGAGAAAGGGAGAAATAACACAAGCAGTGCAGTCTCTTCTAACAAGCTGACAAAAAGCTCATTGCTGGCTTCTCTTGCAAGAGCTTTTCAAAATTTGTCAGCCTGTGGTGAAGTGCAGGCTACAGTCCTTAACAGCTCCAGGCAAAGCCTTTGGGTTACAAGGTGTTTTATAATTCTCCTGGTACTATAAGTAATGAATTGCAAGTTGTCTTCGAATTCCCTTGTACTTAAGCTTTTATTTCAGAGCTCCATTTTCCTTCCCATATATCTTTGGACTCTTTGAATACAACCAGCTTATAATGACAGCACTGCTGGGAGATGTGTTAGGCAGAACAGTTGTGAGCTTCCCTGTGGTTGATGCTATGGAAGAAACTGAATAGCATTGATCCTGCTCCAGCTCTTTTAAGTAGTCCCTTGGTTAGGAATTGGTGTCATGTAGGTAGATTTAATCCAGAAGATGTGGATTCTTTAGTGGAATTTTTACATTCGTCTTTCACAGCTGTGGAGAGTTGAGACTAATCATAATTCTCCCTGGTATACTATCATCTCTGTAATTTGAAAAAGGATCAGGAGCCTGCAGGCTTGGAAAATCTTGAAGAAACTCTTGTCTTGAAATACATCATCAAATGCGGAAAGACCACTTGCTACATCATCATAAGGAGCTTAAGAATGCCAATATCAAGTACTTTTCTGGCATTCTTTCAAATGGCCTTAGAAATCTAAGTACATTTTCTTTTGACTACAAAACAGCTTCTTTCCCCTTCAATCAACCCTGTGGCTGTCAATGTGTTTATCTGGTGTTAGGTGCCAGAAATGTATGGAGTTGCTACAGGATAACTGTGGAAAAGTCAGGACTGCCGAAGGGCTTCTCTCATGAATCTACTGCAGTTTTTGCTCAGTTGAAAAGCGTTTGAAGGCCTCTGCCTTCTTTTCCAAAATTCATTGAACTGAAGAGATTTCTTTTGCCTGCTGCTGGTTTGTCATTCTAAACTTGGCCTGTTACAATCATATAGACCAACTGGGCCACATTAATTCCTGGTATAATCGTCAATGGACTTACATTAGGGTGAATCTGACCTATTGGGCCAGATTCCTCATTTTGGCCAAGCTAAGCTCAGCACAGGAATGAGGGTATGGGGAAAGGAATCAAGTTGGCTTTAAGCCACCTTTGCAAGGCTACTCCTAGCATAAACTGGAGCACCATCAGGGCTGCTCTAACTTATACTTGTCACTAACTGCCATCATGGGTTTTCCACAGCTGAGATAGTCAGTGTGGTGTATTTCAGCCATGCCACCATCCTCTTCCAATATTCCTTTGATGCTGCGGACTACAAGAGAGGATGGTGTAGAGTCATTCTGGCAGTTTTTCTCCACTTATGTAGGGGTTATATCTCGGGGGCCATTTTTGCCAAGTTTCTGGCCCCTATACATCACTGGAATAGTGGTAAGAATAGAGTTAGATCATTTTAGCTATTTCCCGTGTGTCAGTCACTCGGGAGGCCTGCAAGTGACATACCTTATGGGAGGGGGAGCCTTAGTCCATGTACTTTTGATTGAGGATCTTGAGTGGAGTACACTTCAAACACACTTGCTTTACTCCCTCTTCATAGAGGTGGAAGGTTGTTTCACCTTTTACTTCATTGGGGGGTCTGCAGGAAACTCTCAAACAGTGGTCTAAGATGCCTATGGTTTAATTAGAAACAGGATTGAGAATAGAAAGAAAATCAGATTAAAACAAAAGAAATGGTTTGTAACATAACTAGATATGGGCCTTATCTATGATGAGTATTAGTCCTTGATTCAAGCCATCAATGGCCAGCAACTGGCATAGCTGGGCTGGTGTGAATCCCTACTATAGACAAAAGAAAGCTGTGATTTACTTTGATGAAGCTTGCTTGGTTTAAAGCAGAGATAAAATCTACTAGTGCAAAGCAAGAATTGTGTTGTCTTCACTGACTAGGGGTTTGTACTAGAGCAGCTACAACATTTGCTGGGATGGGTTGAATGGTGCTAATCTCAAGTATAGACCAGGTTTCTTGACAGTGATGTGCACTTAAATAATCATTTCAATGACTCTTCCACAATATTCTTCAAATCCTTTTCCTGATCAGTGGGTCTAATGTGTCATTTTGAATGATGGAGCACTTACTTCCTAATAATGTGCCAATGCACAAATGTTAGAAAATTAAGACATAATGCAGACTCTTAATTGCAGTCTAATCTTTAATAAACATTTTATGTGTTAACTTAATACTCAGTAAAGTATTAGATCTGGACACTCAATTTTGCTAAAGAACACTTGCAGCATGGGTAGCAGTAAGTGCAAAATTACTCATGCTGTCAATGTATCTCATCAGGGATGCTGAGGGATAGCACTAGAGATGAGAGGACAATTTAAGCTTTAGGCTGATTAAGCCTTTGACTTGTCTGCTGAGCCTTCTAACAAAGGAGCCGTGCTAGTTGTGATGGTGGATTGTTGGTCTGGGTTTTTTTTTGGTGCTAGCTGAATTGTCCATTGGGGACTAGACTCAGATAAAAAATGTAGGCCATCAAACAGACTTCAGACTGTAATGACTTTCACTCACTTCCCATCTTTATTTGAACTGATAACTTCAAGACTTTGTATCCCATTATAAGTCCTCTGAGCCATCGAGTCCTCCTGAATATTAAAATTTTCCTAAAAAGAGTTGGAAAACTTCCAAAGTGAAGTGCTGAGCCTGTCTTGCTGAGGAGCTAATGTGTTTTCAAATGTTTAGAGCCACACTGGCCAATTTTTAGATAAGTACGTCAACAGCATGATAATTCAGGTGTTAGCAAGGGAAGGAACAGTTTTTAAATAAATATTGTGATTTAAAAAATTTCTACCCATTGGGCCATTATCCTTTTAATGAAGCTGGCGTGAGGTTGAAAATTCTGCCTATAACCGTGATATTTTGATCTCTGTGAGGCATAACAAACATTGTAAAGTAGTTTCTGGAAAACCTTTGGCTTATAATGCTGTGTATCAAAAAGGTTGTACTTCCAAATCCACAATAATAATGAGTAACTTTAAATAAACAATGCATTGCCAGGCACTATATAGGTCACTGCACCTGTGTTCTCTGGCACCAGGGATGTCTGTCCCTGTAAACTAGGGCAGACAGAAAGAAGGGATGATAAAGCAGATGGAAACATCTCAGACCAAGGAAAAATGGTTCCATCTGAAAGATAAAAATAATAATTAGTGGTAAATATAACATAATTGGTCTGGAAGGGAAGAGCCAAACAGTGGAATCTGAGTTATATGAAACAGCCATCCAGCACACTGATCTTGAAAAGGATTGGGGGCTCTTGTGGAAAAATCATTCATATTATCAGCCCACTGCACAGCTGCTTTGAGAGAGGCCAACAACGTATGAGACTGTTAGCAGAGGGACAGAAGGGATACAAATCTAAACAATGATACTATTACTTGATGTAGTAGCCAACACTGGAAAATATTTTCCAGGGATGATTCTCCAGATAAGCTGGAGGGTTGGGGTTCTTAAGCACCAAACCACAAGAAGATTGTAGGTGTGGAGGGCTCTGTGAGTGGGAGGTAGAGGTTCCGGTGAACTCTGATTGCTTTTATTTGTTTTGTTAAAGTATCTTTCTTATCAGGCTCTTAAACCTGATATTGTTTTCACAGTGTTCTTAAATATCTTCTCTTCTAGGAGACAAAAACACCAGGAAATTCTCTTACCCAGCTATTGCCACATGACACTGCATTAGTTAGCTTGTGGTGTTTAATCATAGAGATAACATGTAAGCAGTGTCAGGATGAGTGACATCTGGTGGTAAATTGTAGGAATTGCAGTGACTTTTGGAAAATAACATCTTATTTGCATAGACACACCCACCGCACCCAGCCTGCACTCTAACAGCCCAAATGGTCACTTTGGCTACTGTGGGACCCCCCAGTTTCTCTGGTATTGGGGCAAGAATGATAAAGTGTTGATTAACCTGTTTATGTGAATGAGGGTTTGGGACATGTATTTGGCCTTTGGCATGCTGGAGGGACTCGCCATCCGCTGGGTAGTGCTCACTAGACAAGGATTCCAAAACCCACTGAATTGAGAGAGGCTGTGGACAGGCTTCTATACCTTCTGGTGAGGGCTGTACTGGCCTATTGCACTGGGCCTCTCTCCTCTGTGGAATGTTAGAGCTGACTTTTGCTTCCATTAGGAGTCTAACTTCAGCTCACTGAGCTGAAGTCATTTTGGGTCTGGTGGTGCCTCTGCACTAAGGCCCCTCTATGAGCTGAAATCACTTATGAGCTGAGATCACTAGGCCCTGTAAGGGGGGGGGGCTGAAATTGTATTGCTGAACAGTGGATGGAGTAGAGCCAGTTGGATCACCGCTAGCACAGTAGCTGGCGATGAGCAGCAGTGGAGCGGAGCTGTCCGGGTCACCACCAGCAGAGTAGCTGGTGATGAGCCTCAGCAGCAGCAGATACAGATGCTGCAGCAGACCGAGCGGGAGCAGTTTGGGTGACTGCTAGCAGAGTGGCTGGCAATGTGCAGCAGCAGCCGCCACCGCCGCCCGTGGATGGAGCAGAGCCAGTTGGGTCACTGCTAGTGGAGTGGCTGACGGCGTACAGCGGCTGACAGAGCAGAGTGGCTGGAGACAGCAGAGCAGTTCCTGGGCACCTGATGGAATGGCCCATGGTGAGGACTGCAGCACGACTGGAGAGGTGGGGCAGTCGGCCTCTGACCACATAAGGTGCCCCATAACCTGCCCCCCCCTTCCACCCTGGTGGGGAGGTACAACTCTGCTAATGAACTTTTGAACTCTGCTGGGGCTGTTGGACTTTTGGGACCTTGGGTGACTTTGGGGCTTGTGGGACTCAAGAACCCAATGGAAAGGACACAGCCCATTTGCGTGTGTGTGTGTGTGTGGGGATTCTGGTTCATGGTTTGGTTTGTGACTTTTGTTTGTGGTATTTACCCAATAATATGCCACAGTGTTTCTCTCTGTCATTAAAAGGGTTTTGGTACACTCAGACTCTGTGCTTGCGAGAGGGGAAGTATTGCCTCTTAGAGGCGCCCAGAAGGGTGGTATATGGTTGTCCCAGGTCACTGGGTGGGGGCTCGACCCAGTTTTGTTTTGTGTCATTAGAATAGAACCCCTGGATACTGAACCCGGCCCTTGTTGCTGCCAACTCTGATGGGCAGAAGGGTTACACCACAATATAAGAACTAGGGACCACCCAATGAAATTAGTGGGCAGCAGGTTTAAAACAGATAAAAGGAAGTTCTTCTTCACACAGCGCACAGTCAACCTGTGGAACTCCTTGCCAGAAGAGGCTGTGAAGGCTAGGACTATAACAGGGTTTAAAAGAGAACTGGATAAATTCATGGAGGTTAAGTCCATTAATGGCTATTAGCCAGGATGGGTAAGAAATGGTGTCCCTAGCCTTTGTTTGTTTGTCAGAGGGGGGTGATGGATGGCAGGAGAGAGGATCGTTACCTGTTAGGTTCACTCACTCTGGGGCACCTGGCATTGGCCACTGTCGGTAGACAGGATACTGGGCTAGATGGACCGTTGGTCTGACCCAGTACGGCCTTTCTTATGAGCCATTAAGTCTTTCAAACCAGGCTAACCTTTTATGACTACCAGATTCCAGAGACACATACAGTAAAACCTCGATATAACGGACTAATTCGGGTGAGAGGGTGTCCGTTAAAGCCGAAAGTCCGTTTTATAATAAAGTAGGTTTTCCAAATGCGTATGTTAAAAAATGGACAAATTAGTTAGTTTACCTGTTTTTACTTATGTAGACACGTTTGTGTAATTAAAATTAAGTACATATGAAAAGTTTAAATTTCACAGAAAAGTTTGCTATACAGTAGACTCTCGATTATCCGGGATGATCGGGAAAACCTTAATCCCGGTTAATAAAATCCCGGATAATCACGCGTCTACTTGGGTGGGTGGGTGGGTGGGGTTCGCCGGCTGCCCTGGGGGTGGGAGTGGATGGTGGTGGTTCCACCACCTGGCCCAGTCAGCTCCCCTGCTAGCCTGGGTGTAGGAAGCCCAGGCTGGCAGCGGGCTGAGACCCCGGCTGGCAGGAGCCTGCAGGGGGGCGGGGGGAGTCTAAGGCGACAGAGAGCTGAGAAGCGGCAATGGCTGAGCTCCCAGCTCACTGCTGCTTTAGAGTTTCTCCACAGGCTCCTGCTACCTGGGGTCTCAGCTCCTGCTGCCAGCCTGGGCTTCCTACACCCAGAGTGGCTGCAGGCTGAGACCCCAGCTAGCAAGGGGCCAGTGGGGGAAACCCCAAAGCAGCGGCAGGCTAAGCGCTTAGCCCGCTGCCACTTTGGGGTTTCCCCCCGCTGGCCCTTTGCCAGCTGGGGTCCTGCCTCCTGCCCCAGTCTGCTCCCGCTGTCCGCCTGGGTTCCCTGCACCCAGGCTGGCAGCGGGAGCTGACTGGGGCAGGTGGCAGAAGCCTGGGGCGAGAGCCCAAAGCGGCAGTGGGCTCAGCACTGAGCTTGCTGCCGCTTTGGGCTTTCCCCCCAGGCTCCTGCCAGCCGGGGTCTCAGCCCGCTGCCAGCCTGCATTTCCTACACCCAGGCTGGAAGCAGGCTGAGACCTCAGCTTGTAAGGGGCCAGTGGGAGAAGCCCCAAAGCAGCAGCAGGCTAAGGCTGAGCCCGCCGCTGCTTTGGGGCTTCCCCTGCCGACCCGTTTAGACATCCTGGTTAATCCGCAGCCCAGTTAACCCGCACCCGGATAATCGGGAGTCTACTGTAACAGTGAATTAATAACAAAAAAATAACCTGTTAATTTAATTATAAGCAAATCTTGGTTAAAAGCATTTTAAAATTAACAGGGTGTTAATTTTCACATATGACATACGAACTGGAAATTTTGTCCGTTAAATCCGAAGTCCGTTAAATCCGAAGTCCGTTAAATCTGAAGTCCGTTAAATCGAGGGTTTACTGTAATACATTCAGGACCGCTCGTATCCATAGTATGGATTGTACCTGATTTGTCCTCTTAGGGGAAAATCAAGCAACTGCCTCTGCAGTTGTCAAGGCCTGTCAGGCAGTGGACCCAGTGCAGTGACACTGCAGAAGGGAGTGGTCTGTATTGGGGGGTCCTATAAGGTGTTCACATCTGCATGTTATGTAGTCCAGCTGTGAGGAGACTCCCTGTTCAGTAGCACACAGTTAGGGGAGGATGTGGGTGATCTGAGGGAGATCAGTGGTAAAGCCAGAGAACCTGCCACAGCATGGATTCTCCAATCCTTCTCACCTCATCGGGGCCACATTGAGATTGAATGGCTTCATAGCTGTCCCATGGGCTTTAGGGGAGGCTGTCTCTCATGTCTGTTCCAGGAGTTCCTAGCTAGTTTCTCAGGGTGGATGGTGGGCCAAGGATTTGACCCTGTCTGGAGAGAATAAGAACATCCTTCCTTTACATATTTTCCACTAAACAAAACAAAACCCACCAGTAATATTTCTTTGTTCAGTTTCTTTATGGACTTATTTAAAGGTCCTTCTGAATAATGTTGTAATCCTGTTTTAATGTTTTATGGATTTAAATAAGTCTTGGATATTGTACTACATTTTTTCCTTTCTGGCAAAGATCCTTTGTTATAGCTTAAGCAATTTAAAATAAATAATTTTGGTTATTGCATCAGGTTCCATATGCATTTCCTTCTTTGTCTTCTTGCACTGTTTGAGTCTTTTTTTTTTTTTCAGCATCTGAATCTTGCTCATTGTATATTTTACAATGTAGATTAGCATGTGGGTTATGTGTGAATGTTGTTTCAAACAAGCTTTTATGTTTAATTAGTTTATAAACATAAGAGAAATAAGGTCTCTGATGGAGAAGAATGGTTGGCGCCTTATGCTCCACCAGGAGCGAAGAGGATAAGAAGACTGTTCTGTACTTCCTTCAGATCTGTATATTTCAGTGATTTGCACTAGTTCATGTACATAACAAAAGAGAATTATTTACTATCCTTAAAAATAAAAGCAATAGTGGGATTATCACTTGCATTTGAAATAACCAGTTAATCCAGCTATTATTTTCAGACTGACAAGTAATGTAGTTTCCTGAGAGAGAGAGAGAGAAATCCTGACTCCCCTGAAGTCAATGGCAAAACTCCCGTTAACTTCAGTGGCTCAGGATTTCACCCTAAACATAAAAATTCATCTCATCTAATTAAAAAATATCTTGTTTCTTACTAGAAAACACAGATAAATAGGTTTTGTTCAAACTTTAGCTCATCTCTACCAGCAGGGGACACTGCAGGGTGAGGTTATTTGTTTTTTAAGGAAAGATATGGACTGTAAATTGTATTTGAAGCAACCATTTTGCAGGTCTAAAATTTATTTTAATGATCTTCATTGGGGCAATGGATTATCTGTAAATTTAAGATCAAGAGTTGTTTTTAGTGAGATTAATATAAGGACAGATGGATAAAGATATTTTGTGGTGTAAGAATGAAGGAAAATCACATTCTAATGAAAACAGTTTATCCTCTGGTGCTGCAAACAGTATGCAACATCTATTCTTGTTTTTGAAGGATGCTCCACTCTGAACTGAGAAGGCATGGCTTTAGGCCAAGAGACTCTTGACTGTGTTATCATCTGTAGAAAAAAGTTAAAAAGGGAGTCAAAATGCTTTATAAAAGGGAGAGTAGACATTACATTTGCCATCTGTAAAAGCAGTGTAGAAAGTAACAGAAAGAGCGAGTGTATGTATGAGCTATGGTGAAAAGTAAATTGTAATGACACACATAATTAAAAAAAGCAAACAAGAGAAGGAAATACTATAATTTAAACAAATTTATGCTGCACATCAAAGAAGCAAAGGAATGCTTGGCTCAATAAATAGCTTGGGTAGATGTGGTTGTAGGAAATAGCAACAAAATAAAGGGAAGATACAAATGTAACACAATAGATGTAATTTAAATGAGAAGTACAGATCAGAAGTAAAAGTAAAGCATGCATGTGAGGATGAGAAATGTAAAAAAAGTTAAAGAAAAGAAATATTGGGGAAAGCATTTAAAAATGTTTTTAAAGGCAAATACTCAGGTGACTCAAGAAAGCATCCCTTTCCAGGAGCATTTAAGGATATGTTTAACATTAAACACATGCTTAAGTCCTATTGATGCTTAAATTCAGCAGGTTTTTAAGTGCTGCTTTGAATCAGGGACTTAGTGAATGATTAGGAGGAAGTGTTTTGGCTTCTTTATAAAACAGTGTGTTTAACCTAATAGGTATTCTGCTTTGTAGGATCAAAAAAGGCCCAGAACCTCCCTCACAATTTAACAACACATTCTCTCATAAATCCAATTTAAAAAAAATTCCCAGTATTCCCATGCTGAATACTTAACAGTCTTCTCAAACTTATGCTATAGCAATAAATGTGTTATATGACCATAAAATTAAGGTTATGTTGGCTTGTAATGTTTTAGTTTGTTAGCTCTGTGAGCCTTTAGCAATTTTTATAAGGTTTACTGTCCTGGAGTTTGCAATGAACCTGAGCTACAATGTAAAAAACAAACAAACCAACCAACCCCCAAACAAACGAAAACCCCAATGAATAACTCCTAGTTTTTACTTAGAGTTCCGTAGCTGCTTAAAGAAAAAAAAAAAGCATGGAATTCACTATTTTTCTAGCTCTAGGATCTTCTCGATGTTAACTGTCTTTTTCTAAGGTTAGATTAATGACCAATCATTCTGACTGTAGTAAGGTTCTTCCCCGCAAATCAGGCTACACAGAATTCACACTACAGAGTTCAATATCTTATGGGAAGTTTGTGGGTGGATAACAAAGACACTCACATTGCGGGCAAAGTAAAACCTTAGATATCTTTATTAAAATAACAGGGAAAGCTAGAAAAGATCCAAGCCGCATAACAAGATAAAGATAATACAGGATCTGTGGTAGAATTTTTAGAAGCTTTTAGAATTGCATACTCAGACCTTAGTTGGTCCTTAGTTGAGGACCTTGTGTGCATGCCAGCCCTGTCTCTGGCATGCAGTGTCCAATGGTCCAAATTCCCCAGCAAGTTGAAGGGTCAAGTAGAAAAGAAGCAGACAGCAAAGGAAGAGTCACAGGAAAGAACAGCCCTGGACCATATGGTAACTGCCCTATTGCAGGACCTGAGCACCATCTGGTCAAGCTAGTCTTCCATGCCCATTACTATGCCCATATTTAGCCTTTTCACCAATATAATTTTGAGGTATACTTATTCTATATGTTAACATATTGATATGAGTAACTACCTTTTCAGCACATGATCATGCCATGATTAACCGGATTTGCAGTTATAACTTCCATGTTCCTTGCGGTTGCACTGACTGGAACATTGTAATTCCTACCATTGATCATACTCTTCTTCGTTCACAAAATCTAAAGGCAACCATTGATCTGTGCCAAGGGTTATGGGCTACTTAATCACACTTGTCCTAACTTATGCTTCAGCTAATAACTTACAGGATAGAGGCCTATACATCTCTTGTGTTACAGCTGAATACGATAAAAGGCAAGCCACTGAATATAATGGGGCAAACTTGCAATATGGGCTACATTAGAAGATTATTAGTAATTCTTTCACTGTTGTACAGTATTTGAAAGTTACTAGTTTACAGCATCATCATTATACTAATGGAATGTTAGAAGAGGGTTCAATAATATCTCTAGACCGATGATTCTAGAATGTGATAGATCATATGATGATGGACAATGTTGAGCATCAGGTTTCTGGAAGTGTATGCTAGTTGGAGTCTAATTTCTGAAGACTGTGTAGTTGTTTTCTACAGTGCTAGCACATCAGGGGAAAAAGTTGATTTCTGTGCAGTTGCACACATGCAAACTCCACTAGTACTTGCAAAAGGATCCTTTGCTTCTTGAAACACCGTGATCTGCTTTTATTTTGTGATTGTCCAACAGCTAGCAGAGTGGGGGCCTGATCCTGATGGAGGCCACTTGACAATACTGTATTATAAATATTAACTAATAGATAATAATGGCCTATATTTTGAAAAGTGACGACTGATTCAGGATGCCTCCGTTTTTGGGTGCCCCAATTGAGACACTTTAAAAAAAAGCCTGGTTTTCAGAGAGTGGGCGCTCAGGATTTCTGAAAATAAGGTCCCCTTATGGTTGGGCACCCAAAAGAACTACTCACTTTTGAAAATTTAGGTCAAGAACTTTATAAACTTTAACAGATTTTTAAAGAGAATTCCCTTGTATTGAATGCCTAGTTTAGTAATATATGGCTTCCACAGAAATTACAGGGTTTTTCACAGCAATTGAACATGTTTATACTGAATCAGGCCCTTAGCTATGAGAAATGTGGACACAGTGGAAGAGGGCTAAGGAGGGAACAATTCTTCCAATAATATTAAAAATCACAATCACCATCATTTAAAAGACTTCTTTCTGAGCAATAGTCTTCTTAAATTCCACCCATCCCACTACTCCCCAACATACTGTCTTGTTCTGGCTTTTGTTTATTTCACTCAGCCTGCCAGCCCAACAATAGGTTGCTAGAATTGGTTGGTGTCTGATGGTGACCTGAGATGCTTGCCTCAGGATTTGCCAAGCGGAAAATGACCAACTTGGTTTTAAAGTGCTGGCTCTGGTTTGTGAGGAGTTGCCAAGGCCTGTTTACCTTTTTCTTTTATAGCTTGTTCCAGGGTCCGTGGAGGATACACAGCTGCTTGGCAATGCCACAGCTAATTCCTTGGCTGCAAAGTCTAAAAAAGTAGAGCCTCTGATGATGATGCTGACAGACAATATACAAGAACAGTTTACAGTACATATGTACACTGCATACTTTTCTGTACACGGTACATAAATATGCAGGGTTTGTGAGGTGTTTCATTAATCTTTGGCTTAAAAGAAAAGCTAATTTATATAGATAGCAGTATCTCATTGGTCCTGGTCTACACCAATTTTGATTTTGTTCCAGTACCCCCTGTCCTGTATCACTGATGCTGTCTAAAGTGAATTAAACCAAAAATCCCTCTATTTTGCATTTTTGTAATTACAGATTTCTGGGAAGCAGTAAGCTGTTGTTTTGAAGCTTTCTTAACTGATGTTCTGATTCCAAATGACTTAACATTTTTCCTGTTTACATTACTTATAGTTTAACTGGTCACATTTTGTTTTCTCTGGATTATGTTTTTTTATGAGCTTTCTTTTGTACTTTTGCCTGAGCAAACCAGTGGAAAAATTGTGTACACAGAAAAATTAAGAGGGCGTGAATTGGCTTGATTGTCATTCCATCCATATCAAGACATAAGAACATAAGAATGGCAATACTGGGGCTTTAGTATCCTGTCTTCTGACACTGACCAGTGCCAGATGCTTCAGAGGGAATTAACAGAACAGGGAAATTAGCAAGTGATCCATCCACTGTCATTCAGTCCCAGCTTTTGGCGGTCAGAGGTTTAGGGACACCCAGAGCATGAAATTGCATCTCTGTTCATCTTGGATAATCCTCCATGAATTTATCTTAATCTTTTTTTAATCCAGTTATACCTTTGGCCTTGACAGCATCCCCTGGCAATGAATTCCACAGGCTGGCTGTGTGTTGTGTAAAAAACTACTTCCTTATGTTTGTTTTACATCTCCTACCTACTCATTTCATTATGTGACCTTTGGTTTGTTGTTATATGAAGGGATAAATAACATTCCTTATTCATTTTCTCCACACCATTCACAATTTCAGAGACCTCTATCATATCCCCGCTTAGTCATCTCTTTTCTAAGATGAACAGTCCCAAGCCTTTTTAATCTTTCCTGTTCCATATGCCTACTCTTTTTATTGCCCTTCTCTGTATCTTTTCCACTTCTCATGTATCTCTTTTGAGATGGGGCAACCAGAACTGCACACCGTATTCATGGAGTGGGCAGAACCTATATACTAAACCAGCACATCCTTCGAAATCTGGGAGGGGGGCGGATGCAAGCCTGCCCGCGTCTGAAGGCCCCTTCCTCAGCCTAAGGGGAGGAACTATCTGGCTCAGGGTTCAAAAATACTGTCTGCTCATAGTGAGCAGGATTCACTCCTGCATGGGGAGATCCCAATGGATTTCTAATCTGGCACCACAGTTATCAGCCATAACTATTTATCACTAAATTAGAGCAAGACAAGAAGCAGTCCTGGGCCACGGAGACCCTGCCCCTGAACTGTATGCACCAATTGGAGGAACTGTTTAAAAAGGGCATTGGTAGCCTGGAGGGAGTAGTTACAAGTCTGCACAAGGAAGTGAGACTGATCCCTGGGGCAATTGGCAGGGTGACCGCAGCTTTGGTAAGGGCATTCTGGGGAAGTGATCCATATTTCCACCCACCTTTAGAGCTGAGAACCTACAAGAGGCACTGAAGAGTGGGATAACAGATGACGCAGATACTACTAAAACCCTGACACTGCCCCAAATGGAGAAGCCACAGCTTGGTGGGCAGCAACCCTGTGGAGAGTGTAATTTGGGGTGGACCAACAAGTAGTCTGGATGCTACAATGCCCTTTTAGGGTCCTGAGTTGGGAGCCAGTGTAGTGGGAGGGATTGGGTCCTTGTCTCCTCCCCTTCGTCTCTATTATGACTAAGGATAAGATATATCACAGAGATCAGGGATTCGGTGACTTTCAGAGATCTCCATGACATTTTCCACTTGAGCTTAGGGTGACCAGATGTCCCGATTTTATAGGGACGGTCCCGATTTTGGGGTCTTTTTCTTATATAGGCTCCTATTACCCCCCAACCCTTCAGCCCCAGTGTGGTGGGGAAATCCCTCTGGTTTCCCCGGCTCGTTCCCAGGTGGGAATTAAACAGACTTAGACCGAAGTATAAAGACAAAGGCACCCAGTTAGGGCGATCTTTATTACTGCTATAGCAGGATTCCAATGCAAGCAAGAAAGGAATGAATCTGTTGCGCAGTACAGAGTTTTTATACTTTCATTATTACACAAAGTTGCATCAGAAACATTTTCATTGGTTCTAATTTGCCGCAGTGTAATCCTGTGCAGTGGCCCTTTCGCCTCTTACTAAATACATGAAGTTCTTACAAGATAACACTCTCTTACTACAAGATAACACTATTGGCTAAAACAAGGCCTGGCCTTGCAGATAGCAGACCGGCTGAAACAGGCACTGGCCTTGCAAAACTTAAGAGGTCAGACGAAGGGGAGGGGACGAGGACCCAAGCCCTCCCACTACACTGGCTCCCAACTCAGGACCCTTATTTCTTTGGCGAAGTAATTTTCCATACCACCAGGAAAGTAGGGCCCAAGCTGCTGCGGGTGATGGGGCAACTGGAGCTCTGAGCTGCCACCGGTGGTGGCAGGGATCATGCAGCTGTGGTGATGGCAGGTGTTGAACCACCCCCCTTCCCTGGCCTTCCTGCACCAGACGACATCTCAAGCAGTTGGAATGGTTCCAGCAGCACTGCCTCAGGAGGATTTTCAGGATCAGCTGGGACTGACAGACTAACATCAGAATTCTCTCTGACCAACATCAGCAGTATAGAGGCCCAGGTCTTGAACACCAACTCTGCTGGGCTGGCCACTGTGTATGTATGCCTGACACTAGCCTCCCGAAGCAAGAACTCTTCTCTCAGTTAAGTCAGGGAAGAAGAGTTTGTGGAGGGCAGAAGAAGTGCTTCAAAGACATACTGAAAGTACACCTTAGAAAGGGAGGCATTAACCCAACAACCTGGAGGACTTGGTGTGGAACAGAACACCGTGGTGCCATATCATAAACCAAGTCACAGCTCACTTTGAGGAGAACAGATGTGCTCATGAGATAGAGAAGTGACAAAGGGGGAAAGAAAGGGCACAACAGTCCAGCCAACAACTAGGTTTTCTCCAAGATTACACCTGTCACTTCTTTGGGAAAATCTGCAAAGCACAAATTGGGCTCCTCAGCTACTTAAAAAGCCACCAGTGAATCCCCCTGGCAGACATCATCCTCACATCGAGTGATAGCCATAGTAGGAGAAGAAAACATCTCGGAACCCATTAGCCATCCCCATACTCCCACAAATGCACCTATTTACTCACTCAGCCACTCGCCCCACACTTGTGCATCCAGTCCCTCATCCACGTACTAATGCACTCAGTGCTCATTGATTTCCCCAGACAAACGCCATGAGCTTCTTGACTCATCTGTGACCATAACTCGAAATACACCTGCATATTCATTCATATCCCTTTCACTCAGCAATATGTCTACTCACTCAGCCTCCAGGCCCTATTCTTCCTCCTCTTCGTGCTGATAAGGTGGCTGTCTGTCTGTATTGGATCCAATAGTATAGGTAGTTGTGTGGATCTGTACCTAAAATCCAAGCACCTGCAATAATTAAGAGGTTTTGATAAACAAGAGGCTAGTTTGGTGCAGTTTTAGATTTGCCTACATTTAATTGTGCTTACAAAGATTTGTGTTCCATATCTGCTATGGGAAAATAGGGTTAGCCAGGACAGATTACTTGTTAAAACTGATCTAAGGATAAAACGGTGATTTTAATCACACAATTTATAATCACCATGATGAATGATGTTTGTTTTCTAGAGAAAAGAGAATAATATATGTAAAGCTGCACCAGCAGCAAGGCTATATTTTCTGTATGGCTCTGACAAAATGTGAATTATGGATCGTTACAGATTTTTTTTTCTGGATACATCATGGGTTTACAGATGTGTGTTTGCACAAAGGTTCATCTCAGAAGTGACTGGGTGGCCATCTTGAAAGTTCTTCGATTTTATTTCTGTTCTCAAACGTTTTGCTGATATAAAGAACAGGTAGAAACAGTACTACGTGACTTGAGGAACCAATTACTGCTCATGAATAATGAATAACCTAACAAACAGCAGAGAAAGAGATGAAGTAAATCATTCAAAAACAATCTAATCAGCTAAACTATGTTCACTTGAAAGGTTTTTTAACAATTATTTTCTATGAATAGTTTGCCTAGCTCTAGTTCATATACTACAAAAGGAGGTTGGCTTAGCCTTAGAATATTTTTTTACTGCCAAACCCAGACATGGATACAGGGAAACATTTACTGATAACTTAATTAAGGTAACAAAGAGTCCTGTGGCACCTTAAAGACTTAACTAAAGTATTGAAGCATAAGCTTTCGTGGGCTAATACCCACTTTGTCGGATGCAAGCTAATACAAAGTGGGCTAATACAAAGTGGGTATTAGCCCACGAAAGTGTATGCTTCAATACTTTAGTTAGTCTTTAAGGTGCCACAGGACTCTTTGTTACCTCTGCTATTCCAGACTAACAGGCTACCTCTCTGATTATTCTTAACTTAATTAAGGTAGTTGTCGTGGGGTATGCATGCCCTATCTCCCTTTCGGGACGGGATAAGATTGTGATAGCACTGCTGTTACATTGTTAGTGTTTGAGGAATTAGTGTTAGGGAGGAATTACCTATTGCAGATGAGGATGGAGAGATGTTGGATTCTAGTTTGTTCTTTTTCACTTGGCTTTGTGACTAACATGTGACCCTGAACTTCGGTTCTCTCATCCACAGCTTCCAAATTAATCCATTCTTCCTTCATTGGTATGTGAGGTACCCACAGAATCTGCCTTTATGGCTTCTAAATTTGGGGAGGAAATAGGTCAGCCAAGTGGAAAAGCAAAAGCAAAATAACAACAAAATATCAACACCTAATCCGTTCTGTGCCTTTTCACAGTGGGAGTTGAGGAAAACTTAGAAACTGAAGTTATGTCTGCTTTGTCTACACATTAAAGATCCTATAGTGCTTTTCACAATAGTAGTGTCTTGCCCAAAATGTAACCTTTTCCCCAGAGCTGAGCAGTGTACTAAGCTCTGGTTAGCTGCCATTTTCTACCTCTGTGGTGACTGAGTTTCAGTGATGGTGTGTGTGTGTGTGTGTGTGTGTGTGTGTTAGAGTGACCAGATATCCCGATGTTATAGGGACAGTCCTGATTTTTTGGTCTTTTTCTTATATAGGCTCCTATTACCCCCTACCACATCCCAAGTTTTCACGTTTGCTGTCTGGTCACCCTACAGTGTGTGTGTGTGTGTGTGCACGCGTGCGTGTGCCCTAATCTTACAAAGAGATTTGCAGTTGGGGGGAATCCTGGGTTTCAATAGAGGTGCTTAAAGGTCAGGGCTATAGTTTGTAATATCCTTTTAAATCCTTTTATAAATGTCATTATTTAATATTATTATTTATTACAGATGAATGGCTAGCATTACAATCTTGAAAGAGCAACATACCCTTGGCTCAGTCCTGCAAATACTTACATGGGTGAGTAATTTTACTCATTTGAGTGGTTCTTCTACTTTAATGCAAGTGTTTCAAGGTCAGTAATTCTTATCAAATGTTTAAACTCACAGGGGGATACAATTTTGTGGGAGAAGATGAATTCATATGTAAATGGTTAAATTTCAAATAGCAAGAATATTTGCCAGCACACACAACTTTAATTTATCATTAGTTTTTGCCAAATGTGCGAATGGATCAGAATTTGTCTTTTTTCCCCTGAATTTTTTGGAGGGGTGGGCTGGGAGGGAGGAAATAATCCTTTAAAGTACTTTGACTCTAGGGATCAAAGGAGCTCGGACTTATATACCAGCTTATACTGGAAAACAATTTTTTTGTTACACTGTAGCATAGGCTCTGAATAGTTGCTGTTAAACAAAAATAAAAACCATTCAGTTAATGTGTAATTAATAGTTTGGCATTTCCCAAAGGCTTTACCCAGGACCCTTTCTGTTTCTGTTTTGTATTACTGAACTCCTTTGCTAAGTATTTCCAGATCATATAGATTTAGATAAGACATGTTCCAGAACTTATAACATTTTTTATTTTGACTTTACAGTATTTATTAGTGGAATGAAAACAATACTCTGACAAGTCCTCAAACAAATGGCAATATTCATCCTGGATAGTAAAGTGAAATGTTCAGTGGCTCTCATCCATCAGCTCTCCAACCATTCCTTCGTTATATGCATAAAATAATTTAAGAAACTAATTTGATTAGTGTCCTGATCCTGCAATCTGATCTATGTAGGCAGACCCTTGCACCCATGAGGAGTCCCACTGAAGTCAATGGAACTCTCTATGGGTTCAAGGATTGTAGGATTAGAGCCTAAAATACTAATTATGTAACTAGATATAAATTTAATTCATGTGTTTTAGTCTGTGGCCTAATCTTACCTTGTTTCTATGTCTGCATTGTCAAAATATGTGCATGGGATGTTTAGTACAATGGCCACAATTCTTAAATGGAATAGCTGGGGAAATAATAGATTTGATTAATGATCTATATGGTTAATAGATTAATAGATTGTTAAGGCCAGAAGGATCAATTATGATGATAATATAGTTTGGGCTCTTGCATAACACTGGCCAAAGATCCTCGCCCATATTGACATGCACATCACAATTTGTATGAAATTATTATGGTTTCATCTATACCCCTGTAATGTCTTTAAGTTGGTGCAAGGGACAACTCCTGTGTAACAAATGGCAGGACTGGAGTTTTGGATTGTGAAACCTTCACAGGGCAGAAGTAGTTTTCTTCACTGTCCACAAAGCACCTACTACACTGAGACTATTCAAATAATAAATAGTAATATGCACTCTTATGAAGTCAGATTGTGAACCAGTGCTTGTAACAGTGCAAAAGAGAAGGCTGGCTATGAGTGCAGCGGCTGAGACTGCAATTAGACCAATATATCTCACCATCAGATCAGGCAACACGTCTCAGCTCCCAGATCTCTTAGTGTTTGTCTACAATGCAAAGAAAGACTGGAGGCTGCTGGCCGCTGAGACTGAATGTAATGAAGTTGAGAAATTTGTAATCCAATATGTGTATGGCTGACTACCGTATTTGTGCAACATCCAGGTTTTATTGTCTTTCTTCTGCTGATTCTTTGGCTAGTATGATGTAATGATGACTACCATGTGTTGATATATGGAGTGCTCCTGGGACTTAATGCATTACATTTAATCACCCTGAACTGTATTTTTCTATGATTAAGAAGTGAAAGGGTAGATCATTCTTATCTACATGTATGTGAAACGTTATTTATATTTTTAATCAGGTGAAGGGTTCCTAAGGAACTTAAAATGATTAAGTCCTTAATGTTTAGAGCTGTCAATAGGGGTGACACTTGTCAAGTTCTCTTCTGAAAAGCAAGGTTTCTAAATGTTGTGTTAGAATAAAGGAAACCTCTTTTGGAGTTTTTTTATTAGAAAGTTTTTTTTAAAAAACCACCCTGAATTCAGAAATGCACAAGTTCTACCTTTCTTGCCTCATTTTTCCCCTCTAACATTTCCTGACTCTTAGCTTAGTGAGACGTTTGGGGATGGAGGAACGTGGGGATATTTGGAGAAAGGAAGGAGAATATGAAGGAGCTGGGCAATGTGAGGGGGTAGGAGAATGATAATGAGGGGGAGGGGGGGAAATGGCAGCTCCCCTATCTTTAAAGAGAGAAGAAGTGAAGTTCCCCTCTTAGCAACCTACCTCCCCCACCCACTTTCTTATGTGTGCAATTGTGTGGGATTTTCAAAATCTTTCCAAATTAGCCTAACTCTGCTCCTGTCTAAACCAGCAGAAAAGCTCTCATGGCTTCAATGGAAGCAATATTAGGCAACCCTGAATGCTTCTGAAAATCCCATCTTTTGTTTGTATTTAAGATTATATTTCCCCCCTGGAATGATCAAGCACAAACTAGGATGGGACATTTCCCCCAAAGTGTTTCAAAAGGTAGAAGAATGATCCAAGTTTAATGCAATTTATTATGCTTTAAATGGCTCAGAATTTTAAGCCAAATCTCTTCTGTTTTTGTTTTTAGTTGTTTTTTGTGTGGAGGGGAGCATATACAGGACTCTAACTCTCAGATTCTTGCATACTGACCTGCAGAAAGGGGCATAGCTGTGCTGATGGTTGGGTGTCTTCAGCTCCCCTAAAGTTTCTGTGACCTCACTGAAGTTGCATTCACTTCTCTGTGGGCAGACTTGGATCCATTTGGTGTAGAGGTTGCTGCTGGTGCTGTGCTGGGGTTACCTGTGGAGGAGCATGCTGTCACGGGAGAGAGGGCAGGGCAACCTCCTCATGGAAGTGGGAGTCTTGCCAGAGTCAAACTGAAAAAAGAGCCTGAGAGTCCTTAGGCAGGGGGAAGAGAGAGGACTCCGAGAAATGGCTTCACTTCCACAGGAGCAGCAGACATTCTCTAGCAGTTCTGTATCAGCCACCATGGAGATGAGGGTGGGGAAGGGCTTATAGCTGCTCTGTCTGTAGTTACACAAGTCTGTGATCACAGAACCTTGCAGAGCCTGTGTGTAACTCCAACCTATGATAGAGATAGATCTGCCTGCAGATCAGTTTTGTGGGGGTTCTGGATTCCTTCTTCACTTACCCCTGCATAGCTCCCTGCACAGAGCTCATTTCCTCTGGCTTCGGGCCAGGCTGGAGGTGGTAGGCAAGGAGTATCCAGATGGGGAGAGCAGAACAAGAGGTTCATGAGACAGGATTGTTTCCATTTTAGCTCACAGGTCTTGAGTTTTGTGTTTTCTCTTTGTTTTATTCACCTTCAAGGAGAGGGTGGAAGAATTATAGTCTCATGGTGCAAACTACAGAGTAGAAGTGAAGACCGTGCTTTTCGGGGAAGTTCACGTCTCAGACAGTTGCACATGCTGTATGCACCAAATCAGCCACACGATTAAAACAAGTCTAGAGGCAGCTTTAATTTTAAAAACATTCGCAGAACAAAATGCACATGGACAAACAGTCAGGTAATTGACTCCCCTCTGGGGTTTGTTTTTAAAAAGCCTCTCACTTTGGCCCCTGCTCTAGCTTTGCTGGCACTGCCAGGTTTTTTGGCAAGCTGTTCTTTCCACAAGTGGGGTTGAGAAAGAACACAAAGCAATAAAAATCTGAAAACACTTGAACAAACAGATGCATGCTTTACCCTAGCGGCCTTTTCCCTGGCATTCTAATGGCCGACAAAAATCTTTGAGTAAAAAATTACAACTAAGTACAGAAAAGGCATCCAATGTGTTATAGAATCATTCAAGGAACTCAGAAAGAAATTGCAACCCTTGTTTTATGCTTCTCCACTGTGCCCTAGTGAAGACCGTGGATGTGATGTTGATCAGAGTTACACTTGTGTAAATCCAGAGTAAATTCTATCAACTTCAATGGTATTGCTTTGGGTTTACAGCTTTGTACCTGAGAATCTCTGACCCACCATCGCCTGTGAATTTCTCTTTCTTCAAGAGAATTCAGGATAGCTCTCTGGGCATTTTTCACCTGCTTGTGATCTATCATCTGAAGAGAAGGCAGAAGCTTGCCCAAATCTTAGTTACCCTAATGAATGCCTCCTTGCTTATTTAAAGAAACAGAGTTCTGTATATAATCACACTCCTCTTATCTTAGGCAGCCTTTTACATTGATTTTAAAGTTATGGGCCAGTTCCTGAGGTATTTGCTTGATCCTTTTACAGGCAAATTCCCACAGGTTTCAATGAGTGGTTTTCTTGAGTAAGTACTGAGTAAAACCAGAGATCATTGTGCTGGGGAAACTGTTCCACGTGTAACCATCCATGGAGGGCTTCCTCTCCTTCCCTGTGTAGAGGTGGGACCAGCCACCTCAGTGGCACTGTTCATCACATGCCAGGGATTCCATAGTCTGTATTGGCAGCATAGGTGGTGGGTATAATAGGCCAGGGAAGACTCAGCCTTCCCAGGGGCAGCTGCTGCCACGAGATGCTGGGTTGCGTGTTTTTGCTTATTATTATGTGCTAAGCAGGTTCTGGGGCATCTGGGGAGGTGGTATTTGCTGTTCATCTTCCTGCGCTCATCAGTAATCTCTAGACTCCAGAGAGATTACTGATGAACCCAGGAAGATGAGTAGCAGATACTGTCTCCTCAGATGCTCCAGAACCTGCATGGTGCATATAAAAAGCTCAGTGTTCTTCTGCTGAGCATCTGTGGGTTTCAGGAGGGGCAGTATACCACCTTTCCCATTCTCCAGCCAGTGCAGCTGAGAGCAGCTTGGGCAGCTGGGCCGGCTCGACCAGGCGTACTGGCCAGCATGTCTAGATATGGCCCGGAGTTCCTTTGGCCATGAGAGGGCAGAGGTGGAGGGGGGCTCAGGGCTCCAGCTGTGTGTATGTGTTGGGGGAGGAGGCTCCTGCAGAAGAGGCTGAGGTCTAGTTTCTGTGAAGTGGGAGTCCACCTGCCACCCATGATTGGCAGGTTTCAGGATCCACATGTGGGGAGGGGCAATGGGAGAAGGACATTGGGGCACAGGGATAATATGAGATAAATGGTATTAATGGAACATTGTTTGAGAAGTTCATATATTAACTTGTGGTATTAACTTTTTCAAGGAGCCCATCTGGGCTGGGAACTCCTTTTAAAAAAGGGCTTTTGGAAGCCATCTTTGGGAGAGCCTTGGCACTCTGGTTCCAGGGAGAAATGATAGTCAGGGAGCACGAGGGCTGATGGCCCTTTGCCTCTGGACTGACACTCCCTGTTTGTTTCGACAAGGAAAGGGACCCTGCCTGGGCAATGAAACAATTTGTGGAAAACTCCACAAGGAGGGAACTCCCAGTATTTTCCTTCTGCGGGGCCCTCCTGCCACAGGTTTTCCCAGAGCAAAGGGGTCATCAGTCTTGGTTCAGGACTTCAGGATTTGCTTAATTGTGCTCTACCCAACTTTGTTGCAGCTGAGTTAATTTCGTTCTGAAGCCTTCTCATTTTAAATATACAGCTTGGCTATCTATTTCTTACGTTCCACATGTAAATGAAGTCAAGAATCAGGGTGGTAGCCGTGTTAGTCTGGAATAGCAGAGTTAACAAAGTCCTGTGGCACCTTAAAGACTAACTATAAAGTTTTGAAGCATGAGCTTTCGTGGGCTAATACCCACTTCGTCGGATGCAGGCAGTAGAAGTGTTCACAAACAGGCAGTTATAGAAAAGTAGGTAAGAGCCAGGTGGGAGGTGAAAAGGTTAGTCCAATTAAGCTGGCTCAGCTTAATTGGACTAACCTTTTCACCTCCCACCTGGCTCTTACCTACTTTTCTATAACTGCCTGTTTGTGAACACTTCTACTGCCTGCATCCGACGAAGTGGGTATTAGCCCACGAAAGCTCATGCTTCAAAACTTTATAGTTAGTCTTTAAGGTGCCACAGGACTTTGTTAACTATGTAAATGAAGCTGATCAAAAACTGCAAATATGATGAAAAGCTTCCTGGAGCTAAAGATTTATTTTTCTGCAAGGCAGGGGATCCCAGCACAGGCACACATCTTGTGCTAGATGAAATAGTATGGTAGGTTATCTTAGCAATAGGATGCTTTTCTTACTCTCTGGACAGAAGAGCGAAGTGTGCCTTAGAAAATTTCCCAGTCCAGTAGCATGTTTTTCCGCATCAGGATCACTCATCACCTCTTGTGTCATTTCCCATCCTTTATTTTTTTGGCATGATCAGAGGGACTTCTGGAGGGTTGTAGCCCCTGCTTCTACCGCCTCATCCTTTTAATAGCCGCCAGAGCTCTGGGGAAGTGGCAGCTATTTAAAGGACCAGGATGGCAGAGGCAACATGAACTGCGGGCCCTTTAAATAGTCCCTGGAGCTCCGCCACCACTACTCCAGGGGCCCAGGGGCTATTTAAAGGACTGAGGGCTCCCCCACTTCTACCGCCCTGGTCCCTTAAATAGCCCCTGGAGCCCTGGAGTAGCAGTGGCGGGGCTCTGGTGGTTATTTAAAGGGCCGGGGCGGTAGAAGCAGAGGAGCCCTGGGCCCTTTAAATAGCCCCCAGAGTCCCACAGCCGCTACCCCAGGGCTCCAGCAGTGGGACTCAGGTGGCAATTTAAAGGGCCTGGGGCTCCAGCCACTGCTGGAAGCCACAGGCCCTTTAAAATGCCCCCCAGGGAAGCCGTGATGTGCCAGTAGGGTGCAGCGGTCTTGCCGTACCGGGGCGTACCGGCTTACTTTCACCTCTGCTTGGTGGCTTCCCCAGCAGAAGATCTGCAAGAGAGCCCACAACAGATGAGTCACCATATAGATTAAACCCAAATAGGATATGAATCAGTAGTTTGTCCAAATGCAAAAGTGGCTACATCAGTGGTGTGTAGCAGTCTGGATTCTTGGGATCTATTCTAGTCTCTGTCACTAACTCACTGTGTGATCTTGGTAAAGTCTCAGGCTCTTTGGGCCTGATTGTTTCCTCAAGATAATCCACACATAAAGGACCTGTCTATAGTTCTTCCACATGCTCACAGGAGTATACTGAGAGTCTCCTGGGTGGTATCAGCCCACAGTTGGATCCCTGTGGAAGGCTGATGGTGGAGTTAGGAATTCTTAGACTTTGTCTACACTAAAGGGAAAAGTTAATCTAAGCTACACAATTTGAGTTGCTTGAATAGCGTAACTCAAATCAACGTAGCTTAGATCTGCTAACCGCGGGATCCACACTATGTGACGTCGACAGGAGATGCTCTCCCGTCGACTCCCCTTACTCATCTTGATTCAGTGGAGTACAGGAGTTGATGGGAGAGTGATCTACAATCGATGCATCGATTACCGCTCGTCGATCTCCCCAGTAAGTTTAGACAGGCTCTCAGTTGGGGAGGTGATGGCCAGGGCTTGGGAGGAGAAAGTGGGCCTCCATGCTGGTATCACTTTGCCTATCTCCTTGGATGTGGTTACTAATTATTACAGGTATGTGTTGCAGTTGTGCCCAGTTGCTCTGATCAGTACTGAGACTGAGTGCTGTATACAAAGACACAGTGGAAAAGCCAGTAGACAGTTAATGAAGCCTGAGGCTACACTTTCAGATGAGTGTCTAGAGCTAGGCACCTAAGCCATATTTAGCTACTTAATACCCAGAGCCTGTTTTTCTGAGCTGCTGAGTAGCTACTTGAAATGCTCATCTCTAAAAGCCAATCCAGTTTTACTTATGTGCCTAAAAATGGATTTAGGTAACCAGCTTGAGCAACCCAAGTCTGAAAACTGTGATCATAGAGTTTGCTTAACTTCATTATATGCAATAGGCCCAATTTCGCCCCCAGCAGCATGGGTGCATCTCTTATTGGAAAGACCTTTGTATTCCTGATGGTCAGCTATGTAATCCTTAGACAACACTTCTTACTGTTGGATGAATGGTCATTCCTGTGCTATTTTGGCAGTGTACAATAACAAAGGAAGTTACATCCAGATAGGAAAAATTGGACTCACGAATATGTGAGGAGATAGTTTCAGTGATCCAGTTTCCTCATTTATTTCCCATGAAATAACATCCTCCTCTTTCCCCAAAACTCCTTAGCTTTTTTGTCAGTTTCGTATTATAGGATCCAAGTATATTTGTCAGATTATTTTCATCAGATTCTTGGCCAGTCACAAGGAGTATTTGTGAAAAACACCATGATGTTTCAATTTCTTGCCATGATAGAACATATGTCAGCAAGCTGCAACCTAAGTCGGCAAATTATTCCATGCTGTATGGGACCACAGACAATAGTGATCAGTTCAAGAGCCACCAGAAGTTCTGTCACTTCAGGAATTCATTGTCCCCCTTTCAAGACCAAGATTGGCTGCTTTAGCTGGACAGGAACAGTAAAATGCATTGCAATTTATTTTCTCCATTTGTAGCAGTAGAGCTATGCTTGCCTCATGTCTGGTTAGGTGGCATGAGCAACTGCTTGTTGGATGCCTGTTGAAAATAGTCGGTTGCTGATCAAAACAAGGCATATAGCTTTTTATTGTGAAAAATAGCTTCCAGACTCAAGAAAGATGCAAGTGTTGCATTCCCTGATAGACTTTAGTAATCACCAATGGATGTAGCTACGGTCTATTGTTAGCACTGAACTTCAGCAAATCACATAACTCTTTCAGCCTTTCCACCCTTCTGAGTAATGCAAAAGTAACTATAAATCTTGTTGACAGTTATTTCTATATCTATTGGCAGTCAGTCAGCTGTGGTTTGGAGAACATGGGAACAATATGTACAGCACAGCCAACACCCATTAATTGTCTCTTAAATTTCTTCTATAACTCATAGAATGCATCCCTCCCCCATGATCAACTTCTACAGACACTAATACAGGATTGTCCTACATCAAAGGCTAATAATGTATTAGTTAGTCTATTTTTCAATAATATCTAAAATATGTGCTGATATCTGGACAGTTGATGCTTGAGGTAGAAAGGAAATGTAAAAAGTATGCTTTTTTGTGGTCTATTGAAGAGGTAATTCAAAAATTATTCTGATATATTTATGACTTGCATCATCTACTAAAACGGATTTAAAAACTGCATTATTCTCAGTCCGCGAGTTTTCTGAATGATGCAATAGCAAAAGAGGTTAAACTGGCTAGATTAATTTCAGGCATTTCCAAATTCAGGGGTGTTTGGAGGCCGTCTGGATCACTTTGTCATTTCAACTGCCTGATCCATTGACATACTTCAGTGTCACTTTGTGCTCATTCCTGCACATACCTTACCTGTAACATAGTATTTCAGGGAAAGACATTGAGGCAGAGGATAATAGTAATAGGCTGATGCTGTGATGTCATTTTTGGAACCACATTTTTCTAGATGGAACGGCTGCCTTTTCTTTTTTTGTTTTACAACCTACAATCTCTCTAATGAGCACTTTGCTAATCCACACACCTAATAATACTGCCCCCAAATTGGTGGTCTTCTTTTCAGCTCTCTAAGATTTAGTAGTAGAAGCTGTAGTGATCCCTGATATTACTAGGACTTCATGAATTTTTGTTCAATGATAATGCTGAACTTTTATTAATACAGTATGTGGTATTTCCCCAACTAACTCAGATTAAACTACACCTGTCAAAATAAAAGTACAAATGAAGCACTATCTCTGCTTTTTTATTATTGGTTTGCTTACTCATTTATTTGTAAAACTAGTGATTGAGAATGTCCACAAGTTGTGGGTATTTCAGTCCTAGGTAGAGGAAAGTTTAACCCGCAATTAGATCCTGAGTTTGAATACCTCAAAATATGTGCTTGTTCAAATCCAAGGTTTTAGTTTGGCGCATTATAGAAAAGGGTCATTTTCAAAAAGTCAATCTGGATCCCTGTTCAGATTTTAAACACAGCTAACAATCTGAAGTTTTTGGATACAGGGTTTTGGGTACAGACCCATATCTTGTATTTCAGCCCTTTTTAAAATTGAAAATACAATGTCAAAACTGCTGGTTTTGATACAAGAGGAAATTAACTCAGTGTGAGACCCACATTATGAAACATTTACATAGTTAATTAAAATCCCGACTGTACAATAATTTATAACTTTCTGACTACTGAACTGTCTAAAGTTTGGTTTCGTATTTGCAGAGGAATCCAGGAAGTTTTCACTGTTCTGTGACTTGCATATACTGTACCTAGGTTTTTAGAAAGGATACAGAGTGTCATTCTCTCTAGCGATCTCAGGGATTCAGTATGGGTAAAAGATGTTTTCAGGGGAAACTGCTCTGTGTCAACCTCTTCATAATCCCCTCCCCCCCTTTTTGTTTTCCACTGGCAACAGTGAGAAGTAGGGGTATGGCATAATCAGCATGGTGGAAGGGAATGTGACTTCAGCAACCCAAAGAACTGGAAAACAAACCCATCCAATTTATTGAAGTTGGTTTAAGTAGATCTCCAGAATCCATGGCTAGTTTGGGTATTTTTCTAGTGTCCATTCCAAGTGCCCAGATACCAAAATAATGGCATGTGAAATATTTTTTCCCCACCTTTCTGACTTGAAAAATCCAACTCAAGCCTGTTGGAAGATCGGTGAACATTTTAAAAAGCTGGATGGTACAATGCCAGTATGAACAGTGCTTGCTGTTGTGGTATGTCCCCTGTAGCTGTAACTTGAGAACCCCCGTGCTGGTGGTAGGATCAGTTAGTAGTACACAAGCTGTTACAGAGTGTGAAGCAGGCTGCTGGAGCTTTGCCAGTAATATAATATTGGACTTGTTCCTCCATGTGTGCCATAGATTTATTTCCCACAAGACAGTTCATGTGCTTTACCAGACTTGACAGATACTATAATAGAAAATGACCCACGGAACACAGTATCTGACACCCCCTCAGTGTGCTACACTGCAGTTTTTCTGCAGTGCCAAGGACAATAGAATTGAGTTTTGCAAACTTTCTCTACCCTGGGCCCCAAACCAGCTATTATCCCACAATCCTTTACAGTCACATCCTCCTGTCCTTGTGGCTGTAAAAAGGTGGGTTTGAGGTCAGGGGAAGAAATGGTGCCTGTTTTTTGGGTGGAGTCTAGGGGAGGTGTGGGGTGGGGACTCATCACCACAGCACCTCCCACTGTGGTTACTCCAAGAATTAGCTCTCAGTCCTCTGTGGGACGCCCTCTGCTGGTGGTGTCCCATCCGTCGTGCTGTCCTCCGGCCCACATTGCTCCTCCCTGAGCAGCGTCCGCTTCCAGACAGTCCCCATCTGATTCAGGACACTGTCTTCCAGCAGTGCCCACTAGTCCAGTCACACCGTTCCCCACTTTAAATGAATGATAATGGGTCAGATGCTCAGCTGGTGTAAACTGATGCAGTCTAATGACTTTAATGAAACTTGGTCCATTTACACCAGCTAAGGATATGGCCCAGTAAGTGGTGTTTCCCTGTGTGAGTGCCATGGGTGGGGAAAGAGGAAAAGGGAAAAGGAGGGGCTGTATTTGGGAAAGGCCAGCCTTCCCCCAAGCATGAGGGCACAGAGAATCAACTTTTCTCTTAGCTTGCTTACCTAAGGTGCTAGTGGATGCCAAGACTTACTGTGACCGCCCGCACCCAATTTTCTTTCAGCTTTGCTGGGTATCACAACCCCTCCCCCATAAGGGAACCCCTTCAGTAGAACAACAGTTTCCTGCAAAGAGTCTAGGAAGCTGCTACAAGGCTGTTAGAGTAATGCTGGCCGAATCATGAATGTCTTGCTGTATCCAAAGGTATGTCTCAACAGTAAACTTAGCTCTGATTGTAGTGTGGGTAGGTGTACCCAGGCTACCCTAATTTAGCTAGAGCAGGTAACAGTAGTAGTGGCAGCACAGACTTCAGTGTGGGCTAGTCACCTGAGTACATACCCCAGGCAAGACATTGTATAGACTACCAGGGTTGGAAGGGACCTCAGGAGATCATCTAGTCCAACCCCCTGCTCAAAGCAGGACCAATCCACAACTAAATCATCCAACAGATTTTTGCCCCAGATCCCTGAATGGCCCCCTCAAGGAGTGAATTCATAAGCCTGGGTTTTAGCAGGCCAATGCTCAAACCACTGAGCTATCCCTCCCTGCCAATGAAGTCTAATAATCCATTTGCACTTCTCTAGCACTTTCCATCTGAGGAGTTCGGGGATCCTTACAAATATCAATGAAACAAGCTCCATGGTATTGTAATAATACCATGTAATAATCCCCAGTCAAAGAAGTGTTATTGGCCCCATTTTATAGAGGAGGAATCTGAGTTTCAAAGAGAAAGTGAGTGATTTACCCAAGGTCACACAGGAAGACTGTGGTAGAGCCAGAGCCAACATTATCCAGCCTTTCTGTCTGAAGCCTGTACACAGGCAGCTACACAAATTGCAGTATGCTTGTTTTTGGCTTAGGCATTCCTCATAGGTTGAGATATGCACTGCTTTTTTTTTTCTTGTGGTGTGCAATAACAGAACAACATGACAATTGCATCCCTTACATCTTACATACATGCCACAGAATGATACACACTGTACTGGTTTCCTTAGACCCTAATACCTGGTAACAGTACATGTATTTAATGGAGGATCCAGCACAGGAAATATATGTCTTTTTGTGGTGTTTTCTTCTTGGATAATCCATTATGAAATGACATTTTCACTTATCTTTTGTTACCTGCTTTTCTAAAACAAATATAAACCTTTCATATGATGTTAATCACAGTTCAGGCAATAGTCTGTGTAGCTTCAGGTGCAAAAATAATTAGTAAGGCCATTCTGCATTTGGCAGCAGAATCAGAAACTTGGATTAACAGTACATTCTTATATCTAGCCTTAGATATCAGTTAGCGGAACACTGACCATATGTTTAAGCAGTAGTGGGGCCCGAATCTGCCCTCTGTTACATGGGTGCAACTCTTATTGACTATAAGGGGATTTGAACCAGTGTTTCTGAAGGCAAAGTGGGACGCCAGAACCAGAAATTCCTTCAAAAGCCTGATCAACAATTTGAGCTCCATGTGGCTGGGATGGAGTACTGGATTGTTTTCTAATGCCCGTTTTACATGTGAGATCCAGAGACAACAGAAAGTCTACCTGTGAGTCTCCCTGGCAGCAGAAGCACACAGAGATATATATTTGTCTAATGCTTCATTATGCACCAGTCTGTTTGTAGTGCATAAAGTGGTGGATTCTATATAAATCTAAAGCAAGACAAAGCTCATTTAGCAGAAACTGCGGTGTTTTGGCATCCCTTCCATGCTCTGCATAACTCCCATACTGTCAGTGAGAATTCCATGCACATGTTCAGGGTCAAATAGATTATTCTACTTTTATACTGAATACATCTAATAATTAGATTCTTGCCCCTCTTAAAATACCATTTTATAAAGTATAAAAGGCACACGTGCATTATGCTTTAAAAAAAGTATATCTGTCATAACACCACTTTATTTTGCTTATAAACATGCTGTAGAACTTATGTTACATTTATGAGATGTGCAACAGAAAGTTACAGCGTTATTGAGCCACCACTGTTTAAAAAATTTGGCATCCTTATTACTTGCAAGACTGAAATGTTTTAAATTTATTTACACCCCGCGGTTTCCTTGGGGAACTGTTTTCCATAAGCTAATGAGGCACTGGTGCAAGTGCTTCACTGTTATTCCTGGCAGAAACCACTTAGTCTAATAGACATACTTATTTTTTTTTTTTTCAGTAGCCCAGTGCAAATAATAAATATGAGGAAATACATCATGCCTCTTAATATGGGAGCCAAACTCTAGGACTGCCAGGGTTAAAACAAAGCAATGTCACGATGCAATCCATACATGCACTGTGCCTCATATACCCACAACATTTCATATATTATCCTCTTAACCTATTAAAAATTGAAAATTCAATTTCTTGGAGTCCACTAGAAACAAAGTCAGGCCATCACCAATAAATAAATAAAAAAGCAAATCAAAAATCCAGCTCAACATTTCTGAAAATGATTCTTGTGACATTTCATGAGCTGATCCTTTTGTTTTCTTTTCTTTGTCTGATTCCCTTTTCTTTTGCTACCACAGATGGAAAGATAAATGTATTATATTTCACGCTGGATATATTTGCACCACACACTGTACATAGCTGAATGAAAGTTTGAACATTTCTGATAAATAAAAGAGGCTCTAACTAATAAGGGCTAAATTCATGCTTCATTACATCGTATTCATTCATTCCATGCTTAGCTTCACTTCTGCCAGTACTCCCATTGAAATCAGTGGGATAACTCGTGTTAGTAAATTTGAGCATGTGTGCAAGTGTCAGATCAGCACTTAAGGCAGTGTACAGGGCAATGTAAGCCCAGCGTTAATGGCATTTAACTTGCACTCTGCATTTGAGAGCCCAGATGTTGATTGCCCACACTAGTGACTAGGTTAAGTATTTCTGAGCTCAGGCCCCACATCAGGGCTCCATTGTAGCCACTGCAGTATGCAGACTCCAGTTCGCCCACCCATATCCCAGACTTCCGAGTACGCTCCTGAAACATGCCTGCTTTGGCCTTTTGTTCATGGTGCAGTGTGGGAAAAGTTGACTGTCTATCAGGAAGTTGCTGCAAACCACCAAAAATTGCTGCTGAGCCATCATTTTTGTCTCTGTGCTTCTGGCAACCAGAGATGCCAACATGGAGGAGTCGCTAGTTTTCCTCTCTTGCTTGCACTTTCACTTCTGTTCCATGAGACACCAGTGGACATTTTGATGGTGTTTTTTGACCCACAAAGGCACCTCAGAAGGAGGAAGATGAGGATGATACAGACATGGAAGAATCCAACTAGCTGATGCTACTCATGACTCTTGGTGTAGCTACTGATGGCCTTTATGGTAGACTGGTACTTGAGGAGCAGGGCCACAATCATAAACTGGTGGGATGATTTTGTCATGCAGTGGGACCAGACCATGAAGGAAGCTACTTTTTTGGAGCTGTGGTGAGCAGCTTGCCCTGATCCTCCAGGCTCAGGTCACATGCATGAGGATTGCCATATTGGGTCATAAATGCGCTGCTATAACCATCTGGAAGCTGGCTATCCCAGATTGCTACAGGTCCATTGCTAATAGTTCATTGGAAAGTCAAGCCTGGATAAAGTGGTCACAGAGGTCTTGGAGGCGAGCAGGCATGTGATTTACCCATAGCTGTTGGACATAAACAACATCCCTGAAGTAATTACTGATTTTGTGAGACTAGGATTTCCAATCTGTGCTGGGGCCAGTGATGAGATGCATGTGCCCATATGTAAGTGGGGGAATGGTCCCACTATTTTGGGGAACTTTCCTGGCTTCTGTACTACCCCCGTGGAATTAGATAGCAAAGGGATCTGAGTCCTCAATCCAACTCCCTTTACTCGGAGGCCTGCCTGACCTCGAGGACGCCCCTTCCACTCTCCCATGAAGCAGAGTCCTTGTAACCCTGATGAGGCTGGGCCTAGGATCCCTGTGAGGCCCCACCCCTAGTCTTGTCACTGGAAGGGGGGCTAGGTGTCCCCACTCTGGGGTATTCTCTCTACACTTCTCTGACCCACTGATCACTTCATTGAATTTAAACCAAATACAATTTATTAAACAGCAGCTGTAAGAAAAATAAGGAAAAATAGAAAAGGTTAAAGGAAACAAGGAACCCTGCCCTGTGGGCATCCATGTCTTGATATGTATCACTAAATCTTCCATTTGAAACACCCTAGAAGCCAAAAATTTTATTTTCCACTACACTTTGTTTTCTTAAATCTTAGGAGGTGATAAGGTATCACATTTATACAGTAATTCAGACTTTCCATTTCTTTGTTATGTGTGCGTGATGTAAAACCCTTTAATGTAAGAAGTAAATAATGGCCTTTAGATATAAGCACACAGATTGGTAAATTTAAATATTATTATGTATTTACAACTGCAGCCAGATTATTTGATAAGGCCGTTCTCAGTTTAGGATCATAGGATTCTTTGAGTGTTTTCCTTCCATTTTATTACATTATGTTGCATGAAAGAGTGTAGAAATTTGAAATATGCAAACAAGTTTATAATACTCTATTTCAAGATTCAGCGTGTATTTGCTGTTGACAAGAACACTATAATTGCCTAAAGAGAGTGATAAAATCCTCAAATGTGAGAATTTGTCCATGGGGTGGGGTGGCTGCCCCACCCCATGAGGGACTGGATGGACTAGGGCAGTCCAGTAAGGCTGTGCAGACTGGCAGTCAATGGGAAGGGCCTTCCAGGAGCCAATCAGGGTTTAGATTGGAGGTGACCAATCAGGGACGGGCTAGATTCTATATAAAGGCTGCTCAGGAAGGGAACAGTCAGTGACTCCCAGACCTTCAAGGAAGAAACTCTGACTCCTGAGGGAAGGAGACCAGCACCACGGACAGAGAAGTGCTGGGCAGGCTTGGGAAGCATAGGAGAACTCCAGCCCAGTACCCGCCAGGCTGGAGGCCCTGATGAGAAGGGCCCAACAAGTGCAAGGGGCCAGAGGGGAAGTGGACCAGGGAGATTGACTGAAGAGGGAGAGAAGGAAGGCAGGGAGGCTGACACTAGAGGCTCCCTGGGTTGAGACCCAGAACAGTGGGTGGGCCTGGGTCCTGCCCTTTTCCTCTTTGTGCTGCACCTGACCGTGGGAGAGTAGCCATAATGGACTGCAACTGGTCCTTGAGCGTGGGGCTAGAGTGCGGGGTTGTGGTAGGAATGGTTAAAATACCCCCCCCCCCAGAAGGGAGTGTGACTGGACTAGTAGACACTGCTGGAATTCAGGCACCCCTGAATCAGATGGGGACTATTTGGAAGCGGACACTGCGGAGGGAGGAGCAACGTGGACCCGGAGGACAGAATGATGGATGGGACACCACCAACAGAGGGCGTCCTGCAGAGGACTGAGACCTAATTCCTGGAGTAACCAGTGGGAGGTGCTGTGGTGGTGAGTCCCAACCCTGTCACAGTCACGTTTGGCAACTTGATTTTAAGACAAAAGAGTCTTTTGATGCTAAAAACCAAGTACACACTATCCAAAGGCTGAAACTAGGGTACTTAATATATGGGCTCTTAAATCCATGTTAAGGCACCTAAAAGTCTGATTTCTTCGCTCCACTCCAAAGGAGATCTGACAGTTTGTTTTTTAACATTTATAAAACTTTAACTATTTGCATTTCAACTTAAACTATCATTAAATAATTGTCTGAACTGCCCCATAATTTCCCGCAACTGTGAAAATGCAACTGTGAAAATAAAAAAAAACTTAAAAATTAACATTAATATTCTTCTTCATAGACCATGTTATCTAAGGGACAAATCCTGATCATGTTGCTTCATAGATATGGAACCTGAAAATAGCTCTGCAGTATCCCAGGCTCTCATATTGTGCTCTATGGGCATATGGGGATGGAGAAGCAAGATCCATCCATCCAGAGCTGCCCTCAACACGCAAGCACGTGTTTCTGTGACTGGGTCTTCCATCCTAGACTGCTGTACCCCTCTGTGGGCTTTTCTACAAGATCAATATAGGGCTGTTCAGAAAGGGAGGGGGCTCATTTCTGCAAAGTCCTTTTCCTCTTCTGTGCCTTAATGAGTCCTGCCTGCAGAGTATCTGATAAGCTACTCCATGTAGTCTACTCATAGCTCTGATAAGCTATGTAACACTGCATTCTAATCATTTCCAGTTTGGTTGGGCCAGTGGGGTTAAGGGGCCTGCCCACCCTGCAGGATATGACCCTAGATGACTTACATTTTATTTAATATTCATCTTGTCATAAAATGTAGTGGCTTGGAGCTTAAAAGAGCAAGATATTTCTTGACATTTGCTAAACCAAAGACTACTGAAGTCAGAGTCTTTCGTTTAACTTCAGTGGAGTTTGGATCAGTCATGTAAAGAGGCCACACAGTTGGACAGGCATTCTGTGGAGCCCAGCAGGGCTAAAGTCCAGTAAAGTCATGTTCTAAAGAATGGTACTTGTAGGTGCTATTACAAGGAAATAGACATAGCTGGGAACAAATAAAACAAAAAAGAAAAAGAAAAGAAACAATTCTGATAAGTGTTCACAGTGGAAACTTTACGGGATATTTGTGTGTGTCTGCCCATGATTGGTCTGTATCTAACTCGGGTTGTATGGTTTAGGCACAGTTTGTACAGCCAGCTTTCAAATTTACTGTGCCCCTGTGATTACCTTTTTCACCATGGTTGTCCATGCAGCCTCTTGTTTTCAGTGTCCCTGATGGTTTGCACTGGTGATGATTCAAAATCCTCCAAAGGTTTATCTTCTGCTGAAGGTGGAATCTCTCAAATTTTGCAGTCAGATAACCAGGTTGATCTTCATTTTGTGCACAATCCTCTTTGTTCACCCAGAGTGATTCTCCATGAATTCATAATGCAGTGAAATGTGGCTTTCTGTTTTGAGGGCTATAGTCTCCCTGTAACAAAGAGGATAAGATGTTGTATAATTATACCCTTAAGAAAACTGTGCATTGAAATAGGGTCTAGGCATGATCCTTTCATAGCATAGGCCTAGCTAATTCACTGGTCAAAGGTAGCAATGAGTTAGTTTCCAGTGCATAGTTGTTGGTAAGATCAGAACTTGGATTTTGTCTTGTTTATTTTTTTTTGTATGTTTGATAGTTACTGCCATTAGATTTTAAAAAAATCACACAATGCTGATAACTGCATTTATGGGTAGATGGTTTTATAATACACATAATAATAGAAGGCAACTTCTTGCCAACATGTAAAGTCTCTTTTTCTTTTCAAGCTAGAGGAGATGTTAGTTTATAATGTTGCTTTCTTAGCTGGAACAATTTAGTGAACCAGTATCAATGTGAAGTGCAGTACACATATTCACATGCACATCAATCATCTCTTATGGATCACAAACCAAAACCTGAAAGAATTTTGCTCTCCTGTGGTAAATCCATCCCTTCATTTCTTTGCACAGAAGGAGCAGAAAGTGCATATCTTCAATTACTCAAGAAAGGGCTCATGTTAAACTGCAAAAAACTTCCAAAGAACCCCACCCATCAGATTGTAGGCCTGATTTTCCACTGTCTTGCATCTGTTACAGTCATTTAAGCCTGTGATAAGGAGGTGTAAAATACAGCCATCTGGATCTAGTAGCATTTTACACCAACGCTGCACAAGTGCAAATTACTCCACTAAGCAATGAAGAATCAGACCCGCTTGGCTACACTCACTGACGTTCTGCACCTTCTGCCAGCATTTAAACCAGAACAAAGTGAGTGTAAATTTCTACCATTGTTATGTATGTTGTTCAGTAGAACACAATCATTTTATTTTTAGTACAAGTAGATGAAAAATAATGAGAATTACCTATCTCTACATCCAGAAAAAAATAAAGAACCCCTGTTCTAAGATGTGTTTGGAACATTTTTAATGTAAATATCATGTTCTGTGTATATAGAAAGAGTGCAAGGAATGAGTTTTCCTCATGTGTATACTTTTGTGGAATTAGTAAATTCCTTTTTTTATAACAGTAGCTAGAGACCTCCAATGCATGAGGATATAATTATGAGAGGTATAAAACAGCAAAGAAGTACTCTCTCTTGCCCTAACAATGGTCAGCTGAACCCTTAATGAATGAGCGGGGATAACATCAAGTGGATGTTTGTTCAAAAAGCAGGCTGCAAATTACTGCATCACTGTTATGATCTTCCATACTTATTTACCTTGCTATTCAACGCAAAAGATGTATGGCCTTTATCCCAAAGTCACTTGTGCACATATTGCTTCAGATAGGTGGACCACTTTCTTAAGAAAACAAACACATACCAAGACACGTGTGTCATGTGAACACCTACTCATTTTACAATGATTTGATGGAAAAATATCCATATGCTACTGACATCTATTCCCCCTACAAACAAAACAAAACACAACATTACTGTTTCTTGTTCTGGTGGCAGAGGACCCAAGTACTGGGGATGGCCTTTCTTGTTGCCTCTCTTTTCTTGAGTCATTCAGTTTATCACTGTGACATGTTTGTCAGGGCTGATCACATCCTGTCTTTCCCCCAGCTGTGCGGTACAGCGGAAGGCAGAAATGTGCACAAGAAGGGAATTTTGTATTTGATTGTGCAGCCTTGGGCAGAATGGACCCTGACAGTATCATCCGTCACTGTGCACAGAGCAATGCCAGCATAGTTCTGCTTTGAGGTGATGCACAGGGGACCATCATGTGGGGCCTTGCAAATGTTATCCTGAACAAAGAGGGCCAGTGGAAGGCTGTGCCATCTCCCTGGCCATGCAGGAGCTATAGGTGCATTAGACAAATGATGTTTTGGTCTGCTAAAAGCATGGTTTAGTTCCTGCTCTGCAGTGACCAGGGATGTCAGCTCAGCTGTTGGCAATGGTGATCAGATGCCACATGGTATTTTGGAGCCATGGCTGGTGTAGACCACTGTGAGAACTTACGTTGACTGTGATTTTTGCTTTATTTAATCTGGGTACCTGCTCCCAGCTGACTGATGCAGGGGGTGTAATCACCTTGGTTCTTTTACCACTCACTTTCAACTTCTTTTCATGAGATTTTCACAGAGGTGGTTAGTTGGGTCCCTGATGGATCTTAGCAGTGGCACCGAATACCACATAAATATATATTTTTGGCCAGATTTTCTTTTCTTCTTCAAAGTAAGTAGTTTGTGACACATCAGTGGCACTTGTATCTTCCAGGATGTCCGATTTTACTTCTGATGTCAGTGCTCAGGGTCTTCCTGGATGTGTGTGACAAGACGATGATCACTCTGTGCATGACCACTAGCTGTTCAGCAATGGGTAGAAGGATGTGGAGCTGTGATGAGTGTAGGGCACCTCTCTTGAGCAGAGCATGCTGTCTATCAAGCACACTTTACAGTGGTGAGCCAGCTACAATTTTCCATCATTTTCCTACTGTTTATTAGTCAAAGGTTTACTGCTTTCCTGGCTCCGCCTGTGATTCCTACAGTCTCAGCATGAAGATGTGTTGCACAAAAAGCTTTACTATTTGTGCCCGTTTTCTACATAGCCTCAGCCATTTTGCACATATTTCTATGTTTTGAGATGATTGGGACACAAGGGGTATCCTTCTCTTTTGAGTTTGCTTATTGGTGGTTATGGGTTCTCTCTAATTCAGCTACCTGCTGTCTTTTGTTAACCTTGTCAGTACTAGTGTACACCCAGTACTCAGCTCTGTTTCTCTGTTCTTCAGTTATTATAAACCCTGCCAGTAATATTCCTGAGCTAACCAGAGTGAGTTATTGTGACTTTAGAAGGACATTTCTTACTTTCCAGTCTCCTTGAGATTGAATTCCGATTAGCAGGTGAACAGAAATCGGGTTAAGAGGTTTTCCAGAAGTCCATATCTCACCTGGCTGGCAGACGGCATGCTATCATTCCAGTTTTCTTTATCTGTTTGTAGATCTTTATGAGGTCAAATCTGATCGAATTTAGACAGTATTGTTATGGTGGGAGTCACTAGGTGGCACTGTCATACAGACAAATACAGTCTTTTCTTAGAGTGTGAGGACTGTTCAGACTTTGAAAAAATGCTTGTATTGCTGATGTTCATTTTGGGATGTAGAGATCCTTTGGGGGGGGGGGGAACTATGGCAAGTAGTAATAAGTTTGCTCTAATTTTTCTAACTAGAATCAATTCTTGAGGCAGGAGTTGCTTCCTAGGATCTGGACAGTAGTGTCATGGCTGAGATGCTTGGAAGAGGGGGTTGCCTGCATGTTGTTTATGACCACATCTGTTGACGGACTGATGCATATATTTAGTAGGTAATAAAAAAGTTACACTGAAAATAGACTGAGACTCTGTGTTGCTGATTTCTTCTGTAACGAGAAGCTGACTTGCAAAGCCTCAGCATCGCTATTGCTTGACAGAGAAGTGACAGTACTTACTTGGTTCTTTTAAATACAGCAGTGGTGTGGAAGGAAGCCTCAAAAACACTTATGTATTTATAATGTGTCTTTAGGACTGTATATACAGCTACAGCCTGTGTGTGTATCTATAACTGAGTTTAAATGGGTGTCCTCAATAGAAATCTGAATAATACTTTTAAAGTAGCAAAATCTTTTGAACCCTACTAGTAGAATAGCACTTTCATTTAAAACCATTTTGATATCTTCATCATATTTCTGTATGGTGGGTATTTTTGGCTTCTTAAACTTTGATGTGAGATATAGGACATAGATTTTAGATGTATAAGTTTTAAGACCAGAGGAGTCCACTATGGTAATGCAGTTGGACCTGTGCAACACTGGCTGTGTTGATCAAAATTAGCATATTGCAGCAGCAAAATATCACCGATTGCTCCTACATCAATGTCACCTTGTGAAATTGCTACAGGTGAACTAATCTTTCTCTGAATAACGGCCTGATTCTGGAGCCATCAGGGACAATTAGTACCTATTAACTTCAATGAGGACTACTTGTACTCAACTGCTGCAGAATTTGGCTACATGAATATATCCCCTATCCCATGTGCTCTTTAAAAACGAAAGAAAAACAGTTGAGGGGGAAAAATTTAGCCCTTTGGGGAAAAAGGCAGATTTTGTCTACTCTTCTCTTAGGGGAAATATAACACCAGGATTAGTGTTACGAGGTGTGGCTTAATGAAGTCAACTGGCTCAAAGCTGGATAGAATGGTGCATCCACTGGGGATCAACTGATTCAGCACAGTGGTCAATTTCCTTTACTGTAAGAACTGCGCAAATAAAACAACAAGGATTTTTTCCAGTTTCCATTATTTAGCAAAGTTATTTGGATTTAAGTAAAAATGCATTGAGTATGTAAGATCTCATTTTATAGAGCTAGGGTCAAATCTGGCCTGATGGAATGTATTTTATTTGTCATGTGCCTATCACCTTAGTGTCAAAAGTGCCAAACATTAACTTCTCTGGAAATATACGTGTGAGTCAGGTGGGGAGTATTTGGCCCTTTTGGTCCCCTCTGCACTTGCAGAAGTAGGAGGGAGATTACTCAATCAAGTGGCTCAGATACTCCTGAGCTAGAATATTATCTATTAGTTTATAGAGCCCCCCAAATGTGATAGGGGCTTCACATAAAACATCAAAGGGCAGGTTCCTTGCCCCCAAGAGCTTATATCTAGGTCAGTGTTTCTCAACTGGTGGGTTGCAAGTCCTGTGGGATCCCAAAAGGCTATGGGGTGTGTGTGGATATTTGTGAAGCATTGAAAATGTCACAACTATCTAAACCAGTGGTTCTCAAACTTTAATAACCCAAGGACTCCCATTTTTTATTTAAAATATTGCTGTGGACCCTGAAGCCCTCCTGCTTAGCCCAAGGGCCCCACCTCCACACTACCTCTTTCCCCAACGCCCCACCCCTACCCCATACCTTCCTGCCCCTCCCCCTGCCTCTTTCCATCCCCTCCCCTGAGCACTCTATGCCTCCTCCTCCCCCTCTCTCCCAGAGCCTCCTGCACACCTGCAGAAGGTGTTGGGAGGGGGGGTGAGGAGTTGATCAGTGCTGCTCACAGATTCCCTGGAATACCCTCATGGACCATGGATCCTAGTTAGAGAAACACTGATCTAAAGCAAAGAAAACAACGCTCCCTGCAGAACCGTACTTTTCATGATCCAGTATTCCCACAGGCTTATATTGTTATTAGTGACACATTTTTTACTATTATTTTTATAGTAACTGTATGGGGGGGTGTCATGAACATTTTTGACTTTGAATAAGGGGGTCAACAACTTGAAAAAGTTGAAAAACACTGATTGAAAGGTCAGGGCAAGAATGACTTCTAGTCGAGTAGGGGCGTCCAGTCGTGCAAGTCAGCTCATTCTTGCTACCGCATTCTTCTCAGTACTTGCCTTCTCTTTTTCCTTTTGTGTAGGAGATTGAGAGAGGAGTGATCAGCTGTGCCCCTTGCACAATGGATAGGCTGTGGAAAACCTCTACATGCCACTCCATTAATGTTTTTGTCACCTTTGCACTTGTGAAACTTTCTAATTTATTTAAAAATAACCTGAGTGTAATTAATTGACATTTGAAAAGAACTATGGGTTTGATCATCATTTCTATGTTCAATCATTCCTGTCTGTGTTAGAGGGTCTCGTGGCTGAGTTACAGTTGATTGTCCCACTGTGTTCCCAAGGTTTACCTGGTTGAGCAAAGGGGGAAAGATTGGGAGGGGGAATCCAGTCCCCCACCCCCCCTCGCAGGGTCCAAGGGGGAGAAGATGAAGAGTGTCTCTGTCCCCTCTTGCTAATATCCTAGACCAGACTTCCCTGGGCCGCTTCCTGTCTTCCCTGACCTCTCCTCAGTTTGGGTTGTGCTCACGACACTCTATTTCCCTCCCAGCAAAAGTCTGCTCACAATCTCAACAATTCCAGCAGTCAGTTGGGACTTGCATGATGTCAAGAATCAGAGAGGTAGCCGTGTTAGTCTGGAATAGCAGAGGTAACAAAGAGTCCTGTGGCACCTTAAAGACTAACTAAAGTATTGAAGCATAAGCTTTCGTGGGCTAATACCCACTTTGGATGAAGTGGGTATTAGCCCACAAAAACTTATGCTTCAATACTTTAGTTAGTCTTTAAGGTGCCACAGGACCCTTTGTTACAGTTGGGACTTGCCAACTCACGTCTCAGTGTGCAGTTATTCCCCCTTGTCAGGGAGAAGGGCAGAGAAAAAGGGTCAGGCCCTGGCCTTCCAGTTTTACTCATAATGGAGACCTTTCTCTGAGGGATCCCTCTGTCACATGAACTACAAACTCCTTCCTGCAGCCAGCCTCTCCTCCACTCTCCCTCCACCTGTCAGAGACCCCTTCTAAGCAGATCCTCCATTTGGAGCATGCTCTTCAGCTTCTGAGGAGTGAGGCCTTGTTGACACAGTGCTGCTCCAACACTCCCTTAGCTTTAGTGTGGGATCTGTAAACCCCATCACAAATACCAATAGAACCAAATTTTCCAACATGTGAGTGTACCCACAAAAACATGTATGCACCTTTTGTGCCTACAAAAACCTGTAGATGTGCATGTAACTTGAATGGACAACACTAGCCACAGACCTATCAAAATCTGGCAAATTGCCTTCAGATGCATTAATCTGTCTATATCTATCTATATATATAAAAGTCAAATGGTGTATGCGTGCATGTATGCGTGTATGTATGTGCACTTACTCCTTCCACACCGTTTCAGCTAGAGACTGGAAATTTGGTACAGTTATAGGCTTTAGGGTCCTAATCAGGGTAAGAGTCGAAAATTTTTCAAATCTTACTTCTTACACCCCCTAGGGATGAAATTCTTTAAAGCCCATTAACATCAGCTGGGCAGTAGGTTAACACCTGCTGTTCTCTGTGACATAGTTATGATGTAATAATACCCCCCTCCAACGGACCACGCACTCGCTCATCTCTCTGCCCCCTCCCCCCTCCAATGCCCCCCCCCACTCGCTCAGCTCTCTCCCCCCTCCAACGGCCCCCCGCACTTGCTCAGCTCTCTCCCCCTCCCCCCCCCAACGGCCCCCACACTCGCTCAGCTCTCTCCCTTCTCCCCCCCCAACAGCCCCCGCACTCGCTCAGCTCTCTCCCCCCCTCCAACAGCCTCCCCACTTGCTCAGCTCTCCCCCCTCAGGTAAGAATAGAAAATTTTTAAAATGTTCCCCCTCTCCTCCTCCAATGGCCCACGCACTGGCTCAGCTCTCTCCCCTTTCTCCCACATCTAAATGCAAGAGAATGAAATTAATTAGACAAAATGAGACTTCTGAACAAAATTTGTATTAATAAAAAACATTGTAGTCTTTTTACATCCCAGTTTCCAATTACAAATACCCTGAGCAATGCCGGGTATTTTTGCTAGTCCATAATAAGAGGTTCTTTCAATCTGACCATCAGTTCATCCATCTATTTCTAACGCTTCTATCTTCAGGGTACCCAGATCATTAAGGTTAAGATTGGGATCAACCTGTTGTAATTATGGTCTAGAATTTTCTACTTAAAATATGGGTTGAGTCTAACTGTAGATATGAAGCCCCTGCATCCAGCACACAAAATCTTTGGGGAATTTAAAACTGAACTTCACCATGTGGGGCTCTCCTGTGCACGAATATGTGGAGAAAGACTGCTCTGGATTTGGCCAAATTAGCACACTGAACCTTAAATTTAATTAGATGATAGGGTAAGAGTCTAACTAAATAATGACTGTAAGACATCCTGGCCAAAAAGAACATTGGACCATAAAGCTTCCACAGTGGAATAATGCCATGTAAACATGGCTTGAGCTTCAAGTATCTGCCCAAAAGATTTCTACTCTGGGCACACTTCTTAAAGAAGCTACCAATGCTACCTGTGCCCTGATGGAATGGGTTGTGAATCTTCTAAGGGAGTCTATATTAGCTCACTTTTATAACATTGTCTAATGCGGCTTGTATTCCAGTTAGAAAGTTTTGGGGTCAAATGTGTTGATCTATTATTTTTTATGCATACACTACAAATAACCTAGGGGTGATTCTAAATGGCGTAGTTCCATTAATGGAAGAGGAGGTTGAGAAAATGCATGGAGGTATTTAAAGAGCAATTGTGGACATGGCAGGGTTTTGGAGCCTTCCAAAGTATTGCATCTGCTCATGTACCCTAGAACTTCATTTACTCATTTGCTGCCACAGTGCACTTGTGGTGGGTGAGTTGTCCAGTGTTTGGGAGGGATAGTTCAGTGGTTTGAGCACTGGCCTCTCTAAACCCAGGATTGTGAGTTCAAACCTTGAGGAGGCCATTTAGAGATATGGGGCAAAAATCTGTTGGATGATTTTAATTGGGGATTGGTCTTGCTTTGAGCTGGGGGTTAGACTAGATTACCTCCAGAGGTCCCTTCCAGCCCTGATATTCTATGGAGTAGCACTGTATTTTGTACTTCTCGGAATCAAGTGTATTAGATGGCGCAATACCAAGTGTATAGAGATAACTAAATCTGAATATCCTCCAAAGCAGGGACTTTCCCTCCAAGTTTCCTTTCCCCACTCTTCAGCCAAAGATGCTCCTCTTGCCTCAAACTATGTTCTCTGGGGAACCAGAGGCTTTTTACCAACTTTCTCAGACCCAGATGACAGCTTGCCATATCTCGGGTCTTCAGATAGTCAATGCAAAACTTCTTGATGCTCAACTTCCCCACTGCATCAGCTGCTGTCCCTTAAGTACCCAGGTCTCCTTGCCTCCACCATCTTTGCAAGAGTGAAGGTGCGAGATGACAGCTTGGTAAGCCAATGGCTCTGTAGCAGGGTGACCACCCACTCCCCCCCCTGAAAAGGGGCTGGGGTAGCCCCAGGAAGGGGTTTGAAACAGCCGAGGACAGGGGCTGTGGTTCTCAGCTGTGGCAAGGGGGCCCCCCTGGGCACCCCAGGCTCCAGTCCTCTGGGCAGCTCCCCCGTCTGGGTTTGGCCTCTCGCTGGTTAGGCTGGGCTAGCTCCCTCCTGGGAGGGGCTCCTTCCTGCCTCCCTGCCTGCTGGCAGCCTCCCTGTAACTGCCTCTCACTTGCCTTTACCTCCTTCTGCTTCACAAACTCAATCTTCTAACTCCTCCTGCCTCCAAACACACTCCTCACTCCCACACCCCTCTCTGGGGAGAAGTCTCTTTAAAGGGCTCTGGCTTGCTCCTTAACTGGTCCCAGCTGGCCCTGCTGCTGGCTGCAGCAGCCTTTCTCAGCTGGACCTAATTTACCTGCAGTTTTCCCCTCTCACCACAGCCTTCCAGCCCTGGGTTTACCACACATCCCCCCCCCCTGCTCAACACCATGGGGTTGGGCTACTTGGGTCGCTGAGCAGTGTACCCTGGACAGGCCGTCCGCATTTCCGTGCAGGAGGCCGGACCTATGTTGTACGCAGAAGTGGAAGGGTTGTAGTGAGAGGAACCACCTGGTGACCCTTGCGTTTTTATCCCTATTCTGGTGCATCCACTTCAGCGGAGCATGGTCCGTGACCAGGGTAAACCGTCTTCCGAGCAGGTAGTAGCGGAGGCTTTCTACGGCCCACTTCACTGCCAGGCACTCCTTCTCTACCACGGCGTATTTCTGTTCCCTGGGCAGGAGCTTCCGACTGAGGTACAGAATGGGGTGGTCTTCTCCATCTATCATCTGGGACAGCACCGCTCCTAGCCCTACTTCGGAGGCATCGGTCTGCAATAAGAACTCCTTCTCCCAATTCGGGGCTATTAGCACGGGGTCGGTGCAGAGGGCCGTCCGCAGATCCTTAAACGCCTCTTCTGCTGCGTTCGACCATTTCACGATATCCGGGCCACGGGCTCTCGTCAGGTCAGTTAGTGGGCATGCCCGGGCGGCGAAATGGGGAATGAACCGTCGGTAATAGCCGACCAACCCCAGGAATGCCCTGACCTGCTTTTTCCGGACTGGTCGTGGCCACTTCTGGATTGCCTCTAACTTGTTAAGCTGGGGTCTCACCAGGCCTCTCCCCACTACATACCCGAGGTATCTGGCTTCTGCTAGTCCAATTGAGCACTTGGCGGGATTCGCAGTCAAACCGGCCTTCCTCAAGGTGTCTAGCACTGCCTCCACCTTCCCCAAGTGTGTCTCCCAGTCGGGGCTATGGATAATCACATCATCCAAATAAGCGGCCGCGTACTTACGATGCGGCCGCAGCAGTTTGTCCATAAGCTGCTGGAAGGTGGCGGGGGCCCCATGTAATCCAAAGGGGAGAACCGTGTATTGGAACAGACCATCTGGAGTGGAAAAGGCTGTTTTCTCCTTGTCCGCTGGGGCAAGGGGGATTTGCCAGTAGCCTTTGGTCAGGTCCAGGGTGGACAGGAACCGCGCTGTTCCTAATCGGTCGATCAGTTCATCTATTCGTGGTAGCGGATAGGCATTGAACTGGGACACGTCGTTCAGCCTCCGGAAGTCATTGCAGAATCTTACACTGCCATCGGGCTTGGGTACCAGGACCACGGGACTGGACCACTGGCTATGGGACTCTTCTATGACCCCCAATCTCAGCATCTTCCGGACTTCAGTTCCAATCATTTCCCTTTTTGCCTCTGGGATCCGATAGGGCTTGACACACACTTTTACCCCAGGCTCCGTGCGGATGTGGTGGCATACCTCCCTGGTTCGGCCTGGTGTCTCCGAGAACACGTCCGGGTGCCGTCTGATCATGCTGATCACCTCTTCTCGTTGGTTTGGGGTCAGCTCGGGGGATATCCCTACCTGGCTAGGCTGGTTCCCTTCCCGGGGGGGGTTGCTCCGAGCGCGACTACTTGAGCCTCTCTATCCTGCCAAGGCTTCAGTAGGTTTACATGATAGATCTGCTCCAGCTTCCGGCGTCCCGGCTGTCGGACCTTATAGTCCACGTCTCCCACGGCTTCGATCACCTCATAGGGCCCTTGCCAGTGGGCTAACAGTTTACTTTCAGCCGTGGGTACAAGCACCATTACTCGGTCCCCCACCTGGAACTTCCGGCTCACCGCCCGACGATCATAATACGTCCGCTGGGCCTCTTGGGCCTTCTTCATGTGCTCTCGCACTATGGGGGTAACCTGGGCTATCCTCTCTCTCATCCGTAGCACATGCTCGATGACATTTCTCTCCGGCTTCGGCTGTTCCTCCCAACCCTCTTTGGCTATATCGAGTATGCCCCGAGGGTGGCGTCCATATAACAACTCGAACGGGGAGAATCCCGTGGAGGCCTGCGGTACCTCCCTCACGGCAAACAGTAGGTAGGGGAGCAGGGTGTCCCAATCCTTCCCGTCCCGGCTCACTACCTTCCGCATCATACTCTTCAATGTCCTATTGAAGCGTTCGACCAGACCGTCCGTCTGAGGGTGGTAAACCGATGTCCTCAGGGTCCGCACTTGGAGCATGTCACACAAGTCCTTCATCAGCTTCGACACAAAGGGGGTCCCTTGATCGGTTAGGATCTCCTTGGGTATTCCTACTTGGGAGAAAATCTGCACCAATTCCCGGGCTATGGTCTTGGACATCGTGTTCCGTAGGGGCACAGCTTCCGGGTATCGGGTGGCGTAGTCAAGCACAACCAGTATGTGCTGATGGCCCCGGGCAGATTTCTCTAGTGGGCCTACCAGGTCCATAGCGATCCTCTCAAAGGGGACTTCAATGATGGGCAGAGGTACCAACGGGGCCCGCAAGTGCGGCCGGGGGGCATGCAATTGGCAGTCCGGGCAGGAGGCGCAATATCGGCGGACAGCCGCGTAGACTCCTGGCCAAAAAAATCTTTTCAGGACCCTGTCGAGGGTTTTATCCACCCCTAGGTGGCCCCCGAAGAGGTGGCTATGGGCTAGGTCCATCACGCCTCTCTGGTGTTTCTGGGGAACCAGGAGTTGCTCTATGGTTTGGTCCGACATCCGGACTACTCTGTATAATAGGTCCCCCTTTATCACATAATACGGTCCTTGGCCCTTAACTTTCCCTTCTACTGGGACTCCATTCACCTCCACTACTTCCTTCTGGATATTGTGGTAGGCTGGATCATTGGCTTGATCCTGCCCAAAGCTTTCCATTGACAGGCCAATCGGTCCTAGCTCCGGGGGATCTATCCCCGGCTCCCTCTCGGGGTCAGTCTGGGGGGCACTCGGTCCGGCGTCGGGCTCCCCCACAGCTCGCCGAGTCCTCTTCCCCCTGGGGCTTACTTGTTCCCCTACCAGCGCTACCCTTCGGTACTGGGTCAAAATCTTCGTCCCCAACTCCTTAGCTGCCCTTCTCTCCTTCCGAGACTTCTTGGGTCCCCCCGGCAGGGAAAATAGCCCTGGGTCAAACTCTCGGAAGGCCGGGGGTCCACACTCCCTTGGCACCCTCTCCTGGATCTTGGCACTAACACCTTCTGCCTCCCTTCCGGGGAGCAGGTTATCGAACCCTGGGAAGTCTCGCCCGATCAGGACCGGGTAGGGGAGCTTCGGGACTACTCCCACCATTACCTTCGTGGGGTTTCCCAGGATGTCTATACTTACGGGGATGGTGGGGTAATAATTGACATCCCCATGTACACAGGATACTCCGGAGCGCTTGGCCCGCGACAGTTGGTCTCGCCCGACCAGCTTCCCCGAGACCAGCGTGACCGCACTCCCGGAGTCTACTAACGCAGTGGTACTAATGCCGTTCATCTTAACGGGCCGGGTGTATCTATGGGGGGCCACCGCGACCCCCACCTGACTTATTAGGACACAGGGACCTTCCATCCCCCCCAGGTCGCATTGCATGGGTTCGGCCTGGTTTGGGCACTGGGCCGCTATATGCCCTACTTCCCCACATGCGTAGCAGCGTATACCCGCTCGGGCTAGCACCCTGGTTCTCGGACTGTTAGGCCGTACCCCCCGAGTCTCGTTCCCCCAGTCCCCAAGCTTCTCCATGCTTTCAGGCTGATCCCCAGCCTCTTTCCCTCCCTCTATGTAACGGCTTGGGGGCATGGTACCCCGGGGTTTTGGCCCTGTGCCCTGCCTCCTACTCAGGCGCACTCCTTCCTTGGTAGTCCGAGGCAGCTCCTGGGAGGCTAGGTGTCTCTCCACGAGGGCTACTAGTTCGTCATAGGAGGAGGGATCGTTCTTACGGACCCAACCCCTTATGTCGGGTGGCAACCCCCGCATATACCTGTCCCGGACTAGGATTTCCACCACTTTCTCTGGTCTGTGGGTCTCAGGCTGCAGCCACTTCTGGGCGAGGTGAATCAAGTCAAACAGCTGGGTCCTTGGTGGCTTGTCGGACTTGTACCTCCAGTCGTGAAACTGCTGGGCTCTCAGGGCTGGCGTCATTCCCGCCCTTGCCAGGATTTCAGCCTTGAGCTGGGGATAATCTGCAGCAGCCTCGGTTGCCAGATCAAAGTAGGCCTTCTGGGCCTCTCCACACAGAAAAGGGGCCAGGATGCTTGCCCACTGCTCCCGGGGCCAGGCCTCTCGCAGGGCTGTCCTCTCGAACGCGAGGAGGTAGGCCTCGGTATCGTCGTCCGCCGTCATTTTCTGTAAATAGTTGCTTGCCCGCAGCGGCCGGGCATCGGGACCCCCACGGGCCAGGGTGCCCAGGACTTTCACCTGCTTCACTAACTCCTGCAATGTGGCTCGGTCCTGGGCTGCCTGGGACATCAGTAACTGGTTGGTTTCCTGCTGCACTCGAACAGCCTCCTGCTGGGCCGCAGTGGCCTGAACCAGTGCCTTCACCACCTCCTCCATTTTCTCTCTCTCTTTTTATGTTTTTGAATAAGGGGGGGGGGGCTTTTCGCCCTGGTCGAGGGGTCTTGCCAGCACGTCTACTCACGATCCCACCTCTAACACCACTTGTGGCAAGGGGGCCCCCCTGGGCACCCCAGGCTCCAGTCCTCTGGGCAGCTCCCCCGTCTGGGTTTGGCCTCTCGCTGGTTAGGCTGGGCTAGCTCCCTCCTGGGAGGGGCTCCTTCCTGCCTCCCTGCCTGCTGGCAGCCTCCCTGTAACTGCCTCTCACTTGCCTTTACCTCCTTCTGCTTCACAAACTCAATCTTCTAACTCCTCCTGCCTCCAAACACACTCCTCACTCCCACACCCCTCTCTGGGGAGAAGTCTCTTTAAAGGGCTCTGGCTTGCTCCTTAACTGGTCCCAGCTGGCCCTGCTGCTGGCTGCAGCAGCCTTTCTCAGCTGGACCTAATTTACCTGCAGTTTTCCCCTCTCACCACAGCCTTCCAGCCCTGGGTTTACCACACAGCCTGTAAACTCCCAGGCTGATTGGGAGTTAGGCTCATCTGGGTGGCCACGCCCCAAACTCTCAGGCTGCATAAAAGCCTGAGAGGCAAAACAGGAAGCAGTCAGTCTCCTCTGTAGCCAGAGGGAGACAGGGCCTGGCTGCAGGGGGCCATTAACAGAGTACCCGGACTGGGACAGGGCAAGGGCAAAGCAGCTGGGAGCCAGGGAGCGACTAAGCTCTAGGGAGAGGGCCCCAGCCTGCTGAGCCTAGGGAAGGCCCGACCCACGGGGTACTGGGGTTGCAAGGGAGGCAGCCCCAGGCTGGGTAGGAGCAGCAGGCCCAGCCCCTTCTTGCCTGTGATGAGTAGCCATGAGACTGCAGTCGGCCTCAGTGAACCGAGGCAAGTGGTGACTGGCAGTGGCCGGATCTGAGGCGAGTTGGGGATAGTGGGTGGAGGGTTCCCCAGGGGGGGAGACCCTAAGACTAGGGGTGTACTGCAGGGGTGCAGCACCCACAGTTGGAGGGCGCCGGGGTCCGGGAGGGACACGGGGCCAGAGTGCAGAGCGAACGTCGGCCGGCACAGGGCACTCCAGGGGTCGAAAAAAGCTGATTCCCGTGACGACCAGATGGGAGCGCCGCCGGGTGAGTGGACGCCATCGTTACAGGCTCTAATAGGGTCTGAAAGGTAAAGACAAAGGAGCTTGTGTCTGAGGTAGAAGACAGGGAGCCAGTGGAAGGTTGCAAAGATGAGTGGTGATGGAGGTGATGTCAGAGCAACAGGTCAGGAAACAGCATAATTTTGAATAGACTTACAGGAGCAAAGTGTCAGGCACGTAGGCCAGAGAAGCATACGTTACAGTAACTGAAGTGCAAGATATTAAAGGCCTTCACAGTCTGGACAGACAGAAAAGGAAGAATCTTTGGAAATATTACATACAGTAAAACCTCCATTTAACGGACTAATTCGGGCGAGGGGGTGTCCGTTAAATCAAAAAGTCCGTTATTTAATAATAATAAAAAATGAGCTGTCGGAGCAGCAGCCCGCCCGCCACAGCTCCGCAGTCCGCCCACTGCCGAGACCCGGGCGGCAGCCGGGAGCCGGCAGCCAGCCTGCCCACTGCCTGGACCCGGGCGGCAGCCGGGAGCTGGCAGCCAGCCCGCCAGAAATGGATCAGGAATGCATCAGATTTGCTCAGATATTTTGTCCGTTGCATCCGAAGTCCGTTAAATCGAGGTCCGTTAAATCGAGGGTTTACTGTAATTAGAAGTGGCAACACTTAGATATGGTGTGGACCAAGAGGACTGAGTGGAAGATGACACAGATTATGGGCCTGATTGACTTGGAGGAGGATGCTGGTATCCACATGGAGGCTTGACTGGTTGGGAAGGGAGATCAAAAGCTCTGTCTTGGCCATGTTGAGCTTAAACTGGCAGCTTGAGCTCCACAAAGTTATGTCAAAAAGACAGGTCAAGGTGCAGGAATTAGTGGAGGAAGATGGATCTGTAGTGGGCAGAAATTCCTGAGTCATTGGACTAAAGATTGTATTTGAAGCCATAGATAAGAGCACCTGGGGTGTGATGTGGTGAGAAGAGAGATAAAAAGCAAAGATGAAGAGGAGCCACAAATAAGTGGAGACTTTTATAAGTTATCCATGGACAATTCATGAACTGAAAAATAGGTTACTTTCAACAAATACAAATTATTCACTCAGCCCTTAAAGCCAGTAAGTTTAACTTACAATTTATTTCCCAAATAATTCCTGGAATTTGCTGTTATGTGTTGGCAGGAGTTTCAGCAATCTGGCAAAAATACACCCTATAGCTTATCTGCTCAAACTTTTGAATTGCAGATTTGCTGAATCCTTTCAAATAGAATGTCTTCCTTTGAGTTATAGCAGCTGCATCTAGTTATTTCACTCTTGTGGTGCAGCAGTGAAACATCATAATGACACAAAATGAGGCTACTAGCACTCAAAGGAGAGCATAGATTTCTGGATCAAATATGACTTCATCTGTTTTGGTAACAAGTTCCCAATTAAGGTTTATTACAGGAGATGCCTGTCAATTCTATGAGACAACATTGAATGGTAACTTTTCCTTGTATGTTTTAAAAAAATGTAATGATCACAAAAGGTGCCAGATTGACACCCCTGAAATCTGGTATCTGCAGAACTGGAGAAAAAGCAGTAGCAGTGCCAGTGTGGCTTAATCCTGATCTTGAGAGGCCATCTGTAGGGTTAAGGGTTTCCAAGTCCATTTGATTCTTGGCCTGTCTGAGACCCCCACCAAGAGGATCAGTTGCTGTGGTGTCCACTAGTCCACAAGTTTAGACATTAACTTGTGCCTCCAAAATGAAATTTGGACTAACATACTTTACCCAGGCACCAAACAGCCATTGGATGGTAAAAGTTTTCGAACAATGTCCATCTGGGCTGCCTTCAGACCAGTGACCAGAAGGTGAAAGGCTCAAATTCCTTGTCAATCTCTTGTACCATCCGAGGCATGAGCAGTTCCTGTGTTCTCTTCTCCTGTGACTTTTCGTGGGATATTGAATATACACCTTTCCATACATTGCTATCCAGCTAATGAAGACCATCAAAGAAAGTGCACTGGGTAACACCAAATAATCACTGAAAACAAACCAAACAGAAGGTAATTTTAAAGACATAAACAATCTGTTGGCCACATGGAAAATAAAAATACAGAACCAGGACTCTGGTTTTAATGGCTTTGAAATGAATGACAAACTTAGCAGGGAACACCCAAAGAGGACATAAAGGTGGAATAGGAGCCTTTCAGGGATGTTTGGTCATATTTGGCCTGGGTTGAGGCTGCCTTCTGATACTTTGTCCTATGGTAGAATGATGATGATGCATTCTGTAAAAAATATAACTATCAGACTTTGTTTAACTTGTGTGATTTCCAAGGTTTACTTAAATTAATTTTTAGAATATTTTTATAGCGTTCCATGGGCATAAGCTAATTCTAGAAAAATGGGAGATTTTATACATCTAAATGGTATGTAAATGTCATCTCCTCGTGGCGTTATCTCCATCCTTCTGGCTGCAACAGGTCTCTCCTAATTGGTAACAGGGTTTGAGCCTTCATTCCATCGGTGCCTGTGCTGCACTGTTTTGGTACCTTTGTGTTGGGGTATTCCTGTGTTCCAAATATGATAACGAGGAGTCTGAACCAGAAGAGAGCCTCTTAGCTGTTTTCACAGCTGATTCCACCAATCATTACTCTGTGGGTGTGCTGTGGAGGAGGTATGGTGGTAAACTCCCATTTGTGTGCAAATTCTTTGAATTCTCCCAAGGCAAGTTAAGGTGGCATTCAGTTTACCAGTCAATGACTTGCTTGTTGCATCAGGCAGGACACTGACCTCACAAATTTGAACAATAGTCCACTGTCATCAAGTACTGGTTTTCCTTGAAGATAAATAAGTCGGCTCCCACCTTTTCCCATGGTTGGGTGGGATGCTCATGTCTGACTGATTCGTCTGAGACCTTCCTCTGAAATGGTTCACTGTGCCACATTCCCTGCAATGCTGTTGTAGTGCAGGGCATTTCTCTTTTATCATGTTGTCTCCTGCAGTAAAGGCATCTCACTATGGTACCGAAACCTGGCCACCTGCCAACCTGCCCACCTCTGCTGTTGTCTCATGCACTTCTGGGGTGTTGTGCATCTTCAGATTTCATTCTCTCTCTTGAAGCTTCTGTTGCATATCCCACATCTAACCATCTGTCTAATATGAGATTTCCTTCCTGGAACAATTTCTCCCACAGACCAAGTGCCTCAGACTATTCTGTCCTGAATTAGGGTGTTTGTCAAATCCCCAAAATTGCATGTAGCATCCGTTGTGTGTAAAGCTGTAACATAGGAGTCACTCCCCTCCCCTTTGCACTGGTCCTTAATGAAAAACCTGTCGCTCCACAGTTTTGTTCTGCTGTGATCAGCAGAGGTGCCCAGGACTGGAACTGCTGTGAGGCTTGAGGCAGAAGTGGGATTCCGAGTGGTGCCCGACCTCTCTGCCTTGTTTTACTTTCCAGTGGTTGTTGTTCTCCTGCATCGTCAGGTCTGTGTTACAGCTCAAACTTCTTGCTTCACCAGGTCCATTGCTTGTGTCTAGGTTTGTGTCCACAAAATCCAGGACTCTGGGGGGTTTAGACCAAGTTTCATGGCTCACGCTGTCAGCTGCTGCACTACAGAGAGCTGAGAGATCAGACACTGCCACCATGTTTAATTTGCAGTGAAGCTAGTGCAGGTTAAGTTGAACAAGTGGAAATATATTAAATCCTGTGCATGCTTTATCCATGGCTGAACTTCTTCCAGCCTAACTCCCCATGTTTCCTGTTCTCCCATTAGTAACAGCTTCCCCTGTGCCTCCCACCAGGAAACATGGGCCCTCTGACTCCAGTTTCACTGATCATGATTAGGGCTCCGTGTCTATCATAGAAGTCACGGATTCCATGACTTTCTGCAACCTCTGACTTTTTCAGGAACCAGTGTGGCTGATCCGAGGGCTTCCCAAGCAGCTGGCTCTGGGGCCAGCTGCTCAAGTGGCCCCCAGGACAGCCAAATTAGCCACTGCTGGAGCGGCCCAGGGGACAGCCACACCAGCCACTGCTCTGGTGCCCCGTGGGCAGTGGTCCCCAGCCAGCTGGAGCAGCCGTGGTCTGCTAGCCGTGGATGCCCCTCCCAAAACCCCTCTCCTCAAGTGCCCCCCCAGAAGCGGCCCCATTCCCTCCCCACCCCAAGATTTAATCAAATATTAAAAATACCTAAGTCGTGGACAGGTCACAGGCATGAATTTTTGTTTATTGCCCATGACCTGTCCAGGGCTTTTATTAAAAATACCTATGAATAAATTGTAGCCTTATTCATTATTTACTCTGCATCTACTAATGTGACAAATACTTCAGTTACCCAAGAGAAGTTAAAGTCTGGCCATATAAGATATGTTGCTGTCCCATTATAAAATAGTTACACTTGTAGAGACAGATTCTTCTTCCTGACTCACACTGAGTATTCCATAAGTCTATGAGGACCTCTGCTGAAGTCAATTGAGTTACTCTGAGAGGGGGAAGTCTGTGTGTAAACTGGAAGAATCTCTCTTCCTCAGGCCGCCAAGTAAGACTCCTCCTCCCCATGCTCTTTTAGCATCTGCTGCAATCTTCTGTCTACACAAGACTCCCTGAGTTCCTGTGTGTGTATTTCTGGGACTGTCTCATGGAGCATATGACCATTCATAATTTATAATTGTAAAACAGAAAAGTTTCCCCTCTCTCCCTGCTTGGTCCTGTGTTGCTGATGCTCCTGCTCTTATGACCATCACAGGCTATGTTTTAGAGCACTTATTTCTATTATACATTTTCTAAATCCAAATCTGATTATTCTGGACTCACAGGACTTCAGAGTTTGTAACTCTAACATGGGAGGACTTCTCTAGCCTAATGTGCTCTGGCATGCCTCAGGCTGCAGCATAGTTAAAGGATGGAAGGAGCAGCAGTGAGACCCAGAGTAGTATGCTGGATCCCACTTCTGTAGGATCAGGGCAGGCTTTTTTCCTAGAAGAAGCCTGACAGGGGGACTTAGTGATGAGCAAGTCTTCGCCAAAGCACTGAGCATAGAGAAATTATACACTGACCACTTGAAGACCTAAGACAGGGCAGAAGACATGCAGCCATTCCTGAAGAGGTCAGGGAAAGGCCAATGGACCTCACAAAAAATAGTCTTAGCCAAGACTGGAGCTCAGGGGTGAAGATAGGGAAGGAAAATCTGGAAGGGAAGTTCCAATTCTGGAGGATATTTAGACTAGGTTATTTGAATGTACCTGATATTGCACACTCTAATAATCCACCTGATTATGAGGAGCCCAAAATCCAAATGCTGGACAACTCGTCCACTGCACGTGCATAGTAGCAGCAAACAGTTAATGAAATTATAAGGTAAATAACCAGAGACAATAGTAAACAGACACGCACTAGCTCTGCTTCAGCCAGTGTACTAAAAATAGCAGCATTGCTGGGGGTGGACTAAGTGGAGGCTCAGACTAGCAGCCGGAATATGTTCTGGGGGGGTCGGGGTGTGTTTGTCCACAGGCAGCTAGCCATAGCTGCTGCTCATGTTACCCCCAGCTACACTGCTCTTTGTAGATTGCTAGCTTGAGCAGAGCTAGCATATCAGCCTATCCATTCTGGGAAGCATGCTTCCAGCTGCCATGTAGACGTACCCTATGCTAAGTGCTTTGAGGGAATGTGTTCAGTACAGTTACCATGTGTTAGAGCTCAAGTGTTCCTGGGAGGCTTTGAAGTTCTAGCCATGTTTGTAAAGGCTCCTTTGGTGCTCACTCCACATTCTCCCAGTCCCTCCTCCTCTCAGGCTGTGTGATGATAAAGACTCAGTTCATACCCACACCAAGAAACACTGAGAAAAGGTCGTCCCCCCACCCAGCTGCTGCCTCAGCCATCCATGTTTGTTATGTCATAGGAAAGCTGGCTGAAGCTAAGCAAGAGCCATGCTTTTATTTCTTTAATAAATGTAAGTTCAGGCCCTTTACATGAATAAAAATAAAAGTCAGACTGTGGAGGTTTTTAAACCTTCCAGAAATAGTCCCCAAATCTCAGCCAAAGTTAATGCAGCCAGAATTTCCATGGAAAGCATCCTCAGTATGGAGGAATTTGTGCCAGCAAGTGTACAAATAACGACTGTTCAGTCCCCTCTTCTCTTGTGCTTCAGCTGCTTTGTGATGGGCTTGGTGGGGAGGGAGAGGCAGCTGAGGCCTTGAAATGATGTCATAAACTTTGTTCAGGGGATGATCACCACAGCTTTCCAAGAGCCTTTGACAAAATCCCTCACTTGAGGCTATTAAGGAAACTCAGCAGTTGAGGGGCGAGAGGTAAACTGCTCTTGCGCATTAGAAACTGGCTAAGAGTAAGGAAAAAATGATCTATTTTAAACATGGCAGAAAGGTTAACAGGGAGGTTTCCCAAGGATCTGTACTGAGGTTGGTTCTGTTTAATTTCTTTATTGATAATCTAGACAAGGGGGTGAACAATGAGGTGAGGGAACTGAGATAGCTGGGTGAATGGGCAGCACAATGGCAAGTGAAATCCATTGGTGACAAATACAAGGTAATGACCTTTGGAAGGTATTATTTACACACTGGTGGTTTTCAAATGAGCTTTAACCATTCATGAATAAAATCTGTGGATCCCTGTGAACAGCTCCATGAAGTCCTCTGCTCACTATGCAGCAACAGTCACAAAAAACACCCAAATGTTAAGATATATGAAGATTGGGATAGAAAGTAATACTGAGAATGTATACTGCCATTATGTAAATTGATGGTATGCCCTTACCTGGCAGAGTGTGTTAGGTTAACCACAGCTGATCTCAGAAAGAATGTAGCAGAAAGAGGAGGAAATGATTTGGAGACAATGAGAATAAGTAGAGGAATAGAAAAACTTCCATCTGAAAGAAGAATGAAAAGACTGGGACTATTTAGAGTAGACATGTTTGGGTATTATGATGATCAATTGCATAGAACCCCCCCTAAAATTGATTAATAAGAAAGAACATGATAGAGGCATATAAAATACTAAAAGGGAAGAGAAGGTAAATCAGATAACCTGCTTCTCTTATCAAGAACAAGGGAACTGCCAATGAAAATAAAAGGCAATACATTTAAAGTTGATAAAATGAAATATTAGCTTTTTACACAATTCATATGTAACTCTTATATACGTGGAACTCTTCATCATAAGATGTCACTGATTCTATGATCATAGCAAGATCCAAAAAAGGACTAGGGACAGATCCTCGACTGGTGTAAATCAGTATATCTCCGTCAGAGCATACCCATTTAAACCTGTGAAGGATCACAGAGAATGAAAACATTCATATAACATTAGACAGAATAACAACAAACAATCAAAAAGCAGATATAGGATGACCACGAACTGACAGAAGTGGGGAAGAAGCTAGTTCCTTTAGAATACTATCACTGGAATTTTTGTACTTTCCTCTGAAACGGCACTGGCCATTCTCAGAGACTGGATACTGGACTAGATGGATGACTGGTTTGATCCAGTATGGTGGTAATCCAATCACTGGGCAGAACCTCAGTAAGGCCTGGGATGGTACGAATTACAGCATAAACCTTCTCACTATATAAGTTGCATAAATCAGCTATAAATATTCTGTCTTTAAAAGGAAAATAAAACAAACTAAAAAAATTGGTGCTTTTTAAATCCTGCAGTATGTTCCTCCTCCCTGACTAGAACGTTGTAGCTGAAAGATGGAGGTTAACAGGAAAGAAAATATCTGTACAATTTTTCCTGATTTTTTCCCCATATAACTTCTTAAAGAGACTAATGGACCTGATGTGACAGATTCAGCATCTGTGAGTTTCCCAAACTATCACACCTGGCGTCAGACATGTATAAAGCCTTGTTTCACACAGCACAGATGCATCACTTAAGTCAGTCATGAGGGGGATGAAGTGTGGGGGACAGAGAGAGAATGTTTTACAGAAACTTGGGTCTTAGGGAAAATACTGGACATGGAAAAAGAGCCATGATGGACTGCACTTCTCTAGCTGTCGAATGTGGCTTTGAAGCTGCTATGGCTTGGAAGTATACCAGGACGTCCAGGAAAAGCAGTTTTTCATACCCAAGTACTAATTTTTTTTCTGATGAGTTTTTAAGTCTTTTAACCCCCCCCCCTACAAGAAAGAGGCAGTAATTTGAAAAACTGCTTTTTATGAACAAAGTTCTGTTCCTTACCAACCAGGGAAACTGTAAAATTGGCTTTCACCAAGGGAGCCGGATAGCTAAAAGAAGTGAAATAGCAGATAAGAGAAACTCTGGAAAGCAATATTTTCATAGTTGGATTCCCAAAAATATTATTTGATTTCTTAATCTGTATTACAATAGATTCTGGAGGCCCTAACCAATAGCAAGGATCAGTTCTGGTTATGGTTCTGTTCAATCTCTTCATCAGTGATTTAGATAATGGTATAGAGTATACTGATAGAGTTTGTAGATGATGCCAACCAAGTGCTTTGGAGGATAGGATTAAAATTCAAAATGATCTGGACAAACTGGAGAAATGGTCTGAAGTAAATAGATTGAAATTAAATAAGGACAAATCCAAAATGCTTGACTTAGGAAGGAACAATTGGCTGCACACATAGAAAATGGGAAATGACTAGCTAGAAAGGAGTACAGCAGAAATGGATAATGTTACATGAGAAGGAAGACAATGGCTGTTAGGCCAACAGGACCTGCAACTTTCTAACTCAAAGGACAAAAGTTCATTACCCATATTGTGGAGAAGGCTAGGAAATATGGGAGTGACTTGGAGCTAGTGGCTGAGTAAAAAGTGATGACGTGGCTGAAATATGGAGAGTTTTGAGTAGCATGGCCTCCACTATAGAATCGTATCCCCCAAGAAATCAGAAAAAGTCCAGCTTTCTCCCCTTTGAGATTTTAATTTTCATCCTATTTCTACTTGATCCTTTCTTCTATTCTGTAACAACAACGGAGGAATGGGCCAGCACCACTCTCATTGTTATAAGCAAGAGGGATAATGTTTTCTCCCCATACACTGAAACCAAACGGCAGAATGGAAAGGTTGGCAATCGGTCCTTTGGGCTGTACCTGCTTTATATAATTCTGCTAGAATCCAGCTGCCCCAGTGATGGATATGTTACAAATAGATGATGACTATTGCCAGTAGACTACTCCCACTCTTACACAACGGTGTATGACTTCAGAGCTTCCATTTTACTACTTCCAAAACGCCACCTCTGAACATAAGCCCCACAAGAACAACTGATTGCTTCTAGCTTGTACCAAGTCCAAATCTCCCCACTGGCCCTGTTCTCTACTACATGGTACAGAAGATGGAATTTTTTTTAACAAGCATCATTGTCATGTCTCTGGGTCCCCAGGCTGTAGGGAGCTGGACCCAAGGGCTCCACCAGGGGGCAGACAGCGAGGGGCAGAGCGCCCACTTCTGCTCCCAACCAGGGCTGGCGACAGAAATTTGGGGCCCCCCTACTTTGATAGTTTGGGCCCCCCCCATCCCAGCCGGAGACCCCCCATCCCAGCCGCCCCCCCCCGCCCAGCCCAGCCGGCGCTCCCCTCCCCCCAGCCCAGCTGACAGCGGATGGGGGCCCCCCCAGCCCAGCCGGCCCCCCCCAGCCCAGCTGACAGCGGATGGGGGCCCCCCCAGCCCAGCAAGCGCTCCCCCCCCAGCCCAGCTGGTGCTCCCCCCCCCCCCCCGGCCAGCTGACAGCTGGCGGCAGCGGGAGCGAGAGCGGCAAGTCGCCCTTTCTCCCCCCCCCCCCCCCCGGACAGCGCTGCTGCCCCGGCCGGGCTCACAGCTCCTGCTGGGGCCAGGCTCGCTTGTCCGGGGGAGAGCCGCGCCGCCTCCCCGCCCCTTCCCCGCTCTCCAGGTCCGGCGACAATGGGTACAGCTGTGTACCGGGTCCCCCCTAAAGTCGGGGGGCCTGGTACAGCTGTACCCATAGTACCCCCCTGTCGCCGGCCCTGCTCCCGATACATTCAGTAAAATGTTGTCCCCTGGCTAGTGGTATTGCTGCTGCTGCTGTGGCCTCAAAGGCAGCGCAGCTGAGCCAGTGGGTCTCCTTCCCCTGTCTATACAGATCAGCAGTGATGGAAGAGCTCAAGCAACTACTGCGGCTGGCTGGTGAGGGCGGTGCTGCTCTTCAGGGGATTGCTGCCTGGGGGGAGGGAAGATGCCAAGGAGCTGGCTCTGGGGATACTGGCTCTGGGGAGGGGCAGTAGAGGAATGGCAGTATCACTGCCAAGCCTTTTTTGCTGCACAACCTGCACAGGCCCAATCCAGGAGCCCAAACTCTGCTTCCCTCTCCCAGTAACGCTTAAGGTGGGGCAGGAAGGGGCTGGGCTGGCTCAGTCTCAGATGTCTGGCTTCTTCGGGGAGCTAGCATGGAGTGTGGGGATGACACAGAAAACACCAACCCCAGATCTGGTAAGGCCTGTCCCCCACCCCTCCTGACCACCTGATTCCAACCCCTAAACCCTCCCTCCCCAGGATGTCTACCCCAATCTCCTCCCTCTGTCAGGATCTCCTTCCCCCAGATCCCTCAGTCCCCCTCCACACCCCAGATCCTCAGCCTCTAAACCCCACCTTCTGCCCTATTGTCTCCATATCAGCTCCCAATTATAGTCATGTCCCTGCCCCACAGAACAGAAGATGCCTGTCTTGACACCACTGTTCTTTTAACAGTAACACATACATGCACCCCCCTTCGCCCCATTGCTTGCCCCAGTCCTTTAAGATGATAGATAGTTTTTAAAAGTCCACAACAATCACTCAGTTAATAGGCTAAGTCATTATGTTTCCAAATTGTCCTATAATCCTTAGTGGAAAATATTTTTCTCACAATATTGGTTAAACATTAGAGCATGTTAATAGTTATTTTCATGTTTGTTAAGCTAATTTCTCTGCAGTTCATTCTGTGGTACTTAATGAGCATTTTGTTTAATCTAGACTTAAGAAATATGGAATCAGGTCTATTGCCACTGACATTCACACAGTGGAGTGCAATGAAATTGTGGAAAAATTTCCTTGATGAAAAGTTTATCAGTCAATACATTTAAAGTAATTATTACTTGCTTGTTTTGTTGCTTCTTTGTAGGTTGCAGCATTGCTGTTTTAATTAGCTCCCTAAGCTGATACTATTTGGTAAAATTTCAGGAAATGTTTGGTAATTTTTTTAGACCACTCCCCTGCTTAAAACCCCACCTGGCGCCAGTGGCACCCCATCAAATGCTACATTCTGAGACAGAGAATCTAAATAGTCTCTACGTCCTACAGTTATACTAGGGACAGTGAGGAATATAATAGGTACCAGAACACTAAGGGGGACACACACACCAATTCTTTTGGTATTTCAGCCACTAATATCAACTACTTAGTGGCTAGGCATGTCCAACTTCTGTTTGTCCTGCTTGCTCACACTTTGCCTTTTCCTTTGCTTGCCAATGTTATCTCATTGCTGTCCTCAGATACATGAATGACGATTTGGGTTTTCATGGTAAAAGGAACTATTGTTTTAACTTCTTGGTGCCCATATTTCATTTTTAAACTTATCTCTGACTCAGAGTGATTTTTCTTTTGGCTTTACTCCCTCACTCCAGCTTCTGAGCGTTACCTGATGATTTCACTTCCTGCAGTTCTTGCAGCTCAGCAGTGTTTAATTGAAAGCCTTTTGTGAGGCCATTGGGCAAAGAGAAGCAGGAGTCTGGATGTTTTAGGCAAATCTTCAAGAGCATTTATCAAATCTCTTTTGTACAACTTGCATCTCTGAGGATTTGAGAGATTGTGCCAGGAGGCAAATTAGACTCCTTAGGAGCAGAAGGTCTATCAGATTAATGCTTTGGTCTGCTGAGCCCTGTGCCAGTGAGTGCATGCATTTTAAAGAGGACTATAAACAGATCTCGTACTGGCAATATGGCAGTCAGGGCAGATGTATTTAAACTTTAGAAGACAGTTGGCCCCATTGGTAGTACCCTGGGCCGATGGCCAGGAGACCCAGGTTCAATTTATAGTTAAGTCATCTGTGTTTATTTCTCACAAAATACATATTTAAAAAAATCTGAAATTAAAACATCACGGTTAAAACACTCTACAGTAAACAGAGGCCTTAAAGGAAGAATGGCTGCCAGTTTTGCTTTTTGTTAAAGCTGTAACAGATTTAAAGTTTATTTTATACCCAACACACACAAGTGTGCCTGAGATAGTTCTGCAAAAGGAGCTGCATGTCTGTGCAAAGGCTGGCCGAGCACTTCAGAGCATGCTGATTCTGAAGTGGACACCCAAAAGATCAACTCAAAGAGAAAGCAATTGTTTTGTGTGCTGATCTAGATAGATACACTGCATAAACGCTTTTGCTAAGATGATGTACATAACTACAGGCACGTCTCAATAGCTTCAGTGCGACATAATATCTTTCAAAAACATGCAGGTTGGAGGGGGAAAATGTCAAATACTAAAATCTCAGGACATGCAATTAAAGTTATACTTTTCAAACTAGGCACCCAAACTATTAGTATGAAATAAAAAGGTGTTAGTACCGTTATACAAGGCACTGGTGAGACCTTATCTGGAATACTCTATGCAGTTCTGGTCTCCCATGTTTAAGAAGGATGAATTCAAACTGGAACAGGTACAGAGAAGGGCTACGAGGATGATCCAAGGAATGGAAAACCTGTCTTATGAAAGGAGACTCAATGAGCGTGGCTTGTTTAGACTAACCAAAAGAAGGCTGAGGGGAGATATGATTGCTCTCTATAAAAATATCAGAGGGATAAATGGATATAAACTGGCCAGCAGGAAGTTTAGACTGGAAATTAGACAAAGGTTTCTAGGGATGGTATGATGGGAGAGCCTAATTTTGGCAATTGATCATTGACTATTAGCGGTAAATATGCCCAATGACCTGTGATGGGATGTTAGATGGGGTGGGATCTGAGTTACTACAGAGAATTTTTTCCTGGGTATCTGGCTGGTGAGTCTTGCCCACATGCTCAGGGTTTAGCTGATTGCCATATATGGAGTCAGGAAGGAATTTTCCTCCAGGCAGATTGGCAGAGGCCCCGGGGGGGTTTCGCTTTCCTCTGCAGCATATGGCACAATTCACTTGCTGGAGGATTCTCTGCACCTTGAAGTCTTTAAACCATGATTTGAGGACTTCAATAGCTCAAACACAGGTTACTACAGGAGTGGGTGGGGGAGATTCTGTGACCTGAATTGTGCAGGAGGTCCGACTAGATGATGATAATGGTCCCTTCTGACGTTATGACTACACTACAACTAGAGGTGTGACTGAAGAACCTTTAGATGTACCTAAGCTTACTTCAGTCTATTTAACTTTAATACAATAATAGTGAAGCTGTGGCAGCAAGGGATGTTACAAATGCACCTGGGACCATCCCCCCAAGTATGTACTCGAGTTCTCAGCCCAACCTGTGCTGTTGCAGGTTCACCGCTATTGTTATTCAAGTAATTAGCTCAAAGCTAGTTTGAGTATGTCTTCACCTATTGCAGTCACACTTCTGATTACATAGGAGAGGAATTTGTAAGATTCTTGTATGTGATCTGGGTGTGATGGTGAGAAAACCTGTAAAGCAGAGCAATCACCACGTGAGAGAACATTTTAGTTTTTGTACTCATTTGAGAAATTTACTTTTGTTACCGATGGATAAGGAAATATGAGTCTAATTTTCTCAAGCACTATTACAAGTCAGGATTAAAATAGTTTAGGTGCCTTGTTTAGAAGTGCAAACGACTTTGCATTTGTTAAGTTTCTATCTTTTTTTTTTAACTCAAAAGTTCTCAAAAGCTAATTTGCACTAAAATTTGCTTGTAACCTTAACTTTACCTGGAAGAGGTGTGTGTGTGTGCACATGTTTGTTTGGGGAGGGAATTTCCTTTTTTCTTGTTAATGTAATTAGGACTGCCTGAGAGGAACCCTGTTCCTCCAACCCCCAGGAGTTCCACAAGCAGAGAGCCTGATCCAACACTGTTCAGGAGGTGGAGGACAGTTAGGAATATCCCCTTTTCTGTTGACCACAAACTCTCCTAGCCACAGTCTTCACACACCATCTTGGGGATGGAAATCTTGATGCCACAGATCTCCTAAGGTCTGCAAAAATGGAATCTCAGTCCTGGAAATCTCTGTAGGTCCTCAGGATCTGAGCTCCTCTCTCGTAAACCCTGAGAGGTGTGTAGGAGTGTGACTCCCTTCCTGTCAACTTTCTATTGTCTGGAGAACTGGGGCTGTCTTCCTATGGCTTAAAAGAAGGAGAGGAATATGGCTGATAAACAGAGCTGGGAGGGAAGAATCCATCTACCATTCCTGTTGCTCCCCAATCCACCAGAGGAGATCAAGGGGTATAATAATAACCCGCTTCCTGCTGCTCTTGCAGCTTCTTGGTGTTCCCCAGACACCTTATAAGGAAGCTTACTGAGTGAAGAATCCCTTCCTTTCTCCCTCATTCCTTTGAATCTGCTTGTCAGCCTCTGAACTCCACCCGCTGATAATCGTATGATGTTTGTCAGAGTCAGCTGCAGCCCACCCCTCACACATACCCTGCACTCCATAGAAGCTCAACAGCTCCTGCTCATAAGCCTTGGGGGGGGGGGGGGGGGTGTTGTGCTCTCTTCACTCCCATGGAGCTTGGATGAGGATACTCATCAGGGCCCCAGCAAACTTGAGTAGGCTTCCTCCAATGTGTTGCCTAAGGTTTGTCATGGGGGCTGTCACGCCTTTTAAGGCTAACTGGGAGTTCTCTCCTTGTGAAGAACTTAATGGGCCCACAGGAAGTGGGGAATGTTTCCTTGCTCTCTCCCAAAGCCCTCTGCTCTCTCCACGCTCTTCCCAGCAGATCTCATCTGGTTTACAGCAGTGGGATTCCCTTCCCACAGATTTCAGGAGGTCCATAAGTGGGACAACTAGGTGTCAACAGGGGACTTCATGGGAGCTATGTGACCGGGGGGCATTCCAGACCTTTCTGTGACCCCCATTGACTCCTTTCATGATTCTTAGGGGGCTGATTGGGTCCCCTATTCCTCTGGGCCTTAGGAAGCTTGGAAACTCCAGTGAGTCTCTTGGTGGAAAAAAAAAATCTCTTTCATTGACCTGCCTCCCTAGTCACAGGGTTATATTTTATGACTAATCTCTTTAGGAAATGGGGTTTTGAGTTGTTTCCCTCTCTTTTTCTATTAGATGAAAGCTTAGGTCTCCAGCAGTAAGTCAATGTGCTATTACTAAGGACAGCAGCACAGATGTTCCATAGAGAGACTCTATACACAAACATTAATAACTTTAGAAGCAAGACTGTAATCAATTAATTTTTGATCCTGGGCACTAGAATGCAGCAAAGGGAATCTAATAAATTAAGTTTTCTCTCACCTATTCATTCTGTGTTTTTGCTACAAAATGGCAAAATCAGACTTCTTGAAATCTAGGGACCACTTCTGTTTTTAGTGCTTCTAACTCAGTTAATCCTTTATAGAAAAATATTGGTTAGCTCAAGATCTGCCCTACCAGTTTTGAGGCTGATAGGACTTTTCTGGATGTTGTGGGTGTTGTGAGGATAGAATCCATTTAAGATCGTGAGGTGGTTATATGCTACAGTTATGGGGGCCATATAAATGCCTAGAGAGATTGATAATGGAACCTCGATCACAAACTTAATTATAGACAAAAGCTGTACTACTGTAATATTAGGACAGAAATAACTGATGGATAAAGCATATGCCATAGATCTGTCTGGTAATAGCACCATCATTTACATTGCATATTATATATGTCACACAAAGAGGGAGTTTCCCTGGTCAGTGAGAAACCTTCATTAATACTACTTTGTTACTATAAATACATTACTGAGAAATGACCGTTAAGATCTCCAAGGATTTTGCTTCACATTTGTTTTGTAAATAAAAACCCTGTGGACCTAGAAAAAAGGAAAATAGTTTGAATGCACAAAAAAGCCCATTACTTGAATATAAATAGTTTAAAAAGCTTAACAAAAATTGTACAGAGATATAATTATTTTCACTGAAAGTTTATTCCCTTGTCTCTTTGGGAATGAATTCTCAACCAATAACTTTTAATTAATGTAAAAGCCAGATGCAGTGAGATGCTGCGTGTCTTCTGCAGAGGCTAGAGGGCAATCAGGGTCAGGTGCATATAGAATAGCCATCAAATGTTGCTGCTACGCAAAAGTGCGGCAAGCAGTGAAAGGCCTAATTGTGCACATGCTGGTGTCAATACCAAAGCTTCAATTCTCTTCAATAATACAGGATCAGGGCCCAAACTCAGTACTTTTAAAGGCCCCAATCTTCCCTCTTGATCACATTGGGTGGAATCTCAGTGAGATTAATTGTAGAATAAGATGCTATTAACCATGAGCATGGATAGCAGAACTGGGCCCTTTGGCAGTGCCCTAACTGTTGTTTTGTAAGCAAGGCCTTCATTGGTAGTAATGAAAACAGTTTATACTGTTAAATGCATTTTATTCTGTATTCTCCATCAGGGGTCCTTGGTTCTGAAACCTGCTCCCCCACTTTGTCTGCCAGAGCCCAGATTTATTAATCTCCCAGACACGCTGCAAATTTTATCTTTCCCCCTCTTTGTTAAGACTGCTGAGGGATGTGTGAGCTGAGCTGGATGTATGTATGTGTAGCCCACTGATTTTTAATTTACAGGATTGGCACCCAGAGCACCTAGTGATAGGCACCCTTAATTGCATTTTATACATGTGAGTAAATACAAATGTAATAAGTGTACATATTTTAAAAAACCCTGGCATTAAGTGCGATTTAAAAAGGTTAGATGCAACAAATCAACACACTACACCAAGCTCCACTGAATGGACTGGACTATAGGATATAGAGACCTTGGTCCTAGCATCCACACGCCCTGACTGGATGATGGATCTGGTAGGGCAGAGGTACTTGAGGATCCACCAGTCAAACTCCCTCATGGAGGCCGTATGTGTGCAGCAGTCATGTGGGCACAGACTCAGGGCTTCAGTGACAGCCACAGAATGAGACCCCAGGAACGATTCCTTTCCTGGCTCCTCTGCAACTGCCCTTCATGCAGGCCATTTACTCAGGATCCCTGGTATTTGACTCTTCTACCTATAAGAGGTGTTCTTCACTTCCACCCACCAAATAGAGTATTTGTACCTTCACCACTAGATGTCCTCCTCTATGTGCATAACATCACTTCCCTGTCATGAGGACTTTATCAAATCATTGAAGTTCTTGTCATTTTTATAAGCCCCCAACCTATGTTTCCGCACGAGAAACACTGTCCATTTATCCGAATAACGCTATCTACTAGTTGAATGGAAACTGGGAAACAGTAATTTAAACTTGCTCGCTTGAAATTTCCTTTACCTATGCTAGGTATTCTAGTGAAAACTCTACAGCCATCACATTCAGCTTGATGCTACAATGCTACATCAGGTAAAGAATCAGATGCCACAATAATCTCCTATTTCTAAATATAGGCAATAAGATTATATGATAACTGTTAGCAAATGCTGACTTTTTAAATGGGCACCACTGTAGTATTAGAATGTAATACAAAAATATAAAACCTTTTAGAAAGGAGTTTTTTCAAAATAATCAAGCACTTTAGTACTGAGCCTTTGTTGTCAATAGCTCTCCTGAAGTTACTTGTAATGGTTAGAATTAACACACTAGATTAACTGCTTTTAGGAACAATGCTCTCATACTACTTGAATTGCTGTACTCTGGTGTCTAGCAGTGGGTTAACTCTAAAATGTTTGATAGTTTTGGTTTGAATTGGGCGAGACCCTCCCTCTCCGCTATTAGAATGTTTATTTGGACATTCCACTCTTTATTTCTAGATATGTGTCAAATCTCAGAACAATTTTCCATCTGCCGACTTTGGGGGATTAATATAAAATGGAACCTAGATCCAAGCCACACCAGCTTTTGCTTCTGTAAAATCAGAACCACCCTTAGTGGTTTGAAACTTAGAACCATTTTCATTCCTTCTTCCCTCCTCCCACCATAACTCTGAGGATTTGGACAAGACTGGACCTAGATCCAAACAACAATTGCATTTGGATTTGCAAATCCAAAACCACATCTGTTTTTGCCCATCTCTAATAAATAAATTTTCAGGTCACCCAAAGCAATATATGTGCTATTTGGCATGAAAAAGCCACTAGCTTTGTATAGGAGTGGAAGTGGTAAATTATATTCCATCCCTAAGGTAAAGCAGGGCCTAGGACTGAGGTCTGGAGTTTCCTTCACTAGACCAAAAAAATTTCAGCAGGGAGATTAGTGGTTTCATTGGCTGTGTAGTAGTAATAAAGGTTTCAAGCTATGAAAGAGGTTTTTGGATGATCCTTTGCATCCAAGGAAGAAGTATTACTTTCCAAATGTATTTACTAATTGATACTCTCTGATGAAGAATATGCTGATCAAGAATATGGGAATTAGGGAATTAGACTCTTTGGATAGAATTTCACATACCAATTTACCAGTAGTTTCAGTGTGCAAAGGTTTTCCACAGCCAGCTCTTGTGGACGTTTCTCCTTTTTCGTGGCTTGGCTCATATTACCTAGCTTTGGTCACACAAAACCAAACTTGAACTTGGATATCAAAATGGCTTTCCTGTAAATATGTCTGTTCTGTATTTGGGAAAAAGCCAGATGATGTATTCATAACATATGATGAAATACTTTCCATTCCTGTAGTAACTAAGAAGAATGTTAAACAGCAACTGCTACAGTTAACCATTTTTTAATCAGCAGTTTGGGATAACTTGCACCCAGAGGTTTTAAAAAGAGCTGGCCGAGGAGTTGTCTGGGCCATTAATGTTAATTTTCAGTAACTGCAATAACTCTTGGAACACTGGGGAAGTTACAGAGGACTGAAAGAAAACAAATGTTGTGCCAATATTTAAAAAGTTCGAGCAGGATGAGCTGGGAAAGTAAAGGCCTGTCAGGCCTGATGTCGACCCCTAGCAAAATAATGGAACAGCTGATATGACAGTCATTTAATAAAGAACTAACCCAGTCAGCATGGGTTTTCTCTCTCTCTCTCACTCTCTCTCTCTCTCTCTCTCTCTCTCTCTCTCTCTCTCTCTCTCTCTCTCTCTCTCTCTCTCTCTCTCTCTCAATGACCTGGAAGAAAACATAGATTAGGGGAAAAGGTAAATAATGAAGAGGACAGCTCGGTGATACAAAGTGATCTGGATTGCTTGGTAAAATGGACTCAGGCAAACAACAGGTATTTTAATATGGCAAATGTAAGGTCATATATCTAGGAAGAAAGAATGTAGGTCATATTTACAGGATGGGGGGCTACTGTGGTTGTATCTGGCAGCCCTAAGCAGGATTGGGGTGTCTTTGTGCTAGCCATTGAACAACCATATGCAAAGGCACAATCCCTGTCCTGAAGAGTTGGTATTGTAAGAAGACAAGTGACATACAAAAGGTGGGGCTGAAGAATGGGGATTAAATATATACATATACGCATTTGCAGTTAAATACATAGAAAAAATAAGTGACAATGAAGCCCATTTACTCTTCAAGTGATCATTAATTAGTTGATTTCTTACAGGTATCAGAGTAGAGATTGATCTTGAGGAGAGACTGAAGGAGGAACACTAGGGGTATGTCTATATAACAAAAGTTGTGCACTGGCTACCTGAGCTATCTTGAATCCATTTACTACAGGTAACAATAACAGTGAAGATAGCACATTGTAGGCATGGTAATATAAATCTGGGTATGCAGTCAGCTCACTAGCTCACTCTGAAGCTGGCTTGCCTGCTCATTCTGAAGCCCATGATGCACTAACTTCTTTGGTATTGTTACCAGCACTAGCTAGATTTAGGCTAGCCTGTGCACAGCTTCTACTGTGGAGACATACCCTCGACCAGAGATTGTTCCTTTGGAACTCGTTAGAAACATTCTGTACTGATTTTTTTTATTTTCAGGAAACCACAAAGATATAGTTAACTTGACATTTATAATAGTGAAATATTTGTCTGAAAAACTAAAAAATACAAACTATCTTGACTGGCTAGTTTGCTCTGAGTACATCCAAACCTGTCCATAAAGAAGAGCAAGTCAATGAAAGCACTAGTGGAGTGTTTGGTTCTGGCATGGCTATGAATCCCGTGAATCTGAGAGAACCAAGACAGTAATAATATTTTGGTCTGATTTTCCAAATATATCATTTCACATATTTATTTTTTCTATATGTGTACAGTCACCTTCAGTGTCTTGGCATGGCTTCTGGCCAGTAGAGCCAAGTTAGACTTTTTTTACTTGGCTCTACCCTCGAACTTTCTGGCATGCCCACCTCTACCAGGAAAGTTGGCTAGCAGAGTAACATGTTAGTCTGAGTTTGGATGCAGCTGTCTGTTTGCTACAGTCAGTAGGACTGAGGAAGTCCATTTAAAATAAGCTGATAAAAAGAATAAAAATGAACATGTAAAAAGTTGAGCAGTACTCAGGATATGTCACAATACATACCCATATTTCAAACCAATTAATGTGTGGAGCCTACAAAAACAGAACCATGAACATTTTTTATTTAAAGTTCTCTAAAGGGTACAGATGTTAGAGTGATGTCCTTAGATAATATTTGTTTGAGTAGTAAATCTTGAATCATTTATATTAGGAATGTGGCAACTCCACTTTTCATTTCTGATGGAGATGAAATAAGAGCCCCATAGCATCCATATAGTGGATAAGATTCAAAATGCAACAATATCTCGATTTTGAAGCATCTCAAAAAGCAGAGATCATAAGATATTCTTCCACCAACAAATGGAGATACCATAGCAGAACAGACTGTGCCATTAAATTGCAAGAACCTTCAAGAGCCTGGATAAGGTTTTGATGAGGGGCTCGTTGCATCTCTAATGGTGTAGAAATTTAACTTTTCCTAATTTCTTGTATTTCTGCACTTTTAAGGGCACTAGAGCCGCTGTCTGTATCACTCTCGCTGTATTACAAGCCCAAAGGAGCTAAGATACAGGGCAGGAGGGCACTGAACTCTAACAGAGGACTCCAGTTCTGGGCTCTGGTGGAACCCTGGAGGTCATGATTGGTCTTCAGCCTCTATTTAACCCAAGAAAAGGAACAGGAAGTTGTCCACGTGACTATCATGGTGCTATAATTATGATATGATTATGACATAAACTGGTATGCTGGTTTATGCTGTTTATGCTGGTTTTTAGGACTAGCAGGATAGTACCACTGAATTATTCCTGGGTCCTCAACTATTGTGGCCCCTCTCACAGATCTCCTAAAAATAATAGGCCAAAGAAGACACAGTGGACCAAGGCTTGTGAGGAGGCTTTTTGAACCCTGAAGGCCCAGCTGTGCTGAGAATGAGTCTTTTATAGCCATGATTTCACCAAGGAACTGCTAGTACAGAATGATGCTTTGAATGTGGGATTAGGGGCCATTTTATCCCTGGAAGTTCAAGGTGATGAGTGCCCACACCTCTATATTAGTGTGAAGTTCCCAAGGATGAGAACTTATTCTGTAATAGAAAAGGAGGCACTGGGAGTGAAGTTGGCCATGGAATCACTTTGATGCTACCTCCTGGGCACTCATTTCACCTTAGTCAGACCATATCCCTTTACAGTGGCTTCATGCTATAAAGGACACTAACCCCCAAATTATCAATTGCTACCTGTCCCTCTGGCTGTTTTCCTTCCATGTCCAACACTGTGCTGGAAGACCCCACCTGAACGCAAGATGGAGGAGAGCTGATGCAGGAGGGATGTACTCCAAACTGAGAGGTTGTGTAAAGAAGTAGAAAAACCTCACACTGGCATGAAAAGGGTTAAAGAGAACCTATGGGCTGAGGTAGCCCTGCCCTACGATATCTGCAGCCAGTGCCAGGCCTGGAGGGGGAAGAAAAGGAGAGAACCTGGCTCATGTCAGGGCTGACTGGCAAAGAGACAGGAGATCTATTGTAATATTCCCTTTTCACCTGCAAGAAGTTTGGTGGGGCCTCTGATGGTTTGCCATTGATACATTAGGGAGGAAGCAAGGCTGGTCAGTTGAGCCTTGCACTACCTTGCCGGCTGACTAGGGAGGAGTGACAACTCCCTTTTGCTTAAATGGGCCATCACTCAAGCACCTCCTGGTGATTAATTTCAACTGCAAGTCCATAAAACTCACTTTCACTAGAAATATTGAATAAAATATTCAAGATAATAACTCGTACTGATTGCAAGTCTTGATAAGTTGTGAGCTTCCTTGAGATAGCTCCAATGATAGCCCTTGTGTATAAATACCCTGAAAGAGATGTGTTTGGTGTAATGGGTTGGTCAGGTCCTATTGATGTCAAGAATCAGAGAGGTAGCCGTGTTAGTCTGGAATAGCAGAGGTAACAAAGTCCTGTGGCACCTTAAAGACTTCGTCGTTGGACGAAGTGGGTATTAGCCCACGAAAGCTTATGCTTCAAAACTTTATAGTTAGTCTTTAAGGTGCCACAGGACTTTGTTACCTCCATCCTATTGGTAATTCTGGGATTGTTTAGTCTGCAGAAGAGACGAATGAGGGGGGATTTGATAGCTGCTCTCAACTACCTGAAAGGGGGTTCCAAAGAGGATGGATCTAGACCGGGGTGGGCAGACTGTCGCCCCCTGGCCACATCCGGCCTGCAGGCTAATTCTGTCTGGCCCCATGAGCTCCTGGCTGGGGAGGCTAGCTCCTCCCCTCTCCCTCACTGTTCCTCCCCCTTGAAGCCTTAGCGTGCTGCATGAGCAGCGCTCTGGGGGGCGGGGCTGCGTGCTCTGGCGGATTAGTATGGCAGCATATCTGGCTCCAGACCAGAGGTGCTGTTCTGAGCACTGTGGTAAGGGGGCCGGGGGATGTGTAAGGGCCAGAGGGTCTTGGGGTGGTGATCAGGGGATGGGGAATGGGGGCGGGGGTTAGATAGGGTGTGGGAGCCCCAGGGGGCCTGTCAGGGGGCAGGGGTGTTGCTAGGGATCAAGACAGTCAGAGGACAGGGAGCAGGAGGGTTGGATAGGAGTTAGAGTCCTGGGGGTAATTAGGGGCAGGGGGTCTCAGGAGGGGGCGGTCAGGGGAAAAGGAATAGGGGGGCTTAGATAGGGGGTGGGCTCTTGGTGGGGGAGGTTAGGGGTGGGGGTCTCTGGAGGGAGTCGTAGGGGACAAGGAGTGGGGGGGTTGGATGGGTCGGAGGTTCTGAGGGGGGCAGTCAGAGGGTGGGAAGTGGGAGGGGGTCAGATGGGGATGGGGCCAGGCTGTTTGGGGAGGCACAGCCTTCCCTACATGGCCCTCCATACAATTTTGAACCCAGATGTGGCCCTTGGGCCAAAAGGTTTGCCCACCCCTGATCTAGACTGTTCTCAGTGGTTCCAGATGACTGAACAAGGAGTAGTGCTCTCAAGTTGCAGTGGGGGAGGTTTAAGTTGGATATTAGGAAAAGCTTTTTCACTAGGAGGGTGGAGGAGCATTTGAATGGGTTACCTAAGGAGGTGGTGGAATCTCCTTCCTTGGAGGTTTTTAAGGTCAGGCTTGAGAAAGCCCTGACTGGGATGATTTAGTTGGGGTTAGTCCTGCTTTGAGCAGGGAGTTGGACTAGATGACTCCTGAGGTCCCTTCCAATCCTGATATTCTATGATTCTATGATTCAGGGAAAAGCATTTGGGCAGCAAATATAGCCACAAAATATCTTGGCTACCCATTTTTAAAGCTCCTTTAACTTTAGCAGGGGATGTGGTCATGCATAAAAAAAAAAGACTGAAAATGTGGAATAACTCAGTGTCCTCATGTTGATCTGCCAGATTTGGTTATGTGCACACCATTCTTTCACACATAGATGATTAATTTACTTTTTCCTTTTCTCCTCTCCAACACATTGGGGATGGTGACTGGCCAGTGGCAAATATTAATTTTCAGGAGGATTTTGTCCCTCAGATCTAACTAGGTACCCAAAGTCTTCAATAGCATCTGAACTGTATTTATTGATAGGCTTTTCTAGGTGTGTATCTCTGTAGTACAGTATCTGAAGGCTTGTCCACATAGACACCTAGTGCATGGCAAACTGGGGTGCAAATCGACAGCACAGTACCTTGCCACTCACAAACTTTGTGAGATTTATCTCCAGCAGTCCTTTTGAAACTTCATCCATCACTAGCTGAAGTACAGTAAAACCTCCATTTAACGGACTAATTCGGGCGAGGGGGTGTCCGTTAAATCAAAAAGTCCATTATTTAATAATAATAAAAAATGAGCTGTCGGAGCAGCAGCCCGCCCGCCACAGCTCCGCAGTCCGCCCACTGCCGAGACCCGGGCGGCAGCCGGGAGCCGGCAGCCAGCCTGCCCACTGCCTGGACCCGGGTGGCAGCCGGGAGCTGGCAGCCAGCCCGCCAGAAATGGATCAGGAATGCATCAGACTTGCTCAGATATTTTGTCCGTTGCATCCGAAGTCCGTTAAATCGAGGTCCGTTAAATCGAGGGTTTACTGTACTGCAAAATGTTTCATTTAAAGCATAGCTGCTGATACATGAATTATCGCTGGCTGTGGGGGGAGGCTGGTTATAAGATAATTTGGCTTGATACATCAGTAAGCCGTTGTATCTAGAAAGCAGGTTGAAAGAGACAGTGAATAGGAGAGATAACTGGCTAATCATTTTGACATGAGCGCAATAATTTATACATGAAACTACATACTATAATCTGTCATACAGAGAATGAAAAATTGAAATAATGTTTTCCCTTGCACTACAAATGTTACTATCTAAATAAGCAGGAATAAAAGAAAATCCCTTAAAATTTCACATGCTGTTCACATCCAAAACTTGTATCATTTGTTTCCCTGCCTCCCAATTTGAGAACATCAAAAATATTCATAGTTTAAGGAAACTCACAAGAGAGAAAATATTATTTCTGTCCTCAAATGTTTTTTTCTTTCTTGCAGTAAGCACAAACCTAGAAATTAATTTAACAAAAATCTAGAACTTTCACCTCTATAATGACTTTTTTCCTGTCCCCTTACCTCATCCTGGTTATTTTGTTGACTCCAGAGTATGGAATGGGGGAGCAGTTGTAATAAATCCACAAAATAATTACTCCCCATTTGCTATATTACACTTTATTTATAGCCACTAGTTCTTAGCTTATGTTAAACCTGGGCTCCCCTTGTTATATTTTAATTCCCACCCTGTAGACATGCAATATGTAACCATTGTTGCCACACCAATTTTTTCCATAGCATTTTGACTCAATTACATTTATGAGAGTCTCAATATTTTTCAGGAGACGTGACAAATTTTGTCATTTTTTTCCATAAAATTGTTTTGGTTTGGAAACATTTGAACATGTGTGGCAGACGGTTTTCAAACTTCACAATGTGTTGCCACAAAAGGTAGAATTAACATTTTAGGCATTATCCTAGTAGCTTCTCTGTAAAGCCTAATAATTGTTTACTGACCCAGGTAACATCACTCACACCATCATGCCTCTGGAAAAATCTGTGCGAAGGGAAAAGGCATCTGGCAATTCCACAGGGTTCACCTCAGATTGGAGGTATGTCTGAAGCAACATGATGATTATTATTAATGTATTTATTGTTTGTAGACACTAAGAAGAGATTGTTCCTGTCCCAAGGAATTCAAAGTCTAAGGATTGATGAAATAGGTCAGGGAAGGGGAACAAAAAAAGACCTTTCTAAACAAATCAACAAAATTCACTTTAGGCAGCATGTAGAAGTGGGTTTTAAAAAGGTGCTTAAAGGTGGTCAAGCTAGCATCCTTGCCAATGAGGTCAAACCATAGATATTCCATTCTCTACTGTTTCTGGTGTGATACTTGCCTTTCGATGCCCACAGACAGTTTCCATGATTATGTTTTTCCCCCCATTCAGTTTAGACCTTACTGGTAATGTTTGAATTAAGCAATGTGGTCTGGGCGAAATCCTTTATCATATATAAAGAGCTTATCACCATAGTACATAAATGCAGCACATTGATTATAAACACATGGGGTAATATTTGCTCCTGTTCAAAGGGCACCTCTTAAGTCCCACTTCAACTTTCAAAATAGTACATAAATGGGACACAAATGGTATATTGTCCTTGTCTGCTGCAAAGGAGTGAATTTTGCATTCCGTGGGCTGGCTAGGTGAGGGGTTATTGTTTCTCTGTCCTATCCTGAGTGTTATCAGCATCCCTATATCAGTTCATCAGGTTACACTAGCTTCAGCCTGGGCCTTCTCTCTGCCCTGCCAAATATTCTCTGATTCTGGTTATTTGGAGATGTAATATTGAAGACTTGTCTTTTATATAAAAAAATAAAACCTCTGAGTATGTAATGAACATAAGGGGACAAATTCAGCCTCTCTATCAGCCTCATAAGCTTCCGTCAAGTAACATAATGAGGTTGACCAGTATTAAAAAAGTTGATATATCTGAAGTTTTGAGCTTACTAATGATAAAGGAGAGAGTGTATCACCTAACATAATGACTGCAGTAAGCAGAGTGGGGATAAAAATGGGAAGGAGTTAGTTGTATTAAGCACAATATGTAGCTTAACTCTGTCAGGTGATCCATACAGGTATCTGCACTGCTTGGGTTACAGTCCCAAGGCAGTGATAAGTCCATCTGGACTGAGTGTACATCAATTGACCAGATAGGGTCTAGAACTGTCATTTTCTGGACCATCTTCACAGAAAATGATATCTCAACAGTGACTGGCATTAGCCCAGCATGGGCCAGCACTAGGTTAGTTTGGAGATATGCTGATTCAGTACTTCTCACAGGTGGCATCTGCCAGTGTGGAACTAATGGGGCCCTGGCTGGAATTTAAAGGTGCTTATCAGGAGGTGTATACCTAAAAGGAGCAGCTATCCTCATAAAATTGATTAAAATCCACACAGAAGAATAATTTTACCACAGTTCTGTCCAGGAAAAGAAAACAACCTACATTCACAAGTGTTTCATGAGGTAAATGGCTTGGCTTAGCCAAGTTTAGGCATGGCTAACAAACAAATCAGAAATTAGTGTTGCTAATTGCACAGAACCTGATTAAACCTTTCCACCTCTGAAACAGAATAACTTCTGCTCACAGTGGGTTTTACTGCATTGCTTGGCTATTATACCTTTTTTGGTGATACACCTCTGTCGATTTACATTTGGATAACTATCTGGCTTGATGCCAGACAGAATTAAGATATTAGTGTTTTGATACGTGTGTTTTCAGCACACTTTCAGAAGGGGTTGCCAGAATTTGGCCCATGATGGCTAGTGAGTTGGATATATTATATTATTATTTTATATTACTGTATTATGGATAATGACTGACATAGTGAGAATTATTTTATAGGGCAACTGTAGAGTTAATATAAAATAATAAGCCGGGGAGTCATTTTGCATAAAATTCTAACTTTGAGTGTAAATTTTATGTGAGTAAGAGTAATGATTTTAAGGAGTAATTATAGAGCTCTGATGCAATAAGAACACCTCCCCAGAAAATGATACCTCAACCTGGACCTGAAACAAACTTTTTCTAAGGTTCAAAAATATGGATGACTTTGTAAGAAATACAATTTCCATTTGTGTGTATCCCTTCCCTTTTTGGTTCTAGCTGGGAACACAATTGGAAATATCAAAATACCATGAGAAATATTGTTCTTGTGGTACTTCCAGCCCCAAACCAAGCAGGAAATATTACGAATCTTCCAATAAATCATATTTTTATGAGCTTCCAGTCCAGTGTTGCAAGCTCAAAAAAATTGGATAATAAACTCAACCTCACATGTTCATCTGAATCAAACTTCTGAATCTCTTGAGGCTCACCTTTAATATTCCTGAGTCTCATGATATCTTTAGAGGCTTTCAGATGCCTATTATGGTTGTAATTGCTTTGAAACAAATGTTTCTATAGCTAGGTATAGATAGATATGCATGTAAGAAGAACTATCAATCACATTTTCTTTCAGTTCAAAAGTAAAACCACACTTTATTGAAACTATTGTAAAACCATCTGGTCTATGTGGTTGCACAAAAAGAGTTTCAATATACGTTGGATGAATTTTCACTATTGCTGTTTTTAAATAACAAGAACACTTAAAGAACACTTCCTGGGGTCAGAAAGGAATAATGGATGGAAATAGAAAGATCAAACCTTAAACAATGTCCTGCAAAACACTCACAACCTGATGCCAGTTGTGTAATTTTTAACATTTAAGTAGAGCAGGGTGGGAAATATTTTTCACATCACACATATTTATAAATGATTTGGAGGAAGGGGTAAACAGTGATGTGGCAAAGTTTGCAGATGATACTAAACTGCTCAAAGTAGTAAGGACCAAAGCAGACTGTGAAGAACTTCAAAAAGATCTCACTAAACTAAGTGATTGGGCAACAAAATGGCAAATGAAATTTAATGTGGATAAATGTAAAGTAATGCACATTGGAAAAAATAACCCCAACTATACATACAATATGATGGGGGCTAATTTAGCTACAACCAATCAGGAAAAAGACCTGGGAGTCATTGTGGATAGTTCTCTGAAGGCATCCACGCAGTGTGCAGCGGCAGTCAAAAAAGCAAACAGGATGTTAGGAATCATTAAAAAAGGGATAGAGAATAAGTCGGAGAATATCTTATTGCCCTTATACAAATCCATGGTGCGCCCACATCTAGAATACTGCGTACAAATGTGGTCTCCTCATCTCAAAAAGGATATACTGGCACTAGAAAAGGTTCAGAGAAGGGCAACTAAAATGATTAGGGGTTTGGAACGGGTCCCATATGAAGAGAGATTAAAGAGGCTAGGACTTTTTAGCTTGGAAAAGAGGAGACTAAGGGGGGATATGATAGAGGTATATAAAATTATGAGTGGTGTGGAGGAAGTAAATAAGGAAAAATTATTTACTTGTTCCCAAAATAGAAGAACTAGGGGCCACTCAATGAAATTGGCATGCAGCAGGTTTAAAACAAATAAAAGGAAGTTCTTCTTCACACAGCGCACAGTCAACCTGTGGAACTCCTTACCTGAGGAGGCTGTGAAGGCTAGGACTATAACAGGGTTTAAAAGAGAGCTGGATAAATTCATGGAGGCTAAGTCCATAAATGGCTATTAGCCGGGATGGGTAATGAATGGTGTCCCTAGCCTCTGTCTGTCAGAGGGGGGTGATGGATGGCAGGAGAGAGATCGCTCGATCATACCTGTTAGGTTCACTCACTCCGGGGCACCTGGCATTGGCCACTGTCGGTAGACAGGATGCTGGGCTAGAAGATGGACCTTTGGTCTGACCCAGTATGGCCGTTCTTATGTTCTTATGTTCTTATCCCAAATCAGGATGAAAAGTCAAAATCTTGAAAATTCTTGCAAATTGATAATATGAAAAAATTTGTATCGGATCACTTGAAATGTTTAATTTAGACACTTTCAAAATGTTCTGTTTCAATTTTGACTTTTTACATTTTTTAAGCTTTTTACTATAAATTAACTAATATTTTCAAATGAAAAGTTGTTTCAAACCAAATCATTACAATTTTCGGTTTGAACATGTCAACAGTTTGAAACTTTTTTCAAAAATGTATTGAATCAGGAGACATGTTGAAAGTGACCTTTTCCTGCAATCAGTTTCAGTGTCAATGAGTCGCCATTCCAATGAAAAAAATATTTCACTGGATAATTCCCAATCAGCTCTGCTTGTAAGGACTCTGTGTGCCCTATGGATACTTCCACTGCTTGCATCCGACAAAGTGGGTATTAGCCCACGAAAGCTTATGCTTCAATACTTTAGTTAGTCTTTAAGGTGCCACAGGACTCTTTGTTACCTGTGTACCCTAGGGTGACTACCAATTACTGACAACAGTTGTTAGCAAAGGTTCCCTTACTTCCCATCAGCTGATATTGAAGCTAGTGAATATATATGGGACCGACCCATTTTGACTAATCTTAAAGAAAGTGTTATTGAGCTCTGGGATTTTTGTATCCTTTAAACTGTTGCTTAACATATGCTATTACTGGATGACTGCCAAACTTGTGAAATACCCATGTGTAGTAACCTTCTAGATTCTAGTAAGAGAACAAAAGCACAACTCACCTTCTTAAATTTCTGCTCTTGCATTAGATCAGGGGTTCTCAAACTTCATTGCACTGCAACCCCCTTCTGACAATAAAGTTATTACATGACCCTGGGAGGGAGGGGTCAGAGCCTGAGCCCAGCTGCCCAGGTTGGGGTGGAGCTTGGACTTGAGCTTCAGCCTTGGGTCCCAACAAGTCTAATTAAAATGGCGTTGTGACCCACTTTGGAGTCCTGACCCACAGTTTGAGAATGGCTGCATTAGAGGCTGCTGGATCATCATTCAGATTGCGAGAGAGGCTAGAAATGCAATAGTTCTGAGAGACGGGGAAGGATGTATGTTTTGCTGTGGAATTTTCATTTCTTTGTTTTCTGTCTGCTGCACATTTAAATCTCTAAATTCTCTGCTTTTTGCAGAGATAGGCTGCTATTTTGTGTTTAGTTCAATGCAGACTCACAAAGGGGAAACAAACACTTTCATGAAAACTTTACTTTTGTTTTGTCTTTTTGTTATCCTCATCTACATTGTGAATACATCTGCATGCCCTTTCATTTAGAAAAACCCTAAGAAGAACTGCTTCCTGAGCTAGGAGTTTGAAGATACATGGGCCTTTTGAGACTTTTTCTTGGTGTGTGGGCAAAGGGCAACACTAACTTTGTTACAGCATGTGTGACTGATTCTCTTGAAATTCAAATGCTTAGCATTTAGTGGCTTGTGCTTCCAAAGGTTTTGCAGTTCTAGTTCCTCTTGAAGCGAAGTTTAACATTATGTCATTTGCTTAAAAATAAAATCAAAAAACTTTTTGCTGACCGTATGAATTTCTTCAGACATGTATATCGCAAGAAAATGGAATTTTTAATAGAATTGTCGGCTATGGTCTGTAAAAAGGTCTGCTAGTACAGTTAGAGTTACAAATACCCATAATAGATCCCTTGTTTCAGCAATTTAGTATTTGGCCATATGCAGTATCTTTGGATTGGCCATGAGCCAATGATAGGAAATATATGCCTAAAAACCAGTAATTGATTTTTGCATAAAGCACTTTAACAGAAGTATTGTCTGCAAATCAATGGCAGAATGTTGAGGTATTTGGTTTAAACCATCTTTATACTTCTTCTATGGAAGGCCATGATAAAACTCCCACTGACTTAAATGACACAGGACCAAGCCCTAAAATACAGACCGATTTAGGGTATTTTTCAACGGACAGATTAGAAGCTCTTAGCATATGATGCGTTAGGTACTTTCTCTATTAAAAGAAAATGAAAACAGTGAAGTTAACATTTCAGTGATGTAACATTTGGCTAGTGATGATGACTATTTGGAAATAATGATTTATGGCCTAGCTCCATATTCCTGTTGTGAAACCTTATGATGGGAATAAAATAAACCAATATTACCAGTATGTTCTTCACAAATATTCTCAATGCACATTTACATGATAGAACGTAACTTCAAAGGCAAAACAGGATAAGCTAAGGACTGAATGCCAAGCTGGAATTTCTGCCTTATTGTAGAATTTCACTGCTTTTGTGGGTATAAATTAAACCCTCCTCATTACTTTGATATTGTTTTGTGTGGCTTAATACATTTAACTTGCTTGAATTTTAGGTTATGTATAATACATTAACATTTTTATGCCATATAGTAAACAGAAGTGCTAGTTTCCAAATAAAGATAATAAATTATGTTATGAAAATTTACATCAAATCAGCAACTTGATACATAGTGCTGTCTACTAAGTAGCAAAGCAGTCCTTTGAGATGTGCTCTGCTTTTCAATGGATAGCATTATAGCATTGAATCAACTCTTGTTAAACTACTGTTGATCCCAGATTTAAGGTTGCATGTTCCCCATTACTTGTGTTGTCACAGAGAAGCCAACGCTGGTGGAATTGAGTTTCTCTAGGATATGAGGAGGGGGAGGGGGAGCGAGGGAGGGAAGGGGCATGCATATTCTGTGTTAGGAATCTTAATGCATTCTTTTGGACATTACTGGCTTCATTTAAATAATTTGGATAGGCCCATGTTGGTAGTGCCCAAAAAATTGTTCCCATCCAATGGTGATTTAATGTCCTGTGAACCACCAGTTTGATAGTCTAAGTCTAATTCCCAGTGGGCAACATCAAAAAAAGCATCAGCAGTACAGAAAGCATTTGCCATAATTGGCATTAATAGACTACCAGGCTAGCAACCAAAGTGGGGTGGTGTAGTGGTGCAACAACTCATCCCTGCGGCGTCTCCTGCTGGCCGTCTGGGAATTAGCTTTTCCAGCTTGGCACGCCCTCTGCAGGCTGGTGTCTCGGACCCGGATGCCCCTTTACCTGCTACAGGAGACAAATGATTGATAGGGCAAAGAGAATGAACTATCATCTTAAATCTACAGAGAATTCCTTTGTGTCAGGTCTGGACCACAAGTATGGGGAAGCTTATACTATTCTCTGTATTGTACCTGTTCTGTACTGACACTGTAGAAGACTTCCAACAGTAGAAGACTGTCAATTTGAAATCTATCAAGTCTATCTATAAAGTAACAAAATAAACTCTAGGTTTTCATTTTTGGGAGATATAAGGCCCGACCCCCTCTATGCATTTGGATTATTTCTGCTAGATGTTATCCGAATAAATCAGTTTAGACAGTTCCTGGGGTCTTAGTTTATTACTGTGTTATACAGATATTGGAACTGATTATGAAATATTTCACACTGAAATTAGTCACCAGTACTCAAAGGAATTACATTGGTATAAGAGAGATTTGAATCAGACCTCCTACTAACTTTACTGCTTCAGTACTTTAAAGAGGCCTGCCAAGTACTCATTTATCAAATCTGCACATAAAATAATTGTCAAGTTACTCTGTTTGGGACATGTGTCTGTTCCAATCTAGAGATGTTTGGGGAAATCATCTACAGATTTTATATGTGAACATAAGAACAGCTGTACTGGGTCAGACCAAAGGTCCATCCAACCCAGAATCTTATCTTCTGACAGTGGCTAATGCCAGGTGCCCCAGCAGGAATGAACAGAACATGTAATTATCAAGTGATCCATCCCCTATCACCTATTCACAGCTTCTGGTAAACAGAGGATAGCCATTGATGGACCTATCCTCCATGAATTTATCTACCGGTAGTTCTTTTTTGAACCATATTATAGTGGTGGCCTTCACCACATCCTCTGGCAAAGAGTTCCACAGGTTGACTTTGTGATGTGTGAAGAAATTCTTCCTTTTGTTTGTTTTAAACCTTCTGCCTATTAATTTCATTTGGTGACCCCTTCTTGTGTTATGAGAAGGAGTAAACAACACTTCCTTATTGGTATAAGAAAAACCTAGATTTTAAGAATGTATTTTAAATATTTAAATGTATTTCTAAGCTATTTCTTCTATATCACTAAAGGGAGGGGAAACTTAACACTTCTTGGCACATACATTCCTGCTCCTCTCATACACGTCAAGCTCTTATCTTGTCTTATATGTCTTTGCTTATACGTTTTGTCTCATACGTCTTGTTCCTTGTCTCATGCATGTCAAACTCTTATTTTGTCCTGTACATTTTATACGTTTGTCTTACCTTATATATTTTAGCTCATATCGGTATGTATTCTTACCCCATATGTACCATCTCAAGATAGGAACTTTGTGTTTGTATGTCCTGTTCTTTCCAGATAAATAAGTAAATAGACAAGGAACAATGTCATCCCTTGGCAAGCTTGTCAATTTGCATGGGGCCCCTCTTGCCCCTCCTTCATCTAAAGAAGTATATAAAAAGGTCTTGGCAATGTATAGGGCCAAGCCACAATTTGAGTGTTGACTCTGTGGCTTCAATTTGCTAAGCAAATAAACTTGTATTCAAGATCTCCTGTGTCTACCTGTTCTTTGAAGGTAAAATTGGGACAGGCCTCCAAAGAAACGAAGCCATTTGTGCAACAATTCTGGCGACCGCAGATGGGACCTCTTTGGACGACTCTGGGATCATCATAGACGGACAAGAGGAGGGAAGTGTGCACCAGGCACTCATTCAGCCTGTCCTAACTCTTGGCCCGATCTGCGGCGATACCCAGAACGCTAAGGTGTGAGTCCCTGAAAATCAGGCAGACCGGAGATCCTTGAAATCTGGGAAGCGCCTGGGAGTCGGGGGCAGAGTAAGTATCTCCATTATTCTCACTGTTAATTTGTTTGGTAATTTTAGTATTTTTGTATTAATTTATTGTTTGTAGATTCCTTGTGAATCATTTGGTATAACAATGGGATCGGGTCGCTCCCGAATGAGAGATTCCGCCACTCCCCTGGGTTGTATGTTATGTAACTTTAGTAAATTTAAGAGTGATTATAGTATTAAGATGAATAAAGGTAGTGAGTCTCTGCAGGGGCAGAAGCTCTAGAAGGTAAAAAAAAGGCAGGATCGGGCCCAGGCGGAGTGAGCAGCCTACAGAGAGAGAGACAAAGCTGGTTGGAAACCTTGGAAGCAGTGATCTAAGTGAGAATAGATAAACAGAAAAATTTCTTGGACTCAGAGAATGTGTAACCTTGAACGTCAAGCAAGTAGATTAGAAGGATGGGGGAAGTTTAACTCTGTAGTAGCCGTCTCTCGCAGACGGGGATGCCGTTGTGAGGTGCAGTAGTGTGTTGTCAACAGACGCCGGGAAGGCAGGAGCGAAAGCCCGTTCAGTTGCCCAGGTCAGGGTGGTTACAGCAGCCCCCATCATGGGACCCTGGGACCTGAGATTGGCAACCTCCGGAGTTCCTCCTCAAGCTCGGAAAGCGAGGAGGCTGCCCCCACCCCCACAGGCGTGCTCAGTGTACAAGCTGCGGGCACGGGGGGGGGGGGGGGTTGAGTAAAGTGTATTGTATTTTAAAATTGTATATACCTTTAAGAGGAAAAATGGCAAAGCTGCAAAAGAGGGTTCAGAGCCCAGCCCCCCCCCCCTCATCAGTGGCTGGCAGAAGTTGTGGAGGGGTGGATGAATCTAATGATATTTTTGTCACCAAGTTTTTAAAGGCGCCTGGCCTTGGGCAAGCCCTGGCAGCAGACAGGCGTGTGGGCGAACTAGTTTCCACCCCCAGGCAGTTGGAAGCCACGTGGGCAAGCTCCAAGACACAGACGGAGGAGCGCTCCACGGAGGAGCGGGGCCGGAGGAGTTTGGAGACCCGGACGTTCACCGTGGCTGTTACTCTCACCCTGGCCTGCATGGTTCTTGCCAAAAGTCAGCCTGGCACGGCCCGCTCCCGATCAGCACATGAATGCAGTTACATCAGCTGCCAGAAGAGATGGACACCGTGCAAGACCTGGTCCAACCGTTAAGTCCGGGCCAGGCTCTCTGGACGTGGGCACGACCGCACACCCCTGGCCGGCCAATGCCGGGGTGTGCTGTCAGCTGCCCGCCTCGTTTTTGTTTGTCTTTTTGTGTGTAGAGTTAACCCTCAACTCTCCGGATGGGCACAGCAGAGAGGAGAAGCTGGATGTTGTGGCCTGTAGAAACCAGACGGCTGCCTCCCCCCACTGGAAGGTGGAGACCGCTTTGTAATCTGTGCTTGCTCTCCTCCTTTCACAGGTGCAAAGCGAAGCAACAACGATTGCAGAGGCCGCTCTCCACCCATCCTGGCCAGTGTCTGGTGAACTGCTCCCAAGATGGAAGAGGAGTTGTAGTCATCTAAACGACGGGGTGAGGGGAGGGCTAGTTTAGTCTTAAGTATCTGTGTGTTTCTGTTAGTTTGCTTTGTGTGTGTATGGGTAGGGGGAGAGGGTTCAGGGGAGGCCTTAGGTGTCTCTGTTGCTTGCAGGGCCAGTGACAGAAATTTGGGGGCCCCCTACTCTGATAGTTTGGGGCCCCCCCCAGCCCAGCCGGGCCCACCCAGCCGACAGTGGCTGCCCAGCCACCCCCCCCCAGCCCAGCCACCCCCCCCCAGCCCAGCCGGCGCTCCCCCCCAGCTGACAGCTGGCGGCAGCGGGAGCGACGTGAGCCGCCCTTGCTGTTCTCCCCTCCCCTTCTCCCCTGGACTGCGCCGCTGCCGCCGGCCGGGCTCTCTGCTCCTGCCGGGGCTAGGCGCGCTCGTCCGGAGGAGAGCCGCGCCACCTCCACACCCCTTCCCCGCTCTCCAGGTCCGGCGACAAGGGGGGACGACAACGGGTACAGCTGTGTACCGGGGCCCCCCTAAAGTCGGGGCCCCCGGTACAGCTGTACCCGTAGTACCCCCCTGTTGCCGGCCCTGGTTGCTTGTCTCCTTCCCACTCCCTTTCTTTGTGTGTGTGTAAAGGAAAGGGGGGCACCTTGGTATTCAGTGCCCCCGTTGTGTGTTTCACCCTTCCGTTCCCTGGAGTCTGCAAAGAAGCGTGGGGAAAATGTAGTAACTGGAAGATTATTGTGATGGTAACCAGCAGGGGGCGTAGTGACGCTTCTAAGTTGACTTCAAAAGAGCAGAGGCTCAAGTCCAAACCTCCATCCGAAAAACAGATAAGAGCTGGCTCTTCGGGAAAAGAATCCTTAACATAGATTCCGCCCAAAGCAGCTATTTTTACAGTATTATATTTAAAGGATGCTTTCTTCTCAATACCATTAGAAGAGGGAAGCTAGAAGTCGTTTGCTTTTGAGTGAAAAGATCCAGAGACACACTATAAAACTCAGTTGATGTGGACAATGTTGCCACAAAAATTGTGTCATCTCCTCATCTTTTTGGAATAGTATTACAAAAAAACTTAGAAAACTGGAAAAAACAGCATTTAGAAGTTGCCCTGCTCCAATCCAAGCAAACACAAGGTTTTAATTTATAATCATGGTTACCTAATGTTAAAAGATAGTTAAAAATTCTGATAAAAAGAAGAGTGTACTGTGTATTAATAATACTAGTTATTGAAATATAAACTTTATTCAATTGTTGTGTCATGTAACCACACCTCAATAAGTTAAATATAAGAGAAAACATCCTTTAGAGGAGGGATTGTAAGAAAAACCTAGATTTTAAGAATGTATTTTAAATGTTGTAACAGTATTCTAAGCTATTTCTTCTATATCACTAAAGGGAGGGGAAACTTAACTCATCTTGGCACATACATTCCTGCTCCTCTCATACACGTCAAACTCTTATCTTGTCTTATATGTCTTTGCTTATACGTTTTGTCTCATACGTCTTGTTTCTTGTCTCATGCACATCAAACTCTTATTTTGTCCTGCACATTTTATACGTTTGTCTTACCTTATATATTTTAGCTCATATCTGTATGTATTCTTACCCCATATGTACCATCTCAAGATAGGAACTTTGTGTTTGTATGTCCTGTTCTTTCCAGATAAATAAGTAAATAGACAAGGAACAACGTCATCCCTTGGCAAGCTTGTCAATTTGCATGGGGCCCCTCTTGCCCCTCCTTCATCTAAAGAAGTATATAAAAAGGTCTTGGCAATGTATAGGGCCAAGCCACAATTTGAGTGTTGACTCTGTGGCTTCAATTTGCTAAGCAAATAAACTTGTATTCAAGATCTCCTGTGTCTACCTGTTCTTTGAAGGTAAAATTGGGACAGGCCTCCAAAAAAACGAAGCCATTTGTGCAACATTGGATAGGTGTAAGCTTTATATTATGCTGGTTTGCACATGACATTGTTTGATCTCATCTGATGTTATGTATGAGGGAATATAAAGCAGTACCACAAAACCATGAGTAAAATTTTAAAATGCACCTAAGTTACTTTGGTGCTTTTGAAAATTTTACTCATTGTATATTGACCTTCTCATAAACAAACTAGGGAAATATTGCCTAGAGGAGCTACTATAAGACAGGCGCATTACTGTTTGGAAAACCAGTGTAGTAAGCAAGACACAAGAAATAATTGTTTCACTCTATTCTGCACTGATCAGGCCTCAACTGGAGTATTGTGTCCAGTTCTGGGAACCACATTTCAGGAAAGATGTGGACAAATAGTCCAGAGGAGAGCAACAAAAATGATTAAAGATCTAGAAAACATGCTTTCCTTTTGCACCTTTTTCAAACAACAGTTGTTATAGGTTATTGTGACATCTTAGGAACTTTCACACACTTTTAACCATTGAGCTCACAATTAGGGTAAATTCGTAGGCTCAATTATCCCAACAGTGATGAGGGGGAACATGAAAGGAGAGTAGGTGAGAGATATAGAAAAAAAAAGAGAGGGGGCTGCATGATGTGGAGCCTTCAGAGCAAGGACAAGATATTCAAATATGTCACTCAACACACTGCAGATCCAGTGAAGGAACTCCAGGATGGAACTGACAAGGCCATAAAAATAGGCATAAAAGATTGGAGAAGGCAAGATTAGTATAAAAAAGACTTAAGAGCAGGAGATGGCAGTAGATGACCCAGGCATGGACCAGTGCTTTGGTTGTGAGAAAAGAGAGGAAGGGTTAAATTTTTGAGATACTGGAAGGAAGAAGCTATGGGACTTGGTTATGGACTGGATGTGGCATGGAGGAGTGATAGTTGGCCTTGAGGTTGTGGGGGTTGGATGACAGAAAGCATGTCAGTGCAGTCATGGTGAAGATGGGGTAGCAGAGAGGGTTTAGGAGGAAAGATCAGGAGTTCAGTTTCAGCCATGTTAATCTTGGGATGACAGCAGACCATTGTACATAAAATGTCAGAAACAATGAGACATATGATATTAAACAGGATGGTAGGCAGTCTGGAGAAAGAGACTGGAGAGTTAGCAGAACAGAGAAGATAGTTAAACCCATGCAATTGGATGAAGTTGCCCACCAAGTAGTTGTAGCTGCAAGAGAGGGTGTAGGATAAATACCTGGTGAACTCCCACAGAGAGCTGGAGTGGAATGGAATGGGATGGTACGGAGATGGATCTGCAAGAGAGATCTGAAGTCTTAGAAAGATAGAAGGAGAACCAGGAGAGGACAGTGCCATGAAAACTCAGGGAGGGCAGAATGTTCAGATGGAGGGAGTGGCCATCAATATCAAAGGCCGGGGAGAAGTCAAAGAGAATGAAGATGACATACAGGCTGGGTCTGGGAAATAAAAAATAGTCTCACACCAGCAATGTGTGTGTCACTCCTTTATTACAGCATGGGGGAAAATGGCCACTGGCTAATATATATATGGATATCTACTCTCATGGAATTTTGCAATCAAAGAAAGTCAAACAGCTTACTAGGATTGGTGACGACTATTTCACAGCTCAGGTCCTGTAGTTTTATGGCAGTGTCCTCTGGACAATTTCTCTCAAAGGAATAAACTATGCACATGTTGAAGCACCCAAACAAACCCATTTACTAACTCTCTTGGTAATAGCATCTTGCAGGGCAGTGTGCAGTTCTTGCTCAAAATTCTTTTGGAATTGTCTTATATCCATTCACTCCATTTATATCACCTAAATATCACAGTGATTGGCACCTTACAAATACCTAGACAGCTAGATCTGGATCCTGTGCAACAAAATACTGTATATGTTCATTAGCAGTATCAACAAGTGAATTCTGGATTGCATGCTGTAGTTCATGTCTATGTCTTTTGTGAATATTATAATGGCTTTGAATTCAAACATGAAAATATAACCTATAAACATACAGATACATAGTAAAAACGTGTAGTAATTTGAAATCAGTATTTTAAAGCTATAATTAAAAAGGACTTTCAAATATCTTTTTTTTAGAGACTGATACCATTCTGTAGCTTTCACCAAAGCCACTGTGTCAACTGCATCACATGGCTGGAAGTTAGACTGATTTTCAGCCATGTGATGCTATTTTATCACCCCCCAGGACAAAGGTTAAGCCCGCCCTTTCTTTTTTCTATTAGTCACTTTAGATTCACTGGTCCTTCTATTTTGATACAGCTAAAATTCCTGATGATCATAGTGTTAAGAGTTTTTCTAGTCCAGTAGATGCTTCTGTGATGAACTCTGCTGTTGTGCTGTGTGTAACAGAAACACCTTCACACAATGAAACAATCATTCTTCCCAGGCAGGGCCTTAATATCTTGAGTCTCATCCCACAGCAGGTTTGGCAGGGAACAAATTCCCTGGTTTGCTGAGGGCAGTGGCTAGCATAATCTTTCTCCATTTAAAAACATTCTTTAACATTAGGAGAAAGGGTTTCTATCTCCAAATGGTAACTTTAGCTGACAGAGGGGTTTAGAGAATATGTGAATTGCAGCCTGTTGAAACTCCCCTACATAAACTTTCTTGAATATTGTTTATTACAGCACAAATATTTTACCTCCCAGTTTCTTTATAATGATGCAAGTATATTTTATCTTGTTTTCTAATATGTATATTGTGTACCAGTTGATTCTGAATCTGTAGTTTATTTTTGATAAGAGTGAATACTGTACGTGTATTTTTGGAATAGTGACATAATTGTGTAGAACAAATTGAGATAGCAGGTTTTATTATTTTTTTAAAAAACCATCATTAATCCAGACTCTGGATTGAATGACCAGAATAAATGCAAGTTCAAGAACAATTATTTTCTGTTATATGAGGCCATAGAGGGCCAGATCCTTAACTGGTGTAAATCAGCATAGAATGGAGTTACACCAAGTTGAACCAGGTGGGATTTTGACCTGTAAATATCTAACTAACCACTTGGTTCATGATTGCAGTTGAGTAATTTGCTTTCATTAGTACCTAAAAACAAATACACTTGCAGTAGCAAAATGGGGTACAAAAAAGGAAGGTAGGTTTTACATTTTAGGCTTAAAATATTCTCACTCTCTCTATCTACCGTATTTTTCGGCGTATAAGACGCCTTTTTAACCCCCCAAAATATTCTTAAAATTAGGGGGGGCGTCTTATACGCCGAATATATGACCAGCAGCTGGAGCTGGGGTGGCTGCAGGTGGCCCGGCAGGCGGGGCGGGGCGGCGCTTCCCCCCGAGCCCACCCGCATGTGTTCGGGGCCGGCGGGGAACGGGAGCAGCTCGGGCCCCGGGGCCCCTGGGAGCGCCCGCCCGCGCGGCGGGGACGGGAGAGCGGTGCTCCCCCAGCAGCCCACCCGCGCGGCGGGGACGGGAGAGCGGCGCTCCCCCAGCAGCCCGCCCGCGCGGCGGGGACGGGAGAGCGGCGCGCTTTTTGTGTGTGTTGTTTTTTTTGTTTGTTTGTTTTGGTCCGGCTTTTTTTACTCAAAAACTCGGGGGCGTCTAATACGCCGGAGCGTCCTATCTGGCGAAAAATACGGTATATTTACAGAATTTTTTTTGGGGGGGTGGGGTGGAATAACATTGTAGTTAAGCATATAAAAATAAAAGAATATCACATTTTACATTTTATGTTAGATTTATATTATATTAATATCCAGTACCCAAAAGTGGGCTAGTGATTTACCAGTGCAAACAAAACACTAGGCCACATTCACAGCTTATGAAATCACTTGAAGGTGACTTCCCTGGAACGGCACTGATTTACATCAGCCAAGGATTTGGCCAATGGTCTCTGTCATGAAGAGCTTATACTCTTATTTCATACATGACATAAGTAAAGGGGAAACAAAATAATAGGGAGGAGAAGCGAGGGAGGCTAAGGATGACAGTAATAAGATACTGCAGTTGTTTAACAAAGGCTAGTTCACAGCCTGGCAGGGTAAAACATTTTTTTATCAGGATAAAGCTATAAGGTTTGATTCTCCACTCAAATACACAAATTCCAGCCAGTTTAACTCCTACTGGATGGATCCTTAGCTGGTATAAATTGGCGTGTGCTGATTTGCCAGGTGAGGATCTGTCCTATCAATTTCAGTGGAATTACTCGTCATTTAGAACTGTGTAACTCAGAACAGAATCAAGCTCATAATAATTCAAGTATGTGAATCCACACTGTAAAAGCATTCACACAATCTGAAAGTGTAAAAAGCCTTTGGTCACAATTTCACATTGAAATTTAGCTGTTACTAAAAGGTTTGTTTTTAAAATGTCCATTGTTTAAAACTGGTTTACTGTACACTATGCTCATATTTTTCCTGACAACGAATGTCTTAAACACAAGACAGAAGGGAGACTTAATGTTATGTGAAAGGATTTTCCTAGGGTAACTGTATTCATTCTTTTCTCAAACGGAGCAAATAACTTTGATCTGTCAACTGTGAAAAGTAAACTGGGTGTGACCTTCCGTCATCGGCTAATCATCTCATTTAATGACATCTGTTAACTTTGTGCTGATATTAGATCATGGTCTTTCTTTGTACTGTCAAGATTTTTCATCCAAGGTCTAATTATTTCACTTTATGTGTATAAGGATATCTTGGGAGTCAGTTGAGTTTAGTATGAAGTTCATCTTTTTGTGTATCACATTTCTAAAACTGATTGCAGCATTTCAGTGTATCTGATACACACAACGTGTCTTTTACTAAATAAATCAGCTTTAAAGTTCAATACTATGCACACCTTGTCCCAGGGCTGTGTCAGTCTCTCTCTTTCCCCCTCTATCATATTTTCTTGCTCACACTGTATTTATTTCTGCTTTTCACCTGAAATATTGGTTGGTGGGTGAGTGGGGTGGGGGTGGGGGAGAATAGTTTTCACCCCAAGAGGATAAAATAGCTCAAAGCACTTGACATATGTAATGAATAGCCCTGAACTGTACCACAGTAAAACCTAATGGACGGAGAAAAATAACATCTCAGGCAATTCCTTACCCCTATTTAATAGTGATAGAAGCCTCAGCACCAGACGTTTGCTGGGGACTAGTTGGGGTTAATGCCCTGAATGTCACTGGCCATCAGCTTTTCCCAGGCAGCCCTTAATCTCTCAGGGAATGTATATCTCTTGACTGCTACTGCTTATAATAATTGTCCTTATACTAAATCAAACTGCATAGGCATAGTGTAGCAATGCTCATGTCCTCACTTTCAAGGCCCTCTTTAATTTCACTGCATCTTAAATCTCTAGTCTCAGCTCATCACATTACATTCAATAGGACTTTTCCATAGAATTTCTGTCTTTTGGGTCCCAGTCCTGCAATTTGTTCCATGCAGAGCCCCTGTAGTAACCTTAGTTTCTAAAGGATTTACTCCCCATATATTTATCTAAGTGAAAAATTCTCCTGGAGCAGTAGATTATTGGGCCTAGTTTAGAGGTTCTCAAACTGGGGTTCAGGACCCCTAAGGGGGTCACCAGGGTATTACATGGGGGGGTCATGAGCTGTCAGCCTCCACCCCGCTTTGCATCCAGCATTTATAATGGTTTTAAATATATTAAAAAGTGTTTTTAATTTATAAGGGGAGGGGTCACACTCAGAGGCTTTCTATTTGAAAGGGGTCACCAATACAAAAGTTTAAGAACCACTGGCCTAGTTCCTCCCTTTTCATTCCTGTACAACATCAGTGGAGTTGGTGGGATTGCACAGGTGAGACTGAGGAGAGAGTTGGTCCCGGTTATGTTTTTGAAGCTGTATAATGATACACATGAATGAGAAATTTGATACATGGTCTTATCTCACAGTAGTGTAAACATTCCACAGAGAGCCTGCATCTGCCACTCATACTTTTTACTCTGTGATATCATCCATCAAGCTCAGGACTTACTTAAATTAGTCAAGTGCTTTAAGCATTTTGGGAAATCTGTATCTTAACTGTCCAAGAACAAAGACATTGTGCTGCCAAACCAGCATTCCTTTGTAATACGAGCTTTTGCTGAACAAAACTTCATTTGATAATATGTAAATTTTCATTGATTCTGTGCCAGATTCAGGTAAGAGGAAAATGCTCGACCAACTGGATCTCATCCGGAACTCAGCATAAGGACCAATAAACCAAACAACCTGTACTGCATCTTTGACCAAATAAGTCCCAAACTCTTCAAGTACTTGTCCAGAGGGATACTAGATTATCATCAAGGACTACCAGATGCTTAATCTATATATATAAAAATCAAATGGTGTATGTATGCGTGCATGTATGTATGCGTGCGTGTATGCGCGGATGTATGCTTACTCCTTCCACACCGTTTGAGCTAGAGACTTGAAATTTGGTACAGTTAGAGGTCTTGGGGTCCTAATGACCATAAGAGTTGAAAATTTTTCAAATCTCACCTCTGACGCCCCCCCAGGGGTGAAATTCTTTAAAGGCCAATCACATCAGCTGGGCAGCTGCTGTTCTCTGTGACATAGTTCTGATGTCATAATAACCCCTCCAACAGACACCGCACTCGCTCAGCTCTCTGCCCCTCCCTCCTCCAACGGAACCCCGGAATCCCTCAGCTCTGTACCCCCTCCCCCCTCCAACGGACCCCGGAATCCCTCAGCTCTCTGCCTCCTGCCCACCTCCGATGGACCAGAGTTGGGTTTGGTCGGAGGGTAAGTGAGGTGGGGGTGTCGGGTTTGGTCGGGGGGTAAGTGAGCCGGGGGTGTTGGGTTTGGTCTGGGTGGGTGAGGGGTGAGGTGTGGGGATTGGGATTGGTCAGGGGGATTGGGTTTGGTGGGGGGGGAAGGTGGGGGTGTTGGGTTTGGTTGGGGGGGTGAGGAGGGGGCTCGGGGTTGGTCGAGGGGTAAGTGAGGTGTGGGTGTCGGGTTTGTTTGTGGTGGTAGGTAGGGGTGTCGGGTTTGGTTGGGGGGGGAAGTGAGGTGGGTGTGTCAGGTTTGGTCTACGGGGGGTGAGGTGTGGGTATTGGTCAGGGGATGTTGGGGTTGGTAGGGGGGGAGACGGGGTCTTGGGTTTGGGTGGGGGGGTGAAAATGTGAGTCGGGGTTGGTCGAGGGGTAAGTGACGTGGGGGTGTCGGGTTTGGTCGGGGGGGTGAGGTGGTGGTTTCAGATTTGCTCTCTGCCCCCATCCAACGGACCCCGCACTTGCTCAACTGTCTGCCCCCTCCCCACCTCCGACTGACCCGAGCAACGCCGGGTATTTTTGCTAGTTCCAAATAAACAGTCAGAGAAGAGCACTATTAGATCATCCAGTCCATTGCCCTGCCAGTGGAGGATTGTTTCTTCCATTACATTTCCTAATGTATTTTTCAGTCTAGGTTTTAATGTTCCATGTGATGCAGCCTTCACCATTTTCCTTGGGAGACTGTTCCATAGCCCAACATTTCTCACTGTCAAGAAGGGTTTTATTTCCCCCCTGATATTCAGCCTACATTTCAAATCGGTGTTTCACCTGTATCTAGTGCAGGATCAGATAATAAAAGTGGCTAAGCAAAAATGAAGAGAAGATTTCAAATTACATGACATTATAAAACAAATATTTCAGTCTAGCTAGCACCACACTCTGTTTTTAAAAAGTATCATCCAAGCCAGGAGATGATTGAAGGTAAAGAAGAAATATAAGACTACTACATTTCACACTTGTTTTCCTTTGTTTGAATCAATTTAATGTAGTTATATAATATCTAATCTCGCCTAGCAATTTGTGTTACCTCGTGTCTGCGGTTTTGGCATGCATTCTTTTGCAATGTAATAGATATACATCCTGTAGTTCCTCTATACTTTATTAGAGCTTATTTTCACAATTAGCAGATCCTGATGGTTAGTTAAAAGCTTGGGAATTACCTGAAAGAGGTTAAATAATAGGATTTTAGTTTAGTTTAGTGTCTAATGTTATGGCTTTTTTATTCTTATTGGAACTTTTGAATATATTCTTCCAAAATATTGACTTCTGCAAATCAAGCTTACACATTCTCAGTTGTTTTTAAATAACTTTACATGCTATTCTATTACAGATGTCATGAGCCTCAGGTCTCAAACCCAGGCCCATAAGATTATGGGGGCATAGCCACACTCTTAGCCCTCACCTGGCAGCCTGTTGGCAATAGCTTACCTAGGTCCCAGGAAAATCGGCCCCAGTGGGAGGCTCCGCCCCATCGGTCTGATTGGCAGAGTCCCAGAGATGTGGACTGTCCAACTATCCCTACTTAAGCCAGAAGCAGGCACAGAGAGCTGTCTGAACAATTAGGTTCCAGCTTGATCTGGACTGTGCACCTTGTGTTCCCTCTACCTGCTCCTCTAACATACCAGCTTGTCTTGACTCCTGGCATCTGACCGCCGATTCACAACCTTCAGTTTGTCTCCTGTCTCTGACATCCTGACCTATGGTTCTGATATCCATTTTGTCTCTTGCTTCTGAGCCCATGGTATCCTGACCCAGCCGACAGCTGACTCCTGTTTTGTGACTGTGGACTCTGACTCTGACTTAATAATCTAACTGCCCATAACCTGCCTGTGATAACAGGTACATATTTCTTCTGATTTCATAACCACACTCTTGGTAAATTCTGTTCAGCTCTTGGGTAACTATGATACTGGATTACCAAAGATTTAATTATTTTGAAATCACTGATCATATCTAAGATTATTCCTAAATGTAGTTTTGAAGGCATTTGGGTTATTCTTATAATTTCTTAATGAACTCCAGCAGCCCTTCCTGACAACGAGGTAACATGCAACACGCCTAGCAGCATGCCAGTACAGTGGAGTAATGGCCATTAAAGAGATTAGCTGAGGGACTATTTGAAAACAAATGGTCATTTCACCAGTGAAATAAAACAAACTGCAATTTTACTCAATTTTCCTTCTTAGGCTCCCTGCCATATTTATAGGTAAGCTCCACGGAGTCAGCTTTGAGGTTTTTTTATATGTCAACGTGATGAACTTTTATCATGGCAGGGTTTGACCATGTTCTCACTTGTAGTCTATTAGCAGGTACACATTTACCTACTTTGTTAGCAAAATCTTTCACTTTTCTTTGTAAAATGAGATCTAATATAAAACAAACATGCTGATTTACAGCGGGTACCGACTTTTCCTGGAGGAATACATGAAAAGAGAAACATAGCTTGTGGTTTTATGTTGCCTTTAAGCATTTACCCTGTTTGGGTTTTACATGTTTATTTTGTATTGACTTATGCATTGCACAAAACCTATGGATTTATACGTTTCTTCTTATTCGCCCCATTCGGGGTATTACTTTCAGAGCAGTGCTTAAAATTTACTGTCTGACAGTACAGGTTTTTTTAAAAAAAGCCTTGCTCTTGCCCAATACAATAAACTAGCAAGGTGTTAAAGTGTTGACATAAAAGAAACTCGAAGGAAAAACGCTCCAAAAAATTCCTATTAGCTGAACAGTCATAGTGGAGGTTTTTAATTTGTTGAAAGCATGCTGTGTAATGAATTACAGTACATAATAAGGGAGGAGGGGAAGGTTGGACTTTAATGAATATATAGAACCAGTTTGATTCCAGGTTGGGTGGGAGGTAGGGGGAACAGGAAGCAGGTGGTCCTTGTCTGCCTTTTGTATTAACTTTATACACCAACACTTTGTGACTATCGTTTCTCTTTTTGTGACCTGTTCTACATTGCTGCTGCTTTTTTAAAGTCATGCTGTTCTCAGTTACATAACTACTCCCTTTGGCCTATAAATATAAAGGTCAGTTTGAGGTCAAGCTGTACCTTTCTAACAAGGCACTGGAGTAAATGTGGCTGGGCCACAAAACAGGCAGTCTATGTTGTGAATCTTCTAGATATCTCCTCTCACTGGCAGGTTCTGTGTGAGAAGGTGCCTGCTGGGAAGGAAAGTTAAACATGTTGCTTTACTGCAGGATCTTTTTGCAAGCTAGACTTTTTAGAAATGTTCAGCGAGCATCAGTAACACACATTACAAACAAAAATAACCCAAGAGAGGTTGCAGTAAAAGTGAAAATGTGCTGGAAGGCTATACGCAAACTAGAAGGCTACATCATGTGATAAAGTCTGGTTCCAAGGTTCCAGGAATCCATAAACTATTCAATGTGCAGTCAGTACAAATTAAGTAGATAGTGCCTAATTCTGCTTTCACTTACCTCAGTGTAAATAAAGAGCAACTCCATCCATGTCAATTGAGTTACACCAGTGTAAAACTAATGTAGGATCAGAACCAAGATTATAAACTAAATTAGACCTACAATAAAGGGTCATCAGTGCACAGACATGCGCCATTCTCATTGACTAAAGTGAGAGCCAAACATGCATTTCTGATGGCCATATTTGTTTCTTTAAGTATCTATACATTAGATCCTTGGGAACTCAGGTTCTGAAATGTTTGTGTCTTGCTGAAAGTTCTGCTTTCTTAAGTACCAATGAAATTTAGTAATCGCTCTGAAATGAAGGTGATTCATAGAAAAAATGTAGGACTATAGGAATTGCCTCATTGGGTCAAATCTGTGGTCCAAATACTCCATTATCTGGGAGTGCTCAGCACTGTGGACAGAGGAAGTTGTAAGAAACCTTCACTAGGCAGCTATTACATTATATGCCCCGTGAAGGTCTCATCCTAATCCCTCATAGTTAGAGATTGGCTTGAGTAGGCTGACCATACGTCCCGTTTTTTACATATTTTCTGATCGTCCCATCTTTTTAATAAAAATATAAAATTTGTCCCATTTTTCGTAAAAAAAACGGGACGTGGCTTATTTCAGAGACCCACGGCCGGGTCCCGCCTCCTCCCACAGCCCTTCAGTCCCTTCCCCTCCCCAGCCTGCTCCCCCCTCCCCTCCGCCGCAGCCGCTGCAGAGCCCACGCGGCGCGATTGGCTGGGCCGCCCCCACGTGTTGCATGCCCGCAGCTGAGCAGCGGTGCGATTGGAGGAAACGCTGAGCCCAGCGTAGGTAGGGGCTGGGGAGGGGGGCTGCTGGCCAGGCAGGGGCTGCCTGGTGCCTCGCTCCCCCCGTCCCCCCACGTGGAGGAAACACGGAGCCCAGCGTAGGTGGTGGCTGGGGAGGGGGGGGCGCAGCGGCAGGACCTGCAGGGCTGGGATGAGCTGGGGAGTCATGGGGGAGGCTGTGGGGGGGGGGGAGGGCTGTGTTTTGAGGCTGTTGAGGGAATCTGGGGGGGTGTATTGGTTCCTAGTGGGGGGCTATGGGGAGAGGTTGTGTAGGGAAGGCTGTGGGGGTGTAAGGGGCTGGGGGGTTGGTAGTGGGATGGTGTTGGGGGGCCTGGAGGTGGTTATGTGAGGGTTGGGTATTGGTGACTTTATGGATGGGGGGGCTTGTAGGGTTATATTTGGGGTCTGAAGGGAGTTATAACCCCGTCCCGTTTTTGCCATCCCACTGTCCCATTTTTGTCACAAGGAAATATGGTCAGCCTAGGCTTGAGACATGAAGCACAAGATTATTAGCCCTTCCAAAAGATTTTAAATCAATTTCAGGTGTCTTCCAGGACATAAGTATAGGTCTTCTACGATAGCTTAAATGATAAATATTGTACCAGCGTTTGTAATAATGTCCTGGAATGGGAACGTCAGGGAAGAATCAAAGATAAAACGGAAAAATATTAGCAGTGGCACTTCTCCGTCAAAGTGAGTCCTCTTCCTTCAGAATCTTCTTTTGCCAATGTTGTGCTGTATAGTTAAATTGTAACAAAGACACTGAGTTAACTGTTTTCATTTACAAAAATACCCTTGAGAATTCTGCATAGGAAACTACATTAAGAAAATGGGTGGATGATATTACAACATCAGTAAATGCAAAAGTTGCATGCACCCAATCTTTTAGGCTTATTGCAGTTTTTAATGATGTGATCCCATGCTAGGCTATTTCTGCAGGACCTTAGTCTCATTCCTTTCATTTTTTTGTATGAAATATCATACCTTGTATGCATATTTTGTCTTGGTTAATAAGACAAGTAGGATTTGATCCAAATATCATTGGGATACCATAGTGATGACAGACCCTATATAGGTAAGATAGATACACACTATTATTCTTTGTTGTGAAAAATTGATATTATGTTCTGTCAATCTGGAGTTCTATGTAGTTAAACTTGGTCATAAGAATGGCCATACTGGGTCAAACCATAGGTCCATCTATCTCAGTATCCTGTCTTCTGACAGTGGCCAATGCCAGGTGCACCAGAGAGAAGGAACAGAACAGCTAATCACTCCCTTCATTGGCTAGCAAGTTCCTTTGACTTTCTAGGCTATTTGCTGTCTGCGACCTCTCTGTATCCAGGGAGCAATAAAACTACTGCTGGGTCACAATTGAGCTGAATTTCCGATAAATTGGGATTTGGGTGAAATCTGCCATTTACAGAGTTGAATAAGCATTCTCAAACTGTGGAAGGGGGGAATAAATTACTCATCTCTCAGTAACAGTTGTATTAGTTTGCCTATTAAAGACAAACAGTTTGGATATATGAAAACTGAATTTTACCTGCAAAAAGTTAAGAAAAAAATTAAACAAAACAAAACAATTATAGTTGCCACAAAATTTTAACTAAAAACAAATTATTTCTCCTCGTCACCTCTATATGTGACTATTCTATCCTCCAAAGTCTCAGTATAAACACTTTTTGCCTTAACGCTGCCCTTCATATTTAATCTCCATGGATTTTTTTCTTTCACACTATGACTTTAAAATCTTTGCAAACCGTTGGCTTAGGTCCTTTAATTTCTTTGTCATTCTTCTTGCACTTGTACCCTGACACCTTGGAAATGTTCATTGAGTTCTCCTATTACTTTCTAGGAGGTTAGCCTTATTTCCTGAATTCGTTCATTTAGCATTGTTCTTCTTTCCCCTTTTTTCTTTGCCTAATAATATCCTTCTCTGCTGTCTAAAGTATTTTCTGGTGTGCCCCATGCTTATTTGGGTCATTTCTTTTTTACTCTCTTCTGGCTTCTGTCTAAAACATGTCCATTGAATTCAATGGGAGTGGATCCTTGCCGCTAAGGACAGTATTTGTCCCACTCTGCTCATTTCTTCTGTCACTACCTAGTTTTAAAGATTCTTTCGCTGCTCAATCTATTGTCACACCCATAATGAATTATTACAATTGTGCTAGAAGCTCTACAAACAAGAAAGACAAGGTGCCTGCGGGACCTACAGTCCGACTAATGCATGCAAAAAGCTGTGTGTCACCTCTTGCTTGGTCACTTCCAAGTTTTTAGTAGATTCCTGGTGTGTGTGTGTGTGTGTGTTTTCGTTCACTCTATCTGTTACTTCAACAGTGGTAGGGATAGCAGAGGGGGGTGGAGGCCAAGATGAGAGATTTGAAGGAGGAGAGGGTATAAATACCATGTGGCTGATTGGGTCAGGAGGCAGTTTCAGATATAGGGAGCCTTGTGAAAGAAGATGTAAAGAGAAAGGAACAAATGGCAGTACGTTGTCTGGTTTGAGTAGGAAAGGGGTGAATGGAAGGGGGAGAGAAGATAATGAAGCTGAGCTAGATTCCACGGGGCTTTGTAGGCGAAGACAAAGAGTTTAAATCTGATGCTGCAGCTGAGGGAAATCTAGTGAAAAGATTTGAATGTGATCAAAGCTGTGGGAAAAATAGATTACTTTTGCTCTCCTGCTGGGAAAAGTGGAAGTATCTGTCCCTATGCTTTTCTGTTCAGTCTCTGTTATCTGTTATATTACTGTCTTGTTGATACTTGTTTTTTGGCCTGACTCTAAAGTAGAAGGCCTCATAGAGTTCCAGCTAAAAGTAGGAGGTATTGATAATTTTTATGAGAGAAGTTTGATCTTCCAGATGTTCTAGCCTGATTATTAGACCAAAGATGCTGAGGTAAGTTTGGCAGAGTAAGCTTCCTATCTAGAGACTCATCGAAACTGAATCTCTAAACCATGTGAGTTTTCATGATATAGGATCGCAAAATTGCCAGTGGCACAGAACACGTAACTTATAAGAACATATGTGTTCCTTAGATCCCCAAACAACCTTTTGTTTGGGTTCCTTAGTAACTGAAAAGTTGCTTGTATCTACTTTGCTTACAAAGGTAACAAAGTCCTGTGGCACCTTAAAGACTAACTATAAAGTTTTGAAGCATAAGCTTTCGTCGGCTAATACCCACTTCGTCGGATGCAAGCAGTGGAAATACCTGCCTCTGGACACTTCCACTGCTTGCATCCGACGAAGTGGGTATTAGCCCACGAAAGCTTATGCTTCAAAACTTTATAGTTAGTCTTTAAGGTGCCACAGGACTTTGTTACCTCTGCTATTCCAGACTAACACGGCAACCTCTCTGATTCGTTGCTTACAAAATGTACTATAAGAGAGAAAAGGTGGGTGAGATAATATCTTTTATTGGACCCTCTTCTGTTGGTGAGAGAGACAAGCTTTCAAGCTTATACAAAGCTCCTTTTCAGGTCTGGGAAACTAACTCAGTGTTATTGCTAAATATAAGGTAGAACAGATTCTTTAGTGTAAGTAGTTAACACATATTTCAAGAGACCATCCAAGATGAAGTTGCCTGTTAACACACCTCTAGTTATAGAGAGGAAAGGAAGAGGGAAAGGCAGTTGGAGGGGTTATAAATGAATTACAGAATGTTGTAATAAGCCATAAAGCCCCATCAAGATTTATCCTGAAAGAAATCTTTCCTGAACCCCCTCTTCTGGCCTTCAAACAACCTCCAACCTTGCCAAGCTCATCATTAGAAGCAAGATCCACATAGACCAGGACACACCAACTCAAAGCAGCACCAGACCCTACTGGAACAACAAATGCAAAACCTGTAGCCATATTTCCACTGCTATGATGATCAATACTTCCCACAACAGACCTTTAAAGATCCATGGATCCTACACATGCCTATCACAACATGTGCTGTATCTCAACCAGTGCACTAAGTGCACCAATAGCAACTATGTGGGTGACACCAGAGCATCATTACACTCCTGAATGAACTCACAAAGGAAAATGATAATAGCCAAAAATACAGAAACACCTGTGGGTGAACACTTTCCACAAAGTTATCACTCTATCTGATTTACCAGTCCCTATTCTCAAAGGAATATAGTTATACTAATCCAAACCCTCCACCCCCTGTATAGATAGCACTATGTGGACAGGAGGGCTTCTCCCATTGACATAGATACTGCCTCTCAAGGAGGTGGACTAACTATGCCAATGGGAGAAGCTCTCCCGTTGGCCTAGTAGCATCTTCACTACAGCTGCACCGTCGTAGTTCTGTATGAGAAGACAAGTCCTGAGTTAGTTTCTCTGATCTGAAGAAGAGCTCTGTGTAAGCTCATAGGCTTCTCTCTCTCACCAACAGAAGTTGGTCCAATAAAAGATGATATCTCACCCCCCTTGTCTCTCTAATATCCTGAGGCCAACAAGGCTACAACAGCACTGGATACAAAAATGTGCTATAAGGTAGTTTTATTTTTTTTCCTAATGATAAACAACTTTAGAAGTGAGCACCCTCAATCTGAAAAACACTTACTTTCTTTCAGCAAGTTCACCTCATCCAGCTATAGCTCATAAAGTTTATTAATCTCAAAGCATTAAGTGTGACATGACTTCTAAGGATGTGCCAGATGGTTTGGAATTATTTTAGGTTGTCAGCCATCCTCCCCCCTTTTTTTTTTATTTCTAAATAGCACAGATAATTGACTGTTGCTAACTTTTTGGCTCCATAAATATGGAATCTGCATGGATATTAACTATTTAAATGACAAAGATGATCTCAGATTAGAGGCTGATTTGGGAAGGTGCTGAGTACTCTCACTTCCCTTTGGTTTCAGTGTCAGTTGAGGCTGCTCAGTAGCTTACAGGATCAAGACCATGTATTGTACTTTCTGTAGTTCTTAGCTAATGCTTAATTGTTTGTTGTGCATAGCAATTCATTATGTTTTGGAGGGTGTGTGTGAGCCACAATCCTACTCTCCCACTGCTGTGTAGATGTTGAGTGGTCCAGGCTATTTCCAAATTCCCTTCTCTTTTCTACATTCCCTATGGCCTCTCTAAGTGCTCATATACTATAGTGATTGCCATGTTTAGCACCTAGATAGACAGTAAAAAGTTTACTAGATTTTTTAAAAAAGTTACAAAGCATATTTTAAGTAGAGTCTCCTAGTGCACCTTTCCTGGTTCTGCTCTGAGTTGACTTTCCATTCTTCATGCTTCTCTTTCACTGCTTAAACATGGTAAAACATGAATAGGTAAACAGTGGACATGCTGCATAGATGTTTGTGCATGATGGGCTAAATTCTATTCTCAGTTACACAGATGCAGCCCTGGCCTAACTCTATTGGTTTAAGAAGTTACTCCAGCTTTATCCCAGGGTAACAGAGCAGAATATGGCCAGTATATGACTGGTCAAATGTGAATTGCAAAAGGATTAATCGTATGGCAGAAGATACTAATATTTCACTTATGCAACTATAGTGCCTACTAGGACTTGGTCCTGCTCCCAAAGCAACTCAGTGGGAACTTTGCCATTGACTTCAGCATGATCATTTAAGAGTTAGGTTGCATCCCTTTTCTGCCACTTGAGTGCAGAGGGGACATGCAAAGGGGACATAACCTGGCAGCAGTTGGAAAGGATAAACATTTCTCCAGGGGAGGGGAATTCTCAACTGGCATAAAGTTGTAGAACTGGCTCCCCTGGTGTAGGGGAGAAGGCAGACAAGGGAAGGGGCATAGTAGAGGTGGGATACAGGCAGAACAGAACCTTGCAAAGCAATTTATTGTTTCCTCTGAGCTTTCACTGTTAGGCAATAGACATATTCCATTCACAAGTAGATAAATACAGGGAAAATCCCTGATAAATCATGGGTTCTTAACTTTTTTCTATACAGGGTTCATACCAGAGCCCTCCTCCCATTCAGAAATAAAGAAGGGTCAAGGAGGTACAATTCCAGGCTGAGAACCTCTGCTTACTCCTGGGACAATTCTGAACCACTGTGGAAGAGCAGTATTAATGCTCCCTTCAGATTACGTGTCCCCCCCCCCATGGAATAATTGATTCTTATGGGGAAGTGCAAGAAGCCATGAGTGGGGTCATGTTGCAATTACACCTTTCACCGACCAGTGACTGACTGTGGCATCAGAAGAGAGGCAGCTGGCTTGTGAGTTGGATCAGTCAGCTATGGAGAGGGAAGGGGAAGAGTCTGCCTTCCTCACAGTGCCATGCCCACAGGGCCAGGTGAGGAGGCACAGGATATGGGGGGGAATGACAGATTGGGGTGGGGGCACAGGAGCTAGTGGGCTGACAACTTTGAGCCAGAATCTAAAGGGAGTGGGGGAGCTGGGCTGCATGGGAGAGTGGGGATGTAGGGTCACGTGGGGACATATGCAGATTTGCCTGGCTGAATGGAGAGAAGGGGTGCAGAGAAGATGTGCCTGCCTGAATGGGAGATGCTAGGTTCCGTTCTGCGGTTTCCACTTTACGCGCCGAAACCTCATTGACTTCAGTAGTGAGCGAAATCGCCTACCCTAAAGAAAGTTTTAATATTTTAAGTTTTCCCTTTTTTTTTTTGGTCTACCGTGTAAAGAGGAAATTGTGCATGTTAAATGCGCCTAAGATGCAACGTGCCTGTACTCCTCATTCCCCCAAACCTTTGCATTGCTTCGGAGGGGTGCAGGAAATATGTTTCTGTATTATAATTTAAATTAATTATTACTCAACGTTCTGTGTTAATATGCCTAGTAAGGAATCCATTTGTCAAAAAAAAATTCCTGAATCTTTTTGTTGTCTGTAGTGTTACAGACATGCTTGCTGACAGGTATTTTGAAATAAATTACCAAAATAATTGAAATTGGTGATATTTTAACTAAGAAAATATGCAGAATTTTGCAGAATTTTAAAATATTATGTGCAGAATTTTTAATTTTTTGGTGCAGATTTTCCCCAGGAATATCTACTCTAATACATAGTTACTTCTGAAGCCCCAATGTGGCATGTCTTCTCTAGTCTCCCCGTAGACTGTAAGAATGTTGGGGCAAGGACTATCTTTACTTTTGTGTATTGTACTGCATCAATCACTTCTCAGCATGAAACAAAGAATAATATTCATCTCTGCATTGCAATCTAATCTTTTTTTGTATCTATTTTATCATGTGCCAAATTGATGTATTTCCAAATTTCCAAATTGGGCATTTCCACCAGATCAGTTCCACAGATACTCCATGACTATGAGGCCAGAGATCTAGCTCTTATTCCCTATTTTGAAATAATTTAAATGATTTGGGTAAATGTACATTTTTGAGATGATTCAAAACTTTTCCTCACAATACTGGTTACTCTTGGATGGTAAAATCAAGTTCCCAGCTATCTGAATGTTGCATTACTTACCCTTTGGCTTGTTATGTATCAATCTAATCATTCCTCATGGCAAAAGGGTAATTTAAATATCTGAGGGCTCAAGTATTCAGATGTGCAAAAGTAGCTAGAGAGAAGCACATGTCCAGGGGCTACCAAGTATGCTAAGCATCATGCCTACCTACTCCTGATTCAAAAAAAGGTGGAGTTAACATAATCCATTTTGCTCAGCCTCTCTGAGAATCTGAAATTTTTGGCAGGGAGCTTAGTCCAGAGGTAGTTTTACTAGCAAAACTCTCAATATGCTATTGTGATAAAACAGACCCAAAACCAACTGATCTTATGTTGCCAGAAGACCAAACAGAAAATCTCTGTTGAAGTTACCCACTTCGCTCCTGTGTCTAGAAACTTCTCTGATTTCTACCTTCTGTGGAATTTGCAACCATTTTATTGTGTTGCCTGCTTTCTTTCTGGAAAACCTCATTCTCCTGTTAGCTCTAGCCCTCTTTCTTCTTTCCACTTGCACAAGGTGCACATGAGCAGAGAAGTTTAGCTGGGGTTAACCCTCTCTTTGCTGTTGCCAAGTAGTATTGACACCTTTTCACACATACCTTTGTGCCTGATGAACACTAGGACAGAATAGGCTTAGTCAGAAATGCTGGCCTTAACAGCTCCACTTTTCCACAAGGAGATGTTTCACAGAGCATATCCCAGGTTTGCAAACATTCATGCTGTGGTTATGAAGTTTTACATTTTACAAAATGATGATGTACAGTCAGGAAGCCATGTGTGTGTACACTGCTTGGATTTTCGCTGGAGCAAAATGCTATCTTACTTGCTTTAGTGGCAGTGTAAGGAGGTCCTGTGTAGCTCCCTGAAAAAGGTCTGGTAATTTGGCCTCCACCCTAGGGTCCAGGATTTAACCATCCCATGTCTTTGTTTGCTCCTCTGAAAAATAAATATAATAGCACTCAACTCCCAGGGTTGGGCTAGCCTAATTTTTTCATGTGTGTAAAGTGATCTGAGATCTATGAAGGAAAGACATTATTGCCCAGACAGTGACTGTCCGCTGGTGGGACTAAAGGTGGCAGGGGTAAGGAGCTTGTCTCCTTTGATCTCCAATCCAAAGGCTGGGCACAATTACATCCTCTAAAAGGGTAATGACGCAAATGCACTCTCCAGAGCTTTTGGGAGCTCTCTGCCTGCCCCAAAGCCAATGGCTTCTGGAGCTCCCTCCCATTGGGAGGACGTGCCTTGGCTTAAAGCCACAATCAAGTCAGGCATAAGTACAAAACTGCTTTCCCTCCCATAAAAAGCAAATCTTTCTTTCCCCATGCTTATTTTGTTCCTTGGGTCAACTCATCCCCATCTCCACCCAGCAGCCTTCCCCACAAAACAAGCTAAGTGTCTCTCAAATCAGAGATTTGCAGGAGCCAGAAATGCTGTCAAGAAACTGGTCGGTGGAATGTACAATATTCTCAGGAGCTCTGGGAGATTAAAAGAAATAGTTATTTTCAGGATTGGACTGGTCGGGTTAATAATTAATGAATGATAAAACAGTGCAATATCTTAAAGTATTTCTCATAGCTTTCTTCTGGTTCGTAGGTTTAATTTTTCTCCTGATAGCAATCTCCATATATCTTTTATAGTGTGGTGGAATCACTAAGTTGGAGGACTTTTTTTCATCTAGCTGCCAAACAGCTATAGACCAATTAATCTACAAGTATGCACAGTTGGGGATGATATTCTCCAGTGACTCAGCAATGTAACAGATGGCAAAATATTTAATATTTATTTCCATTCCATTTCTATATTGGATATGAACCCAGACATTTCATTCTTTTGACAGTCAGACAACATCTGTTGAGAACACTGTCAGCTGAATTACAACCTCCCTGGCAGGTACTGGGGCAGACAGCATGAATTAATTTGAGCAATCCTGTTTGTGGTTAAATGTCACTGTCTACTACAGTACATTGTTTTCATTACAGATGCTGGATTTATGTTTGCTGACTAGCTTAACGTTGATACCCCTAAGAGTTTATATTTATTCATATAAAGATTCAGCCGGTTAAAGAAGACTGTGTGCATTAAGTTGCAATAACAAAGGATTTATTTTGACTCATTCTTTAACTTTCACCAGTTATGATTACAAAAGAAGTGATGCACTGTAGGGGTCAGACCAGGTGCTTGGAGGCATTGCACTGGAGTGTCATATGAAGAACTCAAGTGTGGAAGTGACTCTGAGGATCCTAGTCCCAGGAGTTGGTGTAAACTAGATGTATCTCAAAAGCTTAGTGAGAGACTGCCAGGTTCTCTGCTCTCTCAATGCCAGCAGTGTCCTAGAGAATGTAATAAGCTAGTTAACAAAAAAGATCACCTGTGTATTTATTTATTTAATTTATTTATCATAAGAAAAAGCTGTTCAAATGTTGGTAGGAATTTTCTGAAGATAAAATGGCAAACGTTTGGGAAACACCCACTCCCCCCATTTTCTAACTACTCCTGAGCAAACTGCTGATTTCTGAAGAGGAAAGTGATTGAATGTTGAGAAGGAGAGGTGGAAGCTTTAACCTCCTGTGTTGGGAAGATGAGGGGTATTGTATTATTTGTATGTAATACATATAAATTAATACAATTAATTAATATTATGGACCAAAGGTATTGACATAACCCAGTCGCTGTTTGGGGTTAAACAGTATTAAAGTTCACTATTTGGTATATGGAAACCTCGGTCTGCTTAGTACCAGGGCAAACACATCATTAAACAAGCAGCCTTTTAACTTTTTATTAAAGATAAAGAAAAGACGGAAACAGTTTAAACACTTGCCATGTATTAAACAAGGCTTTCGTTTTAACAACATTCCTTGTTCCCTTTCGCTGGAGAGCATTTCCTTTGTTGGACAGTCTCTCAGATGGGATCAAAGATGGTAACTGTCCTTTAGGGGAAAGAAGGAGAAGTTAGTTGAGGTGGCCTGAAACTGTCGTTGAAGTCTGATCCCATTTCATCCCAGGTGGCTGGGATTCAGCTGGAGCCTGCAGAGGTGGCAATGTTATCCGTGTCCCTCTCTCTGGCTGTTTGGTCAGGACACCTATCAGGATTAGGACGAAGGTCTGGGGTCCCAGAAGATGGTGGGGATAGCAGCCATAATAAAAACATAAGAACGACTGTACTGGATCAGACCAAAGGTCCATCTAGCCCAGTATCCTGTCTTCCAGCAGTGACGACTGCCCGGTACCCCAGAGGGAATGAACAGAACAGGTAATCCTCCAGTGATTCATCCTGTCGCTCATTCCCAGCTTCCAGCATTCAGAGGCTAGGGACACCATTCCTGCCCATCCTGGCTAATAGCCATTGATGGACTTATCCTCCATGATGGTAATGCTTGCTCCTGTAGCCTCCATCTGTTTCTCTCCCACCCCACCTCTGCAATCCTCTGCTCCCCCCACAGTTTCCTTCTTTAAGGAACCAAAAAGGGAGTGATGGGTAGAATAGCCCAGCCCCTCATTATTTTGTCCACCAGTTAGACCTAGTTTCTGAAACACCAATTTTGGTTCACTGATTTCTGGACTCACCGTTTCTTGTATATCAACATGATCTTAACACAGTCCTTGAATTATATCAGTAGGTCTTTTTGTTTAGGGCTAATTCAGGTTTTCTGTTTTCCTTTCATACCTTTCCTTAACAATCCTTGTTATAGGACATCTTATGAACTTATCAGCTTTACAGTCGAGCTCATAATTAGAGCAAATATATAGGCCCAATTATCACAACAGTGGGTTTAATGGATGGGGGGAAATTGGTTGGACAGAAGAGAATTTAGCATGTTTTCTGTGATTTTTTTTTATTTTAAGCAAATGGATAACTAATAAGATGTTACTGCCTGACATCACTCTGATCACTTAAGTTCTTTGTTGCATCCCTCTTCCCAACTTCATTGACTTTGTCTTTTTAGGCTTGTAAGTTCCTTGAGACAGGAACGGGGTTGTCTTCTCTGTTTGGTTGGGACTAGCACAGTAGTAGTAGTATTTATTAACAATATTATGACTGATCCAAAGATCAAGGATGATCACCATTATTATTTGTTAAGAACCGAGAATGTGCTTCTCCCTCAACAAGATAGAAACAATTACATTAATCCACCGTGAGACTAGAGTTATGATGAATACATGAGGGAATAGTGTGAGAAAACACGGGTGGAAATGGTGGGTTAAAATTAAGGTGTATGCTAATTTCCAAAGGTCTTGTCTACTTTAGCCTGTAGGTAGTTGCCCAGATAGTTGGAGGGAGAGAGTAAGCTCAGGGTCTTGGAAATCTCAATTGCCAACACCTTCCAAACACCTTTGAAACAGTTTGTTTTTTGGATTGCCTGTTGTATTGAAGCCTATCTGCTAAGTATCTAATATTTCTGTCACTTCTCACTAGCATTTCAATGCTAGTGAAAAGTGACAAATATTTCTGTTTCTTCTCAGGGCTGTGGTATGCTTCATTCACTGCATAGAAGACCACCTGAAAAAAAACCTTCTTTGTGTGTAGACAAGGCCTCAAAAATGAACGTGCCCATTTTGTTTTGTGCTGTTTCTGTGGCCCCAAACTGGTGGGTTTTATTTACCTGGGTTCACACTGAAAGAGTGTTCAAGTGTTTTGAGTAAACCTCAAATGCCAAGCAAACCCCCAAAATTGTCTGTTTCAGTCGAAAAGCAACCGATGCCCCTTCTCCCACATAGACCCTAACCATTCCTTTCCCAGCCAATCACCATCACCCCCTCAATTACTATTAGATATTTTCCGAGTGAATGCAAGGCTGTGGGCTTGTTATCCCCTCTCCATAGGTACAATCTTCTAGAAGGGGAGCTGACTACACATCTATTCAGCATTGGCAGAGCTAGAAAGGGTCCCGCTCCTGCTGTCAATCCACTTTGACTGCACTATGATAATGGGCTGTTCTTTCTCTCTCTCTCTCTCTCTCTGGCAGATGTATACTCAAAAGTTAAGTTGATCCAACTACACCACTCAGGGGTGTGAACAATCCATACCCCTGAGCACATATTTAAGTCTGCCTAGCCCTTGATGCAGACAGCGCTCAGTCGATGGAATTTTTCCATTGACCTAGCTACTGCCTCTTGGAGAGACAGATTAACTATGCTGTAGCATTTCAAGTATCGATAAACCCTCAGCAACAACCAAGGGTGGAGAGGGACTAGGACTAGATGAACAGAGACCTCTTTGTGAACAGGAACTTATGTAAGCAGCCTCACATCAAATCATTCAGCTACATCCCTGTCTGGAATACATTGACTAATGCAAATCTGTTCTTCTTTTAAAATGTATTCAGTAAGGGCATTGCCATATAGAAAGTAGAAAACTATAACCCTAAATATTTAAGATTTCTGAAAAATGGCAAAACCACACTTTTTAAAAAAAATAATCAAAGCTTACTACCCTTGGGTTTGAGTTTTACCACCATCTGGTGAATCACATTCCAATCCGATGTGTATAATCTGTCAGATTCCTTCCTTTAATGAATCTGTTTTGAGCTTTTTTAATTAGCAAGGTGTTATTTGTGTGGAAAATACCTCAGGAATAAAGAAGAATTTTAGTCTTATATTTTAGTCTCTAGGCGAACTGTGTAATGCCCATATGGCTCTTGGTAGCTCAAATTCTTCTGAGAGAGTTATTCTGTTTGACTTTATGTCACTAAATAAGAAAGGGTTTTAAGATCTGAGACAGTATACCATTAAATCACAGAACACTCCGTTCAAATGACCCGAACAGTCAGCTTTGAATTCTCCAGAACAAGGAAGCTCAAAGCCCATTGACATGTTTTGAGGTATGGAACTCCTTCAGATCTAGTAAAATATCATAGAGTTTAAGGCCAGAAGGGCCCACTATAGATCATCTAATCTGACCTACTGTATAGCACAGGCCACCCACACCACCCAGTACCTGTACACTGACCCACCAACCAAAATGAGATCAAAGTATTAGAAACCACAGAAGAATAAAATATTATGAGCCATAGAAACAGACTAGGAGGGGCCATGGTGCAACAATGTCTGAGGCCCTTGCAATGGCAGGGAAATGATTAAGTGAGATATAGCCAGATAATCCTGGCAAATTACCCATATCCGCACACTGAAGAGGAAGGTGAAAAAACTCCAGGGTCACTGCCGCTCTGACCTGTAGGAAAATTCCTACCCAACCTCACATGTGGGGATCACTTAGATCCTGAGCATATGAGTAAGAACCAGCCAGCCAAGCACCTGAGAGAGAGAGAGAGAGAGAGAGGGAGAGAGAGAGAGAGAGAATGCAAGGTACCACCTCAGAGCCCTGCCCCCCACCCAGTGTGCCATCTCCAACTGTGTCCATCTCCTGATAATTCCCAGGAAGAAGAGAAAATAACTCCCCTCCCCCAGAATACATTGTTGAGGGGAGGATAGGTGAGGAAAGAAATCCCTTTCTGACCCCTATTAGTGGCCAGCTGAAACACGGAAGCATGAGCTCCCATTATAGGTTGCCTTGCATTTCCACCCACATATTTTGGTGGGTAGAGAACTTACCTCCCTATACTAGACTCATAACCCCTGATTTCCCTATGGGAAGCAGGATTTTACCCCATAATAATGACAACACAAAATCTATCCTAATAACACTTTTTCAGCCACAAGGAAAATAGCAAGAAAATATGGACTATAAAGGAGCAAAGCCTTCCTGAAGATGCTACTTGTGTCAATGAATAAGTATGATAAGAACAATCATCGAAATTACATGGATTTTGGTTTTAATCAGATTTGAAAATTTTGTTTTAATTTAAAAGTGGTTATGGAGATTATTTTGGTACTTTTTATAACACAAAAAGTTTGCTCATGAACTGAAACCTTACAGTATGCCAAGATTCAGATTGGAGCAGATTTTTATGGCTGAGTTATAAACTCTGAAAATAAGGGTTTATAATGGAAATGCTGACTGCCTCCTTACTATAACAAGGCTAGCGGATGCTGTTGTAATGTACTTTATAATTTATAGGAGGTATAATTTATAGGAGTCACTTGTTAAGCTATCTGGGACAAAAAAAATTCCCAACTTCTAAAATGTTAATATCTTGATAAACCTTTTGAACTTTACCTTATAATTATAACAAATAGAACCCATGTCACCTAATCACATTGCTGGACAGCTGATCCATAATTACATGTAAAAGTTAAAGATTTCTTTTTAAAAAACAGACAGAGGTTAAAAAAGTGATACTGGCTATTTAGTGTTTGTTTGTTTTTTCTTTTTTTGTGTGTGATATGGTATGAGACATGGGGTAAAAGACTCTGGTAAAATTCTTCAGATAGGAAAAGTGTTTTTTGAAAGGAAGAGGTTTTAAAAAAAATTGGCTTAACTTTGTTAGTCCAGAGGTTTTTGCAACTGGGACAATGAAGGGAAAGGAAGACTGCAGAAAAACATTAGGTAATAGTGTGTGTGCTAAATTTTTGGAATGTCACCTACCAAATGGCTGCTTGGAATAGGAATAATCCATGTAGTTGGGAAATCTTTAATTTTTATTGTTGTTGATCAACAAGCAATAGGAAATGTCTTTAATTAAATTCTGTTCTGTTAAAGTCTCTTCAAAGTGTCCCTTTAAAGAAGATACTAAAAGTCCCTCCTAATTTTCAAATATTTTCTTTGGTCATGTTTTCACTTGAATCACATCACCTTTGTTAACTTGGATTCTGCTGGGAGTGGACACTGGTAATTCAGGAGGTAGAAAAAATGCAAAACTAAAATCCTGATCACTTATGGTCATTTTTAGATTCCATGGCACCTATATAACATATCACAAATGGGAGCACAGAAAGACTAAGGATGTGTCTGTCCATACAGCCATTAAGCATCCATGTCAGCTGACTCGAGCTCTTGGGACTCAGCCTGTAGAGCTGTAAAATTGTGGGGTGGACATTCAGACTCTGGCCAGAGCCTCGGCCCAAAAGTTTACACTGCAATTTTACAGCCCTGCAGCCTGTGTCCGCTGACATGTGGCTGTCTAACTGCAGAGTAGACATACCCTCTGTGACTTGGCAAAGGCCACACAGGAACTCTGTGCAGACTCGAGAAATGAACCTCCTATCTGTCTGTCACCATACAAGCATACAAATACTACCAAGACGACCCAGTGAATGGATGAGATCAGCTTATGGATCATTTAAATCGGCTTCTGTACCAGATGACCAGAGAATAGCTAATGAAATGCCAATTTTAAAACAAAGATTCAGAGTGTGACGGGTTGGGATCACAGAAACCCCTTAGGAGCTGCCACCTGATGTGCCAAGGCTACCCTGCCTCAGTTTCCCTACCCCAACAGCTTAGGACCTCAGTACCCTGCCAGGTCTGAGCCACATCCCCTAACAGCTGTGAGCTTTCCTGGAAACAGGCAGGAGGTATTCTTACCTCTGGCACTCAGATGTTCAACTCCCAATGGGGTCAAACCCTGAATAAAATTTGTTTTGCCCTGTATAAAGCTTATACAGGGCAAACTCATAGATTGTTCACCCTCTATAACAATAATACAGAGATATGCACAGCTGTTTGCCCCCCCCTAGGTATCAACAAGTACTCCAGGTTAATTAATAAGTAAAAAGTGATTTTAATAAAGACAGGAAATAGAATTTAAGTGGTTCCAAGTAGTAACAGACAGAATAAAGTGAATTACCAAACAAAATAAACAGAACACGCAAATCTAACACTATTACAGTAAAAAGTCTCACCCTCAGTGAATTCCTTCTTTCAGGTTAAACTCCGTTAGTCTGGGTCCAGCTATCACTCACACACCCCCTTGCAGTCACAGTCCTCTGTTCCAGTTTTTTCCAGGTATCCTGGGGGGTGGGGGTGGAGGGCTGTTCTTTGAGCTAGCTGAGAACAAAATGGAGAGGTCTCTCCCAGGTTTATATAGACTTCCTCCTGTGGGTGGAGAGCCCCTCCTCCTTCCTATGCAGAGTCCACATGGACTCTCAGAGCACATGGCTCAGTTGCAGGCCCGAACCAGACTCCCCTCACCACCAGCTAGGCTGCATTCCTGAGGCAGCTCGGGTGTGGACGGGCGTCTACAAAATTCATTGTTTGCTTGATTGGTTCTCAATTGGGCTTAATTGAGAATAGTCTTCTCCCAGAGAGCTGCTCAGGTGCTTTCCAAAGTCCACATACAACCAACCAAACACATAGCCAATATTCATACATTTGAATACAAAACAGGTACATACATACAAATAGGATGAACTGATCCAGTGGATCATTACCTTCACAGAGATATGTTACCTGGCATATGTAGCAAAACCATATTCCGGTACTATCATACATATATTTACAGGCACCCCCCATAAAGCCTTATGGGGTACACCGTCACACAGAGGTTCAGAGAAGAACACCTAAAATAATTAGGGATTTGGAACAGGTCCCATATGAGGAGAGATTTTAAAGGCTAGGACTTTTCAACTTGGAAAAGAAAAGATTAAAGGGGGATATGATATAGGTGTATAAAGTCATGAGTGGTGTGGAGAAAGTGAATAAAGAAAAGTTATTTACTTGTTCCCATAATATAAGAACCAATGAAATTAATGGGCAGCAGATTTAAAACAAATAAAAGGAAGTTCTTCACACAGTGTAGTCAACCTGTGGAACTCCTTGCCTGAGGAGGTTGTGAATGCTAGGAATGTAACAGAGTTTAAAAGAGAACTGGATAAGTTCATGGAGGTTACATCCATTAATGGCTATTAGCCAGGGTTGGTAAGGAATGGTGTCCCTAGCCTCTGTTTGTCAGAGAGTGGTGATGGATGGCAGGAGAGAGATCAGTTGATCATTACCTGTTAGGTTCACTCACTCCGGGGCACTTGGCATTGGTCACTGTCAGTAGACAGGATACTGGGCTGGATGGATCTTTGGTCTGACTCAGAATGGCCGTTCTTATTCCTGAGGAGATCCCAACAATTACAGGCCAGTAAACCTAACTTCAGTGCCAGGCAAATTTGTGGAATCTAAAGAACTGAATTATTAGACACATAGATTAACATGATTTGTTGGGGAAGTGTCAATATGGCTTTTGTAAAGGGGAATTATGCCTCTGTAATCTACTAGAATTCTTTGAGGGGGTCAGACGTGTGGACACAGGTGATATAGTGTACTTGGACTTTCAGAAAGTCTTTGACAAAGTCCCTCACCAAAGGCTCTTGTAGACGTGCCCTTCACCACTCGTTGAACAAATGAGTCAGAGACCACTCTGTTGCCACTACCAGTGCCCTTTTATTTCCCTGTGCGAGTTCCCACCACCACCTATACACAGTTCTGTACACTATAGTACACTTAAATAAGACGAGGAATACTTGTGGCACCTTAGAGACTAACCAGTTTATTTCAGCATAATCTTTCGTGGGCTATAGCTCACTTCATCAGATGTATAGAATGGAACAGAAGTAAGATAAATTTTTATGCTGAAATAAACTGGTTAGTATCTAGGTGCCACAAGTATTCTTCGTCTTATTTACGGATACAGACTAACACGGCTGCTAATCTTAAATCTATAGTACATATAGTGCTCAGGAGACAGCTAGCTCCTGCAGCTAGCTGGGAACAAGGGCCACTCACTCCTCCCTTTCCTGTCCTGCCCCCCCCCCCCCCCGTATTTCCTTCCTGCCAGCTTTATCCCTGTGGCCTGTAAGGCTCACAGGTACTTTCCCTTAAGCCCTTCCTTCTCAGAGCCACACCCTGACAGGTCCAATTAACTCCCCTTGCTGGGAGCTGAGCTAGCAGGAGCTGAGCTAACAGGGGCTGGCTCAGAACCTCTTGGCCAGCACCCTGTTACACTCCTAAGCAAAGTAAGCTGTCATGAGATAAGAGGAATGGTCCCTCATGCATCAGTAGTTGGCTAAATGATAGAAAACAAAGGATAGGAATAAATAGTCAGTTTTCACAGTGGAGAGGGGTAAATAGTGAGGTCCCCCAAGAATCTGTACTGGGCGCGGTGTTGTATAACATATTCATAAATGATTTGGAAAAAGGGGTAAACAGTGAGGGTGCAAAGTTTGCAGACCATACTAAATTACTCAAGATAGGTCCAAAACTGACTGTGAAAAGTTACAAAAGAATCTCACCAAACTGGGTGAACTGGGCAAGAAAATGGCTGATGACATTCTATGTTGATAAATGCAAACTAATGCACATTGGCAAACATAATGCAAAATATACTTACAAAAAGATGGGGTCTATATTAGCAGTTACTATTCAAGAAAGAGATCTTGGAGTCATCATGGGTAGTTCTCTGAAAACATCCACTCAATGTGCAGCAGCAGTCAAAAAAGCAAACAAAATATTGGGAATCATTAGGAAAGGGTAGATAATAAGACAGAAAATATTATATTTTCTCTATGTAAATTCATAATATGCCCATATCTTGAATACGGCATGCAGATGTGGTTGCCCCATCTCAAAAAAGATATATTGGAATTGAGAAAAGATACAGAAAAGTGCAACAAATGATTAGGAGTATGAAACAGCTTGCATATGAGGAGAGATTAATGTTACGGGCACTTTTCAGGTTGGAAAAGATGACTAAGGATAGATATGATAGCGGTCTATAAAATCAGGACTGGTATGGAGAAAGTAAATAAGAGTGTTTTTATTGCTTCTCATAACACAAGAACTAGGAGGTCACCAAATGAAATTAATAGGCAGCAGGTTTAAAACAAACCAAAAGAAAATATTTCTTCACACAACTCACAGTCAACTTGTGAAACTCTTTGTTGTTGTGAAGGCCAAGACTATAACAGGATTCAAAAAAGAACTAGATAAATTCATGGAGAATAGGTCCATCAATGGCTATTAGCCAAGATGGGCAGGGATGGTGTCCCAAGCCTCTGTTTGCCAGAAGCTGGGAATGGGTGACAGGGGATGGATCACTTGATGATTACCTGTTCTGTTCATTCCCTCTGAAGTACCTGGCATTGGCCGCTGTACACAATATATCTGACCATGAAGCCTTCTGCACTTAGGAAACTCAAGCTAGTACAGAACATCGCAGCACAACTCTTCAGCAACATGCACTACTGCCAGCTCATCAAATATGTCCTCTATTCTCTACACTGACATCCCATAGAATATTAATTCTAGGTCTCCGTTCTTATCTCCAAGGCACTCAGTAGCTTGGAACCAACGTATCTAAAAGACTGTCTGAAGCTCTGGGATGAAGTCCATGGCTGACAACTCAAGTCCTTGGGTACAATGGAACTACCTACCACCAGGCTAAAGCTCATCTGTACAGGAGACAGGACTTTCTTGGAGGCCAGTCCTAGAGTGGAATGAACTTGCACAGGGACTAATGACAATTGCAGACTTCCCCACCTCGATAACATCTCCCACTGTTGAGAGAATCTGCCTTCAGATTATGTCGGCGCACAGCTTTCGGGTCTTTTTGGACTCCTCCCTTATTGTATTGCTCAACAGTCACAGTAACAAACAACACCCACACACATCTATGACTGACTGCAAGACTGCACCCAAATCTACAGACCAACCACAATCGTCCATACATCTGTAACCTTCAGGTTTGATTATTATAACTTATTATATTTAGGAATAAAGCTAAATACCCTAATAAAGACCCTGTTTATACAAAACACAGTAGCCTGCTTAGTGACACAGGTCACCATGTATACATCACTCTGGTTTTCTGGTCCCTGTATTGTCTGAACAGTCCAGTTCAAAGTTCTGAGCCTGATACTTTGCCCCTATGGGATTTTACAGATTTTACAAACTGAAGCCCAGAGAGGTTAGAAATCTATGGCCAATTCAGGAAGAAAACCCAATTGATCTACATTTTTAGTCTCTTGCCTTAAGCAAAAGTGTCTTCCATTCCTATTTAATCTCTTCCTTGGGCATCACATTGCTTGTTCATTGATCTTATTTGGAATTGTCTCTAGATAATTTTCAAAGTTTTTGCTGCACTACCTTAATTAAACCTTTTTTTTTTATTGTCTGGCCTTACAGTTTGTTTTTAAGCCCTTCTCTACACTATAGAATTTTGTCGACAAATGTTATGGTGACTCACAGCCACTGCTTTAATTAAACTACTGTTGCATGTTGACACTATGTGCCTTGTGTCAGCAGAGTGCATTCACACTAGCACCCCTTGCATTGACACAGAGAGCAGTGCACTGTGGTTAGCTATCCTACTATGCAGCTGTCCACAGGATGCTTTGGGAAGGTTTTGCAATACCTCATGGGGCAGGTACAGCATCACATGATGCAGGTTTCTCAATCCCATCATTCCATAGGCATCCTGTTAGATTGCCAGATGCTTTTCAACTAAAGTGGGTGTGTATGGGGGGGGGGAGTGGAGAGAGAGAGACAGTGTGTGTGACCTGTGTTATGGGAGAGCGAGTGTGTCGGGATGCTGTCTCTTTAAGTTCAGACAGCAGTCAGAAGCAACCAGTCCTGAGACAGGTGTGGGGGGACAACCCCTCCCCACATCAACCGCAAAAAGCTTTATGCCTCATGTTCAGGTGGTTTTATTTTGTTGGCAAAACAGAGTTTTGCTGACAAAAATAGCATTGTAGTGTGTACCCCTCCACTGTTTTTGTCGGCAAAACCTGCCTTTTGCTGACAAAACTGTGTAGTATAGACAAGGCCTAAAACTTTATTGTTCTTGTGTTTCTGTATTTTCAAAGTATGCACTGTGATTTGGCTTTCATTACTTCTACATTTTAAGTGATTTTGCTCAAAGGTGGCAAGTAGCTACATAGCCATTACCTAAATGACATGAGAAAACAGCCCTTTTCCCTTTTATAGTGTTTAGTACACTTAGCAGATGGCAACGACTTAATCCAATCCAAAGAAGGAACAAGTGAAATCATCCACTCAATTACATTCATTGGGTAAAGTCTGTATTATCTGATCAGATCTAATAGGAAGGAGGAATGGGAGGAAACCACCTGGCTAACACTGCCATGCATACATAATTTCATTATAACAGAGTAGCAGTCACCTCTTGTTTTCATAGATTGGTGTTATTGAAAGATCTGTGCTTCTGTTTACATTTTTAAAGCATCCAAAGCAGACTCTCCTATTCATTCAGTCAGTTGAACTGAAATTAACATGACATTGCTGGTGCTTGTAGTAATATGAGATCAGATGAATTACAAACCCTGCATCAACTACTTTAGCAGTTTTTCTTAAAAGGGATCAGCATAAATTGACTTTAATATCAGAATACAAAAGAGGTTAGAGAAATGCAGTACACAAAGACTTCATTAAAATAACATCACAGAGTCTTGGCAAATATGTAAATGTGGCAAAGATAAATGGCTGGACTGATTCAATCTATAATGTACAGTGAAACCTCGATTTAACGGACTAATTCGGGCGAGGGGGTGTCCGTTAAAGCCAAAAGTCCGTTATTTAATAATTTTTTAAAATAATTAAATAACAGGACTTTTGGCTTTAACGGACACCCCCTCACCCGAATTAGTCCCTTATATAGAGGTTTTAGGGGGGCTTTGACAGCTCCCGCCGGGCGGGCTGACAGTTCTCGCTGGGCTCCCCGCAGGGGGGAGCCAGGCGGGAGCTGTCAAAGCCCCGCCCCCCCGCCCGGCTCCCCTGCAGTGGGGAGCCTGCCGGGAACTGTCAACCCCCCCCCCCCCCGCTCCCGCCCGCCGGGCTCTCAGCCCGCCCGCCTGGCTCACCGCAGCGGGGAACCCGGCGGGAACTGTCAGCCCGCCCCTCTCCGCTCCCGCCCGCCTGGCTCCTGGGCAGGGGCAGGAGCCGGCAGCCCCCAATAATGGATTTCGGATGCATCGGGAAATTTTGTCCGTTGCATCCGAAGTCCGTTAAATAGGGGTCCGTTAAATCGAGGGTTTACTGTATTTAGAGACAATCACGTACTTCAGGGTGTTACAGGTAGATTTACAATGACTGTATGTCTAAAATAATGTGTTGCTGTTTTCAAAAAGTCTAACCCTTTCCCCCACCCCCTCCTAAAATATGAGCTCACTACAATTCTCCCATTAAGTTTGCTTTTCATAATCAAGGCATGTCTACACTGGAAGAGTGATAGTGCCGGGAATTACAGTGCCACTCAGAGAAGGGAAACCGCTGTTGTGTGTTCACACTGTCAGCTGCCTGCGCAATAGTGTGTTCACAGTTGCAGCACTTGAGCGGTATTCGGAGCGTTGACTCTGGGGAGCTGTCCCACAGAGCATCTCTTCCTCTTCTGCCGCTAAGAGTTGTGGGAACGTGGAGGGTGTTGTGGGGCATCCTGGGTCCTGCCCAATGCCCTGTGATGCGTTGCTTCACATCTCAGCAATCTCTGTGCTTCTGTCCACATGTGGTGACATCTTTCAATGGTTTGTGTACCGCGTGCCCTGCCTCTTCGGTCTACCGGAATGGATCCGGAACTGTTGACCAGTATGCTGCTCATTCTGACCAACCCATCATGAGTGGCAGTGGAGATATTCCTTAAACTACAAAGGCAAGAGGAGTGTGACGTGATTTTTTTTTCACTGTCATGTTAGTATTAAATCCAATCTGGAGTTAAAATTGCTTTTTCAATTAAAAGAAATTTAAATATTTCAAGTTTTCCAATATAAAACTGATGATTTATCAACAAAATGTAATATTGAAATGATACTGATATGATGTAGTTTTGGAAAAAAACCACGGGTACATCTAATTCTGCCAAATCTTCATTGTTTGGATTTGGGTTTTGCGAAACTAAAACCTGAACTGAGTTGGATCCAGGTTCTTTTTTATCTGAATATCACCTACATCTTGGGAAGGAAGGGTTCAGGTGAATGATTCTGATATTGGCCTCTCTCTATTCCATATAAAGATGGACAAAACCAGGGTGGTTTTGTTTGAACACAATCTGGTTGACCCAGATATTATTTTGTAAAAATAACATCAAAGCAGAAGTGGTTCAGCTTTTGGTCACTTTAGATAGTTTGAAAGTTGGTTCCCAGAGGGATCTCTTTTCCCTCTATACCAGGGCTTCTCAACCTATTTATTTTTGAGGCCTACCACTCAACATGTTATAAAAATTCCCCAGCCCAGCTGTGCCACAACCACTGTTTTTCTGCATATAAAAGCCAGGGCCCTTGTTAGAGGGTAGCAAGCAGGACTCAAGAAAAAGAATCAAGAAAGAAGCTCCACAAAACTAAAGGAAGTGGACAGAGAAAACAAAACTGATGAAAGAGAGGGAGAAAATTCTTAAATAGATGATGATGAGTAAAGAGCAGGGGAAAACACAAACAGGGTAAACTCATGACTGGGCCAGTTGTCCCTGATTGAGATCACTGGGACTGCTCAAGGGGCAGTTACAGCAGCATGAATGATGGTATCATACATTGGCCCATCAAGTCAATCAAGCGGGATTAGTATGGGAATAAGGTCACATAGTATGGAAATAAGGACACTGGGTCATATCTTTCATGTAGGCCTTGTTCAGGCAAAAGTCCATGTACTTCAGTGGTCAGTGAGCGAGCAAGGGTCCAGCAGTCGTCTCTTTACATTATAAAATGTTGATGTTCTATACAGCTGTAAAATTGTGCAATTTGCATCTATATAATTCCTGTTACTTCAGCCTGCAGTAAGAAAAGGGTGCATTGTGCCAAAAGTGTTGACTAATTTAAACATGATGAAATATTACCTCACTATTAACACTGTATGAACTTCAAGCAGCTAATTAGTTAAATGTCCCAAGGTTAAGCACACATGGATTGTACAGTGTAATTTTTTGGGGTGGGTGCATCTATGATTAATTGGTACAATTTAGGTCTGAATGTTCCCTGAGCTCTCCAATGAGGTGGAATCGGATCTTTGCTTTCTCCCCAGGAACTCTGCCACCAGCTGAAACATCAGTTAAATTTGTGGCAATTCAGGAGCAGAATGTGCAGTACATATCAGTAATAGGCCATATCCTGAAGCCCTTATATGATTTTTTACCTTAGTCGACAGAACTCCTGTGGGACCAATTCATATGAACATCCCTGATGCATTCTCTGAGACCATCCATCTTATGTGCTGAATGAGGCAGGGGCCTGTGGAAATATATAGTATGTGATCATGTAACTAATGACTATCATAATGCATTCTGGTAAATCATAAATTTTGAGGCTTGACTTTGCAACCGTAACACTATTTTAATGTAATTTAATACACAGCTAAAATGCGGGGTTCAGGATCCATGCACGGTACCGTGTTAATGCGGGGTCCGTGTTACCATGGATACCAATTAAGGTAATTAAATTTGGGCTTCATGGCCGCGACCGCGCTATATGCGAATCCACGCTATAACGACACGGGCTATAGTGAGGGTCTGGTGTATTTTAATTACAGTGGTACCTAGAGCCTCCAATAAGGAATCAGGATCTCTTGTGTTACACATTATACGAAGATGTAGAAAAAAAAGCAGAATCTGGCCCTGACAGCTTACGATTTATGTTAATAAATGATGTAGTTGTATAAATGGTTAGTTCTGAATTCTTTCTTTCTGATTGTTTCCTTGCTGCTGCCTGCCTATGAAATATATTTCACAGGAACCATCTCTATTTGGTGATACTTTCTAGCTGAATGATACTCACTTTAAGTTTGAGTGAGACATCTTTATTTTTCTAGTCAATTACTTTCCAAAATAGCATGTCTCGCCAGTGGTGTTGGAAGTATTTGTCTTTATCATATGTGCTATGGCATTCCCACTAGGAAAGTCAACTGGAGTCTTGAGTCAATTTGTGTCTGTGCCCAGGAATTATGTGGTTCTATTTCAGCTGTAAGCAACCTATGGCACTTGTGCTGAAGGCGGAACCTGATCTGATTTTCAATGCAACTCACACTGCCCGGGTCCGAGGGGTTCTGCATTTTAATGTAATTTGAAATGAAACTTCTAAAACATTTTAAAAACCTTATTTACTTTATATACAACAGTTTAGTTATATATTATAGACTTATAGAAAGAGACTTTCAAAAACGTTAAAACGTATTACTGACATGCAAAACTTTAAATTACACTGAATAAATGAAGACTCGGCACACCACTTCTGAAAGGTTGCCAACCCCTGGTCTATTTATTGCTCATGGCTAAGGCTGCAAGTTTGTCATGGAGATCACAGATTCTGTGACTTTCTGTGACTTCTGCAGCGAACAGTGCACCTGGCTCAGGGGCAACTCAGGCAGCCCCTGTGCCAGTCAATCCGGCCCCTGCTGAGGCAGTGTTGGGCCACCGTGATCCCCACACATAGCAGAATTTGGGTGTGGAGGGGGCGGGGATGAGGAACGGGACAGGGTGAGGTGGGCTGTGAGCAGAGTTGTGGGGGCTCCCGGAAGCAACGACAAAGAATAGAATAGAATATTAGGGTTGGAAGGGACCTCAGGAGGTCATCTAGTCCAACCCCCTGTTCAAAGCAGGATCAACCCCCAACTGATTCATCCCAGCCAAGGCTTTGTCAAGCCTGACTGTAAAATCCATTTAGGAAGGAGATTCCACCATCTCCCTAGGTAACCCATTCCAGTGCTTCACCATACTCCTAATGAAAAAGTTTTTCCTAATATCCAACCTAAACCTCCCCTACTGCAACTTGAGACCATTGATCCTTGTTCTGTCATCTGCTACCACTGAGAACAGTCTAGATCCATTTTCTTTCAGATATCGAAAGCAGCTATCAAATCCCCCCTCATTCATCTCTTGTGCAGACTAAATAATCCCAGCTCCTTCAGCCTCTCCTCATAAGTCTTGTACTCTAGCCCTCTAATAACTTTTATTTCCCTCTGCTGGACTCTTTCCAAGTTTTCCACATCCTTCTTGTAGCTCAAAACTGGACACAGTACTTCAGATGAGGCCTCATCATGTCCCTCGATCTGCTGGTAATGCTTCTACATATACAGCCCAAAATGCTGTTAGTCTTCTTGGCAACAAGGGCACACTGACTCATATTCAGCTTCTCATCCACCATAACCCCTAGATCTTTTTCTGCAGAACTGCTGCCTAGCCGCTTGGTCCCTAGTCTGTAGTATTGCATGAGATTCTTCTATCCTATAAACTTGTCCTTGTTGAACCTCATCAGATTTCTTTTGTCCCAATCCTCTAATTTGTCTAGGTCCCTCTGTATTCTATCCCTATCCTCCAGAGTATCTACCACTACTCCCAGTTTAGTGTCATCTGCAAACTTGCTGAGAGTGCAGTCCACACCATCCTCCAGATCATTAGTGAAGATATTGACCAAAATTGGCCCCAGGACCAACCCTTGAGGCACTCTGCTTGATACCAGCTGCCAACTAGACATGGAGCCATTCATTACTACTCATTGAGCATGACAATGTAGCCAGCTTTCTATCCACCTTATAGTCCATTCATCCAGCCCATATTACTTTAATTTGCTGGCAAGAAAACTGTGGGGGACCATATCAAAAGCTTTGCTAAAATCAAGAAATAGTACATCCACTGCTTTCCCTTCAACCACAGAGCCAGTTACCTCGCCATAGAAGGCAATTATGTTAATCAGGCATGACTTGCCCTTGGTGAATCCCTGTATGTATATATAATTTATATACACACACACATATATATATACACACACACACACACACACACACACACACACACACATAACACACACACACACACACACACACACACACAGAGAACATAAAAAGGCAAGCACTTTCCTGGATCCAAAGAAATGCTCATCACCTTGCAGGATTGAGCCCTAATATGGAGTCTAAACATGGCAAATGGTAAAACTTCATGCTCCCTGTGAGTTGTGTTACCAATATGACCAAATATTTCTGTAAATAAGTATTTTCTTTTAAATGCACCCCTTTGCAAAGTGTCATTCCACTTATTCTCTGCTTTTCAAAACAGATGGCTGGCAAGAGAGACTGCCACCTGGTGAATATCACTGGGACACTTCTGTCTTATTGCTATTGATTGATTTTGTTGAGGGGCAAAAGAGGAGCACTTTTCTGTACTGGGAACTTGACACTGGGTTTGATAGGCCTCAGGGCTAAGGTACACCTAGAAAGAGACCCAAAAAACAATAAGAGGTTCTATAAATACTTTAGGAACAAGACAAATATGAAGGGAAGTGTAGGTCCACTACTTAACAGGGAAGGAGCGCTGCGAATAATGGACAACATCAAAAAGGCTGAGATGTGTAATGCTTCAGTCTTCATTCAAAGGTAAATTGTGACTAGATGCTTAACTCAATTAATATTAGGGACAAGGAGGAAGGATTGCAAGCCATAATAGGGAAAGCACAGATTAAAGAATATTTAGATAACTTAAATATATTCATAAAAACAATGCAAAATATTGCACAGGAAGGAAAAACTATAAAATGGGAATAACTGGTGTACTGCTGAACAGGATGTGAGAATTATAGTAAATCAAAGATTGAATGACTCAACAATGTGATACAGAGGCAAAAAGGGCAAATATCATTCTGGAATGTACTGTCCCACTTTACTCTGCACTGGTAAGGCCTTAACTGGCATAATATGTCCAGTTTTGGGTGCCACACTTTAAGAAAGATGTGGAGAAACGAGTTCAGAGGAGAGCAACAACGATAACCTGACCTATGAGGAAAGGTTAAAAAACCTTGGCAAATTAAGTAATGAGAAAAGAAGACCGGGAGGGGGAAGACACCGATAGCCCTTAACATATTTGAAGACTTGTTATAAAGAGGATGGTGATAATTTCTCCCCCCTCCCTCATGTCTACTGAAAATAGGATAAGAAATAATGGGCTTAATCTGCAGCAAGGGAGATTTAGGTTAGATATTAGGAAGAACTTTCTGACTGTAATGGTAGTTAAGCACTGGAATAGCCTTCCCGTGGAGGATGTGGAATCCTAATCTTTGGAGATTTTAAAAAACATGTTAGACAAACACCTGTAAAGGACAGTCTCAGCACAGGTGGCTGTATGAGATGACCTCTAAAGGTCCCTTCCCCCTATGTTTCTCTGATTCAATGTAGAAAATTGTTTTTCGGAAGTATGTTTCCTACAGAAGATTGCATTTTATGGATGTATTCCAGAAATGTTGCCAAGGTACATTTTAAAAAATGAAGTCATAATTTGTACATGAAATTTTAGAGATAGACCACTTTTTCAAAACTTCATTGCCATTTAAAAGTTAAATGAAGGTTTGTACTTGATTAATTTAGCTTTGATTGACTTGAAGGTGTTTCTCTTTCTGGCTGTTTTGGATTGCAAACTTGGAAAAGAAATGAGTGCTATGCATGTATTACTTGGTGATGTATATGTTTATTTGAAAAAATAAAGCATTTAGGACTAAACCCAGGAACAGTAAAACACATCAGCTGGGGGGAGTTTCCATCACATCATTGCACTGGGGGACCAAGGCACAGATTCTGCAGATCCCCTGAGACCTATGGGGGATCAGGGCAATCCATTTAAGGAGCCAGTAGCCACCAGCAGTTCTGTACTAGAAAGCTTCATTAAAAGGGGACCCATAGGGTGCTAACCTGGGACTTGGAAAACTTGGGCTCAGTTCCCTGAAGTGTTACAGATTTCTTATGTCCTCTTGGATATATCACTTGGGCCTAGATCCATAAAGGTGTTTAGGTTCCTAACGTTCATTGCTTTCAAATCCTTAAATACTTTTGTGGTACTGGGGCTTAGCTTCTCTGTGTCTCAGTACTTCCCTACCTTACAGGGATGTTGTGAGGATAAACACATTAGATGATACGGTGCTTAGGTATTATGCAAAAGGGGCCATATAAGTGTCATGGTTACAGGGCTAGCAACACCTGTGTCCCCTTCTTGGTCTCTGAGTGTGCCCCCCTCAACTACTAGGCCTTGTGTCTTTACTTTTTCCTGGGTTTAATTTTCCCACTGCTTGATTGAGTCTTGACATACAGTACAGGAACTCCTCATTTAATATTGTTGTTATGTTCCACAAAAAGGCGACTATAAGTGAAATGATGTTAAGCGAATCCAATTTCTCCATAAGAATTAATGTAACTGGGAGGGTTAGGTATATATATGGGTGTATAGAAACACACACACACACACACACACACACACACACACTATAAGTTTTAAACAAACAATTTAATACTGGTACACAGTGATGATGATTGTGAAGCTTGGTTGAGGTGGAGGAGTCAGAGGTTGGGATATTTCCCAGGGAATGCCTTACTGCTAAATGATGAACTAGCTTTTGGATGAGCCCTCAAGGGTTAACACGTTGTTAATGTAGTCTCACACTCTACAAGGTAGCATGAATGGAGGTAGAGGGGACAGCATAGCAGACATAGACAGACACACACTCTGTGTGTGGGAGAGAGAGAGAGATTTGCATTGCCCCTGTAAGTAAGCTGACCCCATTCTTCAGTACATTGTCTTTTTAAGTGGATCAGGAAGTTGAGACAGTAGCTGCTGTCCCAAGCTCTGTCTCTCTCCCTCCGTGTCCCCAGCCTGCTCTATATGGAGAAGGGGTAAATGGGGTGCAGGAGCAGAGGGGAGGGGGACACCCTGACATAACCACCCCCCTTTTCCTCCCTGCACAGCAGCAGGAGGCTCCCAGGAGCAGCTCCAAGGCAGATGGCAGGAGCAGTGGGGGGAGGGACATCTGAATTGCCAGCAATTGATAGCCTGCTGGGCAGCTGCTGCACAAGGAACTTAGGGGAGTGGGGAGCTGATGGGGGGCTGCCAGTCCACCCTGGTTCCAAACCCCCACCAGCTAGCTGCAACAGGCTGCTCTTCCTGTAAGCAGTGGACAAAACAGGCGGCTGCCAAACAACGTTAGAAGGGAGCATTGCACTACTTTAAACAAGCATGTTCCCTAATTGATCAGCAACTTAACAAGGAAACAATGTTAACCGGGATGACTTTAAGTGAGAAGGTCCTGTACCCTGTGTATCAACTGCTTACCCAGCAACTCCCACTGGATTTGGCACCTGGGGTTCTTCCCTTCAGGAATCTGAGATCAGTGGTTTATAAAGTGATCAGATAGCCTTCTTACAACCAAAGTATTGTTTGTTTTAACAGTAAATACAAAGTATTAGAGGAAAAACAGGGTTTTAAAAACAATCTCCATGACCGTCTTTCTTACCTAAAGGGTCACCCTCCCCAGATGGTAACCTAAGCGGGCCTAACTTCAGACACCTCAGTGGGTGATTGTTCTCTCATTTCTCCCAAACAATTCCTCCCCTGTCAAGAACGTTCCTTTTTAAACCTGCCACAGTTCTTTTGATCGCTGCTGTCCAGGGGTCTTTTCCTGACTTAGCATTCTCTCAAGAACCCTCTATTATTTGCAAGATGTGGCTTTTCTTGAGCCATCCTTTGTTCTAGTTTTTCCTTGCTGCTCACTATTAAACCAAACCAATATATTTATGCAGGAAACCAAGAACCATGTCAACATGCTGTATTCATATATTATTACAGAGCATCTACAAATCCACCCGATAAGTATCTTAGAAGGAGTCCTAGTCTGTGTTAAATTTTCTGACAAATCTCTGATGACTGAGGGGAGTGATGAGTGTCACTCACAGCCCCCCTGTTAATCTCTCATGATGGAGCACAGAACCAGAGTGCACTGTATGTAAGAGGTGGGGAATCAGCTATAGTAGTAGCGGAGACCCTTTTCCACATATGGAGGGGGCTCTCCATGCACAGATCTCCAAGGAAGATCAAGATCCCTCCTGTAGCTTTTTAGGCCAAGTTGCATGTAATTAATAGCGGTTGATTTCAGGAAAGCTAATGGCTGTATCAGAAGTGTTGTTAAACAATACAGAAATCAGCAGTAGATGGAGACCACAACGAACACAATTTTTCTCCTTTTATACCATTTTAAACTAATTTTTTTTTAAGAAAATATTTTGTTGAGCTCACGTCTTTTGAATACTGAGTTGCTAAAAAGAAAAATGAAAGGAGAGCACTTTCCACTTAATTTGTGGGAAACTACAGGTTCAATCAGCAGAGTAACAAACACCACATTTTTACTGTGGTTTCAATTACAGTAAAATTGGACTGGCTGAGAATCAGGAACATGTTTTAATATTTCCCAGATACTAATAACAAATGACCCAGTCGCTTGTGGTACTTAGGCTTTCAGGAAAAGCAACAAATGACTGCAGCCTCTTCTGATCCGCATCAACAAGACCACAAACTGCTGATCTCCTGAAAAGTAATGTATCCAGAAAGCCTACTAGAGGGCCTTAGGAAGGATTCATTATTTTTCAAAACAAAATGAATACAAAACCCAAACCTTTTGGCAAATAATTATATCTGTAATGGAAAACATACAGCTCGTTAAACTACCCTCTTAATCTTCCTCACTTATTTATCAGCTCTTGTTGGAGCAGAATCCTGGATTTATATTCTGTCCCATGTCCCACAGAACTTTTGTCCAGTAAAAAGGTCATCTGTAGCTCTCAGAGGCAAGAGTAAGATTTTCCTACCATAACATCAAAAAGGAAAAAAAAAAAAAGACATGGCATTAAAACTTAAAAGCTTGCTGTTAAACCTATGAAAATACATTTGTTCAGCTGAGCCCACATTAAGATTGCATTGCTTCATTTGGAGTCAGCTGAAGCTTGGTAATCTTGAAGCCGTGGTGTGAAATTTCACTTGAACATATACTTGGTGTGCTGAAGGCTGCACTGCTCTAATTAAAAAATCTCCTGGTTTTATGGCACTATTCTGGAGGTTGTCTTGATTTGCTGATGAATGTTGACAGGACTATTAAAGCTGTGAAATAACATCACTTGAACCTGGCACGAAATGAAAGGGAAAAGCACTGCCATGCTGCTCTTGGGTGTTATTAACCTGATTAGAATTGGAGTTAAAGTGGAAAATCATCACTGAGCTATGCATTTCATTATTTATTTATTTGTTTGTTTCCTTGTAATGACATCATGATAGCTGTGTTTATTGGAACCCTCAAAGTGCTGCAATTAGGCGAAGGAGCACTTATTAACTCCATTGATTGTGTTGAAACACAGATGAGGAATAATACAGAATGATCTATGTAAATACAGTATATGTTGTAGGAGAAGCTGGTAGTGATCCTTATATTTAAGTTGCCTAACACCGTCCATTACAAAAGAGTTTTGCAACCGTATTTTTAGAAGCGCTTAAAAACCTGTTTTCAGCAGCCCTTTGAAATTCAACAAGGAGAAAGCTCTCTAGCTAGAAATGTATTTTTTTCTTTGTCTCATGAAATTCTGTTCAGGTGTAGCTGAGATGTGAACTGTTGAAAATCACCATTTCCCTGCTGTTTGCATTGCTTAGGAAAATTTTGGTAACATCCCAAATAACAAGTGAATATGAACATTCTAAAGAGCAAGACCCCAAGCAAAGCAGCAGCGCACCCTACAATGGTAAGGCTTGTAAGCTGTCCAGACAGCTGTAGAAGTGGTGTGACAAACCAAGCCAGGCTTTCTCCTAGGGTTACCAATTTTGGTTGGATGTATTCCTGGAGATTTTATCACATGACATAATCTTTAATTAAAGACTAGCCTGTGATTCCTGGAGACTTCAGGAAAATCCTGGAGGGTTGGCAACCTTGCTTCCTCCTGTCACGTTCCCCAAATGTGGCCCAGACCCAGCACATAATCCCAGAAGCCCATTCCCCACTTGTATGATAAGGAATACACACAATCTTTAATTACATTGTCACATTATTTCTTTCACAGGTCCCCTGCCTCATTCAAGTTGGGTGCACAGGTTGGATGCACAAAGGAATAGAGTCAAGTGCATAAGTGACCATAAATCTGGCAAATGCTTGACTTTGCAGCCTAAATAACTATGTAATGCAGTTATTAGTATGTAATTGTGACATGCCCAAGTACAGTCTGGACTGTTGGATTGTTGTGCCCCCCTTAACCTTCCAGTCTGGTGTGTACTATGCCCTGTTTTGCTGTATGAACTGCCACTCTGCCCACTCACCCCAGCCCCTAGCAGGCAAGTCACCCCCAGACAACTACCAGGGTGTTATGTCCAGCCACTCCTGAATTACATAGAGGGCAACACCCACATATCCTTAGTCCCAGTCTTGTACCCCAGAAATGTGCTTTGTACAATGCTCAAGACCCCCTTGCTCAGAGTAAAATCATGAGTTAGTTTGTCATTCCATCAAAGGGAATGAATATGAACCAGCCCTTGTAACCTGAGTAAATCCCCCAAACTGCAATCAGAAACATGACGGCTTAGATAAAGCACTACGTTTACTAACTACAGAGAGAAGATCAGAATTGGTTACAAAAGGACATAAAAGATAAAACTGCAAGCTATTTCCTCAGTGTTACCAGGCTAAATCACAATTGAAATAATAAGGTTTCTCCTACATAAAAACCTACAGCAATATGTGCTGACTGGAAATCTTTTCCCGTTAGGATCACTCCCCCCAGTTCAAATGTGTTTTTGTCTTCCAAATAATCATGTTGCCTTCCATATAGGTGGGGAAGGAGAGCTGGTCTGATGATGTCATTGTCCCTTATTTTATACTCTCCTCCAGATGCTGGAAAAATCCTTGCTGTGTCCTGGGGATTAGGCAGAGCCATTACTTATGTGCTCACATTCAGTCCTTCATATGAATTGCAAATTCTTGTTTACATCCTTGTGTACTTGAGGCTTGACATGTAAGGCTTGTGTTCACAGTTCCTTCCTTATTTCTAAGGAGCTAGTTTGTGAGCATTTTCCAGACTCACAGCATGTTTCAGTAACAAGTATACAGCAAAATCTCATAACTTCCTGTACAATGATGATGCATACATTTCAACAGGACAGTAATGTTCAACAGATTATGGCTTTTACAATGATAACCTTACAAGGCATACAAAATATATCATAGCCATATACAAATGGTGAGTATGGAGGGTATAGAGTGTTGTTTTTAGGTACAGTGTGCCATAATAATTTTATATTATTGTACAAAGAACTTTTCAGAGGCTGAGGGCTTGACCCATAAATAGGCATAATGTAATTATAAAGGGGAAGGGATCCAGACCAGGATAAGTAAAGAACATGCCAGAGATCTTCTTTTGACTAATTTGACTGGATTCAAGTCAGCAGGACCTGATGCAATTCACCTCAGAGTGCTGAAGGAATTAGCTGAAGAAAGCCTGGGGCCACTGGCATAATATTTGCAAACTCGTGGATGACAGGAGAGGTCCTGGAAGACTGAACAAGGCAAACATAGTGCCTATTTTTTAAAAAGGTTAAGGGAAAAACAGATTAGTAAGCCTGATCTCCATTCCTGGAAAGCTACTAGAGCAATATATAAAGCATTCAATTTGTGAATACTTGGAGGATGAAGGGGTGATCACTAACAGCCAGCATGGATTTACTAAGAATAAATCATGCCAAACTGGCTTGATTTCCTTCTTTGATAGGGTAGCTGGTTTGGGGGATAGGAAGAATGTGGTGGGCATAATTTACCTGGACTTTAGGAGGCTTTTGACACACTCCCACATGACATTCTGATAAGCAAACTGGAGAAATGCAGGCTCAGTAGAACTACCATTAAGTGGATACATAGTTGGTAAATAACTGCAAAGAAAGTAACTATTAGTGGAATGATGTCAGATTGTAAGGAGGTCTCAAGTGGGGTTCCACAGGGATCTGTTCTGGGTCTGGTGTTATTTAACATCTTTATTAATGACCTGGATGTAGGGATAGAGTGCACTGATCAAATTGCGGATGACACAAAGCTGAGAGTGTAGGAGGGGTTGTGTGGAAGGCTGCAAACTAAAACTCAGAGGAATCTTAATAAACTGGAAAACTGGGCTATAGACAACAAAATGAATTCAACAGAGACAAACATAAGGTACTACACCTAGCGAATAAAATAGAACTACAGAATGGGGCATAATTGATATGAGAGCAGCACTGCTGAGAAGGATCTGGGAGTTGTGGTGGATCACAACCTCAACAAGAGTCAACAATGTGATCCTGTTGCAAAAAAAGCAAATGCAATTTTGGGTTCCATTAATACAGGCATTAGCATGCAAGTCACAGGAGGTGATAGTACTGCTCTACTCAGTGATGATTAGGCCTCAGCTGAAGAATTACTGAATGTCCTACATCTATAGAAAGGATGTAGAGAAGCTGGAAAGGATCCAGATATGAGTGACAAAGATGATCAAAGGACGCAAGCCATAGGAGCAAAGACTGAAGAACTGAGTATGTTTGATTTGGAAAAGAGGAGATTAAGGGGGGACATGACAGTGGTCTTCAAATACTTGAAAGGCTGCCATAAAAAAGATGGAGAAAAGTTGTTCTCGCTTGCCACAAAGGGCAGAACAAGAGGCAGTGGGTTCAAATTACAGCATAGTAGTTTTAGATTAAATCTCAGGAAAAGCTTCCTAACTGTAAGAGCAGTAGGACAATGGGACAGCATGCCTAGGGAAATTGTGGAGGCTCCTTCACTAGAGGTTTTCAAAAGGAAGCTGGACAGCCGCCTGTCTTGGATGGTTAGACACTACACATTCTGCATCATGGCTGGGGAGTGGACTAGATGACCCTCGTGGTTCCTTCTAACCCTGTGGTTCTATGATTCGACGACTTATCCCTGAGTTATTTCTGAGCCTCCTTGAGCGTGATAATGAGAAGCTGGTCAGACACAGATACCTCCCTGTATATGCCTGGGAATGTGTGTGTCATAGCAGTTCACAGAACCATAGCAGGGTATGACTAGAAGGGACCTCAATAAATCATCTAACCCAGTCCCCTGCACTTAAGGCAGGATTAAATATTTACTAGACCATTTGTGACCAATGTTTGTCTAACTTGTTCTTAAAAACTTCCAATGACTGAGATTCCACAACCTCCCTAGGCAATTGATTCCAGTGCTTAACCACCCTGACAGTTTGGAAATTTTTCCAGATGTCCAACCTAAGCCTCCCTTATTGCAATTTCAGCCCATTGTGTCTTGTCCTAGCCTCAGAGGTCAAGGAGAACATTTTTTTCACCCTCCTCCTTGTAATAACCTTTAACTGCTTGAAAACTGTTATCATGTCCCCTCTCAGTCATCTTTTCTCCAGCCTAACCAAACCCATCACGGAAGTCCCATGGCTGTGGTGCATTATGGGAGATAAATTCTGGCAGAGGAACCTGACGCATACATGAAAATGGGGACTTGACGGAACTGAATGACAACTTCCACAAGGTACAGCAGCAGCATTTCTGAATTGCAATATTTTGGTTTTCAAGCAAAACGTTTTCACTTTTGGGGCATTCAGTTGTTCAATGAAAACTTTAAAATTTCTGTGGAAAGCAGCAACTTTTCAAAAAAAAGTGTTTAGTCAATGTCTTAAATATTTGCCACCAAAAATCAATTTTGATGGTAATTTTTTGAGCGGCCTTACCAATTATTTAGTCGGCAAAAGAATGTCTGAAGCATAGCCAGAACACACAGCAAAACCATTATTTTGTACCAAAACAAACGGGAGAGACTTTGCCATATGAATGGCTTCCCCCTACAAGATTCAGATTGAATCAAATGGACCAGACATGGTTTTAGACTGGATCAGAACTGACCAGAAATAGTTCTGAGAGTCTCTGACTGTGATATTTGGGTATCATAGCTGCTTGTGAATAAAGCGATGCTCTGATAATATGGCAATAGGGGCCATTAGAGCACCTTTATTAAATATTATTATTATCTATTAGACAATGATCTCCAAAGTGAAACTTCTTTCTAACTATATGTAGACAGCATTGTGCTATACCCTGCAATGTTGAGCTTACAGAAAGGCGCAGCCAGAAAAGCACTCCACACCCAGTTGTCAAAACAAAAATGATATCCGGGATAGTAAAATAAATATTTAATTTTGTTTTCTTCCTCTACCAGTCCCAGATATCCAGCCAGCTCTAATAATACTTTATACATATAAATATTTTAAAATAATTTAAGTGTTTTGATTCATTTTCTTGTGTTCATTTTTCACTCCCAGCCAAATGTAGGCATTACAACAACTATAGTTTAGAGAAACTACTGTGAGCTGGATTTTTGCATATTGAAATATATCAAGGACAAAGGGCAGTAGCATTGAAGTAAAAATACTAGGTGCTTATATAGCTCTTTATATCTTCAAAGTGGTTTTTCTTTTACAAACATTCATCAGTGACATATAGCAACAGCTTTATTGTATGCTAAACCAGCTTCATTATTCCTGTAGATGCTTCAGCTACCCAAATTGCCAGCTCTGGATCAAGGACTTGTGAGAAGTAATATGTCTATGCTACAACTGAGTAACAATATACCCATTTGGAAGTAGCTGTGTTTTCCTTAAGCCTGGCTGACACAGCTCGTTCTGCAGTAGGTTAGTAGTTGCATTTTAAAATTGTTGATTTACTTTGTCTATATTTGGGCTCCTCGGTTCATTAAAACTCTCCTTTGTTGTGATGCCTTCAAAAAACTTGACTAGGGTATGCGGAGTTGACTGCCTACCAGTATTGTCTCATTGCTTCCTTGTACAACCTCATCTGTCTGTCTGCATCCATCTGTAGTCTCATCTTATACTTACATTGTAAATCCTTTGGGGCAGGATTCATGTCATTGTTCTGTCTTTGTACAGAGCCTAGCACAATAAGATCCTTGTCTCTGGTCCATGACTAGGGCTCTTAGGTTCTATGGTAATACAAACAATTGATAATAGTAATAAAGAATCTTCAAACCCTGCCATCGGCAGAGCATTTTTCTTTTTGGAGATGCTGCCCCCAGTGCAAACCATTTTAAGGGACACTAAATTAGAAATTGATGTGCCCCAAACATAACCAGGAGCTCCTTCTCCTGCACAGAAATTGGTTTCAACTGCCTCCTTGATGTCATAAAATAGAATGATAGGGTTAGACGGCATTGCAAAGGTCACATAATCCCTGCCAAGATGCAGGATTTATTGTATCTAAACCATCCAAAACAGGTGGCTATCCAGACTCCTTTTGAAAACCTCAGTGAAGGAGCTTCCACAACCACCCGAGAGAGTCCTTTCCATTGTCCTGTTCCATTGTCTGTTCCATTGTCCATTCTTACAATTAGGATTTTTTTCCTGAGTTTTAATCTAAATCTGCTCTGCTGTAATTTGAGCCTCTTCTCCTGCCCTCTGTGGAAGAAGAGAACAACTTTTCTCCACCTTTTTTATGGCAGCCTTTCAGGTATTTGAAGACCCGCTATCATGTCCTCCCTTAATATCCTCTGACATCATTTCCCCCCAGACTCTGAAGAGGTGTTGCTGGCTGGGCTAAGGAATGCAGATTGTCTCACCACAATTCCCACAGGGTTTCCTTTGAAGTTAAGACTTAGCACTAAGGGTTTGTCTACAATGGAGCTGGAAGGTGTCATTTCCAGCACGAGTAAACATATCCATGCTAGCTCTGATCAAGCTAGTGCACTAAATATATTATGGACTCAGTGATGTGTGTGGCAGGACAGACTAGCCACCCCAAATATGATCCCATCCAAGACCCTAAAAACTAACTGATTGGTGGTTAGCCCCTCCCACTACTCATGCCACCATGGCCACACTTCTATTTTTAATCCAGCAGCTCAGTCATAGCTAATGCAACTATGTCTACCCAACCTTGAAATTTCCATCTCCAGTGTAGACATACCCTAATATTCCCCTTTCAGAGGGGTTCCAGGAGACTATCAGCACAGTCCCATTAGAATCACATAATCAAAGAATAGTGTACACTGGGACTCTCTGAATCAGGGCCTATGTTTGATCTAGTCTTCCCTAGAAGAGTCAGGGAACAGCTAGAATCAATCCCAGAGATGAATTGTACCTCACTGACATACAATATCTTCCAGAGTTCATGGGGGGCAGTGCGACTCTACACAGCCACAAACAGTTCAACTATCAAACCAGGCCTTTTAAACCATAAAACTGTTGTGCTTGTATCACTTAGTGTAAACTGGATGTCAGATACATTTTTTTACCATCTGGTGTCTATTATAGTATATATATAAATTTGGACACAGTCTTTGACCTTAAGTATAGAACAAAATACTTGTTTAGAATAATGTTTAGGTTCAGCCTCTTTTGTTAACTGGCAAAATCCTTTATTTCGAGAATATATGCAAACTATTCTGCTTAAGCTTATGCAAACTGCTACAGATAATATTTTGATTTTTTATCAACATTACTCATCATTTTAGACTGCGCAATATAACTCCTGGCAGTCCAGATTTAATTAATGTTTGAATGAGCCTCTACCCTAATTTTTGTGTGTTTTGAAAACCTAAATCTTATTGAAAGCTGAGCTTTGTTTATTTCCCAAAATTGATCTGAAGGCCATTTGGAACACCTAGTGTATTCTAAAATGTGATCATATCAACAATACATGTTCAAGTTTGTTTTAAAGTCAGTTTTTCTTTCCTGGTTTACATAAATCACTTAAAATATCATTCACTTTTTTGGATCATAATGTGCTCACTTGGCTTTTAGACCTAGATGGTTTACAGGCCAATTTTTCAAACAGGATTCTAAAGCTATTTATGGATTACTTTCTGTTTGCTACTTGTTATCTGCGTTCCTGAGGTAAGCACGTTAAAATGACTGAGGATTTTCATCAAGCTAAGTGATTATACTAAATAGGGCAATTTTGGGTGGTTTTAGCTTGTGTGTTTAAACATACTATGCAGGAGAAACCAATGCTACATTTTCTTTTAAACCACAGAGGGCACTGTTTATTCTTACTGCAAAATGATCTTATTACAGTAGATTTCCACTCTCCATAACACAATTAGTATATACGTTTTTTAATTTTACTTTTGGCACTTTTTCATTTTCTGTTCCTTTGGGTAAAAAAATATTCTAGATATATTAGGCACATTCATACATTTTCAGTTTTTGACACAAACTAGTCTATATTCCTTTGAATTTCCTTTCCTTTTCCCTTATTGATTTATACACATATTCTTCTGTGTAAATAAATGTTATGTTTGCACAAACCTGATGAAAATAGAGGTGCAAGCTTCCTTAAAAGAAGTGGTTGTTAGGAACTTGCAGAAGAAACTGTCTCAAGGTTGTCTTTTTGCTAACTATCATCAGTTTTTCAACCTATTCTGTTTGGGTAAGATTATTGGGAAAAGTGGTGTTGGGGTAACCCTCACATCAGCTGGAGTCCTCATATTTACTTAATCAGTTTAATTGTGCTTTTAGCCTATATGTAGTACAGAGATTGCATTGGTCTGTTTGCTTGATATAACAAAGGCAAATGCCTATGTTGATTTATTATTTATTTATTTATGTATGTAGTATTATGGCTTGTTGAAAAATTTTGAATTAAACGTTGTCAGAAAATAGTCTTTTGTTGAAATTGAAATTTTCTGTGGGAAAAGATGGACTTTGGCAGAATTTTCCATGCAGAAAATTGAAACAAAGTTTTGATTCTGGAATGTCAAAACATTTAGTTTCAATCAAAAATATTGAAAGAACCATTTTGACACTTTTAAATTAAAATTGATTAGAATTTTGGATTACATGAACAGTTTTACAAATTCACCTTTTCATCCTGATTTGGGATGAGGACAAAAGTCAAAATATTAGAATTTCATGCAGTATGAAAACTCCATTTTTAATCAACTATTGTTATTTTATTTGAATTGTGCTAGCATGTAGAAGCCCTAGGGCCCCACTGTGCAAGACACTGTACATAGATGGTAAAAGATGATCCCTGTCCTGAAAAGTTTATAATCTAAAATAAATAAACAAAACAAATATAGGGTAGAGGAAAGGGTATGACAGGGATTGTCTACACTGGCAAGTTTCTGTCAGTAAAGTAGCTTTTTGCACTCAAACTCTAGACGAGTACACACTGCCAAGCCACTTTCTGTGCAGAAACTCCTCAGTTGCAGTGCTGCAAAAGCACCAGCTTGACAAGAGTCATAAGGCTATTTGCGCAGAGGCTCCAGTGCTTTATTGCTAGCGTAGACACTAGCCTGCTTTCTGCTCTGTAATTGGCCTCTGGAGCTGTCTCATAATACCTCAAGTGACCACCCTGCTCATAGTTTTGAGCTCGACTGTCCTGGAGATATGCACCCCCAGCCCTTTCAAAGCACCTTTTCTGACAGCCCTTGTGTGCTGTGCTGTGCTGATCTGCTTCAGGACACAAAGCAAACAATTAATGTGGAATGCTCATGCTTTTGAACACGGAGGCAGGTGTGTGTGTCTGTGTCTGTGTGTGTGTGTGTGAGAGAGAGAGAGAGAGAGAGCGAGCCCAGGGAGGGAAGTGGGGGCTGATGTTGGGGTTTCCCTCTCCCATGGCCTCAGGACTGGTTGCTTCCTGCCAGGGGCGGCTCTACATTTTTTGTCGCCCCAAACACAGCAGTCGGCGGGCTTCAGCAGCACACCTGTGGGAGGTCGACTTATTCCGCCGATTCGGCGGCATTTCTGTGGGAGGTCCACCAGTCCCTCAGCTTTGATACCTGCCACCGAACCCGCAGACATGCCGCTGAAGCCCGCCTGACTGCAGCCCTCACAGTGACTGGCAGGCCCCAGGCACACGCTTGCCATGCTCGTGCCTGGAGCTGACCCTGCTTCCTGCCGCTGTGTGAACTTACAAGACAATGTGCTGACACACTCTCTGTCCCCCAAACACACTGTCTTTCTCCCCCCGCTGAACACACACACTTCCTGTCACACACTCTCCAACCCCCACACTTCAGTTGAAAAGCAGCTGGCAACTTAGTAGGATGCCCATGGAACAACGGGATTGGGAAACCTGCATCATGTGATGCTGTGCCTGCCCCATGAGGCATTGCAAACCCTTTCCAAAGCACTCTGCGGCCAGTTGCACAGTGGGATAGCTATCACGATGCTCTGCTCTCTGCTGTTGCAAGACCTGCTAATGTGGATGCGCTCCACTGTCACAAGGAGCAGTGTGGACACTCAACAGCGGTTTAATACCAGTGTTGTAATAAAAGTGCTATAACTTGTGGTGCAGAAACTTGCCAGTGAAGACATACCCGTAGAAGCAGAATTAACAGTGATGGTTTGCCAACATCATGTTAGTTGCATGTTTCTTTTGTTAGCTATTTGTTTTCATAATTTTGGAGCTCGTTTTAGATGGATTGGAATCCTTTGAAGTTTTATTAACTTTACTACTGGCCCTGTCTGAAGTGAATGGGATCATAGTTGAGTAGTTCCTTCCCGTCTCTAATAGAGACTGTAGGGAGCAGTGTTTAATTTAATTGATCATTAACCTATGAAGGGTTCCTAGTACCAGGACTCCACTAGGATCTACTTTTTCACTGCTCCTGTTCAAACTATCTAAGTGGTTGGCACAGAGATGGTAGGGTGATCTGATCTGGACTGGACTGTCACTCTATGGATCATATTTAGCTCCATGTCACCCTGACATTGCAGTGGTTTTTGCTTTCCCAGTGCCTGGCCAAAAGTAGAACTGGGAAGAGCATAAATTGACTGAAGTTCAATCAGAGAAGACAAAGCTGATATTAGTGGGTTGGGAGAACCACTTGGAGAGTATTTGTGATTTGGGGAATCTCACTGTATAATTTATGAATTCTGTGTAAGATTATGAATTCTGTATCTCTACCAAGCTGCAAATTTTATTTTGGATATAGGTCTTGTTGCGTTCTCTGTTGTCTTTTCAATACTATATTGGAACAAAATTCTAACCGTGATAGAAGCAAATGCCTAATAATAGAGGGTTATTTAACTTAAGTGCCTGACAATTGAAATATAATCACTCCAGACTATAGACTGACTCCCAAACAGGAACACTGGTTTGCCAGGGGAGAGGGCTCCTGGAAAGAAAGTCTCTGGTCATGTGTTGAAGCTGTGGGAGGAGACTGGAAGGATATACAGAGGGAAGAGCTAATCCATTTGTGGCCATTTTTATCCCCCTCAAAATGAGGGAGAAACAACCCAGCATGTAGCAAACTGATCAAGCAGGGAATCCTGTCTACCGACCTGGTCCCCAAGCGCTCCCAAGGGAAGGGTGAGCTAGTGTGGGTATTGCATTTAGGGTGTTGTTTTTTAAAGTGACCTGTCCTCTCTTGTGCTTTATTTGTTAGGTAAAAGAGCCAAGGTGTTAGAATTCTAAGTAAATGTTTGTATATGTATATGTGTATTACCGTATATACTCGAGTATAAGCCGAGTTTTTCAGCCCACTTTTTGGGCTGAAAAAAGCCGCCTCGGCTTATACTCGAGTCAGTGAAAATTTTGGCCGAAATGGAGGAGAAAAAGGGGCAGGGCCATACCGCTGGGTGACGCTCGTGAATGGCCTCATGATGCTGATGTCCCGTGCAGCCGCGGGAGCGATGTCCCGCCTCCTCTGGTACAGTTTATTTTATTTTATTTTTTTATTAACTTTTTTTTTTATTAACTTTTATTTTATTTTATTTTATTTTATTAACTTTTCCAGCTTTTTGTGGTAAAATTAGGTGCATCGGCTTATATTCGGGTCGACCTATACTCGAGTATATACGGTATATGCCATAACTACCACATTGTCCCCTGGGAGAGTTAAACTGTAACTAAAATGTCTCGCACCTTCGGTGGAATTCTGGGAGAGAGTGTGTTTAACTACTGATCTCAGAAACTAGGCACTGATCTCAGAAACTAGGCATCTGGACAGCATGTTTGAGCTCCCAGGAGGGTTCTAGACAAAGGGTCTGTTCCCTAAAAATGTTCCTAGGGACCCAAAAACTGGGGGAGTGGATGGGTTTTGTTCACGCTCTAGAGGCTTGGAACACCTGGGGATTCACTGGGTACGTTCTCTCATAGCAGTCTAGTGAGTGCCTGAGAGGGGAAGCTCAACTGGGATCTGTCACAATATTGTGGGGAAGATATCTACTCCTATGAACAATGATCATATGGTTTGCCCAATTTTTGTCAAATCAGGTTTTAATCTTGGGTACTTCTGGGTCACCAACAGCCCCTATAGACCCAGGTGGTTGCACATGACTAAAGTTGTGTTTTTTTCTTTTTGGAGAGAAGATTGTCCATAAAAAATAGGGCTGTCAAGTGATTAAAAATTAATCAAGCTTAATCGCATGATTAAAAAATTAACTGGGATTAATCACACTTAAACAACAATAGAATACCATTTATTTTAAATATTTTAGATGTTTACTTCATTTTCAAATATATTAATTTCAATTACATTACAGAATACAACGTGTACAGTGCCTACTTTATATAAAAGAAAATTATTTTTTCAATTCACCTCATACAAGTAGTGTAGTACAATCTCTTTATCGTGAAAGTTGAACTTACAAATGAAGAATTATGTACAAAAAACTGCATTCAAAAATAAAACAATGTAAAACTTTAAAGCCTACAAGTCCACTCAGTCCTACTTCTTGGTCAGCCAGTCACTCAGACAAACAAGGTTGGTTACACTTTGCAGAAGATAATGCTACCTGCTTATTGTTTACAATGTCACCTGAAAATGAGAACAGGCATTCAAATGGCATGTTGTAGCTGGTGTTGCAATATATTTACTTGACAGATGCGCTACAGATTCATATGTCCCTTCATGCTTCAACCACCATTCCAGATGACATGGTTCCATACTGATCAAGGGTTCTGCTTGATCATGATCCAAAGCAGTATGGACTGACGCATGTTCATTTTCGTCATCTGAGTCAGATGCCACCAGCAGAAGGTTGATTTTCTTTTTTGGTGGCTTGGGTTCTGTAGTTTCCACATCTTAAGACTTCTGAAAGCATGCTCCCACACCTTGTCCCACTCATATTTTGAAAGGCATTTCAGATTCTTAAACCGAGGGTCAAGTGCTGTAGCTATTTTTAGAAATCTCGGTACCTTCTTTGCGTTTTGTCAAATCTGCAGTGAAAGTGTTCTTAAAACTAACAACATGTGCTGGGTCACCATCCAAGACTGCTATAACAGGAAATATATGGCAGTATGCAAGTAAATCAGAGCAGGTGACATATAATTGTCCCTGCAAGGAGTACAGTCACAAATTTACCTGACACATAATTTTTTTAACGAGCATCATTAGCATGGAGGCATTTCCTCTGGAATGATGGCCGAAGCATGAAGGGGAATATGAATATTTAGCGTATCTGGCATGTAAATACCTTGCAACGCCAGCTACAAAAGTGCCATGCAAACGCCTGTTCTTATTTTCAGGTGACATTGTAAATAAGAAGCAGGCAGCATTATCTTCCTTCAATGTAAACAAACTTGTTTGTCTTCGTGATTAGCAGAATAAGAAGTAAGACAGAGTGGGCATTTAGGCTGTAAAGTTTTACACTGTTTTGTTTTTGAATACAGTTATTTAACCAAAACAAATCTGCTTTTGTAAGTTACACTTCCATGATAAAGAGATTGCACTTCAGTACTTGTATGAGGTGAACTGAAAAATACATTTTTAAAAGTAATTTTTACAATGCAAATATTTGTAATAAAAAATCTCTATATATAAAAGTCAAATGGTGTATGTATGTTCCCTTACTCCTTCCACACCGTTTCAGCTAGAGACTTGAAATGTGGTACAGTTATAGGCTTTAGGGTCCTAATCAGGGTAGGAATCGAAAATTTTTAAAATCTCACCTCTTACACCCCCTAGGGGTGAAATTCATTAAAGCCCATTAACATCAACTACACAGCTCACATAACATCATCTGGGCTGCAGGTTAACACATGCTGTTGTCTGTGTTGTCTGTAATAATACAGATAACCAGAGAGCTTAGTGTTGTGTAGCGCAAACCTAATTAAATACACTGTGTTTTTCTTAAAAAGGACCCTATTCGTTATGCTGCGTAAAAAGCGAAAATGCTTAGAATCAGGTGTACTTCCAGACAAATATAAGAGCAGAGGATCTGGAGGCTGAATTAAAGGTGGTAATTTAATTTTATAGTAATTTATGGAATGTACTGATATACAATAACAACAAAATTTGTATTAATAAAAAACATTGTAGTCTTTTTACATCCCAGTTTCCAATTACAAATACCCCGAGCAATGCCGGGTATTTCTGCTAGTAATAATATAAAGTGAACACTGTACACTTTGTATTCTGTTTTGTGATTGAAATCAATATTGAAAATATAGAAAAAAATCCAAAAATATTTAATAAATTTCAAGTAAGTGCAATTGTGATTCATTTTTTAAATCATAATTAATTTTTTGAGTTAATCACGTAAATTAGCTGTAATTAATTGATAGCCCTAATGAAAACATAAGAACAGACATACTGGGTCAGATCATGATTCATCTATCCCAGTATCTTGTCTTCCAGAAGTGGCCAGTCCCACGTCATTCAGAGGGAAAGAACAGAAAGGGAAATCATCAAGTGTTCCATCATCTGTTGTCCATTCCCAACTTCTAGTAGTGAGACGCTCAGGGATACCCGGAGCATGGGATTGCATCCCTATCCTTCCTCGCTAATAGCCATTGATGGACCTATCCTCCATGAACTTATGCAGTTCTTTTTTGATCTCAGTTATAGTTTTGGCCTTCACAACATCCTCTGGCAATGAGATGCACAGGTCAACTGCATGTTGTGTGAAGAAATACTTCCTTTTGTTTTAAACCTGCTGCTTATTAATTTCATTGGGTGAGACCTTTGGTTATTGTGTTATGTAAAGGAGTAAACACTTCCTTATTCACTTTCTCTACACCAATCATGATTTTATAGACTTCTATAATATATCCCCTTAGTTGTCTCTTTTCCAAGCTGAAAGATCACAGTCATTTAAATCTTTCCTCCTACAGAAGCTGTTCCACACTCTTAATTATTTCTGTTGCCCTTCTCTGTGCCCATTCCAATTCCAATATATCTTTTTGAGATGGGGTGACCAGAACTGCATGCAGTATTCAAGATGTGAGTATACCAGGGGTCTCAAACTCAAATGACCATGAGGACTAGTGCACTGGCCCGAGGGCCGCACCACTGACACACACACATACCCTCGCTGCCCCGGCTCCGCCCCCACTCCACCCCTTCCAAGAGGTCCCACCCCTGCCTCACCTCCTCCTCTGAGCACGCAGCTCCCCATTCCCTCCTGGAAAGCGCTAGGCACCACCAACAGCTGTTTGGCAAACAAGGCAAGAGCAATATAGGAAGTCCAGAGCTAGAAACACGCGTGGCCCAGCCAGGCAGCAGAGAAGCCTCCACTTCTGGCCCCTCCATCCTGCAAACTGCTATGGGGGAACCGGGGGGGAGGGGTGGCGCCAGGAAGCTTGGCGGGCCGCAGGGAAGGGCTTTGTGGGCCGCATGTGGCCCCCGGGCCGCATGTTTGAGACCCCTGGAGTATACCATGGATTTATATAGTGGCATTATGATATTTTCTGTCTTATTATCTATACTTTTCCTAATGGTCTCGTCTAACATTTTGTTAGCTTTTTTGACTGCTGCAACATATTGAGTGAATGTTTTCAGAGAACTATCCAAAATGACTCCAAGGTATCTTTTTGAGTGGTAACAGCTAATTTAGACCCTATAATTTTGTATGTTTAGTTGGGATTATGATTTCTAATGTGCATTACTTTGTATTTATCAATATGGAATTTCATCTGCTGTTTTCTTCCCCAACCCCCAGTTTTGTGAGATTCCTTTGTAACTCCTCACAGTCTGCTTTAATCATAACTATCTTGAGTAATTTTGTATCATCTGTAAATGTTGCCACCTCACTGTTTACCCCTTTGTCCATATTATGTGTGAATATGTTGAACAGCACTGGTCCCAGTAGAGATTTCTGGGGGACACTACTATTTATCTCTCTCCATTCTGAAAACTGACCATTTATTTCCTACCCTTTGTTTTCTGTGTTTTAACGAGTAAGATCCATAAGAGGATCTTCACTCTTATCCCATGACTGCCTACTTTGCTTAAGAGCCTTTGGTGAGGAACCTTGTCAAAGGCTTTCTGAAAGTCCAAGTTCACTATGTCCTCTGGATCACCCTTGTCCACATGTTTGTTGACCCCCACAAAGAATTCTAATGGGTTGGTGAGACATGAATTCTCTTTGCAAAAGCTATGTTGACTTTTCCCAAACAAATCATGTTCATTTATGTGTCTGATAACCTACCTCAGAAGAAGTCAATCCTACTAATACCTGAACCCTTTCTTGCCCTCCCGCAGAAAAAAGAGGCAAGAATGGGCCATGCCGCTTTCAGAATCAAATGCCAAATTCACCTGTTTGACTTAGCCTCCACTCTGTAATATTTTAACAATTTAAAACCCAACACCAAAAAGAATCCCTAAAATGAAACTAATTAATTTATCCTTATCTACAGGAGGAAGGAAGAGATTATTTAGATTTTTAAAATTCTGTGGTGCACTGAGAAGTCTCTGCATGGCAGAAAAACCTAAATAACTGTATACCCTGATCTCTCAAACACTTACACACACTTGTAATTTTACCCTTTCCAGTAATCCCATCAAAGTCAGTGGGATACTCATGTGTGTAAAGTCACATGTATGCATAAATATTTGCAGGATTGGGACTTAGATGTTACCACAATGTATTTCTGAGAACACTTGGATTGTTCTACATGAAAATGTGGTGTGTTTTTTTAATGGTTTTCTTATATTTTTTTTGGCTTTCTAATTTTCAAAACTAGAAATATAATCTGGGAAGTAGGGTTACAAAGTCATTACAAAACCCCTGCACAGCACAACTCTGTTTTTGGCCTTTCATCTCTACAATATGCAAATTTATTGCTAGTTATGCTTATCAAGGGATCTTAGACATTATCCATCTCATTTAATTTTGAACCCCAAAATATCAGTATATAGAATGTAAGTGCTTTAATTTACTCTTTTTAGGTATGCCTTGATGATCTAAAAATGATTAAACATAAGATTCCTTTTCTTTTTGCTTTTACATGACATAAATTGATCTCACAGGAGAAAAAGCATTACTTAAGTTATCCATAATGTATCTGTTTATGTTTCCAACTGGTGCACTTTATCACAAAGTCATTGGTTTATATTATAAAAGGATGGTTGTGTAATAAGGAGTTAGCAGAAACCACAGGCATGTCTTTGAAATAACTCTAACGGCATTTTTTATGAAATATTGGAGGCTTCATGAAAATGATTTTAATGAAGAAATATAATTTTCTTTGCTTCCTATTAACTCTGAGTGAGTCAAAAGCACTTTTTGTCTCTGTTTCAACTAAATATATTTATCTTTTGGGGATAAATTGCTTTAGGGAGCATAATTTGACAATCAAAACTCTCTAATGGAAATACATCTAATCAGAATAATTTAACAATTCAGGGTATAGCAGAAAATGTTAGCTTTCCTGTGCAATGGTTTTAAATAGGAATATAATGATCTTATAACCTCCTTAAGACTGTGACTCTGTCTCCCTTTCTGTTTCTACAGAAGTTAGAGGACCCATGATTCCCACTGAGGTCTTTGAGTGCTACCAGAATACAAAGAAATAATAGTAAATTATGATAATTCATTATAGAGGTACTGGTCCTGATGCCATAGTTAAGACTGAGTTTCACTCTGTTGCAATTCAACATCTTTGTTTTGTGTGAAAAATACAGCATATCCTTCCCAAACGTACATCACTTAATCCCTTCATACTCCCAACCCTAACTTCATTTTAATGTAGGTTGATTTTCTTAGACTTTATTATCTGCCATTAAGCTGAAAACCATAAAATGAGAGATTTGTGGACTCATTAACTGGATTTCCAGAACAAGTATTTCGATTGGACAATCACTTCAGCAAGTAGGGATGGCATCCCGGCTGAAGTCAACGGGAGTCTCGCTACTGCCTTCCAAGGGGCCAGGATTTCACGGAAGTGTTCAAATGTTTGTTTTGCATGTGTAAATACTAAGGAGATGGCCCCCCTGTAGGGTTTAGAGGGTCCCCTTATGGAGGCCCACATTTGTAAACTGAGTATTGACTATCTTCAGGGGAAAGAATTTTGGCCTGTTCTCCAAAACTAGCCCAGAAGAACTCATCTTGTGTGTTCCCTGCTGGTTCAAAGTTTGCATAAAGAGGAAGGATTAAAGTTTCAGGCTCCTAACCCATTTGTCATGAAACCTTTTAACCATGACAGAAACTGCAGAACAGCCTTATGTGAAATGTCTGCGAGAAGTGGTTTGGAAAGGTTTACTGAGACACTGGTGTGGGGGCCTAACTTCTAAAGATCAGCACCTGTTTAATGGGGTTTCCCACGTGTGGGAGTTTTGCCACAAAAGGTATGTCTTATACAAAAACATGTTCTGTGTACACTGCTGCAAAAGCCGTAACTCCAGGAATAGCAGAGAAGGGTGAATGGTTCCTGAAAACTCTTGTTCCCTGTGTCTGCCATCTGCTGGCAGTGCTGACCTCTCCTGATACACCTCTTCAGGCTATGTTTCCCATTGTAGTTAGCATTAAAGATCCCACTGACTTCAACAGGTACGAGATTGGGCCACGAAGGGGGGAACATTTCTGTCCATCCAAAGCACTCGGCACTTAACATTATACACTCATATTCTAATAGCAAATAACTCCAGGGAAATCTGTAAGGTTACTCCAAGGTTGAATTCAACCCAATATAATCCAGCATCCTAGATAGGAGACCCTTTCTGATGTCTCTAAGCCTTTTGGAAATACAATTGAAATGTTTCCATATGCAGGCAGGATATAAATGGATTGATGAATGTTCAGTAGTAAAGTGATTGTCAGCATTAACCCGTGTCCTGAAAAACAAAGAAATGCTCCATTTAAGAAATGTACTTTAACAAAAAATAACATGATCACAGTTAACTTATCCTTCATTGTTACCCAGTGATTTTCCTTTCTTGCAAACACAAATTATTAATACCTCTGTACGGTGCATAGAGGACCTTTATCCTGGGCAAGTCATAATCATAATTTTTGCTTGTTTTATTTCATTTTATGGAGCAAAGCCTTAACCCTAGACTCGAGATGTGATTTTTCATTCACACACAGCAACAGCTTGTCATGTCTGACTTCATTACATGACAAATGCAAACGCGTGGGTTAAGTTATCACGGAAGAGAGTGGCCCCTGCTGATACTCAACTGCCTTATTGTTACCAGTGCTATTTGCTTTAGCACAGTGCAAGTTGGGCCAGCTGTCCATTAGACACCTCTGTTTTTCAGAAATTTACAATTTGTCTCCACACTTTTGCTCTAGATTGAAATTTTCTTTAGAAATAGTAGCCTAGAAAAGCTGTTTGTAAAAGCATCTTTAAAAATACAAAAAAGGAAAATATTTGGCAATCTTTAAATTTCAGCTCAAAATATAAATGGAGATGTTATAGTTTGATGCTGTTTATGCTCTTTGAATATAGATTTCCTTCAAAATGTATGAGTGAACTTGGCACTCATGAATGAGATGGATTGGAGAGCCATCAATCGTGTAGACAGGTTCTGTGCCTACTGTCTAACTGTCCTACACTCATCAATCCAATCCTGTGCCTCTCTTGAGTAGGGACCATCAATCATTAGAGTGAACTTAGTTCTTGTGAAAGATACCAGGCAGACAGCACTGGATTCTGAATCCTTTTGTTTATCCCCAATACAGATACAGTGTAGGGAAGTGCAAGTTTCTCCATGCCACCATCTGAATGTGACTAATGTTCAACCATGACTAGAGTATAGAAATAAAGTGAGAGATGCTTGCTGTGAATGAATGGGGAGTTTACTGGTTCAGCAACTCACCTTAGTGGGTTCTGCCAGCAGAATTCTTCTAGTTCCTGAGCAGGATTTACAGCTGACTCACTATGGGGACTTCTTTGGGGGTGGCACAGGAGTACTACCTGAAAATCAAAAAGAATGATTATTCCCTATGCCTCAGGAAGCCTTGCTGGCACAGAGAATGGCCAGTTATGCTTCCTAGTGTCAGCTGTGATGAATCTGGCCTTTTATATTTCAAACTAAAATTCTGCATATCTTTAGTCCATAAAGAGGACAAGTTAATTTGTATAGTTTAGTAAAACCCATTTTCTTACATGACTGAATTACTTGATTCAGAAATTCTGTGTGTTTTCTCTCCAGCAGCTGAAGTCACATAAGACTGTAGTGTCTCCGGAGAGGTGAAGAGGAGGACTGAGAATGAGTGTAAAAAATTCATTTTTTAAATAAAATAGCTAACCTACCAATAAAGCTATTATGATCAGTGAGTCAAAAATCTGCATATTTGTCAAGCACAGTATGCAGTATGACTTGGAAATTGCTTTCATGCATATTTATCTGATGTTAAGGTTTTCAAAGTGCCTACGTGATTTGGGGAGCTTGAGTCCCACTTAAAGTCAATAGGACTTAGGCTCCTAAGTCACATAGACACTTTTGAAAATGTACCCTACATGTACAGAAGTAGGTCCATATATGAGGAGATATCTTGGATAATTAAAAAAAAGGAAATTTTGACCTGAAAGTGTAACATGGAGGTCCAATAGACTGTTCAGTGAAAGTTCACTGTTTTCCTTTTACCTATTTATGTTCACCGTGGTGTTTGTGGCATTTCCTGATAATTAGAACAGGAAATACCTCCATTAATGAACTGACACTGATGGTATATTACAATTTAAATGGCATTCACTGCACCTTTTACACCTACAGATGGTAATTAGGTACAATCTCCTGGACAAGGCCGATTGTAAATGGAATTATCTGCTATTAATACATTTAATGTTTCCATCCTATAAATATTGTTTCACTATACAAAAAGTAAATTTTAGTCATTTTTGCATTGTTTGTATTCTCTGATTCAGAACCTAAAAATGACTCAATTTTGAACTACAGTAGAGTCTCGATTATCCAGGATGATAGGGAAAAATTAATCCTGGTTAATAAAATCCCAGATAATCACCATCCATAGGAAATATGGGGGTAGGGGGTTTCACCAGCCACCCTGCGCCGGGGGACTGGCTGCCCTGCTCCCTGGTGGTTTTTGTGTGTGTATGTGTGTGTGCTTGGGGCGGAAACAAAACCAGAGCCAGCCCTGCGAGTTATGCATATATATTTTTTGACATCCTGGTTAATCCACAACCCGGTTAACCCAATCCTGGATAATCGAGAGTCTACTGTATATGAATCATGTAGGGCTGACTCTTAGCTGTTGTAAAGTAGCATTGCTCCATTGACTTGGATGGAGTTAAACCAGTTTACTATGGAGCTGCCCCAGCAAACAAACAGCAGGTCAGTTTTGTTTTGTGGGGGAGGACATTTCTCCTTTCCTTGAGTTTGTATTTGATGTTAATTGGAGCCTGAATCACGCCCCCTCTACCTTTTTGGTAAAATAATGTTCCAGATTAAACGTTGTGCATCAAGCAGGCTTCTTGGTTGTGCAATATGAATTTTCAAGGTAAGATTATCTGTGCCATCAGTTATTAGTCAGGTTTCTCAGAGCGCATTGCCAGTGTTTGGTGAGAGGAGAGGTTTAAATAAATAGTTATTAAGACTTAATTTCAGGAGATGATACATTTGCAAAGCTTGCTGTGTAATGCAACCTACACTGTGGCACAATCCTTGAAAGTTTTACTTTTTTACAGTCACAGTCAATTAAAGCTGACCTGGCAAGGGCCCAGAAAACCTTCAGGAGGATTAGTAGTTATTAGTGTCATTGCCTCTTCTACTGTAAAAACAGTGGCTGTGTTATGAGCGGCCAACCAGGCATCACCCATGCACAACTAACTCTTCTAAGCATAACTGAAAGAGGGAGTAACAAAATGTGATTCGACTTCAGCAGGACTGTCTGATTATCTGGGTGACCTAATTTCACTTTTGTCCCCAATTTCCCTGTTTGATAGATATCGCCAGTGATTGTTAGTAAACACTAATGAACTGCCTTTCCTAGCAAATGGCTTTGTGCACTAATCCTGGCTACTAGCAACAGCAGTGGCTTTGCAAAGATGAACATTCTCCCTTCGAAGCCTGAGCAGATCTGATTGTGATAAGCCCTGCTGGAATTCCTGTCTGGGTGTTCTGTGTGACCTGGGTGGCAGTAAGAGTCAGTGGAAATCACTCAACACTTGACTCTGTAGTGCTTTGTCTCCTTTTCCCCACCCCCCCTGTTTTGTATGCTACGTCGGAGACATGGCTAGCTCTGAACTTTTTACCTTCTATGTGAAGTATTTTTGTGGCGAAGAAAATGGCCATTAAGATGATTTGTGAAATAAATACTATTCATACAGCAGGTGCTGGATCTGTAAACAGTTAATTAGCAATGCTATACAGATGTTGGGTATTTTTGAGATGTCTGCTAGCTAATGTTTTCTGATAGCAGCTCATTCAGCTAATGATTGTCATTTTGTAATTTAGTTTCCAAAATGTTTCCTGTGATGATAGCCCTTATGCCTCTCCTTATAACAGCTTCAGAAACCATGGTCATCTAGAAATATTCAACATATAATACAATTAGTATTTTACTATGGGGCATTCTGATAGGAAATAAAAGTTAAGTAGAAACAATGTGCATATGTTGGCCACGTGTGCGTTTGGATAGTTTTTAATCATTGTAAGACAATAAGAACCCCGGGTATCATACTGATCAGCTGAAGAGACAAGAAAATATTCACCTTGCAGTGAGGTGAAGGTGTTGAGAAGAGTTTTTATCAAACTTATTAGGATTTTATCAAGTTCTTTAAACAAAATCCATGTTTAATGCCTGTTTTCAGAATATTTGGATTGGTTTATACTTTAAACGAATCATTGCAGAAGTTTATTTCAAAGAAACATACTCTATCCCCAAAAGTCATAACTGTACTTAAAAGTCAAGATAGGAAAAATAAAGATCAATAATGAGATGAAATAGGTAAGAATATTCTGTACACACATGATTCTTGCCTAACTTTGTAAAGCATTTTGAATTGTTCAAATGAATGGTGCTATATAAATGTAAAGTATTGTTACCATTCTAAGTTAGCCCTTACATAAATTGATTTTTTCCATTTACCAGACTCAAGTAGATCTCAACATTGTGAGTGATAATTTCTGCTATATTTGTTTTTTGTTATTCAATACAACAAAATGTGATTTATGAATAAGAAAATAAGATAATCCCCGAGCAAATGGTAGAAAAATACTTTTCCAATAAATTGAAAATGAATAACATCAGGCAAAGAAAAAATGAGTGAGTTTTAGAATCACTTCAACATTAGTGTGTTTGTGATTGAATTGCCTTAAAGTTGTAATTCTTTAAAAGGTCCTAACTAAAGTAGATAACTAATTTGTCATGTAGTAAGCCCTCTCAAATTACACCTTTTATGTTTTGGATTGTACAGACCCTACTTCAGGGCTTTGTTGTTCTTCATGGCCATAGTCATGTGACTACAGATGAATAGAATGGAATGGCAGGAGGTTAAATGTGAGAACTTTGTGTTTTTAGACAGTTCTTATGCTTCTTGAAAAGTTAATTAGGAAGTGAAACCTTAAGCAGTTGACAGTGTGCATTGTGGGCCGCTAGTGCTCTGTGACAAATACCACTGAAAGGTACTTCACTTTCTTTTGTAAACAGCAAGGTAAGGAATTTGCACAAAAATGTATTGGTGAAGATCTGCTTTTCATCATGGCCTAACCACATAGTAAACAAGAGAAATAACTTGTTTTAATAAAGTATGGTGTTGAAATATTTATCAGCAAGCTCTTTTTCTCCATTTCAAAGGTATGTTTGGGTAAGAGAAACCCTTGCCTTGAAGAAACCCAATCTGAAATTTTGTTATAACATTTTCTTCAGAGCAAGAAACTTAAGGAGAAGTTTGGCTTTTAGGCAATAATAGTTACCTCTCAGTTGATTAATACAGTATGCTAAAGCAGTCATCCAAGAATTTCTTCTTATTTTAAATTTAACCCCAAAATATTATTTCTCACATAAATTTATTCTAGCACTCATGTTATTAAAAAGGGCGACCATCTGTATTGTCATTTTTTGCATGGTTACTTTTTTCCATAAATAAGCAACAACACATCTATTTCTTTGCAGAACAATACAAAAGATTAATACACCTTTATATAATGAGTTAAATTCTCTTGAGTTGGACCTGTGTAAATGGTGGGAGAATTAGTAAACTAGACTTAGAAATTGGAGTATTAAAGTTTGTGAAAATAGCTTTATGAAATCTTTTAATGAAAATTGCTTTCAGTGGGGTAATTTAATGGAGAAAGTTAAGGATGTAACTTAAGCCCTAAGAACTACACATTTCAGTTAAGGCTGCCATGCTTTGCCAAGGCATCCATAACTCATCAGCTTTGTGTGTAGGCTTCACATAGCACATGACATGCCCTCTACTATTGCAGGATCCCATTGCAACAGAACATAGATATAAGCGTAGGGAATATGTGAGAGTCTGAAGTGAAAAGCGCTGCTCCTCTGCTTGGCACAGAAGAGAGCAAACAAGCACTATTCCTAATGGCAGGTTGCTGGAGAGGCTGGGAGGATGGGAGCAGTACCTCCATTGCACCTGTAATACATATATGCATTGTTGGGTCTAGTCAGCTAGATGGGGGGGGAGGGGGGAGGAGGGGGCAGTGGTAGGCAGCAGAATTGCCAAGTTAGCACACAGGTCATTGCACCTCCCTCAGCATTAACTTGTCCTTTGTAGTTTTCACTCTCTTTTGGGGGTGGGTCAGGGAAGGTGATTGTACTGCCAGTGGTAGCAGAGCCATGGGAGGACAGAATGCAGAGGGGTAGGTGCTTGGCATGGCTGTGTTTTCAGGGCAAGGATTTTCTGTATATCCTCATAGCTTATGCACTCTGCCTCTTCTGTTCCTCTCCTAATCCCTCTGCCATGTCAATGTTACAACATCCTCAGGCACAGAGGGTTTTTTTACAGTAATTTTTTCCCCCCTTTGCCAGTTTTTCCTGCAGAACAGGTGAATTTAGCTCACTGTTCATATAATCCTATACAGTGCTGCTATTCATTTCTAAAGGACTGTGTAATGCTATTTAGATATAGTACACACAATAAATAATTGCTTTTAAAGAATAGCAATAATGCTTAGTTAAGTGAGATGACATCAGATATACCTCATGCATCAGAGGATCCCGAAATACCAAACAGTTTAATATTTCTTGGGTAGTTTTTTAAAGATGGAAGGGAGGATTTTCAAAAGTGTTCAGCATGGGCCTAACTGAGCTTCCATTAGAGTCAATGTTGAACCTCCTGTTGACTTCAGAGGAGGCAATGTTAGGCCAACACTGAGTGTCTTCGAAAATCTCCCCTCTATTATAAATGCAACACTTTGTATTTTGAAAGTGCATTAAACAATATAGTTGCACCACACCTCTGTGTGGTAGGTATAATCTCTACTTTACAGATACCAAAACGGAGGATCAGAGAGATTAGTGCCTGCTGGTTTTGGGTGCCCAACTTGAAAAACTTTTTAATGTGTAGTAGGAGCCTAAATGTGGATGGACATAAATAACTTTGGGCACCTATGATTGAAAATACAACATTATACAATTATTCTTTCATAGACATGGCAGTATCTATCATCCAGTAACAAGTATTGTGTGTTTATATATGATGTCCCTACAGAAGAAATGTATATTATAGATATATTGCTAATGTGGTCAATAAGGACAGATTTTGATAATATATTTTAAAGCTTGCCATATCTTGATAATATGTCTGAAATATATAAATCTAAGGCACTCGGGCTAAATAGAAGCAGCTTATAGTTCTATTCACTGTAGATATCTCTGTGTGGACTGAACCCTGTATCTACTCTGAGTCCTATTGATATCAGTGAGGCTATGAATGGGTATGGAGAGTGACCCATGAAAACAATCTTGCAAGGCCCAGATGTGATTCCACTAAGGCCTTTGAATGATATCACCAGTCTAGTGTTATATTTAAAGGATAAAAATGTTTCCCAATATTTGGTGTAAGAACAGATCTGGAATTTAAAGTACAGTAGACTCTCGATTATCCGGGATGATCGGGAAAACCTTAATCCCAGTTAATAAAATCCCAGATAATCAAGCGTCTACTGGGGGGGGGGGGGGGGGGGCGGGTTCACTAGCCGCCCTGGGGGATGGTGGTGGTCCCACCACCTGCCCCAGTCAGCTCCCGCTGCCAGCCTGGGTGTATGGAACCCAGGCTGGCAGCGGGAGCTCAGACCCCGGCTAGCAGGAGTCTGCGGGGAAACTCTAAAGCGGCAGCCGGCTAAGCGCTCAACCTGCCACCACTTTGGGGTTTTCCCCCCAGGCTCCTGCCAGCCGGGGTCTCAGCTCCCACTGCCAGCCTGGGTTCCCTACACCCAGGCTGGCAGCGGGAGCTGACTGGGGCAGGCGGCAGGAGCCTGGGGAGAGAGCCCAAAGAGGCGGCGGGCTCAGCACTTAGCCTGCTGCTGCTTTGGGCTTTCCCCCCAGGCTCCTGCCAGCCGGGGTCTCAGCCCGCTGCCAGCCTGGGTTTCCTACACCCAGGCTGGAATCAGGCTGAGACCCCAGCTCGTAAGGGGCCAGTGGGAGAAGCCCCAAAGCAGCGGCAGGCTAAGGCTGAGCCTGCCACCGCTGCCGCTTTGGGGCTTCCCCTACCGACCCGTTTAGACATCCCGGTTAATCCGCAGCCCGGTTAACCCGCGCCCAGATAATCGGGAGTCTACTGTATGTATTTTGCTAACAGCATTACAATACACTAACTAATAAATATTAAGAATATGTGAAAATAACAGGAACAGGAAGGGTAGGATTCTCCAGTCTGTTGTGGTTGCTTTACACCACTCAGGCTTCTGGCCATAATTGAACAGTGGAAATTTCCCCTTGCACGAGGGAACTCTTCTTGTATAAAGCTGGCAGAGGCAGAGATTCTGTCTCCTGTGCCACCCACCCAGCATTTTCGTAGGGAGGAATATCGGTGGTATCCTGGGGGCATACTGAGGGTGGAGTAGACTCTGCTACTTCCGATCTTCTACTGGCATAAAGTCACCACAGGACCTTATGTCAGTGGTGTAAGTTAAAAGAATGAAAATACATGAGTCTTTGTGGGCTTGTCTTCACTAAAGCCGGCAGGGATCGATCTTTTGGAGATCGATATATCGCGTCTCGTCAAGACGTGATAAATTGATCGCCAGTGGCGTCCCCGTCGACTCCGGAACTCCAGCTCACCAAAAGGCGCAAGCTGGAGTTGACGGGGGGAGCACGCCGCCAACTGCCGCCACCATGAGGACGGCAGGTAAGTCAGCTGTAGATATGCCGAATTCAGCTATGTTGTTAACGTAGCTGAATTTGCGTATCTACAGCCGATCTACCCCTCTAGTGAAGGCCAGCCCTGTAACTGTCTTATGACAAGCATCAAGAAGACAGTGGATAGTTGAATGGGATGGGCATGTCTTCTCTTTCCCTCCCCTGCTACTAAATTCCTGATGTGGTTGGTAAATACTTCTGAGCAATGAATTTAAGGCTCATGCCTCTTCTTAAGCAAATGGGAGGAGGCAGGATCTCAGAGGTGTGATCTAATTTACATGCATATTAAGGGTCTATTCCTTGGGAGGACAAGTGGGAGTTTAGGCACCAACACATCATATGATCATGTGTTGGAATGTTTTCTTTCCCTTCCCTTTACCGCTTAAGAAGTTCTTTTTACACCCTATTATCCTACACTGCCAGGTGTGTATGTGAAGGAGAAGTGGCCTTTCTGTGTACCCCCCATTATTGAAATTGCTTTGACCTTTATTTGAATTCATTTGGCCCAAAGAATATCCTGCCCCAGTACAAGAGAGAGGGTGTGCTTTCCTTTTTAAGCAGGCATGTTTGGTTTGAAAACAAAATCCTAGAACTGCAGTATTTTGAGGAAAGAACTTTTCTCCACTTTTTTATTGCTTACAAAATGCCTAGAGAGTTTCAAAGTAATAGCAAGTATTGTGTAAGAGAATAGTATATAAAAAGAGAAATCCTTTATTTTTTCAGAAAAACCCTTATTCCCCACACTCTTCCAACATGGTAAATGAGCCTTCTGTATGCTTTGGCACCCGGAAACATTTTTAACAAAGTCTTTGTAAACATCAGTAATGTAGTCATCCTTTTAAACTTAGATCTGCAGGAATGTATACATTGTAAAAATGGAGTAAGAAAACAGAGTCCAACATTTTAAACAATCAATTTGATTCTGCTCACAGCAATTACTCTGGTTGTCAGCAGTAATAAAACTTACAATCACAGGAAAGCGTAAAAAGTCAAATGTATGCCTGCAAAATGTAGCATAAGCTGCATGTAAATTAGATCACACTTCTGAGAACCTGTCTCCTCCCATTTGGTTGCACAAAGGTGTAAGTCCTAGGCATGTTGCTCAAAAGCATTTAGCAAATTTAGAGTAGGCATAAGAGAAGGGAGTCACATTCTGGGGTGCAATCCAGACAAGTGAGGGGTGGTGCCACTGCGTGCCCTGCAACTGTGGATTCCTCACCATCCTTTGCTGTTGTAGCTCCCAACAAGGGCTGCCCTCAAACAGCATGTAGGTCACCCCCTGAGTGTCTGTGTATATCTGTACCCTTGGTCCAGCACATCGGATTCCATCAGCCTGACAGCAACACTCCAGTCACATTCTTGCTTCCATCAGCCTGGCAGGGTGACCCCAACATACTTCCAGTCCCAAATTTCCCCAAAAGTGTGTGTTCTGCACTGTCCGGACCTCTCCTGGGCAGTTCAGATATTAAAGGTCCATTGACACTGTAAAGGGTCAATATTCAACAGTTTGCTACCTTGACTGGTGTTACCAAATAGTTCAGTTTAGACACAGCACTGAATTAGTTTAGATTAAAAATAAAACCAGTTTATTTAACTGCAAAGAGATGGGTTTTAAGTGAGTACAAAGTGTAAGGTATTAAAGTCAGAAATGGTTAGAAGAATAATAAAGATAAAATGCTTCCTAGTAGCTAAAACTTAACAAGTTAGACTTGGTTCAAGGTAAAATATTTACCACAATATGCTTAGCATATTCTCAGATCAGGATCTCTCCTCAAAGTCAAAGGGCTGATTCTTTTGTCTTAGGTTGAAAGAGCAAGATAACCAGAGGTGTTTTTGTCCCTCACTTCTGTGAAATGCAGTCCAGTCACTCTGTGAAATGCATTTGTCTGAGTGTGACCCCTAAAGTTCATTTGAGCTGTGAGAAAGGAGACATGGTGTCTTGTGGCGAAAGAGGTTCCATGTTGTTTGCTAAAATGCAGATAGATCTGTTCCTGCCTCCTTGCTGCCAAACAATGGTCACTTGACCAGTGATCAGGTGACTGCCAATCAACTTTGATGACACCTGGCAAGAAAGTGTCAAGAAATCTTTGGGAAACTGATTTACTCCCCTCCCCAGATGCATCTGGTAAACACATTGTAGTCATAATTCCAGTGTATTTTCTTAACTCTTAATATGCATTTTATACAAACATTATAGAAGAATATTAATGATCAGTGTGTTATTAGTTTTTAAAAGATACCTCACAATGCGTATTTTGCACACAATGATTACAGTAATGTGTAGGGTGTGAATAGAGGAGTGCTTTTGGTCACAAAGAGTCAGTACTATTTATGGCTCGCTTACACACCTTCTGAGCAGGGAGAACCACTGCTGGTGTGCTTTGGCAATGAAGAGCTAGTTTTCAAAAGTGGCTTATGAAACTGAACATGCAAGCTTTGTGCATGCACCCATATCTGTATGCATGAACCCCTGGATACTGAGAGGCATATTACCCAATCTGAAAACACTCATTTTCATGCCAAATTTTGGCCCTAGAAGTTGAAGGAAAATATATGAATTGACTCATTGTTAAATTCAGAATCTAATTACAATCCTGAGTCCTTTTTCACAGAATTCAAATTGTCAAGCCTATAGAAATGAAAGATGGAGAAGACTTATTAGGCCATCCAGTTCATCTCCTTCCAGAGCAAGATTGCTCTGTACAGTGCTGAGTCATCAAGACTAGACAATTAAGACCTACTAGCATTGACCCCAATTCTGCAATTGGAAGTCATCAGATTGACTGCTAGGCTCACATGGAATGAGACTCTGCGTGGGCAAAGCAGGCTGCCAGCATTCTGTCAATTGCAGGATCAGAGCTTTAATTTAAATGTGTCACAATCCAAACCCTTGTAAAGTCGAAACACAGAGCAAAATGTTGACTTGAGAAATCATCCCCATACCAGATCAGAATAACAAGAAAACTAAGTAACCGCACAGCAAGAAGGTCCCATGTGTATAAGTCAATTCATTCTTACCTTCAGTTTTCTTCCAGGTCCAGATACATTTGTTGCCAAGTTGCTTCAATTCTGCCAGTCTAGAATATTTCAGACCTTAAAAGTGAAGTAATCATGCAAGATCACCGCACTATTTAATACTTCAGACACCATAATAAATGTAGGGTTGCTCATATCCAGTGCTTAAGCCACATGCAGAACTTCCATACTTATCCTGGTGATGACTAAACACTGACAGCCCTTTCTACTGCTCCCCTATAAACCACATCTCCTGCTCGTTGCCTTCCTTTTCTACCTACAGCCCTTCAGCTTTGTTTACCTGGAACTCACCCTCAACCTGCCTGAAGGGAGAAGGCCTCCATTACTCTCTCTGAGTCCTCTCCCAGGCCTTGCCTGCCCCTAGAGCTGAAAGAGAAAGAAGGAAATCTGACAGGAGAGAGAAGGAGAGGGACTCCATCTTCCTGCCAAACTCTGTTTCACTTCCTCTTCTCCCATTTTAGACTTAGCTCACTTCTTCCCACTTCACCACCATGACAGTCACCAGGCCCAGTCTTCCTTACCCCTTTAACTTTTGTGTCTGGATGAAACAGTAGAATAAAGACCAGTGGCCTTTATCCCATCCCCTTTCACGCCATCTTCAAGGGCCCTCTAGCTCACCCTCTCTCTGACCATACTTTCATCTAGAATGGGAGCTATACAACTTTCTGCTCCACCATATTGATTCATTAGGAAAAGCTGACAAAAACAGAGACTGTGAATGAGCTGGGAGACTCTTCAATATTCTTCCGAAAGAAGTAGTTGAAAAGCAGGACTTTTAAAACTAGATTGGGCGAAACACTGAAAAATATACTTTGGACATAGATGCTGCAAGGCCCCTGGAGACGGAATGGATGTTCTTAGAGAACATTTCCATTTCTAGCAATGGTGAGTCTGTGCTTTAGTGATGCTATGAAGTGTTTTTAAGTTTTATTCATAATATAACATGGATATCTGAATGCTAAGTTCACCCTTTTCTCTTGATTACCTATCTCCAAAATTATTTCCGAATCAGAATTCTATTACTTGTGAGTCTGCAAAAGAAAGTAGACCTCATTTCAATTGATAAGAATCGGAAAACTGGTTCCCAGTTCTGTGGGAACCTTTCTTTTCAGTAATACATAATCCTCTCTGACTACATGCATCTAATTCTTCAAACCATTTCTGCAGTAATAGGTACTATCAGGTTTCCACCTCTTCGCAATACATTTTTAACACACAGAACTAACATCTGAAAGCTAATTACATTCAGAACATTTTAAAACCACCCTCTCAGAGATCATTTCAAGCATGCCAGACTTGGTCCTGTATAAATATTCATACTTAACCTTTTTTTTTAACATTTTTTGAAATGATTATACAAAGGTGTACCAAAAGTATCTCTGCTATATTTAGCAGGACTTTGATTTTACAAACATATTATTAATCATATTTATCGTGGTAGAGCCTAGAAACTAACCAAGGTACAAACACAAATCAGTGCCTGCCCCGAAGAGCTTAGCACTAAACAGTACAGATAAATAGTAGGGGGAAGGGGTGTAACACATAAGCAGAGTGATCAATGTGATGGCAGAAAATGTCATATTAGCACCACAATTAATCAATTGATTTTGGTGGGGGGGGGTACTTAAGAGGAGGGGATTAGCTAAATGGAAACAAGGGAAGAGAGGGAGGGAGGGGGATGGAAAAGGGAGAGGAGGAAGGTATGAGGGGCAGGTGTGGAGGGAGGCTACAGTGAAGAGAGTGTGAGATGGGGGAGGGGGGCGAACGGGGAAAGGAATTAACAGCCAATCAGCACGAGGCAGAAAAAGTTCAGTCCAAACTGTAGAAAATACGTGAGTGTCCATCTATCCCTGCTTAAGCTGCTTTTATAGGTCCCAATACTGTAATGAATTCAGCGGGACTCCACATGAGCTCAGTGGTCCTGCTAATGGATCTCATGATAGGATTAAGAGTATAGGGGTGTACAAGGAAAGGAACGGTCTATTTTATTCTATTATATATTTAACTAAAAATTCCGACTGTCCTGAAAAGCTGTGTTATTACTTCAATGTGTAAACCCATTTCCTCATTGGTGGCACACCGTGGAACTTCCAAAGTCCATTGATGCACTGGTATGACCTTTTCTTGTTTCCATTGCTCTATGATGTACATGTTAGCACAAGAAAAAAAATGCAGAAGTTTCTGTTTGTGAGATGAAGTAGAATCATCATCAGGGATATAAAAGAAGGTACCATCCTTCAATCTAGTGGAGAATTTTCAGTCTGTATCAATAGTTCAGTCATTGTTTGTCATGCAATATATGTTCCCAGTAGTTTTATAGCTTTACACAATTCAATAGTATTTGCAGTGACAGTGGTTTCGGTACTGCAACTTTTTCTTTCATTTATCGTTTGTAATATATTTGTGTTTTAATTTTATGGAGTTCAGTACCTTCAAATAAAACAGTAGGTTATTTTCATTCACAGAGATCTGCATATTCCACCTGTAATGAAACACGATATGCTAAAGACATTGCTGTAACTCAGTTTGTTGCACATACTCTTAATGTAGATATGAATATAGTGAATTAAAAAAATTAGGATCATGAAGAAATGTGTGAGAAGCATATCTGGGCCCAGCTATGACACTGGAATAATGTAGGAATTCTTATTTGTCAAGCCAAAATATGACAATAAGTACACACTTTAAAGTACAACATTATTAAGAATGATATAAGTTCTTCAGTGCAATGGCTGCAGTGATTCAGTTATGTCCATTTCCAACTCTGTGTTGCATCTGGGATAATTATCCATTCCCAACCCGTTGATGGCTGCAGAATATATTGATTGGGACCAAAATCTTCCCTCACTGCTTAGAACACCATTTTCTGTTCCAAATACAAGGCACACTTATTTGATCTGGCCTTTGCTAATACAAGTGCCTAGAAGAGCATACAAAAATAAAAGAAATTAACAAAACTTTGAAAGCAAATCCACATGCCGTCTTCCTCTTGTGGAGAAAAAGAAAGAAAGGGCCATATGCAACACATTAGTCAGGTAAAATAATACACATCCCACAGTGATGGGTGGGAGTATGAGAACCTGACCTGAATAGAAGAATTAGGGTTAGAGAAGAGGTGAAGAATTGTGATAAGCAAATCAAAATTTTGTAAAATAAAGTCAGGTAACAGCTAAGCTAGGCATGACTGTGATGGTAATTCTTTATATCCTGAATTGGGCCTCAAGTTCTAGATGTTACAGAAATCAGAGTTTCATTGATGGAGCATATGTATAATATATAACATTAACGTTATGCTGGAGCCATTCCTACCAGGCCTTGTGAAGACAATTATTATGTACAAGGAAACAGGTGAATACACCTATTGTTCAGCTGCATGGAATAAAAAAAAATGTGACAAAGGAGGACAGATCTGTTGTCGTTACTGTACTGCACTATAGCTGGTAACGTGCTCGTCTGTTTTTCTCTCTGATCAGGAACAATACACTACACTTCATTCTGTTAGTACCAGAGAACTTTCATAGAAGCATAGAATATCAGGGTTGGAAGGGACCGCAGGAGGTCATCTAGTCCAACCCCCTGTTCAAAGCAGGACCAATCCCCAACTAAAGCATCCACTTTGATTTTAGGGAACCCCTTCTCCCCCCTTTGTAACACTAAGACCAGGTCTATACTGGGGCGGGGACTGGGGGGTGGGGGTGGGGGTTGACCTAAGATATGCAACTTCAGCTACGTGAATAGTGTAGCTGTATCTTAGGCATCCTCATGGCGGTGAGTCAACCGCTGCTGCTCCCCCGTCAACTCCTCTTCTGCCTCTCGTGGGGGTGGAGTTCCAGAATTGACAGGGAGAGTGCTCAGGGATGGATTTATCACGTCTAGACTAGATGCAATGAATCGATCCCTGATAGATTGATCACTACAGCAGGCAAGTATCTTGGCCATTAGCAGGCTGGATGTGGTGGGCTAAATCTAGCAGAGCAGCCTATTTATTTTTAAGCACTGGTGACTGGAGGGAACGGGTAGGAGCGAGAAAGGGGGATTCTTTTCAGGAATTCAAGGCATCACATTGCAAAGATAATAAGTATCTCAAACCAGTGTGTCACTGAAAGTTGTCTACTGTCTTGGTTCATACACCTGCACCTATTTGATTTGCAATTTACTGTGTGTTTTTAATCAGTATTTCTTATGTGCTGCATATAATTTATAGCTTTCAGAAAATGGCATTCTGTACTTTCTGATATATTTATAGAGGAGTTCTATTGTCTCTCTCTCTCTCTCTCTCTTTTCCTCTGGTTCCTTGGTCAGCATGGTTACTGGTAAAGAAAAAAAAATATTTATTCTGTGATGTGGTTTTAATTCCAGGAGATATTTATTGTTATGGTTAGTTTGATGGAGCTGTAGCTACGTGATCTAAATTGAGCCATTGCAAGGCCCAGAAGAATACTTGTGAAAAAGCAGTTGAATACTCATATAAATAAAGATAGGAGCTAAACTAACGTAATTCTTAGACCATTTCACTGAGTTCAACATACTTACTGCAGGGTTGGAAGAAAAGGACCTGTTTTTTGATCTGATACCTAAGTATTCATATGAATTTTGCTTAGCTTGGCAGTAACACTTAAGTGAACAGTTTTGTGAAGAAATAGACACTAAAGATAATGTTATTCCTGTTGTTTCCATGACAACAGACATGCTTGATGGAATATATCCATCATGCATGCTCCGTAACAACCTGGTTTCTAAGTCCGTATTCCAAACATGAAATGAAGTTAAAACTTCAATCAGTTTTGTAATTAGTATAGTCCTTACAGAAATTATTTAACATGATTTTTCAGCTGCCTCAGCGTAAGGCTCAAAGTTCTTTTTAGGATTTTATTGCCACTTTTAAGGAATGGTTTAAGAATTGTTGTTGTTCTTGAATCACAGATGCCACTGTTTCTTTTTGGTTTCTGAGACTATGTTGCAATGACGTCACATTAAGATTTTTTTTCCAGGCTCTGAAAAGGTCACAGTTATTTTTTCCAAATGATTCTGTCAAGCATAAAAATTAACCATACTTTGAGCTGGATTTTCTGTATTTGTAATGTATGTTTATGTTAGAGTTTCTGTCAAAACAGGGATTAAAGATAAATGTAGCCAATTAAAAGAACATTTGCTTAGAGCTCCTGGTAATAGATACCTCATTGTGGGGTCTTAGGTACAGCTTTAACCACTGATGCAGTTTATGGGGTTGAGTTTGAACGTTATAGAAGACTATTTCAGTTTTCCAAATGGCATGTATTAGCCTGAGAACAATCAAGCTAAGCTGTAAGTGAAGCACAGAAGAGAAGTTAGGGATATACAATGCTAGCTATGTAAAATATTCTTGTCTCCTGTACTTCCTATACTTCATCATCTCAAATAATGCTTCCCAGCAGTGTATGTAAGTGAAAACTGGTTTTACAGAAAGGAGAAATCTAACTGGCACTGGATGAGTCAATATGTTACAAACCGTATTGTAAGGTAAAAAGCGAGTATAATACCAAATTTGGGAATTGGTTCATTTTATCTTACTTAATTGTACTTAACAGTTGTGCCCACATTAATTTCATTGCACATGCCATGTATGTTATGGTAGAGAAAAGGTCAGTACCAACAGCAATTACATCAACTTTCTACACACTTTCAATGGCCAATTATCTTTTGTTTTATATAATGCAAGTAAAATAATAACAATGTACTTGGATAGTGTCATTCACATGAAAGGACTGTAGGCCCAGCTATCTCTTTTGCCATCAAAAGCTGGTCCAATAAAAATATTTCCTCCCTCACCTTGTCTCTCTAATATCCTGAGCCCAACACAGCTTCAACAGCATTGAAAACATACATGTGTGGTGTAATTTTCACTATATGCATTGTATTTAACTGTACATTTATCACAATGCAACTATAATCAGAAACACTTTCCCAAGACCTCACGCTCACTGTCTGTATATTCATCATGATTTTATGATCATTTGCCCATTGATAATATCTTGAGTTCCCCACATTCTTGTATGCAAAAATTCATGATAGAGAGGTTACATGAAAAAGTTCCAGCGCTGTTCTTCCTCGGAAAAATCTTTTTCTCCTTTTGTGTGTGTTGGTTTGGGAGAGCAGCCAAGTGAGAAAGTCAGGTAGTCCCTGGATCGGTGGGGATGAACTAGTTTAACCCCACAAATCCTAACCTCTCTGAATAGGGCCAGCTCTAGCTTTTTTGCTGCCCCAAGCATAAAGAGTGCAACTGCTCCCCACCCCCAAAAAGGGCAGCCGGAATGTGCCCCTCAAGAATGGCCAGAATGCCGTCCCAAGCACATGCTTCCTCTGCTGGTGCCGGGAGCTGGCCCTGTCTCTGAATGAAAGCAGGTTGCCTTTGTTTTGTTAGTAGCCCAAGTCCCATCATCGGTGCCAGGGTTCTTCCAATGCCATGCTGCCTGCTCTGGCTTTCTCAGTTGTGACTCTGAGTTCTGGAGCCTCGAAGGGTATGTCTACCTTGAATTGTAAGCTCAGGTCTATGAGACCCTGGGTTGGGGAACTTGGTGTTTCCAAACCTGCACTTGAGTGTCCACACCGCGTTGTGAAAATGGGCTTTACAGTGGCTGGACTTGGGTCTCACAGCTGTGCTAATGCCATGCTGCACTATGCAGACTTTCTGACTTGGGGCTGCAGTTTGAGTTGCAGCTACACTGCAAAATGTCTGGGGTTGGACCTGAGTCACAGGTCTTGGGCTTTGACAGCCCCCCTCTCCCCCCCCCGCCCCCCGGCAGTGTCCTAGAACCCAGTCCTGAGCGCTTGGTGGTGCGAGTAGGACTGATTTGTGAATGGATGGAAGTGGGAGTCGGGCTCAAACCTGATTCAAAGCTTGGCTTAGTGTTCTGTGTAGACATACTCTAAAATGTTTTGAAGCAACTGAAGGGGAATTAATCCTGGAAAAATCAGCCTTCCTTTATATAGCAATTTGCTACACAAGTTACAATATTTTGTCATTGGAGACTGCTGCCCAGAGTGGCTGCTCTCTGAATCAGTTCTCATTTTCATTGTATATGTGGGTGCAGTGATGATGAGAGTGCAATTAGTCAGCACGTGGCATACATAACACAAGTCACTGCTTTAAATTTAATCTGTTCCTGGAATCTCAGGAGAATAATATTTGCATTGGCTAGTGACCAAAAAATTGTCTTAAATACAACTTGATTTTGTATATTTTATCCCATTCTATAATCGTATGGATAATATATATAATGCCATATGCTATGTAGGATTTTCCCAAGTACAGTATTAACTGTTTTTAAAAGCATTTCTCTAGTGTATAGTAATACTGTGCAGCCAGAACACCTGTCTGGCTGGATAAAAAAAGGTGTAAAAAGAAATAAATACTGATCTGATTCTTCTCTCACTTACACCTGGGTAAATCAGGAGACACATCACTGGTGTCAAGAGCATTATGCCATTCTATATAATTGGTGTAAATTAGAGAATCAGGTCCATTCCTCTGTGAAGCTGAAGTGGTCTTTTTAATGTGCTTTGTAGAAAATTACAATAATCCATAAAATAATGTGAAATGTTCTGGACTGCGTTTTTGTTTTAACTTTAGAAAAGAGTTGAGATTAAGAATGATGAAATATAGAATTTAATCAATGGGAAAAAATGTCACTCCAAGTTATAATACAGCTCCAGCTTTACTAGAATCGGAGCTCAAAAACTTTGAAATATAGGGCTGATACCCTATCCATTAGGTTAGGCTGTTTTTGATCGCTATTTATGGGACTTTAAAATTGCTGGGCCCAATTCTACTCTCCTGTCAGTGTAAAATCTGAGTAATTCTGATTACGTCACCGGGTTACTCAGATTTTAGACTGGTTCATGTGAGATCAGAATCTGGTCCCTTGGCCACTGGAGACCCTGATATGTTGTCATTAAGTCAACAGAAACATACGGAGAATAAAATTGTAATGGAAAGGAGTGTAGTCTTGAAAGCAAATCATGAAACTCAGGAGACTTAGAATCTGAGCCTGCGCTATTCAAATCAATGGGAGCTTTTCCATTGTCTTAAGTTGGCTCGGGATCAGCCTCTTTGCCATTGACCTAGGTACTGCTGTTGCTCACAGGGTATTTCTGTACTTGAGTTTCTAATATCTCTGTCCAATGGTGTTGTGAGTTAAGATCTTCAGATAAAAGGCACTATATACATTGAAAGTATTATTTATTAATATAAAATCAAATATAGGGGCTATAAAATTGCAATAAAAAGAGTTTATTACAAGATCTATGTGTGTGGAAAAAGTTAATGAAAATCACAGCGTGACGGGTGGATGTGTGGGTGTGTCTATCTGGTCTTCTTTGCCCCGTGCTGGAGGCATCAGTGCCCTGACATATCCCGCCCCAGAAAATCCACTCAGACTGGGTGGTCAACAAGACAGTTCTCCAGAGCCCTAGAAGGGCCAGGAAGAAATACTGACCAATCGAGAACCAGCAGGCCAGTTAGGAAGGCTTGCCTTCTTTTCCCCAAGGTAGAACTCGGTGAGACTGGGACAGAGCAGGAGCTCCTCAGGATGAACCCAGAACCCAGGCCAAGGCCACTGCCTGCAACTCAGCACTTGCATTTTAAGTTCTTTTCTCTTTGTTCAAAGGTTCAGACAGCCAAAACCTGAGTTGCAATTTTGTTCCTTGATTATTCAGAGACTAACACCAAGCTGATGGGATAGGCTACCCTGCCCCAAGCTCACAGACCATCAGGGAGTGCCTGCAATAGCATGTGTGGCCCTGTAGAGGGAACTGCTGAGCAGACCCACCTCCCTTGCACACACATTATATTTCGTGGCTTCTTCAACAAAGATATGAGAACAATAATTTATTACCTTCTAGATACAAATTTCTTAATTTCTTAAGACCCACAGTAAAACGATCTCAATGATAGAATGACTATGGTTAAAATGTATGTTTAATAAAATGAAAAGAAAATGAATGAATTGTATTGTCAAAACCTAACTCCCCTGGCAACACCACAGATTTCTTGTTACAGTTGGACATGAACAAATAGTTTTTTTCTTAATTGGCTTCAAATCATTCCACTACCTTTCAAATATTAGTGGAGCAGCAATGGCATCTCTTGAATTAACACTCATATTGCTTCAACTATTCTATGGGAATGAGAATTCTAAAGGTTTGTCACTCTATATGGAGACACTTTTATTCTTGAATAAGAGTGCCTTATTTTGAATTAATTCACTTCATTGGATCAGTTCATAATAAGGTACTCATATTCTGGAATAAGAGCATCCACAGGTGGAGTTAATGAAGAATAGTTAATCTGCTTTAAATTCACACCCTACCTTTTTCCAGATTAACTCTTACATGTAGAAAAGGCTTAAATCTAATTGAAACTAAGGGCAGGTCTACACTACGGTGAGGATTGATGCTTTGTGATCAATCTATCGGGGGGTCGATTTATCTCGTCAAGGCGAGACATGAAAAGTCGATCCCCGAGCGCTCTCCCGTCAACTCCACCACTGCAAGAGGCGATAGGGAGTGGCAGCAGTCAACTCTCCATTGTGAAGACACCATGGTAAATCAATCTAAGTACATCAACTTCAGCTATGCTATTCTCGTAGCTGAACTTGCGTATTTTAGATCTATTGAAATCAAGTCTAAATACTTCGTGGGTATCGGCCTGTGTGCCTAAGTCCCTTTTGAAAATAGGATTTAGGCACCTAAGCACCCTAAAACTTTTGCAAATTTTACCCTAAGCACATGCAAAAGTCCTGTTTACCAAGCCAGTAGCAATGGACTTTCAGATGTGCTTAAGTGCTTTACTGAATTCATCCCTAAATTATTTGTAAATAATAGTTATCATGCAACAAATATCAAATTTGCTAGAGCCACCTATTGGTGAAATGGAAACCACAAATAGATTATAGGCTGTTAGTGGCACTTGCTGATGAAAAGCATAGAGTTGTAAATGATTCCTCCAAGTTTACCAATCCTCAATAAGAGTACGGTGCCATAAAATGATTACCGTTCAACTGAGTGTTTTGGTTTTCAAAGATAAAATATTTGTAAAGTAGCCATTACAATGGGACCCCAATATCTGACTCAGGCCTTTCAGAATTACTGCAATAATAATAATATACTTGAATGCGATTTGCCATTGAGGATTTTCTTTGGGGTGTGCTTTAGAAAAATGTGTTGTTTTTATTTTAATCACCTTTTGTCACCCCAAATCTTTATATGAAGTCCATGGGACTTGAACATCTTTAAGCATGTGCTTTAAGCATGGTTTGTTGAAATGAGGCTCATTTGCAGAGCACTGTAGAAATCAGAGGCACCAGAAATAGCAGAAAGTAAGATCAGCGTCTGCAGACCCCCCATAAGCACTTTTTTGTGGTCCTGAAAAAACACAGCCAATACTGGGAGGCTGCAGAGTGGACACTGAATAACCTGAGATCTTAAGGATTAAACTTTGGCAAAACTTCTACCCTGGAGAGTGACTTATATTTTTAAGGCTGTAGGTTCATATGAAAGTACTAACAACCTTCTGTTTTTTTAAGGACTGCTAAGCTTGGTCCTGATGTTCCAATCTACACCAAATCAGAGAGGGAGAGGACTGAAGCCAACTGCATTGTGGGCCTCAAAGGCTGGCTGTGAGCTTATATGAGCCTGATGCACAATGTTTTCATTAGGTATCAAGTGGAGCGGGGCCCAAACTAATTTCAGATTTGAATATCCCTAACTTTGGCAATGCTTGCTGCAGATCTGAAATCTGAATCTGGAGCCCTCCTTTGACATTAAGATATACACTAACATGTGGCCTGAGGTTTTGAGACTTGGGGCTTTATAGCAGGGGTTCTCATACGGAGGGTTGGGACCCCTCGGGGGGTCATGAGGCTATTACATGGTGGGTCGCGAGCTGTCAACGTCCACCCCAAACCCTGCTTTGCCTCCCAGCATTTATAATGATGTTAAATATATAAAAAGTGTTTTTAATTGATGGGAGGGGGAGGGCGGTCACACTCAGAGGCTTGCTATGTGAAAGGGGTCACCGGTAAAAAAAGTTTGAGAGCCACTGCTTTATAGTGTCCTTTATTCCTTGGATTGTTTATGATTGCCTGAATTTGTTCTTATTTAAATCTTAGTAATAAAGAAGGGTCATTCTACTCTGGAATGGCAGAATGTGTATATGCATGAGGACTCTATAAGATCCCCCACCATAAATAAATCCCTATTTAGCCTTAAATTTATTCCTGCAAATGTGGAAACAGAACTGGCACTGGTTGTTCTTGCTCATGCCTGACCTATGTTCTGGTAAAAACTCCATTAACACATATGGGGTCCATATGGAGGAACCTCCCCCCCTCTGATTCTCCAAAGGTCTGGGGTTTTGTATGTCTTTTGCAGTGTCTCCCCAAGAGCATTTCAGTTCTGTTGGCACTTTACATAGCAGAATTAATAATGACATTCTACTGGCATGTGGCCAGTTGTAAAAGTTTATGGAGTAATTTTGTAATAGAGCTGTGAGAGTTTAGCAAAGAGAGCCCAGCAGGTGGACGCGCTTTCTCCCTCACTCCTTTAAAATAAAAGTTCTCCAGCTCTGTGAGCTTTGAACGGCTCTCACTCCAAGATTTCTTGGAAGCAGGACTGGGCATATTTTAAAGTGACAGGTCTAGACACTAGTGTTCTCCTGTGGTCCTCCTACTACAGCGTAGTGCCCCTGGTTCCCACTTTGAGCCCATTTTAACACATACATTTTAAATAAAAGTACTGATCCACCTTTGCCCTCCACTTCCCAGCTGCATATTTACACCTTGATTCTCCAATTGACGGCAATGATTTAATAAATATATTTAAATAATAATCATCTTCTCTGTCTGCCCTCCTGCTTCCAGCTGTGGGTCTCCACCCTGATCCTGCTTCGAAGCCACACTTAGTACATATGTTTAAAATAAAAATCATTGTCTCCTTCTCCCTTCCTCTGCCTAATTGAAGATTCTTCGCCTCTCCCTGCCCCCCACTCCAACTGTATTTTCAGTCCCAGTTCACCAAAATATTTCATAGGAAAAATTGAACCTCTGACAGGGCTTCCCTTTCATGCTGACTGCCACTTCTCCATTTCAATTTGAGCAGAGTGTTTTAGTATGAAACTAGATCACAGCTCTCAGTGGTGCTGTCAGCAGATCCTGAAGCAATCTGAACACAGCAGAAGATTATTTGATATTTTATTTTCCCAGTTTCTACAGCATACCTATCACACACTTTGAGGTGTGCCTACTGAACATGAGAGGCTAAATTCTGACTTGGACTGTACACCCACATATGAGAATAATAGTTCCCCCTCTGCTTCTGTGACTGCTACGTAGACCTAGAGTCCAGGTGGGTAGGATCCAGGTGATGCTGTCTCCTCACTCTCTTGTTTCTTCTGCAGGAGGTGGGAAAGGATAGGGGAAGAGAATGGGCAGTGTTTGGGCTACACCCACTACCTTCCCACATACATACTTGCTGGACGGTGCAGCTGAGCCAGCATAAAAGGGTATGACAATTTTCCATCAGCCACCAGCAGCAAAGTGCTAGCTCCCTGCCCGCACAAAGTGAGGAGAGGCTGTGAAGGAACAGCACCTCAGAGATGTGTCTGAGTGTGGCGGGGTGTCCACCCGCCCCCTACTGGAAGGGGCTTGGAAAAGCCCCAAAAGGGGTTTGAAATAGCCTGGGAGGCTAGCCTGCAAGCTCCCAGGTTGATTGGGAGTTGCGTTCAGCTGTGTGGCCACGCCTCAAACACTCCCAGCCAGGATATAAGGGCTGGGAGACAGAGAAGCAGGGGCAGTCTCCTCTGCAGTCAGAGCGAGACAGGCCTGCTGCAGGAAGCCTGAAAGAAGGTACTAGGCTGGGTGCAGGGCTGGGGCTAGGCGGTAGGAGCTGGGGAAAGCTCTAGCCTGAGAGCCCCAGGCTGCAAGTGCAGGCAAGGGCCTAAAGTCAGTCTTCTCTGTTAGTAGAGGGAGACAGGGCCTGGCTGCACGGAGCCTGTACCGGGGTACCCAGACTGGGACAGGGCGAGGGCAAGGCAGCTGGGAGCCAGGGAGCCTTAGCTCTAGCGAGAAGGCCCCAGCTTGCTGAGCCTAGGGAAGGCCCGACCCACGGGGTACTAGGGGTTGCCAGGAGGCGGCCCAGGGCTGGTGATAGCTGTAGTAGGCCAACCCCTTCTTGCCGGTGATGAGTAGCCATGAGACTGCAGTCCGCCCCAGTGAGCGGGGGCAAGTAGTGACTGACAGTGGCACAATCTGAGGTGAGTTGGGGATAGTGGGTGGTGGGTTCCCTGGGGAGGGGAGACCCTAAAACCAGGGGGGTACTGCAGGGGTGCAGCACCCCCAGAAGGGGCTCCGGGGTCCGGGAGGGACACGGGGCCAGCGAAGAAGCGGACATCGGCCGGCAGAGGGCGCTCCCGAGTCAAAAGAGCTAATTCCCAGGACGACCAGACGGGGGTGCCGCAGGGGTGAGTGACCGGCCCCGTGACACTGAGTCTCAGCATCTCCTGGGGAAGGGCAGTTTACACCCCGCCCCTTCCCGAGAGCTGTGCCTAAAGTCACAAGCCAGCTCTCTGCATTTAAAAACAGATGATTTACCATAATGGGTTTTACCTGACACAAAGGGCCTGGCTTTTAAACCTGGCCTCCCTTTTTGCAGTAATAAATTGCAGGCCCCACTGATGTCGTTTAGATGTCTAATACCTGATAGAATGGGGCACTTGGTACAAATAACAATTCAGAGGTCCTGCAAAGTGTAGGCAGAAAAGGAAGGCTGGAGTGAGGCCTAATATATACCTAATAATAAATAACAATAATAGCCATATATATAGTGTTAATTGAGCACCTATGGCGTGTTCAGAATTGTACGGATGGAAACAAAGTTCTAGCTCCAAGCAGTTTAGAGTCTAAAAGCTCATTTGGGCCCTTAAGGCATTAGCTACAGAGCTGCTGGAGACAGAAGTAGGATTTCACCCGCTATACCCCTTAAGGAAGTGCATGGAGGTGCAGAGGTGAGGCCATGGTCCTCCTCTCCCTTTTTGAAGCTCAGGGTTGCCACCTCTGAGGTACAAAAACCCCAGGACCTCTGGGATGATCCTGAGCCCATAAAACTGGCTAGCTGGCAGTGCGTACTGAGCACCCGTACAGATTTCCCAACACAGCTATGTCCAAAAAGGGACAATCCTGGGGAAACCTGGACAGGTGCCAACCTTCTTGGGGTGGCCAGTACAACTAGTGTCATTAGTTAGCCACAGCCCTTAGGTTCAGGAGAGCCCAAAGACTGCAACTGCAGGCAGCCCTTACATGGTGGGCACATAAAGAAGGAAGACTCCGCATGTCTTCTCCCCCACTTGCATGAGGATGTGGTGTAATTGGTATCTAACTGTGGTGTGTTGAAAACTGTATTCAAATGGTCAGCTAGCACTTTACATCCTCTGGAGTTTTCTTGGTCCTGCTTGGAGCTGGGGGGACTCTGAAGAGATGCATGGAATCTGGTTCCAGCAGCAGTTAGTCTGCAAAGAGCCAGCTTAGAGCAAGGAGGGGTGAGTTGTTCCTTTCCACCTTAGGGAGCAAGCTGCTCTGTCTCTCTCTCTTTCTGGGTCTTGTGTGTTGGAGTTCTGGATTCTTAGAAATAAAGTAGTGTTGCATTGCAATCTTTCAGGAAGCGTATTTATGTCTTGCTTCTGACTCTGAATATGTCTACACAACGGCAGGAAGGTGTCATTTCCAGTTTAAGGAGACATGTCTGCACTAGCCCTGATTGAGCTAGTGTGCTAAAAATAGAAGTGTATCTATGGTAATGGGAGCTAGGGGACAAGCTAGCCACCACAAGTATGATCCCATCTCAGACCTTAGATATGTAAGCGGATTGGCTCGCTCCTCCCACCACTCATGCTGCCATGACTACACTTCTATTTTTAGCATGCTAACTCAACCTCTGCTTCGCCAGTCTAGCTTTTAACCAGGCATTCTCCCATAACAAGTCTGTTGCACAGCCAGGAAACGAACCCAGATCTCCCGAACTTCCAGTCTTGTGTAAGTTCCACGTTTCATTCGTCCTCTGGTTGCACATATCACTGTATAGATCCTCCAGCCTTTTAGATTTCTGTTGAGGCAGGCTCTGGGCTTTGATAGCACACAAGTTCAAAGGGCATCGCTGAAATTTTACTTTTGTTTCCTTTTTTCATGAATCTTCATTGTTAAAAAAATCTATCCTATGACTAATCTCAGATACATTATTTCATTTGATCCCACTTGAAAGTACATGAGAATAACTGATATGGCTGCCAGAAGTGTGTATGTCACTTTGTCATAGGTGATCATATATTGTCTCTGTGCATATGGCACATATGCAAGCATTATCTGTGCAGAAGTAACATTTCTGAGATTTTGTAATTCTTCACTTTCTAGATCTGTTTTTTCTGATTTTTTCCCTCCCAAGGGAAAAGTCATGAATCTTTTTGAGCTTCCTTTTTGCAGAGCTAGTTAAATCCTCTGCTCTCTTTGTACCCTTGTACAGTATATTACATACTTCACCTTGCTGGGACCCCAGTAAGATTTCTGGTACACAGAGCTCAATTGAGTATGGAGTGAGACGACCATCTGGCTCAGAAATGCAAAAGTGGGAAGGCTCCGTGGAGGAAAGTAATGACATAGCTAACACCTGGAATGAGAGATCTCATTCTGGGAAATTTCAATACTATTCAAATTTTGTATAGTCGGTATTTCCTATCAAATATATATCTTTAGAGGATTCACTTTCACTGTACATGCTTAGGGTATGATATGGGAATTGGAGTGACAGGGAAGAGTTTGAGAGACACAGCTACTCGTCAATCTTCTAAAACTAAATGTATTAGCAACAGATGTTTTCTCAATAGTATAATGGAAAACTTTTTTTCTACACAGATACATTTCTCTGCATTTGGTACAGTTTGCTCTGGTTTGTGGCATGGTCTTTATCCACAAAAGGCTTGATAACACATAAGACAACAATGTTGCCTTCAATTGTTGAAGAGAAAACTGACTCCAGTCCCAAGACAATATGACACTGGCCAAAGGAGGTGTATTTGGCTTCTTTTGTCTCTAAAAACAGACCACACAATTGTGGTGGGTGAAAGAGTAGCCAAAAAATTAAGAGATCAGATTCAGGCAAATTTCCCTTTTTCAGATACAGTATTTGGGTTTTTTCCCCCCAGCCCTGCCATTCATGCATTTTGAACTATTGCATATCATTCATGAAATTGCAATTGACTATTCAATTGGATATTTTGTTAATCACTGGATTTTGTTTAATTTGTTTGCCTTTTTACCCTATTTTGATTATTGGGGGTTTTAATGGCCAAGGGCTCTCTAGATTAAAGCCCTTTTATATGCAAAGTGTATTCTAGTAGATTCTAACAGTTTCCCAGAGATTATTAATACTCTCATTCATTCTCACAGTCACAGAATGACTTTAGTTACCACCAGGGGACTGTGCTACCTTTCTTTCTGATCCTCTTTTATCAGATCACTTAATTGTGAAACTAAATGTAAAGCCTTGAAACCCAATCTTATGGGTTTATTTTAGATTTTTTTCCCAAATATATCAACTTGGACCCTTTCAGTAAGTTCATAGCTGAGTCGTGTTTGTTGACCCCTGTAGCTGGTTCAGTTAAACAATCTGCTGGGTTGCACAATGCACATTTGAGTAAAATGTTAGACTTGAAATGCCACCAAGTATATTCTGTTTCTGAAATTCCCTGGTATACTAAATCGCTCCGTGATTTGAAAGTCAGTGGAATGGAACTCAGAAGAAACAGGACACCTGGATTTTCTGTTAGTTTGATATTCAGAAACAACATTTCAAGCTATATATGGATGCCGAAAAAGCTGCCAAAATCCAATATTGCTAAGACATCATAATTACTAGTTTCCCTAATCAAAGATACAGTAATTTCATGCAGAATTTTTTGCATCTCTTTGTTCCACCAGTTATTGTTTTATACTGTTGTTTATTAAAGGAAATACATGATTTTTTAAATTGGTCAGTGGACATTTGATTATTACTTGATGAATTTCATCTTCCTCCTCAATCTTGATCCACACGCACTGGATCCTTGTGTTCAGATTCTCTCATGTTTTAACCAGTCAGTTCCTTCTGCCTTTACTTTTTTCCATGAGGAGTTCCCTATTTGTTATGAGGAGTTCCTTCAGTTCCTTCAGTTATGAGGAGTTCCTTCAGTTCCTTCTGCCTTTACTTTTTTCCATGAGGAGTTCCCTATTTGTTATGCTACTATACCCTAAAGACAAATGTTGTCCCCCTTGTCCACAATGTGAAGAGCCCTGATGCAGCTGCACTAAGCAAGTAAGGAGAGAACTTGGGGGAGTCAAGCAGATGGCACACAATCCCTGCATGGTGTGAAGCCCAAATCCCTGGTGGTGCCCTGTATGGCCACATGCAGAAGGTAGGCTGTGAGCAAGGAAGGGGAACTGCCACTAGGCAGATCTACTCGCCATTGCTTGTCACAGCAACAGAACACAGGTATTGTGAGGGCTGTCTCAGCCACTTTGCAGACTGGGAAATGAATCCGTCATCCAGTCCACCCTCAATGCACAGCCCAAATAAGCAGGTGGTGAGCTAACTCCCATGCAAAAGTTATGGAAGACAACTTCTTCTCACTAACCTAGGCTGGGATTCAGTGCATCACTGTGTCTAGTCTGTATCAGATAGGTTGTAGCAGCATCCATAGTCCACTTCACACATTCCCATATGGGCCAGTGGGTGCTTCAGTTTGTAGATCATCAACTACTCCCTTCCTACCCACAAATAACCCCATGGAATCTGCCACCCCAAAACTCAGCCCCATGCTGCTCAAGAGGCAGCAGTTTCCCTGTGTGACGTCTCTACATTCCAGTCCAAAATCAGGCAGAGAAAATACTGTGGGATTAGTGTCTAATCCAAAGTAATGTCTGATTAATGCCTAGAAAGACCATGAGCATCTTGTTTGTGATGCACCCAATCTCTATCCCTCCCCAAGAGTTACATTCTTGATGTCATTGCCAGTCCCAGGTTTCCTGTATGAACAACACTTTAGTACTACTGCCAGCATGAGACCAAGTGAATAAACTTCAGGCTTTCCATAATCTCTGCTGGGAGAGAGAGCAAGACCCCCAACCTAATGTTTAAAATCTAACTGGTATTTTGAGTAAGCACACACACAGAGGTGAGACTGTATCTTTGGCAGGTGTACATCAGTATAGTTCAAGTTGCTGGAATTATACCAATTACACCAACTCAGAATCAAGCCATGTATCTATATTATCCCATTCTTGGTAAATACTTGGCAGAGCCCCTTTGCATGTTTTAAAAATGTATATCTATTGAAGCAAGCTATGTGTATTAAAATGGTTAATAAAAAGTATCATATTAAAATATGATATAGCAGTGATATCAGAGGACACCTCTTTCCCCAACTCTACCTTCCTGGGTAACTACCCTACCTTCCAGCATATGGCTGCCCTTATATATGATTCCCCCCCCTTCCCCCCGCATCCTCTTCTGAAGGATGGTCCTTTAAATTTGACAGAGACAAGCAGATGCAGCCCTAAAGTCACCATTTTGTAACCTGCTGGTGCTTGTTGCATCTCTATCTTCCAGGTGGTAAGTGCTCATAAATGTTATGTTTATGTTATGTTTCTCTGTAGTGTTTTTTCCTTAGCAGCTGGTACAGTCTCACATTTAAAAAGCTTCCCTCCCCCCCTTTTCATTTAAGCATTCCCCCTTGTGTGAGAACCAAATTAACAATATTGGGCTGATGTATAAGAAGTGAAACTGACAAAAAACAACAACTAAACTGTTCAGTCTATTTTTGATTGTGCTAACTGAATGAAAAGCAAAATGTAAACAAGGTGAGAAATAAATGTTTTTTAAAATGTTACATGATAAAATTATAAGTACCAACATGGGGACCAAATATTTGATAATAGGATCGTCAGTTTAGTAGATAATGGTATAACAAGATCCAATAACTGGAAGTTGAAGCTAGAGAAGTTCAGACTAACAATCAGGCATCATTTTTAACAGTGAAGGTAATTAACCATTGGAACAATTTACCATGGATTGTTGTGGATTCTCTAGCACCAATATTTTTAAAATCAATGATGGGTGTGTTTCTAAAAGATTTACTCTACTTGAAACTGGATTTATTTTGGGAGACTTCTGTGGCCTGTGTTATACAGGAGATTAAATTAGATGATCACAGTGTTCCAGTCTGGCCTTAGAATCTATGAAAATAAAAATGGCTGATCTTCAGAGGTCATGAGTACCCACACTTTCATTGAAAGCAAATAGAGCCAGGACTAGAACCCAGATTACCTGATTTTTAGTTTTATGCTTTAGCCACACAACCATTCTTCCCCCACCTTTTTGTTATGAATAAGTATGATCCTTTTCTGACTGATGATTGAAATTATTTTAACCTGGTTACGTTGGTGTGTATCCTTAATTGTCTGAGAGCTAAACCTTCCAATTGAAATCTCTCTCTTTCTTTTTTTTTTTATACAATAAAACACAAATAACTGTTCAAATGCTGGGCAATGATCAATACATGCAATAATCTGCACTCAGAGAAACTCCCTTATGGGGAAGAGTCTCATACTGGGCCACATTTTCAGAAGGGCAGCCTCTTTTATTGCAGGTGTAATTTTCACACTTAAAACATGTACCCATTTTACAGTCATAATTGGACTGTAGATTGTTGAGCTTTGGATGCAGTTCAGTTTGGGATGGAAATCTCATTTTTGCCCCTCTAACTGCCTGATTGCAGGTTAAAATCAGTCATGTAGAGGCAGTTGTACATGGACTGCTTAAAAGTTTTCCATCAAAACTGGTTTTTGATTAAAAAATTTTCTGAATAAATTCAGGTTTTTTGTGAACAGTGTCTGTTTTCTGGGGAAAACTTTGACATTTTTATGTTATGTTATTGTCTAATCTTTCCACATTTTCTGACCTTCCCCATTTCCAACCAGTTCTTATTCATACATATGTTTGTAAGAATGATTCATTATTTGGTGAGTGCAAAATTGTCCCTACAAAAAGATAAGCCAGGCCTCAGTCCTTTGATAGCATACCCTATTATGACATTTTCATCTTTTATGTGGCACCATAGGTGTGTGTGCGGCTGAACAAACAAGTTTATGTATTTAACATATTACAAAATCCTGGCAAATGTTCCCATTCTATCATATCAGTGCACGCAGTTGCCAGGTATAATTCTTAAGGTCTGGAAAACATTTCCCCACATTAAGTACTGACTTGCAGCAGGCCTCAGGCTTATGCTTTGCTTGCAGGATCTAGTGATAATCTCTTGGCCCAAATCCATAAAACCGATCAAATTTCAGAATCCTTTCTGGGAGACTTATCTATTCCATCTCTTTAGCTAGGGATAATTAATAGGCTTTGGCTTCCCACCTAATACTTGAATGAATTGAGAGAACAGCAGGAAATAGAGACGAGTAATACTAGACTCCCAAGCTCGTAGAAAGGGAAGTCCTCTTTTGCTTTGACACTTTCAGCTGCTTATCACTTTTTGATGCACAATTGGCCTTCGTCACTGGCATAGCTCCATTGACTTCCAGGGGCTTACACCAGGGATGGATTTGGTCCGAGGCATCCACCTCTAAATGTCTACGGTTGTGGGGGTGGGCAAATCTTTTGGCATGCAATATGCTGAGTCATTACAAATTGGTCTCTGGGATGCAGCTGTGCGAGGCTGCTGCTCTCTCTCACAGACACATCATGCTGCTGACTCGTTGCTTGCCTGCTCGTTACAGGTCTATTTTATGTTCCCTTTTGGATCAAATCACTATTATTTCTGCTTTGCTTCCTGGCTCTGTCCCTATTAACCCATGTCAGCAACAGGAGAAAATAGTGACTGCTCAGCTGCTGCACTGTGGAATAGCTGCTGTGCCGATGGCGGTATGCTATGATTTCTACTGCCATGTGCTAGGGACTGCATCAAGCTGCATTTGGAGTCCATGCATGTAGTCCCTGGGCAGACAAGATGGGTGGGATTCAAAACTGGTGCACCATAGACCTATTTGTCTGATGTGGTTTTGGAATTGTGAGTGTCCACCCATAGAACTAATACGAGCTAGAATGGCAGTCCAGTTGCACGCTTTCTGCTGTCGGGGTATCATTGCTGTAATATGTTTGCCCTTTCCAAGTAAATCACTGCTACGAAGATTCTCTTGGCTAAAAAAGAGCCAGAACTGGAACCATTTACCCCAACTGTCCAGAACATGAGGGGTGCCAAGACAATTGAATCCATGTCCGAATCACCCTCTGATGATCTGATTTAGTAAAATCAAAAGCCAACCAATGAGATTTTGGAAAACCCAAACCATCCCACGTTTAACTAAATCTATTTAAAATGGAAATGGGATGAAACTGCAGCCATTTACCCTCAAAAATAATGGAGGCTGGATAAAATGGGACCCGGCTTTAAATGGTCAGGGGCTTTAATTTAATGAAAACATAACCAAAAAGAGGGCTGTGTTTTGCAAACAATTCTGCTTCGATTTTGACTTTGTCTGGTTTTACTTTTGCAGCCTTTTCATGGTAATGCCTTTGTCACTGAACTGTGTTTCTCTCCAGCTCCAAAGAATGTGCTGCCGTGGCCAGTGTTTTTCAAGGAGTTGTAGTTCTTTCACCGAGGCCGGCACACAAAACAGAACACAATCCTTGGCCCCAGGTTTCAGAGCCACCACTCCCAGGGTTCTCTGACACTCCATCTTCTGGCAGCATCCCCGCCTCAGTCAGGGCTGCTTCCATGAATCCCTTACTCCAGGGACTTACCACAAGACCTGGCTCCACTCCAGCATGGCTTGCCTTCCTGAGAGCTCAGCCTGTCTCCGTTCTTTTTCAGCTGCCTCATCAGCAGCCCTTTATAGGCCCAGGTGCAGCCCAGCCCTCTTTAATTGGCTGGATTGAGCTCCCCTGCTCTGGTCCAGGGGAGCTGGCCCCAGTCTCTCTACAGGGACCAGCTACCCTGTGATAACCTTATATAGGTGAGTGCATATTGGTTTTTTGTTTTGGTTTGATTTTTGATGACTTGTTTTTGGAATCACATAGTAAGAAACCTCCTCTCCCCTTTCCCCGAAATGCCCAGTTCATTATCAGACCTACCACAAATACATAGGTAGCCATGCACTGTCACCTGCTACCCCACACGTGACTGTCACCTGACTTGAGACACATGTAAATAGTTAAGAATCCGAGAGGTAGCTGTGTTAGTCTGGAATTGCAGAGGTAACAAAGAGTCCTGTGGCACCTTAAAGACTAACTAAAGTATTGGAGCATAAGCTTTCGTGGGCTAATACTCACTTCATCGGATGCAAGCAGTGGAAGTGTCCAAGGGCAGGTATAGATAAATGGTCAAGAATCAGGTAGGAGGTAACAAGGTTAGTTCAATCATGCTGAACCAGCTTGTTATCTCAAATCAGGAGGTGAGGTATTCTTCTAGCAGCTGAATTGAAGGTGTGAACTCGGAGAGAGGAGAAGCTATTTTTGTAATTAGCAAGCCACTCAAGGTCTTTGTTCAATCCCAGATTGATTGTGTTAAATTTGCAAATGAATTGCAGCTCTGCAGTTTCTCTTTGCAGTCTGGACTTGAAGTTTTTTTGCTGCAGTATGGTGACTTTTAAATCTGTAATTGTGTGTCCAGGCAGGTTGAAGTGTTCTCCTACAGGTTTTTGTATATTGCCATTCCTAATATCTGATTTGTGTGCATTTATCCTTTTTCGTAGGGACTGTCCAGTTTGGCCGATGTACATAGCAGAGGGACATTGGTGGCATATAATGGCATATATGACATTGGTTGATGTGCAGGTGAATGATCCAGTGATGGTATGGTTGATCTGGTTCGGTCCTGTGATGGTATTGCTGGTGTAGGTGGGCAGAGTTGGCATCTAGGTTTGTTGCATGGATTGGTTCCTGAATTGGAGTTATTCTGGTGCAGTGTGCTGTTGCTGGTGAGAATCTGCTTAAGGTTGGCAGGTTGTCTGTGTGCCAGGACTGGCCAGATTTAAAAGATTTGTGGGCTAGGCAAATGTAAGAGTATCCTTTTAAGGATTTTGTACAAAATGTATCAGTGTCTACAGACCAGGATACATTTGATTTTTCAAAGGTGGATAAAAGGAGCCAAATTCAAATGTGTATCTGAGTTCTGTATGTCTAGAGGGAATCTGAGTTGGTGTAGGTTACACCTTCTTCCATGCTGTGTCCCATGAGTACATCACAACAATTTAATTTCCCTCAGATTTAGTTTCCATTTTCATTTACTTAGATTCATTTATACTCACCCCCACTTACCAAAGTGTAATTTTCTACATCACCTGCGGATCTGGCCAGCCAAGTCAATTTAAGGGGGCCTTAAGCCCATTTAAGGACATTTGTGTTACTGGAACTCGTATACGGAAGGTTGAAGGAGAGGAGTGAGGCAAACTAACAGGACGGGGTAAATTAAAGTAGCCTGCCTCTTCTTTTGGCTCCTCAGCACGTAAATTGCACAATTCAGCCTTATTCATTGGTGAGGGAGTATAAGTAGGCCTAAGGGATTTTAGAGGTAATCTAAGTGTAAGGGAGTCTATCTCACACCACCTTCTACATCACCTCTGAATTTGGCCATAGGTAGTGAAAGTGAGCCAGCTAGGATATCAAAAGAAAAAGAGGGATTTAAGATTTTATAAATAAACACTTTTCCTGTGTAATCACGAATATAATCTAAGGCTGACTCATAAATTATCTGTTATGGTTGATACAGAATACTAAAATTTTATGCTCTTTACATGTTTTACTCTTTGCTGTCATTATCTGAGCCAAGTTCTCCTTTCACTGATGATGGTGCAACATCATTGTCTTCAATGGAGAGGAGACGTTGACCCTGGTTATATGTTTGGCAGATAAAGATTCTACAGCACATATAATGGTCCCCTGTCAATAATAGTTCTGAAATCTCTTTAGCATCTACATTTGTTTATTCAAGTATGAATCTGAAAGTTGGTTGCTCACAGGAACTGTTTGCTAGTGGCATTGTCTGAAGAGTTTTTCAGCATCGGGATTGTCGGGCAAAGGCTTTTGTTGCTCATCGTTTTGGAGGTGGCATGTTCCGTTTCAGACACTTCATGTTGCATTTATAGCATACACCTTGCATTGGTCTTGTCCAATACAGCAAATCATTGTAGATTGCATCACAAAAGTGGCCTGCAAAGCACCATAGCTTAACACATTGTGAAATGATGATCTCGATAAAACAATATGATGTGACACCCAAATAATAAAATCCATTATTTTCAGATTACGTATCCAAATCTTTTTAATCCAGTCAAAATTGAAGTTGGTGAATGGCTGCATTGGGCTCATAAGATACCTATGGTGTCTTTCTGAGTAACAGAAAGGTGTGTTCAGTTTTAAATTCAGATTGCTAGGTGAAAATTAACTTCAGCAAGTGCTGACATAGGCCCTGAGCCTTCATTTGTATCCATGCTACTTGGACCCTTTCACCCGTGTGGATCCAATTGCCGGCTTGTGGCCTCTGACTTTTCAGTGTTTCTTAAACATAGGGTGATCAGATGTCCCACTTTTATAGGGACCGTCTCAATTTTTGGGACTTTTTCCTATATAGGCTCCTATTACCCTTCACTCTCATACCAATTTTTCACATTTGCTGTCTGGTCACCGTACTTTAACATTGTATTAGTATAGGATTTTGCATTTGTTTTATAATGTTTGTATTTGTTTTATAACATGAAGACAAGTTAAACCATCTTAAACTTGCCTGTGAACGAAGTGTCATAGGAGATTGTTAAAACAGGTACACTCCTACCTGCCACACAGGAAAACTCCTCTTAGTTACTATTTTCATCTTAATACAGATAGTATGAAGTTAATAATTTGCCCTGAACTATAACAAAACTAAATTAGCAAAAGCTATATCCTTTTGTACCTCAACTGAAACTATAGATATGAGACATTACAGAGAGGTTACTGCTATTTATTTTCATCTTTCTTGCAAACAACTGGCTGTTTTGGCAATACCTATCATCAGAAATGGGTTGTACAGAATCTATTTTGGGCAGGCAAGTTAAAAGGCAGAATACTGGAAAGTACAGGTAAGCAACATTATTTGAATTTTGAATATTCACAATTTGAAAAATTAAAAGGAAACATTTTTCTAAAATGTTTGCATTTCTCCCTCCCCGCCTCATTTGACCACCCATAAAACTGGTCAACATTTGAAAGTTTGGAGGGTGAGGAAGAAAAAAATTGAAAAAAAAAAAAAAAAAGCAAAATGTTTTCCCTTTATTTTATCAGCTCTTTTGAAACTGTCAAATGAAAAATGTCACATTTCTCGGTCTAGAAGTGAGGTTAAAATTACACTAGTAATTAGAACATGTATTAAAAGCAACCTCTTGCCACTACAACTGGCATTTCAAGCTGGTTGGAAGTTTTCAAAATTCTAAATTACAATGAAATGATTTTGTTGAAATTTTGACTTAAAATCAGGCTGAAATTTTAATTAAAAATGTTTTTTAAAAGTTGAGCCAATTTTTCAGTTGGCAAATTCACTAGAGAGGACAAGAACTAAATAGACATGGAATATGAACTACCCGTTTGCCTGTAGAAGTGTCTCCGGCATGTCAGTTTTGAGGCACTTTGGTGGAGTGGTAATTTGCACTCATATATTGTGCTAGTTCTCTGGATAAACAGCAGACTTCATTTCCAGAGTTGCTAATCTGGTACCTTTCATCAGCAGTAAATTCACATTAGCAAGAAAGGAAATGTAGCTATTATAATTTAGTTAAAGGAATGTGCCAAGAACAAAAACAGCACAGCAACTATTCTGCTCTCATGACAAAGGTTGTGAGGGCCAGGTTTCATAGGCCGCACATGGTAAAAATGTTAGCTTATATGGACTGTCACTGTCCAAGATCTATAGATAAAATGTATGTAAATGTGATTTATGTATGTAATTTAAACAACTCTTCCTCCCACACACAAATTACAGACAAGATTCCATATGTTTAAATTTGGAGAGTTTTTTATACAATCCTCTTCCATTGTTTTCCCAAGGGGAAGGGACACAAGACCCTATAAAGAGACACATCTCTCAGCATTAGCCAAATTAGGGAATACATGCTTTGAAATGAAGGAAAGGTGATCTCTCGGGTAGCTTGCTCAGTCAACAGTTTTCATAAGTTCTCAGGACATCTGTATGTTGTGTAATGTCAATTTCTTTCACCTAACACATTCTACAATTGGTTTATGTGAAGGAGGAAAGAGAAATAATAATTCATCGTGTTTTTGAATGTATGATTCCTGTGACTTAATGTTCTGATTTGTAAAGGGCTTTGGAAATTGCAAAATCTTTATTCTCTCATCTAGTCTTTAGTCTGATGATCTTGGTTACCAATGAACAAGAAAAGTTTGGTACATGAGAGGTCTGCTTCTTTGCTTGAAACAACAAGAAATAGTGCTGATGAGCCATCATTTCTTTCTTTCTTCCAGTTATTTAATAACACCTAGCTCTGATTTAGGACTTAGTTTTCTATTCCCCTTTTGTTTTCCTATTATTTACAGTACAGGAGGAGGAGCTACTATGAAAATAGGAGACACATTCTGGGCTTCCTCTGTGATTGTAGCCCTCTCCTAATAGACTACATCTATCATTTTTTTTTTTTTTTTTTTTAAATTTAGGAGGAAGTATGCATTTGTGGTTACGACTGATGTGGGACTGGAGGTCAGGAGATGTGTTCTTTTTCTCTAGCTGTGCCACAAAATTTGTGTGTGGTCTATGGCAAGTCATTTAGCCTTGATGTGCTTAAATTTTCCCATTTGCCAAGTGGGGCTTACAATACCTAACTCTGGATATGTCTACACTTCTACCCGGGGGTCATTCCTAGGTTAGGGAGAAATACTTGTGGTATCTCTCATTCCACTAGCATGCTGAAAACAGAATGTAGTTGCCCTGAGAATGCGCCCTTCATGGGCCCTAGACATGTACTCGGTGGGCCAGGTAGCCCCTCCTGCTGCTCTTACTGATGCAGGTACATTCTATTTTTAGTTCAATGAGAGCTAGCCTGCGTAGTGTCCTCCAGCAGGGGCCCATCCCTCTAACTAGAAGTGAACATGTCCCTTCCGTTTGGTTTGCAGCTCAGCTGACTAATGTTTGAGAAGCTTGGATGAAAGGTATTAAGATCAAAGGATATGATTTTCATAGGCTGCTCCTTGTCAAAACAATTCTTTGGAAAGGCTTAAAGTGAATATTGTGTTCATCAAAGTGAAAAGAAGAACTAACAGCACAAGCTCAAGGTGGGCATTGTGTGGCAGTGCAAGCTTTCCTCCAGAGCTTTGACCATATCATCAGTCTTGATCTGAGGCATCCCTGCTAGCCCAGTCCTAGGACTCTCTTGAGCTGAGATTGTTGGCTGTGTTGAATTAAATCATATACAATGGAGTGTTGTCATGAATGGGGTCTGGGAAGATAATGATTAGGCACATAGATTGTATATGAGAAGACAGAGAAATGGGCAGTCATACTTGATCTGGTAAGAGGTCCAATATTAAGCCCTAAAACAGGTTCGGGTAGGACAAGCAAAAATTTCTCCACTTATATTTCACCTTATCCTGGGAGAGCCCCTGCAGTTCATTCTACTTAACTGTTCGAGTTTTAGTCTCCTTTTCAGAGTCTGCCAAAAGGGGTAATAATGGTGCTGACTACTTTTGTAGTGGAAAGCTTTTCACTAGGAAATAGACTCCGCCATCCAACTAATTATATATGTAGGCAGAGTCAGGATGAGCTCTACCCTGACATCGGGTGGTGAGTTGTGGAAAATGACTTCATGGGCACACCCATCCTGCTGCTTGCCCAAAGGGTCACTTTGGCTGCTGTGGGATCCCCAGTTTCTCTGTTATTGGGGTGTTATCCTGGTCATGTGAATCAAGGACTGTGGAATTGTACTTCACCTTTTATGATGGAGGGACTTGCCCTAAACTAGGTAGCACTCGCTAGGCAAGGGGCAGAGGTTCCAAAACCCAATGAATGGAGAGAGGCTTGGCTCTTTAGAGCTAAGATTATGTATAAGTAGTTTCCTGACCTGTCAAAGGCTGTGAACAAGTGTCTTGATAGTTTTGATCTTTTGTTCTTGAGATGAAAACCTTGTCTGTGTCTCCTGGACTGAGAAGTAAAAACATTATCTAAGTTATATTTGTACCTAGTGGTGCAAACAACATCCCCCCCCCCCCCCCCGGGCCTGAAACACCAATTGCACCCTGCCCACTGTGTAATAGCAGAGCTAATTTTGATTCCATTAGGAGTTTGGTTACAGGCTGCTGAACTGAATTCACTTTGGGCCAATGGTGCACCAGCACTGAGGCTCCCCTACTGCAAGCTGAAATCACTAAAGAGCTAAAATTACTAAGAGCTGAAATCACTAAGTGCTGTGTTAAGGGGGAGAGGGGAGTGAAGATATATTAGTTAACGGCTCGCAGGATGGCTGGTGGAGCGAAGTGGCTTGCAGGACAGCTGGCAGAGAGGAGCAGCTCGCGGGATGGCTTCCTAAGTGGAGTGGCTTGTGGTGAAGGCTTCAGCAGAACCCCATGAAGAGGCAGGGCAGTCGGCCTCGGAGCACATAAGGTGCCCCTTATCTCCCCCCTCTAGTTCCACCCAGGCGGGGGGTGGGGAGGTGTAAAACTCTTCAAATGAACTTTTGAACTCTGGGGCTGCACTGACCAAGGACAGAAACTTCTGGGTTGCTGGACGTTTGGGTTGTCGGGACTTTGGGTGACTTTTGGGTTGCTGGACTCAAGAACCGAAGGGAAAGGACATGGCCCAATTTGCTTGGGGTCGGTCTTTTTGCTCATGGTTTGTGTTATAAATCCTGTTTGTGGTGTTTTCCCAACGTAATGCCACATTGTTTCTCTCGGTTATTAAAAGGCTTTGCTACACTCAGACTCTGTGCTTGCGAGAGGGAAATATTGCCTCTTAGAGGTGCCCACGGGGGTGGTATGTGGTTGTCCCAGGTCACTGGGTGGGGGCTCGCACTGGTTTTGTATTGTGTTATTGGAATGGAGCCCTAGATACTGAACGTGGCCCTTGTTGCTGCCAGCTCTGACAGGCAGAAGGGTTACAAATACAAATGACTTGACAGGTACGTATGTCTACACTGGAATGGGGGTGTGATTTCCAGGTTGCTTAGACATAAAGTGCAGCAGCTCTCATTGCACTAGTGCACAGTCATAGTGTAGCTGGGGTAGCATGGACAGAGGCGAGCGGTAGCATGTACCTGAACCCCATGGTATGTACTCAGCATGGCGAGCTCATGCCATCACTCACCACTGTCCATATTACCGGGGCTCCACTACTGGTTTTAATGCACTAACTCAATGATAACAAAAGTATGTCTGTGAGCTAGGAACTGTACCCCTGGCTTCAAGTGTAGACATATCCATAGGCTCTTGGACACTTTGGGGAATGTGCCCACACTAGAAACCTGTATCTGAACAACCCCAAGTTGGGAAGAATTTGTGGCTCTGAATCCCCACTTTGCAACTTGTGCCAATCTCTAGTCACTACTGGCCTGACTCAGATTCATGCCAGTGACCTATTGTATTGCGAAGGGCTCTTTATTCCCTTTCATGGTGCAGTGCAGAGGTGAGCAAAATCATGGAGATCCAAGTAGAGTGGAGGCTCTCATGCAAAGGAATGGCATCATCTCCTCCCAGAGAGCTTCTCTCCCTCCCTGTTAATGCAGCACCTCGGCTCCAGGTGACACTCCAGTTAGAGGGAAATGAAACTGGGGAACTGCTGCTGTGCGTGCCAGGTTCTCCCTTTACCGATGGACTAATACCAGGAACCAATGGGGACAAGGGTAGTCATGGGGTCTTGAGAGAATACTGGGCTCCCTGCGTTCAGGCGGTGATTCTTGGAGTCTGACATGGGGTTTCCCCAGGATCCCTGGGCAACAGCTCCTTTGACATTTTGCATCTCTGACCGCCTCACTCTGAAGGAGGGATGATGCAGCAGAGATATGAATATCACCCGAGCTTATGAATAAGTCCTTTCCTCCTGCCTGTTTCAAGTGGGAGTTGATCACATTGACTCCAAACCCTTTCTAATAGCTTAAATAGCTAAAGCTGAATTTGCAACCTGAGGAGCCTAACATATCGTAATACAAATATAACTCTAATGGAGTTTAGCCGTTGAACACTTTTATAACATATACAGTAGTATCAAAAAAACTGCTTCTTTGTAACAGTGTTCTTGGATGAGAACTGCTGTACGGCTGTTTTCCATCACAAGGGTTTACATAAAGATGTTTTTTAACTTTTCCATTACTTCTCTATTTTGGGTACAAAAACTGATGCAGTTATTGGCCCTGATCCTCAGCTGTGGCTGGGGAGCTCACAGTACAACTCAGGAGGGAAGTGAAAAGGTGGCTTTATGTCTCTTTTTGGACTGCTTGATCCTGGGCTGGCGTTGCTATTATAAGTTAGAGTTCGCGCTTCCCCGAAGTGCGTCATCTATCAACATCCCCCAGGGGGCAGATGTAGTAGAAGCAGAATCCTCAGGGGGATTGCCAGGATGCAGGGAAGCCACAACCAGGACCCCTTACCCTGGCAGCTAGGAGAGGAAATAGTGCCATAGCTCTTATGTTGGCTCTTTGCATGTTTGGTTAAACTGGGTTTAAGTCTGTTCTGCACCATGTAGTACAAAGCAATTGCAGCACATTGAAGGATCAGGGCGTTTGTTTAGATTAATCAATCTGTTCAGGACTATTTAAAGCTAGGAAAAAAATGAGCCTCACTCTGTGATAAATATTTGTAACAGCTGAAAAACAGAAAATGATCAATGCAAAAATAGTTCAGCGAAAGCCTTTTAAGTAAATGAATATTCACCAAATGTATGCTATGTAAAGCTAGTAAATTAACTTAACTGGTAGAATTTAGAGACAGTATTTCCCAGCTTTTAGTTGGTGTAGTTGTGCTCAGACTCAGAAAAAATAATGTTCTCATCTGGAATGTGCACGTATCCTTATTCTCTGTGGTACCACTCATTCTCATTCTGAGGCATTCTCACACAAAACATGAGTGGTCAGACTGAAAAACTTCCAAGTCTGACACACTCCAATTCTTTCTCTACATTTGTCAGTCCACTCTCTCCTTTCTTTTGCCCTTTGATGATCCTATCCACTTTCCCCCATACATTTTCCATGTAGATAATAAAAATGAATTTAGGTAGCTTAGATAATCTTAATATATGATTTACAAAGAAAACTGAAAAGAAAACGTTTGGCAGGAAAATATTTCCATTCAAAACAATACAGTGAAAAGGTTTTAATAATGACACATGCAATCTCTCTAGAAAACACTGAATATTGCTAAGGTTCAGTGGGTTTGATAGGATGCAAAGTGATTGTGGGCCTATGCTCTTTGTTGGATACGTACAGTTTATTGCAATGGAAACTCCTCATAAATAACAGTGTGTAACAAAGACCAGCTTACCTTGGCTTTTATATAATTATTTTTGGAATGACTATTACTCCTTTGGTAAGAGAGTGCCTCTTTTCCTTTTCATTCTGCCACATTTTTAAGTTTTTGCATGTCTCTGGTATTCAGTAGAAATGACAACACTCGCATTCAAATGGAGGATTATAGTTCAGATGGGGAAAAATACTATGCATTTTTGTGAACCTTTTCCTTGAAGAACTTGAACAGGGGTGGGTCAGCATTTATTTATTGAGTGTAGTGTGGGTAGTGATCCTGTATACACAAAATATACATTACTTGAATTGGACTTTCAGCAAGAGTATTTAAAGGTGCATGCACCTGAGAAGTCAGGAATATGCCAATCTAGCTCACTCACCTTACGCTAGCTGTGATCCCATAATTTTTCAGAAGCTAAGCAGAAACTGGGTGAGTACCTGAATAAGATACCTCAGAGGAGCACTTGCAGTGGTCACCATTAAAGTCAACATTTACCCACTGTTTACTCCAAAGTGGTTACCTCCCTCTATTTAGAATAAAGAATAATTGCTACTTATACACTACTAAGGTGTACAGGAAGTGATGTTGGTAGGTGATACTTGTCCTCTGTGTCAGTCCCACGGGATCATATCAGAGATATGGAATATCAAATTCTGCTGCTTGTTATGAGTGTAAATCTGGAGTAGTCAGGATTGGTGGCAGATATTTTGCCACCCTAGATGGTAAGTGTTTCTCCACCCTAGGTGGCAACCATAGAAGGGGGCACCAAATTGCTGCCACAACTGAAGACCACCATGTTAGCGTCCACCAAATTGCCACCGACATCGTGTCTGCTTGTTGAGCTCCTGCCGAAGCACTGCCAACAATTCAGCAGCAGCTCAAGAAGCCGACCCGGTGTCAGTGGCAATTCTGCGGACACTATTCAATGGACAACCCGTTGACCTGCCACCGAGGGCACCAAAAAGCCACCCTCCAAATTCTGCTGCCCTAGGCGACCGCCTAGGTCACCTAATGGGTAGCGCCAGCCCTGGGAGTAGTTCTACTCAGACAAGAATTGGCAATGGATTTATGCTGGATTTATACTTTGTGTAAAGTGAGAAGAGAATTTAGCTCAAAGTTCACTTGGAAGAGATGTAAAGCAGAACACAGTGCTGCATTTTGGATAAAACATTTTCCTACCTGATCACTTGTTGCCATAAAGATCCCATGGCAGTTTCCCTACCACTGGGGATGTTAAATATGATATCCTGACCAAACTCCGTGTTGGTAATTACATGCTTCCTACTTAAGTCCCTCCTTCAGTCTCAACTGGATTCTATCCTCACTTTACTACCCCAAGCTGTTGTATAGTGTTGCTGTATGCTTTTGAACTTGTTGTTTTCCATCCCAGAGGTGACAATGAATTCTTATTATACCACCTCTCTGAAAGATGTAATTAATTAATGTTTGTAGAGTGCTTAGAGATCCTTGGATGAAAATTCCTACAGAAGTGCAAATGATTTTTACTCTCTTGTTGTAATCTTGAAGTGCACTGCTATATCTGCTATTTGATCATGCGATTCTGAATTCATAGGCTCTCCTTGCATGAGTAACTTTGCTTTTTGTAACATCTCTAACTAATCACAGTCACAGCATGACAGGTCCAAATTGGACAGATGTTTCTTGAAAATAAAATGTCCAAAGGCAAAAGTGTTAGGATTGCCAATGAAAAAACAAAGACATCTGTATTTTTAAACTAAATTTGGAAGTTTTTCTTCCCCTATGTTTCTGCATCTTTGTAATTTTAGACCTCTTTTCAGTCAATCTGTTTTACTAAATTGTGGAGCCTGTTGTCTGGTGATCTCAAAACCTGTAAATGAAACCTGCTAATTCAGTAGTGTTCTGTGTATTTTACTATAGGCCTTTCTTTATTTTTCCTTTTAGTAATGATGTTTCATGTACTGCTGGTCTGCCTTCTGGTACATGCACAGTTCATAGATTCATGGATTCTGGGGCCAGAAGGGACCACTGTGATAATCTTGTTTGACCTCCTGTACAATACAGACCATAGAATTTCCCTAAAATAATTCCTAGAGCATATCTTTTGCAAAAACATCCCATTTTGATATTAAAATTGTGACTGATAGAAAATCCACCATGACCCTTGGTGAATTGCTCTGATGCTTAATTACTTTCATTGTTAAAAAAATTACATCTTATTTCCAATCTTTTTCTGCTAGAGTGAAGAGCCCATTATTAAATATTTGTTCCTCATTTTGATATTTAGACTAATCAAGTCATTTCTTAGTCTTCAAAGACATTCAAGTTTCTCAGGACTTTAAGGACAATTCTTATGAAGTTCTGTCTATCTTAGGGTTTTAGAGTAGACTGATGCCCTTCTTTTCAGTATGAGCATTTTCCAAGTAAAATTGATTAACAACAGCAAAGCTTCTAATGGTCTTCATGGAGTGCCTGGCTCATGTCCTTTGTCAGTGTAAAAGACACCTTCTTGGGATGGATTATTTATTTGTTTCAGGTCTTTGTTCTTGTTTTTCTGTGTTGTGGGGAAGGTAGAAGATTGGTTGGTATTGTGACTCTCATTCTTTTATAATGGAAAGATCCACACAAGACACCAAAATAGATCTATGTTGTGCTTTAATTTCCGTTTACATACATTGGGGCAGATTCTGAGATGGAAACTAATGGGAGATGCAGGTGCTTTATAAATGTGGTATAAATGCCTAGATAGCTAGCGAGGCGGGATATAGCTCACCATATATGGTCTTAAGAATCAGAGAGGTAGCCGTGTTAGTCTGGAATTGCAGAAGTGACAAAGATCCTGTGGCACCTTAAAGACTAACTAAAATATTGATGCATAAGCTTTCCTGGGCCCAACGAAGGCATGCATCCAACGAAGTGGGTATTAGCCCACGAAAGCTTATGCTTCGATACTTTAGTTAGTCTTTAAGTTGCCACAGGACTCTTTGTCACTTCATATATGGTCTTGACTTATCTAGGCCCTAGTTTTGGTGTTGAAAGTTGACCGCCTTTCACTTCCATTGACATCAGAGGAGTTGGGAGCAGACAGCCTCACACAAAGTGTTCAGCACTTTGCAGGGTCAGACCCAATGGGGAGGAATTAAAAAATTGACAGTTCTACTGAAATATGTATAACAATAAACAATAAAAATAGAAAAGTTTCTCTATCTCAGACTTGCAGGGCAGACAGAGATTCCTCAATATTTCTTATCTATATATATAAAAGTCAAATGGTGTATGTATGCTTACTCCTTCCACACTGTTTGAGCTAGAGACTTGAAATTTGGTACAGTTAGAGGTCTTAGGGTCCTAATGACCGTAAGAGTCGAAAATTTTTCAAATCTCACCTCTGATGCCCCCCAGGGGTGAAATTCTTTAAAGGCCAATCACATCAACTGGGCAGCTGCTGTTCTCTGACATAGTTATGATGTCATAATACCCCCTCCAACAGACACCGCACTTGCTCAGCTCTCTGCCCCCTCCCCACCTCCGACGGACCCGAGTTGGGTTTGGTCGGAGGGTAAGTGAGGTAGGGGTGTCGGGTTTGGTCGGGGGGGGGGTGAGGTGGGTTTGGTCGGGGGGGGGGGTGAAGTGGGTTTGGTCGGGGGGGGTGAGGTGGGGGTGTTGGGTTTTGCTTTCTGCCCCCATCCAACGGACCCCGCACTCGCTCAGCTGTCTGCCCCCTCCCCACCTCCGACTGACCCGAGCAACGCCGGGTATTTTCGCTAGTCCTTTCTAAAAAGAATGTTCTCACACTATAGCTCCAGTCTCCAAAATTTACCCAAAATAAGAAAACAGAGAACTATTTTTTCAGTTATATTTTAGTATTTTTCCTTATGTCATTGGTTTTAAGTAACAAATATTTTACTTTGATGTTAACATGATGCAATGTGCTTTGTCTGAGTCTAACTTCAGATGATGCAAATACTCTGATTCTGACCACATGCAGACAAAGAAACTGGTTTCCCTAGCAACAGGAGCCATGTGAAAGCTCTTAGAATAGCTTTTCCCTTTCACTTAGATTTTCTTTCAGTTTAGCAGTTCTCACCTCTGCCTGCATGAAGACTCAAGCACCTAGTGTCTGGTGTGAACTGATCAGGTGAACTGAAGTGAGAGGAATGGGAGAGATGTTTCTGCCTCTTGTGATACGTAAAGCACCCTAAATTTATGGATTTCTGAATTAGTTGAGAACAGTTCAGCACATCTCTTATTATACATGTTTTATATTTTAAATTGTTCTCATACACAAACTACAGGTATGTATGACTTTATGCATAAGACCAAAAATCTAATAAAATTCCATTTCCTTCTAAATGTTTTGTATAAATTACCTAAATTTATGCTATATGCAATTGTATATAATGGGTATTTAAAATATCGTGGTATGGTGTTTTTAAAAATAGTTTTTTACACTAAAACTTCAATTAATTGCTGTTTAGTGGGTAAGATTATAAATACTCCTGTTTCTTATGAATATGTATATTGAAAGGATTCTACATCAAAACGTTATGGAAATGCTATAGATCTCTGAGAACGAAAATGATAAAATACTGCATACAACATTTCTTAAATTGTAATTAATTTGTTTCTGTAAAATATTGTTCCCAGGGACATGTTTAAAACTCAATTTTTAATAGTTTTAGAAAAGTTAGTATTATAAAATGATTTTATAGTTCATGTGGGGCTTTATTTTAAAATAACAGTAGTAAATATATTGCTGCCTTTTGAATGAATATTTAGCATTTTACTTGTTTGTATCTAGAACCAGTCTAAAACAATAACTGTGATTAAGAAAGTTCCACATAGCCCTTTAATGCGGCCACCAACCTTTTAAAAGAAATTGAACTCATCAGTCTCAACAAAGCAACAGTAAATTTAAAAATGCCTTCAGTAAAAACTGTCCTGAAAGACCAGTGCTCCCTACCTGAATAGAAGGACCCAGATTGTACTAAGAGATAATAAATATCTATCTTTCCAACGAGGTTAGAAAAAATTGGAGACCTTTGTTCTCAGATTGAGCTGTGTCTGCATACATTACTTACAATTATGTTATATCCTGGGATATCAAAGATGACTCTTTGGGTTTGAGTCTCCCCACACATGCACAAATTCCACTCCAGTGGAACTATATTAACATCGGTGAAGTCACTCCTTATTTACACTGATGTAATGGAAACCAGAATCAGTATGGAAGAGTCAAGTGACATAGTAGATTTTACTCATTTCAATTTGCTACTCTTCACTTTCCCTAAATCCTGCGACATACAGCTAATGGCATAAATTAGAGGAGGAGGAGGAGGAGGCGAAGACGACAATGAAGAAGAAGAAACCCAGACAAACTAACAAATATCCCACCTTATTTACCCTTTGATATACACTTATTTACATAACAGTAGGGCCTTTTACACTCTTAACTGACAATCACTGATGAAAATTCAAAGATTGAGCCCAGGTGCGGCTGTCCAATCTTCGCCGAAGTTTGAGGAAAGGTTCAGTCCTAAGTTTGGAAGACTATATACTGTGGATAGAGACTAGCTATGAACTTCAGATCTGAACCTAGATCCAAACTTCTGCAAAATCTGGATGTTCAAATCAAAAGTTTTGGTTCAGGTTACACTACCTAAAATTTTTTACATTACACCATCACCAAAATGATAACTCATAGACTTTAAGGTCAGAAGGGACCATTATGATCATCTTGTCTGACCTCCTGCACAATGCAAGCCACAGAATCTCACCCATCAACTCACTCCTGCAATAAACACCTAACCTTTTCTGAGCTATTGAAGTCTTCAAATCATGGTTTTAAGACTTCAAGGTGCAGATAATCCTCCAGCAAGTGACCCCTGCCCCATGCTGCAGAGGAAGGTGAAAAAACCCCAGGGCCTCTGCCAATCTCCCCTGGAGGAAAATTTCTTTCCAACTCCAAATATGGTGATCACATGCTCAGGGTTCAGCTGGGCAAGACACCAGACAGACACCCAGGAAAGAATTCTCTGTAGTAACTCATCCAACATCCCATCAAAGGCCACCGGGCCCATCTTCCAGGAATACTCAGAGATAACATAATTTTGTCAATTAATTGATCCCATCATACCATCTCCTCCATACATTTATCAAGCTTAATCTTGAAGCCAGATAGGTCTTTTGCCCCCACTGCTTCCTTTAGAAGGCTGTCCCAGAACTTTTCTCTTCTGATGGTTAGAGAAACATCCCCTCAAAGCAAAAAGAATTAAACTATTTCATATAATGTACACAATATATTAAAACACGCTTCCTTTGTTGATTACATCCCATTAGTTTGTTTCCCATGATACTTTTTTGTTCTACATTTTTTAAAAAAGTTAAATGGTAGTTTGTTTACTTGAACTGTTTCAAGAGCTCTTTCAAGACCAAAAGCATATTTTGCATTTCTGAAGAAGCTTTCAAAATATGATGGGCAAAATATTTGAAATGTGTCCCTGTGGTGATGTCGTTCTCAAGGGAAACATACTTCTAATATGAAGTATTCCCATTGGAAATCTTGGAGACCTTACATCTGTATTCTTAACCCCAAGAGATTATCAAATGATAACAGTTAATTGTAAAATGGGATGACATCTAATGGAGTGTTGGCAGGCATGTTGGCCAATCATTCTGGGCCATTGCACAAATATTTATAGAGGAAGCAAAGACTTGATTTTGCCTTAACAATCAGACATTTTACATGAATATTTAAAAAGTGAATAACCTTTAGGATTAGGATTCACATGTAATCTAAGACTTATTAACAGAATCCTACCCTGATGACAAACATCTTGTACATATGCCACAGAGCTGGCATGTCTAGTGGTTAGAGCAGAGGTCTTCATCAGAAGGCCTACATTCTATTCCTAGCTCTGCCCCTGATTCTGGGTTATCTGACTGGGGGCAAATTACTTCATGTCTTTGTCCCTTAGTTTCTCCATCTATAATGTGGGGATAATACTACTTACCCACTTTTGCAAAGAGCAGGGGAGGGTTCAAAGACAGTGGCTGTTGTAAGAAACAAGCAGGCCTATGGGGATATCCATGTCTATGGAGACCCTTAGTTCAGAGGATGGACTGACGCTGTCCAATTTGATGGTGATAGAGGACAAAGTATGGACATGAGTCTCTTCGGCAACTCCCAACCTCAGGACCCTTTTGTTGTTCAGCAGCAGAGCAACAACAAGAGGCCACCTCCTCTGTAAGAACTGCAGGGACACACTTCCCTGTGTCACCAGCAGAGGCATAATTTGTTTCTTCTATAGGAGGTTAGCAGTAAACTGCTGTGCTCTCTCCCACCCCTCCTCCCCCCGTTGCCCTGGAGCAAGGGAAGCAGGGGTGAAAATAAAAATAAGGACTTACTGGTACGGGGCTGGGTTGGTGACAGCTCTGGTCCCCAGAAGGAGCGGGGCCTTGGGTAGGAGGGGCGGGGCGGGGAGGAGGGTAAGAGCCGGCACCAACCCAGCCCTGTACTGGTAAGTGCCCTCCTCCTCCCGCTGGCTGTGGTAGCAGCAGAAGCTGGGGGCTCCAGAAGCAGTTTAAAGGGCCCAGGGCTCAGCTGCCGCAACCACCCCCAGCCCTTTAAGCTGCTGCCGGATCGCCCAGCTGCCGCTTCTACCAGGGCTCCAGCAGCAGGGCTCTGGGGGCTATTTAAAGGGCCTGAGGCGATAAAGGCAGGGGGAGCCTGGGACCCTTTAAATACCCCCTGGAGCCCTGCCACTACTTCAGGGCTCCAGTTAGTGATTGTGGGGTTCTGGGGACTATTGAAAGGGCCTAGGGCTTCCACTGCCTCTACTGCCCTGGGCCCTTTAAATAGTTGCCAGAGTGGCAAAGGGGCTCTGGAAGCAGGCGCCCTGGCCCTTTAAATAGCTCCTGGAGCCCCACAGCTGCTACCCCAGGTCAGATCTAAGGAGATAGGCAGGTTTAGGGGAACAACCCAGTTCCTGTCCTGTAATACTTGTTGGCGCTTTCCCTTGAATTCTGTCAATATCCCTTAAGTCCCACAAGATAAATTTAAAACCAATCCCCAGCCTAATATAGTCTTGTATATCAAATCCTGTTCTCAGCCTGTTCACAATTCCATTAATAAATGTAATCCTGATGTAATCCACTGGTCTCTGTGTTACTGTGTCCTGGAAGGGGTGAGTCCGTTATAGTTTCCTAACTCGAGAGAGTGGTTTTTTTTTTTTAGCTCAACCTGTACAGCCATGTGATTTTAGTTCTGGAGAGGTCTCCACTTCAGTCCCTGGTTTCAGCCACGATGGCAGCCATCACATAAGCAGGACCTTATCCAGGATTCAAACTGCCATAGGCCTGGGATGAGCTTCCTCTGTCACGAGGAATTAAGTAATCCATTGGTCAGTATGTGGTGTGCGTCCCCCTCAGTGCTTGATCCAAAGAAGATGTGGGGCACCTAATGACTTAAGAGGCTGGTTCTTTAACTCAAGTTGTAGAGTCTCATACTTTCAGCTCAGGCTATCCTTTGTTCAATCCCTAGTGTTGATCAAGATGGCAGCTGCCACATAAGCATCCTTTCTGGTAAGTAGTTTAGTATATATAAAGTAGGGTGTGAAAACAGGGAAGACAGCTAAGGAGTGGGTGCCTTTTATTGGAAAGCAAGAATAAACATTCAAAATCCCAGATAAGACCAAATTACTTTATTCTTCCTCACTTCTGATTTCCCGACTATTTTGAGCACATAAGATTGTACTTATCTTTTGTTATAGGATGTTTTGTTAAACCTCTATTAATATTTTGTGACCCAATGAAGGAAATGACAAAGTGTTCGAACTATCTTTCCTCATATTCATAGTTCACATTGCAGGCAGCATCACACTACGTATATTATGGTACCAAATTCACTAACAATACACTCCTTTTGTTTTTCTTTATATATAAAGATATTAGAACAACTGACAACACAGCTAAGATGTGATTTAACCAGTGATAGCTTTCCAGGAGCAGAATATGTTTTGCGTGATAACATTTATTATTGACATTTATAGAAATTATTAATTTGTGATGGAAAAATTGTTAAAATGCTTTTCTGAAATGCACAAACTCTGAGAAAGGACAATATTGGCCACAATATCCCAGTACCAATCAAAGGCAAAGTTTCAGCCATAATCATCTGAGTTTCCTGTCTTGTTCATTTAAGAGATATTGAAGGAATTTCAACCTGCTGCTTTTATTGGCAATAAGAAAATTTGCATGGCTAAACCTTGTACGTCACTCTTGAAACTGGCTTAGGTTTATGTTAATATTCTGGCAGAAAGCTGGGTCAGGGCGAAAGTTTGGATTCAGATTTGACAAAGCTGATATTTCACATGTTTTCCTCATGAATTTTCTGCCTCAAATGACTGAAATCTCGCAGATCTGCCGATTTCACAAAAGATTTCTGCCATCTTAAGTAATATGCTTAAATTTCCTCCCTCTGTGGTGTCCTGTGACTTTGCAAACCATCTCAAAACATTTACAAAACCTTTTGGACATTACACGCATAAACATTCTTTACTAAAATCTCCTTATTTATTTAGAGCCAGACTGTGCCACTCATGTGGTGTAGTAGTCCCATTGAAATCAATATTCGTGTGTACAGGATGAAGTTTTGATAGATAAAAACTGAGCAAAAGAAACTACCTTCTTTTTACTGAAATCAATGGGGCTACTCAGAGTAAAAGATACTATTCAAAGACAATAATCATGGTATAATTGGGCACCCTTCATTATTATTTTTATTATTTATATTATGCCAGAATTGCTGTTAGGGAGCTCACAGAACAGATAGTCATTAATAGTTGCAGCTCTAAAGAGCTTACTATGTAGAACTTCGGCATGACACAACCACAGAGGAAGAGAACAAAGGGGATGGGAGAGGAGGGGCAGAAAGGTTGGAGAGAGTTAAATAAGATCATGTTTGATGACTCAAGCCATATACTTTGGCAAAATTAGTTCATTTCTTGTAGGCTTTGCAGCAAGAACTGTCTTTAAGGGGGAATCTGAATGAGGCAAGGGTGGTGTCTGGATAAACAGATTTTTGAAGAGCTAGTAAAAAGGGTGGATACCGTCTGCTAGAAATCCCAGCAGGATAGCACAGCACCACATGCCCAAATAGTAAGCATATGTTAGTAAAAGAAGGCCATTTCTTTTGCCCAATTTATATGTACCAAAAGCCCACCCCTACACATATGAGTACAGTGCACCTCTATATCTCTAACATCTGAGATGCTGTCTCCCAAGCCAAGTCAGCACTTGGAGAATATTTACAGAAGGTCGAGAGGAACATATTGATATGCAGAATGTATGTTTGATGTCACAGCTGTAATTATACTGCACTATAGCACAGCATAAGGATATTGGTGAAACAAGATTTTCATTGCCTCACATATGGTTGATGCATAAGTAGGTAAAATTATTTCAGTCCAATTCCCATTGAAGTCCATGGAAAAACTCCTTTTTACATCAATGGGATTTGGATCAGGTCTTTAGTAGCCTTGGTTTTTTATCAGATTTTAATGTTAAATAGGGAAAGAATAGCTTGTCCTGTTTGTTTGTTTATTCCTTCCCTATTCTTATCCGCTCTTAATCCTTCCACTCCAAGAAACACTAAGAAGTCAAAGGCCACTCAGGACTTGCTACAGTATCTCTGAGGCAGCATCCTCAGAAAAAAAACACCAGGGCTATTTTTTCACAATTTATTGGCAGTAAGGAAAAGATGAGAGGTGAAGAGCTGGCCCATAAAAATGTTTGTTCTAGGTTTGTGCCTGATCTGGAATTTCACATCTGGAAAGGTGGGAAGTCAAGAGGTCCAATTTTGCCCTTTAGGTGTAGAAAAGTGAGTATAAATAAATAACATACTTTTTCACTTGAACAAAAACGAATAGCTTACTGTACATGACATTCCTCCTCTGAATAGATCAGAATGAAATAGAGAGAGTAATATCTGAACTGAAGGTGGTGAGCAAAACTCCAATATCCAAATGCTCTAATTTCTTAAGGAAGATCAGATCTGCATCTGGATCAGAATTAACTTTTGTTACATCATACCAATGAGTACTTACGATACTTATAAAATTGCACAGAGATGAGAAAATGAGTTTCAATGAAATAAGAACTGATCAGAAGAAGAACCTTTTCCAGAACTTAAATTCACTCTTAAAGGTGACTTGCAAAGGAAACAGAACTGGACTTGTATTGTTGATTTATTACTTTTTTAAAGTTATTTTCCATTTTTATTTTATTTTTTAAATTAACAGTAGAAATTCAGGTTCCATCCAGGCAGGAAGACTTAATCACTGGGAAACTAGTGAAATGATAACATTACATGTAGAAGTTGAGTTATTAGCAGGGGAAGAGATTTCTAGTGAAGCTATGTAAAACACTGGGGGATTTTTTATTGGTTTTGTTAACACCTATTTAATTTCAATGACCAATTTTAAATAAAAAAAGACTTTTTGTTAAATATGCAACAGTCTCATCCCTTATGTTAAGATGTTAAAAGATGAATAAACTCTCCTTGCACATCCCAGTTATCCTCCAAAAAAATCAGGAATTCCAATCTTTTCACTTCTGATATTTATAAGATAAAAAACCCCTTAAAATATATACTGTTGGGACTTTGTTCTGCCTAAAAGAAGAAAAAGCATACAAGACCAATTAAAAAGAAATCTTTTGCAAGCAAAACTCCTAGAGAATGTAATAGTTTTACATAAATTATTCTAAAAAACAATGGAATATAATTGAAAAGTATACCTTTACTAGAAGTTTTCTGGATGTTCCTATGAATTTAATTTTCTATTACTTTTTATAGAACTTTCTATATGGGGAAATCAAACCCAGGTATTTTGTGAGGTTCGAATGAGTTTCTTCTTTTTCTCCATCTATTGTTCTCCAGCTATTGTTCTACATTGTACCTTTCTGCCCTTCTTGAGTCCAGCAAGAACTGGAAGCTGAAAAGCTTGGCAGAAGTCATAGGGGCAGAAATCTCAGGAGTCTGTTCTTGTGGGATTTGCAGCACTGTTTTGTAGACCCATGAGTTCACAATAGGTCAGATAAATCTCTAAATAGTGGGATTGTTAAAAGAACGGAACCTTCAAACTTTCTAGAGTTTACTCACTACTGATCTGTACTTCCTGGTTTAAAGTGGGACTGGAAACAGAATTCCCTCTTGATGATATTTCTGGAATGCCCATCACCCTGGAATCAGAGCGACATATTACTGAAAGGCAGATCAGGTGGATATTTCTGGGCTGGCAATAATTAGGACCCATATGCAATCTCACCTGATTCAAAGCTCCATATACTGGAAATTCTCCAGCAATATTTCAGACAGAGAAAATTCTGTAGCTAAATTATTGTGTATGAGAGGAAAGTGACAGGATCCCTCAGATGTCAAATGGGGAAACACATACCTAATTCTCTTATTTATTGTGTTTGTGATACAGGGGTTATACATAGAGTTTATGGGTTAGTCAGGGTGGGGCGTTTTGTGTTTTTCAGCACTGTCTGGCAACTTGATCGTACATTTCTGTATCTCCTCTGTCACGGAGAAGTAGAGAAGTGGTCTGTCTGTGACTAATTTAAAGCCAGGTAGAAGTAGCCATCTTTTGACCTCATCTGGCAGGGAACATTTTTGTGCTTTTTTTTGGTGTATGAGCATCTGCATGCACATAGCTAAAATTTAGCCCATTGCATGCCCCCTTGTTTGCATCAGCTTCAGAATAAATATCCTTAAAGAGAGTCTTCTAAATTAAACTGCCCTGTAGTTGAATGTTTTACTATATTGTAGACTCCCCACTAAGTTAGGATGTCACAGTTTTTGCTAATTAGAAAGGAGAAAGTATGAATCCCTCCTGTGCTCAGAGCAAGAATTTTTCATTTAAACACCAAAGCCACATAAGTATCCTTTCCCATAAGTATTGTAGTATATTGAGTAAACACTAAAGTTACAGTTTTACCTTTTCATTTCCCCATTTTATGTATTTTAACTCAGGCTGCTAACATTATTTTTCCATCTTCCTCTCTACCTGTCTGCTTTGTGAGCATGCATGAGCAGTGGGTCAGATTCTGCCCAGGCAGGTCCAATGTTTTAGTTCCACACTACATGTAACTTTCAGCTTTAGATCTAGCAATGATACACCACCTATAAAAGCAGACAACCTAATAAAAAAACAGAGCAACACTTAAAATGTTGGGTTTTTTCCCCACTCTCTAGCATAAAGAAAGTTGTAAAATATATTAAACTATATATTTTTGGTTTTTGTTCTATTAACTCTTTGTTCTACCATCAACTCAAATTTCTTAGCTAGTTATTTAGGGTAAGTAGAGATGTGCTGAAGAAATTCTATATTCTGTGTATCCTAATATCGAAGTAGCAGATGAGATAGCTCAGCAGAATGCTTTCTGTATCTGAATGGCAGAGGTATACCTCTGCTATTCAAGAGGCTAAGATTTGAGTCCTTGATTGTGCTGAATTACAGTAACGTGAATCTGGAGGATTGCCAAGAAAATCTACCTTCCTGCAACAGTCATTCTCTTGCAGTCTTGGGTGTTTGTGTTTCTGCCCTCAAATGCCCACAGACTGTATTAACTACAAGCAAAGAGTCCAGTTTAGCTTTGGGAGCAACTAAGATCAATGGCATTGAGCCCATTTATGCCAGGACTGGATTTGGCTGAAAACAACCAGCTGCTGCACAACTTGTGGACAATGAGTCATTTTCCTTTTAAATAACTGTAGAACTTTGGGCAAAACTGTGGCTTTAAGCCATTGTTGCATGCAGTGGGACTAAGGATAAAAACAGGTCCTTGAAGTTTGAGTCTGAAGCAGTGATGTTGGGCATGATTGGCCACCCATACCTTTGTAACTCAAGATTCATTGCAGTGAACATAGTTTGAGTGAAACCAGAGAGGAAGATTAGGGTTCAGGAGAGCTGTGCTTTGGTTTGTGATGAGAGGCTCTGCAGAGTAGCCCTAGGAGCTGTTCTTGGGTAGGGCATTGGAAGAGATAGCAGAGCCTGAGCATGTAACACTGGCCTCATAGTATATTTAATAAAACCTGTTTCTTACAGCTCTGCCTGCTTGCTGCACTCCTCACTGCCAATGGAACACTGAAATCAGTGGAATTACATCAATTTAAAACAGGTGTAACTGAGATCAAGGTCAGACACAGCGTGTCTCACAGCCCTGGGAAAGCGCGCACAGCAGTGCTGTCAACTACTCTTTATTGTGTGTTGCCTATGCCCCATCTTTGCCCAGCCACTCCCTTGAGTCCAATGCAGCTGATGCTGGACTCAAGGGCTGATCTTTTCACAGTTAATGAATGGCCTATATTAGGGCTTTATCCTGCTTCCTGAAGTCAGCCCTCATTGAGTTCAGTGGGAGCTGGTGGGCCAGTGAAGAGATATATAAATATATCTCCTCTCCACAGTAGTAAACAATCTTATTTATATCCGTGCATAACAATAACCAGGTCAGCAAGATTTAGGCTTGGGAATAAACTCATGAATTACAGTTTTGCTGTTTTCTGCTGTGTGGTTATAGCTTGGTCCCAAGGTAAAACAAAAAGCTGTTTTAAATACCTTCTGAAAAAGTTATCGTAAGTGATATCACTGTGGTCTGATTTGAAGGGCTGCTGAACACGAAAACCATTATTTAAAAGAATAAGAATGTAAAAGGTCTGCCTGTGAGGTGTGAAAAGGTAAAGAAACTCATGACCAGAATCCAAAAAGGGTGACGAGAGCTAGGGAGTGTATTATAAGGCTACAGGCTTGGCCTTGAAAAGAGCTGAGTTTCTCCGGGAAAAGGAACTGTAGCTCCTATTGGAGTCAAGCACAGAAGACTCCCAGGAGACCTCTCACAGTCTGGATCCAGGGCTAGAATTTTCAGCAGAGCTCAGCACCACAGTTAGAGCCAGGTTTTTGAAAGAGTTAATTTCCAGCCAGGTAAGCAGCCAGATTTTCAAAAGAGAGCAGCCAGCTCAATGCAGCTGCAACGTGCTGAGCAGTTTTGAAAATTCTGGCCACTTAATTTAGGTGCCTAGACGGGAAATGAGCAACGTTGAAAATCTAGCCCTAATTGTGGGTGCTGAATACCTTTCAAAGTCCAGCCCTTCATGTGCAAGGGCATCAGACTGCTCCAAGGAGGGACCAAGCATGCAAGTGAATAGAGGCTCTATTTGTATAAACTCTGTTTGGGTTCCATATCACAGGAATCTCTGTAAAGGCTGTAAAAGCCCTGAAATAAAATTAAGGTTTTTGAGCTCATCTGGTCTTGCAATATCTTCAATCAGCAGAGGATTTTGTTCAATATTGCTCTCTATCTATTGCTAAGAATCTAGTATCCTGTTTCAGTTGCGAGTTATCCATCTCCAAAAAAAACACTAGATTGAAATAATTCTCACACATTCATCTTCTAACATCACTGGAATATTAAAGTATTTGCTGAAAAACAATTCCCACCTAATAATTTGGTAATTACATTTTTATTTTTAAATGCACCTGTTAAAAATGAGGATTATTACTTTTATTATATTGCAAGGAATCTTCATTGAAGGTCTTTACTGAAATAAAAGTTGGAAAAAGTTCACCCATCTTAAAGCAACATGGATTTGATAACAAACTTCAACAATAATTTGAGATGGAAAATGTTTGTTAGGAATTAATCTATGTCAAGATCACTGCCTTTCCATAGAGAAACCCTTCTCAGCCTTTATATCAATTATATATTTATATTGCAGCCAATTTTGGTTTTCTTGTTAAAGGGAAAGTCTATTTAAACCTTTGCATTTTTTCATGCTCCATTCCCCCATGGTTCACAAGTACAATAGTGAATGTAAGCTACAATAAAAAGGTCATTTTCTTCTTTCAGCAACAGTAACACAAGTGGCTGCATTTCCTGATTCTGGATTAAGTTCAAGATTTCAAATACGACTGGACTCATTTCTGATTAGAAAGTTTGATATTTATCGTAGACTTTCCTGTCTTCCGTATCCAATGTGAGTGAGATTGTAAAAAGGTAAACTGAAAGAAACCATTCTTTTATTCAACAGTTAACCCCATCTGAGTAAATAATACGGTGTTGTGCACTTCAGCCTTTGCTGTTATGCACTGAGTTCAGAACTCAAAACGGCTTCAAAGCAGTGTCCGTGAAATGATGACAAGATGCTGCAGAAACAGCTTTTCATGTGGAATATAATGCAAGTATTGTGTTACATAGTACAGTAACAAATAGAGTATAGTGGTAATGATATAGCAGATAAAGTGTCTGGAAGTACTTACCTGTGGGAAACTCAATCTTATTTTAGTTCAGGGCCCTAGGCCTATAAACACAGGCTGTGTACTAGAAACGTACATATTAGAAGTTTCATTTTGTTGGAGGTTGTAAAGTTTCTACGAGCTGGCAAATAAAAATGTGATGGCCAAATACAGATATTAAGGCAGAAATAGGACAAACAGTTTTTAAAAAAACAAAATAAAACAAACGTGACCTTAAGCCCAGCTTTTATTATATAAAAAGGCCACACTATTAAAGAAATAAAATAATACATTATTAACCCTTATAAGATAATGCCATTCCCTAATAAATGTAAGTTATTAATGAGTTGCAAATGGAGGGCTCAATTGTGCGTCTAACAGCACAGCCATGCACTGGGGGAAGTACCTGGGGTCATGTTGCTGCAGGAGGAACACTAGATTACCACCCAGAATGCCTCTTCAGGCTCAAGGGAAGGACCCACTCCAGCAGGAGCTCTGCCGTTCTCTAAGTGATGCAGCAAATGCTCCTCACTCAACAAACTCGCTCTGTGAGCTGGTGCTAAGGTAGGGACTGAGCTGCACTTTGGCCATCATCCCAACCCCTTTGGGGAGGCCAGTGCTGCTGGTGACACTGACCACATGCAGGGTCTGTTCCTGATCAACAGTTGGCTGGTTCCTGTCCTGAGCAGGGGAGCAACAGGCGAGAGAGGGGGGTTATAAGCGGGTATACAGACCCCCACACTAAGGCTAAGGGCCTTGTGGAGCTGTAGAGCATGTGCCAAATGGAGGGCCTGACAGGCAAGCAGGGGGAGAGTAAAGGACAGACTGTGGGAAGGCTGCCAGGATGTAGCTTTTGGGACACAGGGGAAGGGTCTGGACTATGGTAAACCCAAATGGGAAGCCCCTTTTCTCCTCCACCCTTTCCTCTGACGCTGGGGAGCAGTTGGACACTGGGCAGCCCCCGTTGAGTGTCTGAGTTTATTGAGACTGTTTGAAAATCACTCCACTGAGTGTGAAGCGGGTGCTGGGACCACGTCCCAAACTGAAGAGAGGACAGGGAGGTAGGAAGTGGCCCAGAGGAGGCTGGCCTGTTGTACCAGCTAGAGCAGGGGTCTCAAACATGCGGCCCGGGGGCCACATGCGGCCCGCAAAGCCCTTCCCTGCGGCCCGCCAAGCTTCCTGGCTCCCCCCCGGTCCCCCCATAGCAGTTTGCAGGATGGAGGGGCCAGAAGTGGAGGCTTCTCTGCTGCCTGGCTGGGCCGCGCGTGTTTCTAGCTCTGGACTTCCTATATTGCTCTTGCTTTGTTTGCCAAACAGCTGTTGGTGGTGCCTAGCGCTTTCCAGGAGGGAATGGGGAGCTGCGTGCTCAGAGGAGGAGGTGGGGCAGGGGTGGGACCTCTTGGAAGGGGTGGAGTGGGGGCGGAGCCGGGGCAGCGAGGGCAGGATGTGTGTCAGTGGTGCGGCCCTCGGGCCAGTGCACTAGTCCTCATGGAAGGGGTGGAGTGGGGGCAGAGCTGGGGCAGCGAGGGTATGTGTGTGTGTCAGTGGTGCGGCCCTCGGGCCAGTGCACTAGTCCTCATGGAAGGGGTGGAGTGGGGGCAGAGCTGGGGCAGCGAGGGTATGTGTGTGTGTCAGTGGTGCGGCCCTCGGGCCAGTGCACTAGTCCTCATGCGGCCCTCATGGTCATTTGAGTTTGAGACCCCTGAGCTAGAGGGAACTGAGACTTCCCCAACCCTTCCCCCTGGGGCCCTGGACCGGGACCTTCCACCGTTCCCCCACCTTATCCAGTTGATTGGGGGAACCTGTGAAGCACTGGGGGACAGCATCCCAGCAAGGCCATCCCAAGATGTTGTGGTCTGCCTGCTAAGTCTGCTGGCTGCAGGTGAACCCCACTTCAGGGCTTCCTGTGGCTTGCACAGGGCCAGCCACAATCAGGCCCTAAAAGGGAAAAGTACAGTCAAGGGATTTGCAATGCCTGTCACCAGCCAACCTATATCCAGATAGTCTCTGGGAAATAACAATTGTTAACTGAGAGTGTGTTTCACGAGACTTTTTCTGGAAGACCTATGTGGTTGCACACATTTGATCAGATTCTTGTAGGCCCTGACCAAAAACCCAGGCCATGAAAGTAAAGACTCCCTTTGCCTTTAATGGCCTTTGAGTCAGACGCATAATGAACGGACTTGGTCCATATTACTGAGGATTCTATGAGGGTGCATAATCACTGCAAACCATTATTGTGACCCTTGCTGCATGTCTGTACAGAGAAGAAAGGAGGCCTAAGGGGACCTCCTACTCATCTGTGCTCCCTCTCCACAACATGGCAGCCTTCACAGGACAGGTACTTCCCCTTCTGCACAGGTAAGCGAGCAGGGGTGGAGTCTGAGCTCCACTCCTCAGTGCACCAACCCATGCAGCTGAATAGGTCTGGACAGGGAAGCAATCTGACTGGCACAGGGCTGACACTGATTATTTTGGATCAGCGAGGTAGCCGTGTTAGTCTGGAATTGCAGAAGTGACAAAGAGTCCTGTGGCACCTTAAAGACTAACTAAAGTATAAGCTTTCGTGGGCTAATACCCACTTCGCCAGATGCATTTTTTACTGATTATTTACTCGCTCAGAAAGGAAAAAGGAAACCAGGCAGTGGCTCTCAGACCGGATCTACACTAGAAACTTTTGCTGGTATAGCAATGTCAGTTAGCAGTGTGATTTTATTTTATTTGTGTGTGTTTCGTTTCTACATGGGCAAAAGCCCCATTGTTGATGCAGTTATATCGGCATAAAAGTGCTTTTGCTGGTGTAGCTTATTTTGCTTGAGGAACTGGTATAAGCTAGACCAGCAGAAGCACTATTTTACTTGTAGAAGCTGCATTCACATCATGAGGGTCTGCCAGTGTAGCTTCTGGTATAGCTACACCAGCAAACCTTCTCTAGTGTAGACTAGGTTCAGGGTTGCAATCTGGTTTCAGGGCTGCCCCTAATTCAGCACAACAATGTGTCTCCCTGAGAAATCTTCACATCCTTTTCACACCTCCGTACTGTCTAAAGTGAATGAGAAAAAATGCCAAGGTAGTGCCACTGTAGGATTTTATTTGTACTTTGAATTTACTTGGCACATTAAAACCCCTCAAGGTATAGCTGCACCTCAGTTGGGAACAAGCCTCCCAGCCCAGGTAGACAGATTTGTTAGCTTTGTTTGAGCTACTGTGCTTGAAGTACCAAGACAGCATAGGCTAGCCACCTTAGTCCAATCCCACCTGCACATCTGCATCTGCGCATCAGTGGCTAGCCCAGCCTGCAACATCCACACTGCTATTTTAACATGCTGCTCAAGCAAAGTTCGTGTGAGTCTGTCTACCTGGGCTGGGAAGTCCACTTCCAGCTTCAGCCTACATCCACCCTGAAGTAGTCCCAGAGGCATGGCAAGTTCATTTGTAATCTATTGATAATAGTTCACTTGCCTATTCTCAATGAACTCCTGAACCCAATGAAAATCTGTAGCTTCTTTCAGCCCTGGTCTACACTGGGGGGGGAAGGTAGCAGGGTGGGAGGTCGACCTAAGATACGCAACTTCAGCTACAGGATAGTGTAGCTGAAGTCATAGAATCATTGAATATCAGGGTTGGAAGGGACCTCAGGAGATCATCTAGTCCAACCCCCCTGCTCAAAGCAGGACCAATCCCATTCTAGCCCCATATCCCTAAACGGCCCCCGCAAGGATTGAAATCACAACCTTGGGTTTAGCAGGCCAATGCTCAAACCACTGAGCTATCTCCCCCCCCTCCCCCCCGAGCTATCCCGCTCGCACATCGACTTTGCCTGTGCCTCTTGTGGCAGTGGAGTACTGGAGTCGACAGGAGAGCGCTTGGCAATCGATTTATCGTGTCTAGACTAGAAGTGATAAATCGACCACTGAAAGATCGATCGCTACCTGCCAGACCAGAGTGACCAGATAGCAAGTGTAAAAAATGGGGAGTAACAGGCTTATATAAGACAAGTCTCCCAATATTGGGACCGTTCCTAGGAAATCGGGCCACCTGGTCACCCTACGATTTACAGACATCGTAAGACGGAGAGGTTAAGGACAAAACTGGCAGCTGATTATGAATTGCTTAATGGCTGATTTGAAGCATTTTAAGGCTTAATTTTCTGAAGTTCTGGGCACTCAAAACTCCAGTTGAAGTCAACAGGAGACAGGTACTCAATACCTTTGAAAAACAGATGCTAGGCAGGGCTGACCCTATGTGTTGCCCGTGGGTGGAAACATTTTTAGCAGCCCTCCCCCATCAAAATGGCCAAGCCCAAAAACCCAAAACAATTTGGCACCCTTCCAGGTGTTGATTTGGCATCTCTAGAAATGGTTTCCCGCAGTGACTACTCTGATCACCAGCCCTCATCCTGGGTGTCTCAAGCTGGACACCTCGAAAGCGAAGCTGCCAAAATCAGTGGGCGCTTTTCAGAATGTGGGAATTAGGTGCTTAATTATAGATACTGAACTTTGAAAACTTTGCTCTGTTTTTCCAGGGGCCTGCCTCAGCTAAAATGAAATGAGACAGATAATCCCATACTATTTTACCTATTGGAGATAATGAGGTTGGAAAAGCTAGAAAATAGTGGGATAGTGTTAGCTGATTTGGGGGTGAATAAAATCCAAACTGATGGTGACGTTATCCCCAACAGAAATAATGTTTAATAAAGCTAATTAGCAAGTTTTTGCCGATGATGTGACTGTACTACCATTAAGTAGGCAGGTGCAGTGGTAAACATTCACGATAGGATAAATTACATTAAGGGTTTGAAAGATGATGCGACACAATATCCTGGTGTGTTTGAAGGAATATATCAGATTAAAGGTGACTAGCATATTTATTCCAACACAACTGTTCTGTGTGGTACTTTGGTTACATGGCTCTTCTCCCTAGGCACAAGTCTTAGAGTTGTGTTCTGTTGCAAAACTGATTACTGGCCCCCTAGTCACCTTGGAGGGGAGGGAGATTTGAGCATATGTGCAAAAACAGAAAAAGAGTCATTGGTTGTGGCCTATGCACATTTGGCAGAGAAGTGGCCATAAACAAACTGCTAGAATCCACACTGACCAAGCCATTAAGCAATGCACCTGCTGTGTCACAGAGAACTTTTTACAGTTGCAGCAATGATTGGAGCAATGATTGGAGCAATGTATTCCCCAGGCAAAGACATACTTACAGCAGACATGGGGTTCAGAGCAATTGTAGACGCTGTGGCTCATGAGAAACACACTGATGTTAAGGCAGTGTTGCACAGTGTGCGATGCACACTTGCCATTCAAGTCACTGGGAAACAGAAATGAGCTGTTGCTTTGCCGCAGCTACTTATCCAGCTGTTACAAAAATGATTAGTCAAACAGAGGAAAATAGGCCAGTAGTTGCAGTCATATCTGACCATGAAAGAATATGTGAGTTACTTCTAAATGAGGACAAAGTGGTTATAGCAGAAGAAAAATATTGTGATGCAGTACTGTCCTGTTATTTCCTGTTTTGTTTTTCCTGTTTCATGCTGTGGCTGGGTGCAGACTGCTAATGAGTAAATAGAGTATCTCACTCAGTCCTATTTAGCATTTAGGTATGCCAGGGACCAGTATACCGGATCAGACCAGTGATCTGTTTAGTCCAGCGTCTTGCCTCTGACAGTGGTCATTACCACATTCTTCAAAAGAAGATGCAAACAATTATGAAATAACCAGCCCATAGGGGACTTTCTTTTTCATCTTTGTCAGTTAATAGTCAGTTTATGTCCTGAAGGATGAGGATTTATATCCCATACTGTTTTTTAAAAATCTTGTCTAACATAACTGTGGATGTTCTCATTTTCTATTTAAATATGTAATGCCTTTTAAAATCCTATTAAGTTCCTGGCCCCTCTGATGTGTTGTGGCAATATGATCTCTATGTTTAGGCACCTTAGAAATACCTGAGGTAGAGAGAAGTAATTACCTGGGTATGGAAAACTATATCAAATCTGATATAAATTATAGCAAATCCGAGCAAATAATTTTCAAAGAATACAGTGGACTAATTGGCCCTTATTTTATGCCTCAAACATATATGAACAAATCCCATTTCTTTGAATTTATTATTTCTTCAATTTTGTTGATCAATTTTTTAAAAATGTTTTATTCTATGAACTCAAATATTGTGCTGTGTTGCTTAGTTGAGATTGGTCAGGTACGCATCATGTTCTTGTTCTCTTCTTCCACTTCCGCAAATACTTAGACATGGGACTTTGAACTTTGCTTTCCCGAAATATTTTTGCAAGGACAACTTGATCACTTAAATTTTGTGGAACAAGCAGACAAAAAGAGATGAACGTGACCAAAATAAATGACCAAAATAAATGAGTCAGAGCTGGGCAGAGGATGGAAATTTTATTTCATGAAGGTTTTTGAGATTTTGAAATTTGGCCTTATGTCTAATTGGAATTAAACCTGAAAATTTCAAAATTTTCTGTGGAAGAAAATTCTGATTTTTGTTTCCTTATTTTTAAGTCAATCAGCATGTTTCATTTCAACAAAATCAAAAGTATTGTTCTGATTTTTATTTTATATTATATTATAATCTATTACAGAAAAATTTAAAAATTTGAAACAAAAGACATTTCAAAGCCAAAAATTTCAACTTTTCATTCCAAAAATGTGGAAACGGGGTGTTTTGACATTGTTGAAACTTTTTTTTCTCTAAAACAAAAATCAAAACAATTTTACAAAGTTTTGAGAGAGCTGCATTTTCCAATGGAAAATGGTTCAATCAAAGGTTTTCTGACCAGCTCTAATGTGAACAAATATCTGCAGAAAAGTATATTTAATTATTTATTCAATTCTAACCAACACAATTTCAGGTTCTAAGTGCATCAGCTACTTGCATAACTGGTTTATTGATCTCAAACTGCTATATCCAAGTATTCAAAGGGAGTCATACTCACTTTACATACAGTGTTAACCAAGTCAATCCAGCATACCCAATCTAGAAACAGAAAATAAACATGATTTTATTTGCCTGGGCAACAGAAGTATAGTTGTCCCAGTACTACCCTAGGCATTGTGCCTCAAGGAGGAATCACCTTTCGGAGGTAGTTCTAATTCCATGCTTTCTTCCTCCTTAGCCTCTCTGCTAAGACTGCTAAAAAGGGTGCCAACTGTGAATGAGAACACCTGTCCAAGAGCTGGACTGAACTGTTCTGGAAAGATGCTAATGACAAAGCACCACCAGTTAGTAAGGACATTAGGTCATTACCTGACAGGCACAGTCTTACATGAATGACCTAGTGGTAAAACTCTCTCTGTTCCCATAACCTTTTCCCTAGGTCATCCAGTCACCAGCATCTGGATCTTTTTTGGTCATTCAGCTTATCTTGCTCAAGTAGCCTTAGTCCTGTCAAGCTGAAGTACAAATGTGGCTAACAGATGCTCTTAAAAATAAATGTATATAGGAGAGAAATATTAAAGTGGAATTGCCTAAACGTAATCATTTTACCACTGATTTTAAAGTTATGTATTATAATATCATACTTTGTTAGTGATCATTTTTATTTACCTGCATCACATGTCCAAAGGCCTTTGGAGACTTTGACAAAATTTAAATATGAAATTACGAACAGTAGCTGATACCTGATAACAGAAAGCTCTTTAACACAACAGACAATGACATAACACCTAATGGCTGGAAGCTGAAGCCAGACATAGGTCTGGAAGGGACCTCCTTGGTCAGTGAGTCTGGCCCTCTGCTTTCAAAAGCAACTCCCTTGTATAATATAGTGTAGACAAACTCAGATTAGAAAGAAGTTACATATTTTTAGCAGGGACAAGGAGAAGGAAGTGTCAGCTCAAAAGATTGAAAAATGTCACCGTTGTTGCTCTCTGAAGTCAGTAAGAAACTGCAATGTCCAATCGACAGAACCCCAAATAGAGAATCAAGACACCTAAATTCTTTTCCCTATTCTGGCACTGACATGCTCTGTGATTGGGGCAAATCATTTCACCTTTCCATGCTCGTTTCCCTTCCCACCCTTTTGTTTGTCGTCCATTTAGATTGTAAGCTCTCCAAGGCAAGGATTGTCTTTTAGTGTGTGTATGTACCGTGTCTAGAACAATGGGCCCTCAATGTCAGGTCAGGCCTCTGAGGTGCTATTGTAATACAAATTATTATATAATTACAATTGTATTTATTGATGATAATAATAAGCAATACCTTGATGCCTCCACAAACTACTCATGTTTGAGAAGGTAGATTGGTGATGAAATGGAGCTGCTATATACTGTAAGGAAGAAGAGTGAAAAAAGTCTGTGTTCAGTGAAAAAAAAAGGAAAAGGTGAGCTAACAAGAGTGTTTTAGATTATGATGATTGGGGCTATCATACTCATTTTCCACACCTACTGTACTGCTAAAAAAATCACAAATGTTCCACAGTTTTATGGGCTAGATCTCTTGGGATTACCATTTTTAGTAGTACCCAATATAAATTTTAATAGGGGTCATATGTAAAATGCCCTAAGCTCAAATCAACTGAAGCTAGTTTCATAGTGGCTGAAATCTGTTGTCTGCACCTCCCTAATCAAGCCACACCCACTAATGGGTTTGGCCTTCCTAATGACATGTCCAATAGCCATTTAAATTTTGTAGTGCCTGAAATTAAAATGCATATGTTTTTTAAAAACCCACACTTATGCATTTCAAGGGGAGAATGAAGAAATGCTTCTCTATGCCAATAGCTCCTAAAATGTCCACCACTTTAACTCGTGGAGAGAACACCTCATCACTCTTACTCTGTCACTTCACAGCTCTCTCAAACATATGGACAGTTAAGAAAACTCTAGGTGTTCGTCTGCTTAGATATTTCTAAAACCACGAGTAAAAAAATCCAAAAATATATAACAGACACACAAGTGCACCTTGGGATGAATACATTACAGACTCAGAACTGTCAGCACAGCCCTCACAATCACATTTTTTCACCTGCCCATGTGGTTTACACCTATGGGAGTTAGCAGTGAATTTGTTTACAGCATGGAACGGACTCAAGTTCAAAATCCAAATTTCTAGCTTTGTTTCTACAGCTTGGCTTTTTCACTGCAAACACACTATTCCCACCATAAGCATTTGTGTAGCTTTTGTGTTCTCTTATAATCATCTCACCAGCAGAAGTCTCATTTGCTTTCAAACTTTCACTGACGTCTGCTCTAATTAGATCAATGGGAGTTTTGTGGGAATTACATTTATGTAATAGATGAAAGTTCTAAACAGAACTAGATGGGGGTATTTTACAATCTATTCATCACTGATTGTTCTCTCCCTCAATGATTATCGAAATACTGAAATAATTCCATCATTGCTGTAAATGGAGTCCAAGTAGAGTCAGCACAATACACTCCACATCACTGGCTTTGAATCCTTTCTGGATCCCTCTCCCAGGCAAGGGCCAACGTCCCTCAAAGGTATATTCAATTATCAATTGCTATAAGTTGTTTATGAATGAATATTTTATAGGGGTGGATAGTCCCCAGTGGATTCATATGTGGAGAAGGCACTCCCTGTGCAAATCTCCCTCTGACCACAAGGAAGACCATTTCTGCAACATTGTTTCTCCGTTGCAGGTAGGTTCTCCACCATAGACCTCTGTGTGGATAGAGCTACATAGAGTATAAGCCCTGGTCCCCACTAGGGCTTAAAGTCGACTTTAGCAGGCTAAAGTCGATTTAAGCCTGTACCCGTCCTCACCTGCATGCCCTTAAAGTTGATTTTAAGGGACCTTAAAATCGACTTTATAACTCCTCCCTTACCAGAGGCGTAGCTGAAATCGACCTCTCTCTAGGTCTCCGACCTTCCGAGCAGCTCCGCGAACCCCCCGCCCGCCTGAACAGCCCCGCGCCGGCTCCCCCCGCCCCTGCTCAGGCGGGGGGAGCCGGCACGGGGCTGATCTGGCGGGCGGGGGGGTTCGTGGAGCTGCTCGGGCAGGCGGGGGGTCCAGCGTGGGGGCTGTTCAGGCGGGCGGGGGGGGGTTCGCGGGGCTGCTCGGGCAGGGGGGTTTGGGGTTCGGGGGGCTGCTCGAGCGGGCGGGGGGGGGGTCCGGCGCGGGGCTGGTCCGGCGGGCGGGGGCTGGTCCCCTGGGGAGCGTGCCTGGCTGCCCTGAAAGGTGGTGACAGCTGGGAACTCCCGGCAATGTGGGATAACTACCCACAATGCAACACTCCCTATGTCGACCCCTGCAACAGTTTAAGGACAGACACGGTATTGCTGTCCTCTGTGGGGATGCACTAAGTCCATTTTCTAAAGTCTACTTTAGAAAATCGACTTAAGGGAAATCGACCTAGTGCTGTAGTGAAGACGTACCCTAAGGGTGGGGATGAGTGAAAGTATCGCTGCCCTCTGGACTTTCCCATCCTCTACTCTTATGTGTCGGAGATAAATTCCAGGTGGGAGATGACACAGCTTATGTCTGGATTACTGTCTCCTGGATCCCCTTCATGGATGCTACTCATCAGCTCGGTGTAACTCTGCCAGGGAGAGCATGGCTGCAGCAGGGTGACAGCAGAATGGCTCTTGGGACCCAGAACTCTTTTTCCCTATGAAACCCTGAAAATGGCAGGGCTGTGATGGAACATGGTTTCCAAATCCCGCTGCATTTCTCTCAGATAGCTGACAAACGTGTGTAAAGGGTGGAATGCTTTTCAAACGCCTCTCTCTTGAAATGAAATTGTAGCATTCAGTAATGGACTCAAGACTCTAGTTACAGCCCCCAAAGCGGAAATGGCACAAGAGGATCATGATGAGGGTTAAATGCCTGGGTGGGAATTGACTTTCTTGCACAGCCCTGGCCCCCCGGTGATTAGAAAGAGTTAAGCTGTATGAGCAATGATATAACCGCTTGCATCATGCCCTTGGCAGGTAATTTGTAAAACTCTTTGGGCTCCTTGAATGAAAAGTATTTTATACTCAATTAATAATAAAAATACGTTGCAGCTACAGTGTGCAAGCAGTACAGCAGACCATTTTTTTTCTCTTTTTGTGCTGATGGGGAGTTGTCTGAGGTACAGGCCCACTGATGGGGGTGGACAATGGGGGCAATTGCCCAGGGCCCAGGCAATTTAAAAGGGCCCAGGGGGGCCCTAGCAGCTGCTGCTTGTCACGGCAGCACAGCAGAGCTAAGGCAGGCTTCCTGCCTGCCCTCATTTCTTGCTCTGTGCCACTCCTGGAAGCATCCAGCACCTGGGGGGGAGGGGCAGAGGGACTCCACACTCTGCCTCCACCCTGAGAGTCGACTCTGCAGCTCCCGTTGGCTGGGAAAACCCTTCCCACGACCAAACTCCCTCTCAGATCCCACAGCCCCCTTGAGCCCCAACCTCCTGCCCAGCCTGGTAAAAGTGAGGGTGGGGGAGAGTGACGGAGGGAGGGGGGATGGAATGAGCAGGGGGTGGGGCCTCGAGGACAGGGGCATGGCCAAAGGGAAGGGGTGAGGCAGGGGTGTGACAAATGTCTTTGGGTTTGGATCATTGGACAGCTGTCAACCCTACCAGGTGGGCATGTGAAAGTCCTGGCTGTGCCAGAAGAGCACGCCCAGCAGTGCAGCCAGCAGTTCACTGGGCATCAGCCAGCACAGGCACAATGCGGCCCAACTGTCAGGTGGACTGTGTCCACATGGCTGTGGCTTGTGCATGCGTGGGGGGCCCACTAACTGTTCTGCCCTGGGGCCCAGAATTGCTGTGAAGGGGCCTGCTGATCTCTTGTGACAGTAGAGTGAGTAATTGAATTTTTCAGTGTCCTTTTGTACCCTAACAAAACCAGGTTTTATATTCAGCTTAGAAACTGGCAGACAAGTAAATTTTATGTTTGAAAAAAATGAAAATGAAAATGAACGACACTGCAAACTACTGTCAATCACAGAGATTTGAGTTGTTTTGTTATGATGTGTCACAAATTGAATGAAAAGACAAAACGAATGTGACCAATGAGTATGATACACATTATGTATAATTTGGTTCTAATTATCCTTATTTTAAATATAAATATTTGTCTTTGGAACATTCCCAAGTGAACATGTTTAATATGAAACACTCGAGATCGCTAGTATAGATAACATCTTAAAAATGACTGTTTGCATCTTGTATGGTGCAGTGAAAGAAACAAAAGCATCTATTAGCTATTTCTCCAAGTCTCAGTAAAGACAGGGTTTTTTTTTTAAGAGGGCATCTTGTGCATTTCTAAATTAATCAAACTGCTCTTTCAGCATCAGTGATTATGGACCCGATCCTGATCGAACTGGAGTCAATGGCAAAACTCCATTGACTCAAATGGCAGCAAGATCTGGTGATAAATTCTCCAGGTACTAGGACTTCAACTTTGTCAACATGAAATGAACCGTGAGCATCCGCTTATGCAAATACTCAAATTCTGCCAAAATGTGAACAAAATCTTAACATCTATTTTAATGTCAAAACAAATTATGGTAATAATTAAAACTTATTTCCCATGACAAATCACTGTAGGAGAAGCATTCTTGCTAGAGTATCGCAAATAGGCTAGAATTTCACAGCCACTGAAAGGAGTTATGCTTCTACTTGGGTAAAAATGACATTCTAACAGATAGAAGGATGAAATGCAGGCTTGGCAAGGATAGCTAAGAGATAAAGATATTATGAGGTAATCATGAGTACTGTTTCAAAAGAATATTTTCAGAGAATACATTGTTTCCTTTTTATTAATGTGATTAGATGCTTGTAATAACAAGATTGTTTTAACCTTGCCAATACGCTGTCAGTGTCCATTTTATTTTAAAGTAGGAAATCAACAAAAGGCTATTATTACAAGGAATTCAAGCTGAAATGCTGAAGCTTTATTGCTAATGTGATTGTGTTTAAAATTAAAGGTTGTATGTCAAAGTGAAACCCTGGCGCACACTAGTAAATTTCATGAGAGCTTTTGGACTTGACATATGTATCCCTGTGACAATAATCTAGTCAACTGGTAGAAATACTGTATATCTATTAGAGGATAGCAATTTAGCAACAAATTTATATAGACTTATTATAGATTGTCAGAAACAAGAATAATGTACACAGTACAAACCCAAACCATATGTTCCATGAAAGAGCATGTCCTTCCAGCATTTTTTTTAAGCTATAAATTATTCTATCACACTACCAATAAAGTACTGTAGAGGTAAGGTCACTGACCTCAAAGCATTCACATTTAGTTCAAAATTCAACCCCTGCAGCTTAGCACTTCATCCAAATTTCCAAATGTGACAGGGAGGGAACATTTTTTCTTTCCCTATGATGTTTTTCCCACAGGCTGTTCTGCTTGCCTGTGTTTTCATGATGATGTTCTTTGCATTATGTCAATTTACATTTATTAGCTGTACTACGGTAACAGGAAAGTTTTAGCTCATCTCCTCTGTGTTTTATGTACACTACATGCGCCGTGTATGCTGTACGTCCTCATAAGCATTCATTTGGCTGGCTGGCTGGAAAATCCCCACATTCTAATTGTTAAAACATAGCCTCTTGTGGGCATTGGTGCCCTCGGCCTGTGGCTTCAGATATTAGGAAGTGAAATCCTCCTTTGGCAAGGTGATGGACAGAATGACCTGATAGATCTTTTCCATCTCCCCCTCTCTCTCATTTTGTGATTCAGAGACTGATCCAGCTAGTTCACTGGAAGTCAACACAAGTTTTGTCATTGATTTCATTGGGGGAAGAACAGGCACTTTACTAGATTATGGAATCAAGCCTTTGCATCAAGTTCAGACTGAACCTTTGTTGAGGATTGAAGAGGTTATGATAACTTTTCCACAATTATTTTTCATTTACATTCCTCTTGGTACTTGATTCTGGCCATGACCAGATGTAGAACTGCCAAAATAACAAGAGTCACATTCTCTACTGGTGTAAATCAGTGAAGTTCCATGACAACATCAGTCCTTGTAATTGCTGTTATTCTTATTATTTATTATTCATTTGCTAGGTGCCAACAGTATGATCACTAGGTACTGGACACAAAATTTGAGGGTGAAAAATATTGCTTGAACATCCCCTAATTTTAAATATTTTTAATAATTCCTCACTTCTGATTTCAGTGCCTTAATGGTGCATTAATGCTAATGTTTTGCATTATGCATTCCACTTAAGTAATTTAATGCACAAATGTTAAAGAGGAACCCAAGCTCTTGTATACATCCAAACACATCTTTCTTCATGGGTCTGCAGGTGAAGCAGGCAGTTGTGTATCTAGCCTAATACCCACAATTTATGTTGATCTCAAATTACTCATAAAGCTTGGTTTGCCTCCCCTTTCTTTTTATGAGGCTTTTGTAGTTTATTTTACTCTTAACCTAGATGCTGCATACTTGCAGGATTTATTTGTATATGAAAAAACTAAGAGCTGGGGTTGACAAGACAAATTTTTCCATCCAGCCTTTGAATTTTGCACATCTGCTGCAAGCAGCCATTTGCATGTGCAAATGTAGGTTTTGCAATTCTACAGTACAACCTCAAAGCTATTACATGCTTAAAGCTGCAAATTGGGCCTACACATTCAGAAGCAGTTGTCAAAAACTCTCATGCACTTTCCCTACTGTTAGATAAAGCTACATTGTCAACCAATCTAATTAGTTATTTACTCAAACTCCATACTGTCTTTCTATGGTTATAGATGGTCTCCTGTGAGTATGACATGTTTTTTCCTTCTGACTGTTATTATTTAAGATTACTCAGATTTACGTTCCAGGTTAGGAATGTTCCACTGGTAAACTTTCTGAAAGTTACTTCAATTCAGTAACATATTCATCAGTTAAATGAAAAATACTTGAAAACGTTTTTGCCATTCCTTTATTTTTCTCCTCTTGGTTACAACATAGAGATATTTGTTTGATTAATATTATTTTTGTAACGTTACTTAGGAGCACCTATAACTCTGTCAGAGAGGTGCCTCTTGAGTACTTTGGAAGTTGACCACGTTCAGCTTTGTTTCTCATTCCTGATGTCCTAGTATGCACAAAGGCACCATTTGCACAGAATTGTGAGACCCTTCTGCACAGTTCTATTTCTTTGGGTGAGGGGAAAGAAAGAACAGAAGAGAAAATGAAGAGGGAGAGAGAAACTGAAGGGAATGACAGAGAAAGGCAAAATGAGTCAAATGAATTAAAGCCTCTTAAAACACTTAAGGTCAGGTTCATATTCACATTTAAGCCTCTTTACACTGTTCTGGCAGTGTTCACTCCACTTTAAGGCCCCTTTACACTGCCAGAATGGTGTACAAAATCATTAGTGTAAATGACAACCTGCCCCTTTCTCTAACTGAGTAGTGATACCTGGACTGTCATGTGCAGCAGAGATAGTAAGAAAAATAGGTTCAGATTACTCAGGTGAGTCCGAAGGTAAAGTGTGGATGCCAAGAAATTGAAGACACCTCTTTCCAATGATAGGGTAAGGATTGCAGGGTTCTCTGGCAGGTTATCTACAGACTAGCATAGGAAGAAGGCAACACCTTATCCTTTTTTCTAGAAGAAATAGTCCTATAATGTTACATACTACAGGAGGTGGTGAAGGGGACTGGCTAGATAGTCTAGCAGTTAATGGTTTGTGCTATCATAAGAAAAAATTGAGACTCTTGCACTTAGGGTCAGAAAGTTCCAGGATTCATAAAAAAACTTTCCTTGCCAGTTTGGCTTCTATGGAACTTTACAAACTGTAGGCAACAGGAACTTGGTTATTAGTGTTTCCTTTGATACTTCTATTCTCTTTTTTAAATTGTATTTTATTTATTTATTTATTTTCTAGAAGACCATGCTAGGAATATATATTCTATGTACTGTAATTATTTTCATAAAGAAAAATACTTTTGTTGCCAATTGATCTGGGCATTTTCCTTCTTCATTTAATAAAATAAGTAAATCCAAAAAGATTCCAGAGGTGACCCTGGCAATTACAGGCTGGTAAGCCTAACTTTAGTGCCCTGCAAATTAGTTGAAAATGTAGGAAAGAACAGAATTAGCAGACACATAGATTAACACGATATGTTGAGAAAGAGTCAACATGGCTATTGTAAAGGGGAATTATACCCCAATAATTTACTAGAATTCTTTGAGGGGGTCAACAAACGTGGACACAGGTGATCCAGTGGATGTAATGTACTTGGACTTTCAGAAAGCCTTTGACAAGGTCCCTCACCAAAGGCTCGTAAGCAGCCATGGGATAAGAGGGGAGGTCCTCTCATGGATCAGTAACTGGTTAAAAGATAAGGATAGGAATAAATGGTCAGTTTTCACAATGGAGGGAAATAAATAGTGGAGTACCCCAAGGATCTTTGCTGTTGCACAAACATATTCATAAATGATCTGGAAAAGGGGATAAATGGTAAGGTGGCAAAGTTTGCCTACAATGCTAAATTACTCAAGATCGGTCCAAACTGACTGTGAAGAGTTACAAAAGAATCTTGCAAAATTGGATGACTGGGCAAGAAAATGGCAGCTGAAATTCCATGTTCATAAAGGTAAACTAAAGCACATTGGAAAACATAATGACAAATATATTAACAAAATGATGAGGTCTAAATTATCTGTTACCACTCAAGAAAGAGATCTTGGAGTCATTGTAGAGTATTTAATTTGTCCTTGGAAATTGCTGTGGTGAAGGTACCTCTTAGCAAGGCAGACAACACCATCAGGCAGCTCATACAGTGGATGTTTCTTCCTGAGGGCCAGCAGTGAACAGTGGTGTACAGTTCACACAGGCAGGGTCGCACCAGTAGCCCTCGAACGGGTGATCTGTGCAACATTACAGTGATCACTCATGTCTTCCACCTTCTGATGTGCCCAGATTCCATAGTGAGGAACATTGCAGAAAGTGCTATGCAGGATGTCACCAGGAAGTGAATTGCCAGGACCACCTCCAACCAAGAGGTTGCCACCTATCTGAGTGGCTCCCTGGAAGGCAAATTTGGAGGGGGGGGGGAGACTTTGCTTCACTCTGCACTCATGCCTGCAATGTTCTGAGATGCCTGGAGGGGTGTATCGGCTGACAGTGGATGTAGTGCAAAGAACGCCAGGGGCTGGGAGTCCTGGTGCCACAGGTGAAGAATATAGAGCACACAGTCATCACTCTGAGAGGACCCTGAAGAATGCCATCTACTGCCAGTACATGGAAAACCTGAAATGGATGCCAGACCAGGCAAGGCATTTGAGGTGATGTGCAAGTGGCACACCAACAACCACTTCCTCCCCAAGGGCAGTTTCACCTGATTTTCAGACTGGAGGTGCCTCCACGGGGCCTGTTTCAACTGCATTCTGCTGAACAGAGTCATCCACCATGGAAAAGGGACAAGTGATACAGGAAGTGCGTCTATGCTAATGAGACACTACCCCTGGACTTGCAGCTACACAGGACCATTCCAGAGCTAGCTGTGCCACAATGCCATCCAAGATCGCTTGGTCAGATCCATCCCACCACCCATGGGAAAGGTTTTCGTGAATGCTGCCATCCCTGTAATAGACAGCCAACTGTGACCATACATTGTCATCACCAACGAGGACCAGAAGAAGACCATCATGGCAGACATCACAGTTCTCTTCGAAAATGGGACCCCGGCCTTCCAGGATGCCCCAGCTTGAAAGCTGGAGAAATATGGCCTTCTGGCCAACTCCTTGAGAGCTAGGGACTACAAGGTTCAATTACACACTAATCATTGGAGCCCTGGGCACATGGGACACCAGTAACAAGTGAGTGTTGAGAGAATGCGGAATCAGTCAATGCTATACTTGGCTGATGTGACAACTCATGATGTTGGACACCATCAGGTTGTCGAGGGACATCTACCTAGAAAACATCACTGCACATTTTCAATACCAGGAGAGATGAGCTGGAATGCTGATGAGATGCGCAGTTGGGAAACTAAGTGAAATACTTCCCTGATGGATTGTATTTCCTAATAGACAACCTACCCTAAATTCTCAATTACTGAGGGACAATCTTCACTCGTTGATATATTTGCTTTCCATAACCAGCTCTCTGTATAACTTTTCATGAGCAGTGTATCCAAATATTTGATGCTAATATGTAAACTGTATTGTTAGATTTATTCACCTAAATTTGGGTTATTGCTGATTATGTACTATATTTATCTTATGGCTTTTAAAACAAACTTTGTATTTATGATAATCTAAGCACTGTACCCAGATGTACAGACACTCTTTTCTTAACCTGTGTATTAAATAATTTTTTTAACATTAGCTTTAATCAAATTTTTTAAATCGGTTCGCTGCAAACATCTATTCAATGTACAGAATATCAGGAACCATTAGGAAAGGGATAGAGAATAAGACAGAAAATCTCATAATGCCACTATATACATCCATAGTACTCCTCCACCTTGAATACTGTATGCAGTTCTGGTCACCCCATCCCAAAAAAGATGTATTCAAATTGGAAAAAGTACAGAGAAAGGCAAAAAATGATTATGGGTATGCAACAGTTCCATACAAGGAGAGAGATTTAAAAGACTGTTTCTTCTTCAGCTTGGAAAAGAGACAACTGAAGGGAGGTATGATAGAGGTCTATAAAATCAAGAATGGTGTGGAGAAAGTGAACAAGAAAGTGTTATTTATCCCTTCACATAACACACAAACCAGGGATCACCCAATGAAATTAATTTGCAGCAAATTTAAAACAAACATAAGAAAGTATTTCTTCATACAACACACAGTCAATCAGTGGCAACTTGTTGCCAGGGGATGTTGTGAAGGCCAGAAGTATAAGAGGGTTAAAAAAATTATGTAAGTTCATGGAAGATAGGACCATCAATGGCTAATGGCCAATCAATGGTCAGGAATGCAAACCCATGCTCTGTGTATTCCTGAACCCTTGACTGCTAGAAGTTGAACTGGGCAACAGGGGGTGGATAACTCAATGAAGTGCCCTGTTCTGTCCATTCCTTTTGAAGCATCTGGCACTGGCCACTGTTGGAATACACAATATTGGGCTAGATGAACCATTGGTCTAACCCAGTATGGCCGTTGTTATGTTCTTATGTAGACAAAAACCTTTAGCACATCTCAGGCTTTCCAACTAAGTCCTAGGAAATCATGGAGATGATGCTGTCCCTAGTTATTTTAATTTTAGCTGATGAAATGAAGGACATTCTCTCTGAAATTCATATCCAATGGCCTGGTCACTGGTGAGTGACAGCAGCTCTCATTGAAGCATATAGATGTCGGAACTCTGCATCTCTGTAAAGAAGGCCACAAGATACTGGTGCACTGCCAAGGATTCCGGGATTTCTTGATTATGACTAACAGGCAAACAATTCACACATCATGTAACATAGAAACATGCTTAAAAATTAAAAGGCCAATACATAGTGAATTTTTAATGAACAATTTTCATCTGTTGCTGATATCTCACATTTGTTATAGGTTGTAGCAGAGCTGCCAAAAACTCAGACATCACAGGAGATCATGGGAACATTCTTTGATTTTGATCTGTGTGGGGTCACACACTGTAAATTTCATTTTGAATACTGCAAACTCATTCCATTTCAAAACCATCAAGTTCCACCCATTTTCAGTGGAAGCCATTCCCAACTGAAAATGTCATAAGATTTTGAGGCAAAAACCATAGAACAGCCCAGTTTTGCCTGAAGGGTTCAACAAGTTGAGTGAATGTTTTGATGAATGTAGCCGGAGTTTTGAATTTGTATCAAAAACCCAAAACTTATCAAAATTTGTGTGGCTTTGTGTTTCATTGCAACATTTTCATAACACTAGGTGGCAACTTGTTTTACTGATAATCTTTCACTAAATGGGGTATGAGGATCAAGAAGGGACTTAATTCTGAAGTCTTTATTCAGAATTAAGGCAAAACTCCCTTACTAAGTTTGTCTGAGATAAATAGAAGAATTTTCTGTCCCACCAAAAAAAATTAATCTTAAAAACAAAACTGTTCCAATATGAACAAAATGGCAAAACTTTTTTAAAAAAGCAAAGATTTAAAAAAAAAACTAAAACTTTTACTTTCAGGTCACTTGAAAATTAAAAAAATTCATTTCAATAAGCTTTTACTTTCTTTCTATTTCTACTCTCTCTAGTTAAAAAAGTAATAAGAGTTTAAGGCTACAAAGGACACACTAAATCACCTCATCTGACTTCCTGTATATCACAGGCCAACGGCACTGCCCAGCACCTCATACTACACCCAAAAGATAGTTAACTTGAAACCAAATGGTTATTTTAAAACACAAAATCCAGAATTTTCATTAAGAAAATGACAACGCCGTCAGTACATTTCAGCATTCTTAAACAGTTTTTCCTGTGTTTTTTCTCACCAAATATTTCAGATTTGTCAAAACAGCATTTTCTGAGGGAAAACTGTTTTGACAAAAAATTTCTAACCAGCTCTAGACTGAGCACAGAATGCAGGATCAGACCCTAGAAGAAGCAAAATGATTCTCTGTTACAGTTCTCATTGTCTCAAATGGGTGGTGAGAAATGTTACTGTTATTTTGTCTCTGCTGATTATAGCTGTAGAGTATATAGATGAATGTAAATTGTGTTAAGATTTTACTCTGAAATAAGCTAATGTACTGTTCTTTGCAAAAGGAAGAAAAGTCTGATTTCAATCTTTAGTACATTACCATGAGCAGTAAGTAACACGGGTTTATGAAGAACAAATCAACCCAAATAAACTATTTCTCTTTTTTTCATTTAGTTGTAGTAATCAAATGATAAAATGAGTGGGCAAAGGAAATGCGATAGATTTAAGGTACTCTGACCTTGGTAAACTGATCTAGGGTGTGGCAATTACATGGCTATGAGCACTATCACATGGATTAAAAACTGGCTGAAAGACTGTTGGCAGATGCTAATGATAAATTGCAGTTGGACAGAAGTGTGCAGTGGTTGTCGGAGGGAAACGTGCAAGGATTATTGCAGATCCTAAATTTATTTAATTACTTTTTAGTACTAGAAAAAAAGTGCATTAATAATAAAACCAGCACATTTCTGTATTTAGCAAATGATGCTAAGTTGTACAAAGTGGCAAATGCATCAAGAACAGTTCTAGCGACTGTGCTGCCCTAGGCCCAACAGACAATGTTTTCTATAGCATTTGATCCTGCCAGGTGCTGAGTGCCTAATGCAAGGTGCTCAGCTCCTATTCAGATCTGTTGGAACAGAGAGCAGTCAGCTTCTCATTTGTTTTGCTGCTCTAGGCGATTGCTTGTTCTTTCTCCAATGTAAACCAGTGAGGATGAAGAAATCTCACCTCCAAAGGGACCTCGAGAGGTTGGAAATATGGTCAGGAAACAGCCCAATTAGATTCAACCCAAAAAAATGCAAACTAATATATCTTGGGAAAAATAATCCTGACCACATATTCAGGAATAGTTGGAAACTATTAAGTCTAAAGAGATGTAGGAGAGATAATAGATAGAAAATTCGATGGGATCTTGCAATACAATATGGTGGCAAAGACGTAACTGTGGCTGTGGGTTGTAGACACAAAGGCATCATGTCACCAATAAGGGAGGTTATTTTCCCTCCCTATCTTGCACAAGTGAGCCGGCTGCCAAATGAGAGTATTCACTACAGGCCTGGGCTCCTCAGCACCAAAATAAGGTTCCTACTTTGGAAGGAAATTTAGCAAAAAGCAACAAAATGGATGAGGTTGTAGAAGGAAATGAGAAAGGATCTAGAGAACTATATATGCATGTTGGCTCACTGATGACTGAGCAGGATGAGGATGGCATGAATGTGAGGTTCAAAGAAACCCAGGGCTTGCTGAAAAACACTCAGCTGCACACCTGCCCAAAGCTCCAGTACTATGCCACCTGTTGGCAAGAGGCCTTTCAGACTCATGCATGACAGTGGTTGGAATAGATAATGAACCTTGTTATGATTTCACACCAATTTATTTCAGTGGAGTAACTCCTGATTTACACTGGTATAAGCGCAATCCAAATCAGACCAAATGGAACTAATCTGTTGTGTGGTTGTAGAGAGTTAGGTAAATAATGGTGGGAAATTCCTTATTGAAACAGGCAAAGGGAATGTCCTTTAGGTGCAGTTTGGGCAGCATTGTCCAAACCACCCTTGGGTCAGGGCTGGCCTTACCATGAGGTGAACTGAGGTAGCCACCTCAGGTGCCAGACCAGGGGCGGGGGAGAAGTGGTGCCACTAGGACCCAGAGTGTAGAAAAATGTGTCCAGGGCCGGTGCATATGTATTCTCTCTGCACAGATGCACAGAGATGGTGGAGTGCTGTGCTGGAGGAAGGCGGGCACAAGAGACATAACAGGCAGGCAGGAGAAACGGTGAGAGGGAATAACAGAAAGCAACAGGAGCTACAGGGAGAGAGAAGAGGAGGAGCCTCTTATGTACCTGTCTCTGAGACTCCCAGGAGTCTGTACTGATTAACACCAGCTTCACAGGGAGCTTCCTGTTTCCTGGTGCTTCCCTGAACCCACTTGAGGAGAACAGGCAGTCAACTGAAATAGTAGGATCCAGTTATGCCCTTAAGATGCTGATATCTTCCCTCACTCAGGCCCTGATACCACCCTAATTATTTGACCCCTTCAACTGAATGTTGAGAGTCACTATAGCTGGCACAGACCAGAGGTCATGAGAGAAAGAAGAAAATGCTCCTTTGGGGCAGCATTCAGAAAAATAAAGAAAGCAAAGGAAGTTTTTCTATCTAAGCAGGAAGGAGCTCTCCTGAGATACATAGATATGGTGAACCTTCCAGACCCAGTGAGGAGATGCCTGATCTTCCAGTTAGTCAGAGTGAAGATGATCTGGCAGCTACTGCAGCATCCATATCTCCATCTCAAATGGATGTAACCATGCACATTCCTGAAGAAAAGTGTAGATCAGAGAAGAGTGTGGTGGAGGGGCAAGAAACAGCTGCTGCTGAGTTTAGTTCCTTAAGTCTAGATGATCCAGGACTGTGGACCCACTTGTGCAGTAGCCTGAGGGACTTCCTTGTACTGCATGGGCCACAGCAAGTGAAAAACTTCATGTTGCCCAAAGACAATGAAAGCAAAAGTTTCCATCCAACGCATTACTGGTGTGAAATCCCCAATGGTGACAAAGTGGAGAGACCATGGCTTATGTACTCAAAAACCCAGAATGCTGCGTATGTTTTTGTTGCAAACTCTTCCAGTCTAACATTCCAGCCACACTGGGTTCTACAGGAACAAAGGACGGGAAAAATCTGGCTAGAAATCTGGCATGTCATGAGAAGGCAACAAATCACCAGAAAGCATTCCATAGGTGGAAAGAGCTTGAGATGAGACTCAAAGGCCACTATAGATGATCAACATCCAAGAGAAGATCGCATCAGAGTTGCGTTACTGGCAAAATGTTCTGAAAAGGCTCATTGCCATTGTGAGAATGCTTGCTACCCAAAGCCTAGCACTGCGTGGCACTTCAGATCAGCTGGTATGTGTCAAACAATGGAAACTTCCTTCAAATTGTGGAGCTGATGGCTGAGTTTGATGCTGTACTCTTCACCACACAAGAAATGTACACACACCATTACCTTGGAAAAACAATGCAAAATGAGATCATACAGTTACTGGCAACAAAAGTCAAACAGAAGATTGTAGCAGATTTGAAGTCAGCAAGATATTAATCTGTCATTCTGGACTGCACACCTGACATCAGCCATACGGAACAAATGACTTTAATGGTGTGTTTTGTAACAACAACAGAACCTAGTGACAATGTCCCTGCAATGGTGAGTGTTAGAGAGCATTTTCTAGAATGTATTGACATTGGTGATACTACAGGATCTGGTATGACAAATGTGCTTCTTAAAAAGCTGGAAGATACGGGAATTGTGATAGCTGAGATGAGAGGTCAGGGCTACAATAATGGTGCCAACATGAGAGGAAAGAACAGAGGAGTGCAGACACAGATCCGAGAGTCAAACCCTTGAGCTTTTTTTGTCCCATTCAGTTCTCATTCATTGAACTTGGTGGTCAGTGATGCAGCATCAGCTTCTAGTGAGGCTGCTGAATTTTTTAATGTAATTCAAAGTATCTACGTATTTTTCTCTGTATCAATTCATCGATGGAAAATTTTGAAGCAACATCTGGGAACATCCTCTCTGACACTGAAACCACTGAGTGCCACATGATGGGAAAGTCGAGTGGAGGTGATAAAGCCTATCAAACACCAAATTGGGAAGATAGATGATGCCATAGTTGCCATAATGGGGGATAAATGCTATGACAGGAACTGTTCATGGGAGAACATTGGCAGAGGGAAATGGAATCACCAGAAAAATACATAACTTAAAATTTCTGTGTGGTTCAGTGTTGTTGCATGACATACTATTTGAAATAAATGTTGTAAGCAAGAGACTCCAGAGTGTTGACCTTGATATATCTGGAGCAATGGAACAATTGGACAAAGCAAAGTCATACTTACAGTCTTACAGGTCAGGTGAGGGATTTCAAAATGTTCTGAAGAGTGCACAGAAGTTGGCAGAGGAACTTCACACTGAAGCTATTTTCCCACCCATTCAAGAATACAAGAGTCACCAAAGAAGAAGACATTTTGATTACGGGATAATCCCATAAGAGACCCCAAACAACAATTCAAAGTTGAATTCTTTAACTAGGTGCTTGATTGTGAAATACAGTCAGTTGAAGAACGTTTCATCCAGTTCAAGGAACAGAGCCGGGATATTTGGGATGTTGTATGATATTCCAAAAACTCCTCACTATACCTGAAGAAGACCTACACCAGCAATGCAGGGCACTAGAGACAGTGTTGACACATGATGACCTGTGCGATATTGATGTGAGTGATTTAGGTGATGAACTGAAAGCCCTTTCAAGATACATTTCAGCAGGATCAACTCCAAAGGCTGTTCTGGAATATATGTGCTGTGACAGACCGCCTTCTCACCCCTCTTCAGGAACAGGCAGGAAACCCTTCTCTTGCTTCAAACAGTGCTCTTTATTCACAGTGCAGGACCCCACCACCAATATATACAGCTTTGTACAGTTCTTTCAGCATACAACTCTTCAGTTCACAGCTCTACAGACTCTGTATAGTCCAGCTCCACAGCCTACAGCATACAACTCTATAAAGTTCTTAACATACAGCTCTAAACAGCTCCAAACACACAGCTCTGAATAGCTCAAACCACACCACACTCTATACCATCCCCACCACACTGGGCTTGCTTCCTGGCAGGCCTTTTATCCCCCTGAGGAGGCTGCCAGGTGTCACTCATGCAGGCTGATTGCCCTGCAAGCCAGGTGGCTAATTAGCCTTTCTGCAAGAGAGGTTTGCAGGCTTCTGCTCCCTCTTAAAGGGCCGGCAGGGCTGGCTCAGGCACTCCTGGCCAGCACCCTGCCACAGTGCACAAATAAGATGACCACTCTCTTTTCACATGCTTTTGTTGCTTTGTGCCTACTTCTAACACTTCCTGTAACAGTTGCTGTTGGAGAACACAGATTCTCCAAGCTGAAGTGAATAAAAACACATCTATGCTCCACAATGACACAGGAGAGGCTGGTCAACCTAGCAACCATCTCAATAGAGCATGAGCTGGCTCAGACTGTGGACCTTCAGGAAGCAGTTCAAATTTTTGCAACCAAGAAGGCACAGAAAGCACCACTTTCATTATTCAAACAGATAAAAATGCCAGGGTTTACTCTTCAGGCAAGAAAAGTTACATTTGCTGTTCAGGCATTTGAAAGTTAAGTGTTACTAACAATTTTCGAACAAGGCATTTTAAGTTGTTAGTTCTCATTTATTGGGGTAGGTAGCAGAGCAGCACCATGAGAGGAGTAGAACAGGAAGAAGGCAGAATTGAGACCTTTCAAAGTTTTAGCCAAGCGAGGGGGTGTCATTTGAGCTCTCCGCCTCAGGTGCCAACATGTTGTGGGCCAGCCCTGCCTTGGGTCATGCTGAATGAATAGCACAAAGACAAAGGGGGGAACAAAATTCTGTAGGGTTGTCCCAGAGCTGCTAACAAATAGGGGTACAATGAAATTCAGCAAAACTAAAATAAATGTTGAATAGAAAAAAGAATGTCTAATGTTGTTGACTGCAAGGAATGTTGGAAATCCTAGAACCTAAGTCATTCCAAAGTAGACTAGGCACTGAAGGCAACTACACCAATAGATTCACCCCAGGAAAGACGGGGTATTTCCACCACAAGCTTCCCTCAGAGTAGGGAAACACTAGGGAAGCCCAACTTTCTGTTCTGCCATGGGGATTCATAACAGGACCGTATGGAACATGCACTGAGGATGGGCTGAAGCAGTGCCTCCCTTGGCTGACTTAATCATAACCCCTGTCTAGCCAGTGCAACCCATGTTTGGGGCACCATAAATTTCTTGTGGGTCTCCCCGTGGAAGGAAAGTTCTTATTTCTTTCCTTAGCAGCCTACCCTTAACATGGACTTCCTGCCACTGATGCACTGTACTGAGTCTGCATTGGTAACAGCTGGCATAGATTTGGGAATTAATCTGTCCATGTAGTTAGTGGTTTATACATCATGCTACAGCACACATAGCTTTAGGATATTTATTAAACACTATTGCATTAGTAATTTTCCATATTTCACAGACTAGAGCTGGAGATTCAAAATCTTACTCCTGCACTTGACTGACTCTGAAAGAGTTCAGATTAGATTCAAATTTTGTGGCTCAGGTTCATCCCAAACTAGATTAAGCTCACCAGACATTTCTATCAGTCATTGCAACATTAAATGAATACCACAGCTGTAAAAAAATTTTCCAAGAGGATACTGAAATTCATTCTTGGGGAGCTGAGGTGAGTAAGAAGAAAGCCCAAAAAGAGACAGAGACCAAAGACCGAGTCCTTCAATGCCATTTTTAATTAGTCCTAAGTTGGTTATTTTCTGGATAATTTCTAGTCTGTGCAATATGGAAAGTTGCTAATATAATACCTATGCATAATAAATATGCTAGAACTGTGTATGATCTAGCACTATGTACGTATATATAGTGTGTGTGTGTTCTAGACAGCCCTAAAACCAGAAGTAGACTGCATTCAGAGTATTCTAATACTTAATTATCGATCCACTCCTAATATCTGCATTGTCTCGATACAGTGGGGAAGGAGGCTTTCTTTTTTTACATCCATGAATACTTCCCATATGAATATTTGGGCTGGATTTAATCCCAACAGTAGCCTTGGAAACAAGATATATAAGATAACACTATCAAACAGGAAAGAGTTATGTTTGATATTTTCCTATTCTGAAATCATGAACATACATTACTTTTACCATGGCAGAAAATATGAGTTTGAAGACATTTAACAGACCTCAGCTGAAAAGAGCTTGCAATAACTAGAATCTTTAAAAAGAAAAAAGAAAAAAACAACTATACTTAGATGCCTTCGTGCTAAATCCTGAAATGCATTTTTTGGTCCCCTTGTGCCTTGTTTCCAAGATGGTAGCACCTGGAAAAACATGCAGCATGTTTTTTGTAATAGATATGAACTCAGATAGCAAGAACTGTATTATACTAGCTACTTTGGAACTGGTGGCAATGTTGATGCAGTACAAATGGTTGACTCTTATACAAGGGACTTTGTGAAAAACACCAGACATGTACCGTTTCCATGTAACACAATGGAGAATCTAACAGCCTCTTGTTAAACATCCAAGCCAAAACTTTTTGGATATTATGCCAGATAAACGTTTCTGCTTTCCCTAAGCCTCTGTTGTGATTAACTGACCCTGGAAGTTCCATTTACTATTTCCTTAGTGGGAACAATCTGTGTCTGAGGAAACAGTGCTTCTTAGTGCATTCACAAGTTCACCAATATTCTTGAGTAAAAAATGCAATCTTGAAGGCAGGTTTCAATTTTAACATGATTTGATTAATTACTATGGTACAGACTGCCTTCATTTTATACTGTTTACTATAGTGAAAATAATTAAAATAGTCCAGACCTTGTCTTCCCCATTACACTAAATTTACAATAAAATACATAAAGTGTGAAATATGAGAAGTTAATTCTTAAATTCATATTTTATTTTATTTTTTTGCTGGGAACAGGTTTCAACTCACCAATTCAACTCACTGTTTCCCCACAGGATCTTACTATTAGTCTCTTTGTCAAGTGAAATTGAAGAAAAAAGTCCTCCCTATGACACAGCTGCCTTGTCATGAAAAAGGTCATGAACTTGTCTCATATTTGCAACAGCAGCCAAATTACTGCAGCAAAGGTAGACGGTAAATTTTTATCCAGTTTGTTTTTAATATACCCATACAACTGAATTTGAATGACTGAGTGCAAATACATACCTTAAAATATATGGTAATTAAATGTGATGAATAGGTACAGCAAGCAAAACACTGACATATAAACTGGGTGTATGGGCGATGCACAGTATTACCCATAATATAAATGTCAGTACTCTTGGTCATATATAATATATTCCAAAGTATATGATTGGTTTGCATGCTGCATTATCCCTTCGTTATTTGAGATTTGGGGCTTGGGTGGTGAACGTTAGCCTTCATGAAGGTGAGCCACTAGGAACTGGCAAAGGGCACTGAAATGGGGTACACGCTGCGCACTCCGGATTTGGCCTCTTGGCCCCTCTCCTCTGTGCATCAAGGACACACACATGTTCTTGATTCGTGATCGGTTCCCCACCACCAGCTTCCAACTATATACAGGCTTTGCTACTGCCTGGCCTACCACAGGCCTGGCTAACAACAGATTAGGAGGCTCTTACTCTCTCTGAACCTGACCTCCCATTAATCTACATCTCCTTCCTTCTCTTTCTTTCACTTCCTTCCAGCCTTATAGCCCCTGCTAATGAGGCTGGCAGGTGTGGTCAGTTACCAGGAAAACAGAGTGGTTCACTCAGCCCCAATCTATTTGCCCTGGTTGGGGCTGAAGAGGCAGGAGCTGATTAAGGGCTTCTCCAGCAGCACCCTGCCACAGGTACCGAGAACAAAGGCAAGTGCTACACAAGACTTCACACTAATTTCTGCCCCAGGCAGATTTGAAGCACTCCTGTGAATTGCCTTTTGAACTTCTGGTCAGAAAGCAGTCAGTGGTGTGAAATAGTTTAGTAGTTTTTTTTAGGGGGACTCATGTCTGCTAAGGATTGGGATGAAATCCTGAAAGTCTTTGAATCCTAGTACTAAAGGCAGCGTGCTGAGACCTGAACAAAGTTTTAGAAATCATGTCCCAGTTCACGCTCAGCTCTGCCATATACTTTCTGGGTGGCTTTGGACAGATGACATCACAGCCTTAAAAAGAATGAGGAGTACTTGTGGCACCTTAGAGACCAACACATTTATTTGGGCATAAGCTTTTGTGGGCTAAAACCCACTTCTTATGCCCAAATCAATGTGTTAGTCTCCAAGATGCCACAAATACTCCTTGTTCTTTTGTAGATACAGGCTACCGCTCTGAAACCGGTCACAGCCTTAGTTACCCTATCTGTAAACTGGTGATAATGATACCTACCTATCTACTACATTAGGTGGAGTGAGAGAAATATGCTGGGTAATGAATTAATGTTTTCTAGTGTTGAGCATATAGAACAGTGTATGATAATGAAATATTCATATGAAACCAGGAAAGAGTACAGCATTTAGTTGGGGATTGAGCCTGCTTTGAGCAGGGGATTGGACTAGATGACCTCCAGAGGTTCCTTCCAACCCTAATATTCTATGATTCTATGATTAATCCTCCCACTCTCAATGCAGTATCATTATTTTACCTAGTTGTTATTTTAAATCAAATTCTCTGAAAGCTGAAAACATTTATGACATATTCACCTCCCACTCTCCACCCCAACTTTCAAAGCACACGTGCTCTTTCGGGATGTTTCCCACTGTGAATACCATCTGCCCTGAACTGATACTGGTGAGCTGGTTGCTTTAATAGAGAAGGCAAAATGAAGTGTTACTTTTCTTTTAGGCTACATTAAAGGGAGCACTATTAGAAATGCTTGTCCACCAGCCAACATTTTAAAGAGTTATATATGTTTTGGTGTACATCTGTCTGTGTTTGGATTTGTTCCTCCTGTTTGTGAGTGATCACACTCCCCTCATGGCAGAGCCAAATGAGACATTGTTGTGAAATGTCCACTGGTGAGTTTTTTTGTTTTTTAATATATTTTGTCCCATTTATATAATACCTAGGTTATAATGTTTTTACCGGAGTTGTACTTTAGAAGTCTGAGCATCTTGGGCCTGGTTGTACTTTTTGACTTGGACTATTATAACATTTGAGGAATTTGGAAGCTTGATCATATCTTGAACACTGTCCAAGGCCCTGATCCTCCAGCAATTGGACTTGCATGGGTGTATTCCCGCACCCCCATGGAGCCTAACTGACCTCAGTGGGAATTTGCACAAGTGCAAAGGTCTGCTGAGAGGACCTGACGGCAGGACTGGGGCTTTAAATCTGTTGAGATAACAGAAAGGGGTTCTTCAAATATGTCAGATGAAAGATCAAGGACGGTGAGAGTCCACTGCTCAATAAAGAAGGTGAGCTGGTAATGGAAGACCCTAATGGGATCTAGGAAGTAGGCAGGCGCAGGCCCACCCACCGCTAAATTAAGCCTGGAAGCCAAATAATTCCATGAGACAACTAATGAAATAAAAGGGACAGGAGTGGGATCAAAGGGTCAAATGAAGGGAACCTGATGGGGACACTGAGCAGAGAACCCTGGACAGTGCCCATTGCTCCTCGAAGGCTTTGGAGAAAGGCTAACATGGTGCCCAGCTAAAAAAAATGGGGAAAAGGAGGAGACGGGGAACTATAGATCAGTCAGGCTTACTTCAATACCTGGGAAGCTACAAGAGTAATATGTAAAACATTGGCTTGCAGACAGTATGGATTTTCCAAGAACAAATCATGCCAAACCAGCCTGATTTCCTTCTTTGACAGGGTAAGACTGGTTGCTTTTCTGGAAGTTATGTTTTAGCTAAACACAAGTGATTGTGCTTTATAGGGAGAAGTTAGGATAAATTATTGGCTTGTGATATACAAAATGTCAGAGTAGACGATCCCTTCTGGTCGTAAACTCTATGAATCTATGGGCATAGCTACGCTGCAGATGGGGGGTGAGCCTCTCAGTCCAGAGCCACAGACTCATTTTAGTGAGGCTTGCACTAGCCCCCTAAAACTAGCTGTGCTGGTAAGGCTTTGACCTTATGGCTCCAACTGGAACTCAGGAGTCTACACAGCTATTTTTAGAGCTCTAGCATGAGTACTGCTAGCACAAGTCTATGTACCCAGGCTGGAAAGTTCTATCCCAGATATTGTGCAGGCATGCCCCTAAAATACAAATAACTACAAGCCTTAGTACACTTATGAACAATAGATTCAGTTCACCCCCAGTGTTCCTTTTAAATAAGTTGCAGAACCCAGTCTGGGGAAGTTGGCTTGGAGAGGAGGAGTGTTGGTATACGCCTGGATCTCCATTGGGAATCCTGGGACCTGCAGATCAGGCTCCAAAGTGGAGAAGGCCAGCTGGAAGGGGGCAGAGCCAGTGAACTGGGGGATGCACTGATGCAGTGCCCATCTGGCCAAGCTCAGCTGGTGGGATTCCTATGAAACTCCTGACAGATTTTAAAGCTGCCACCCCCAGGGTAAAAAATCTCTCCCAGCACAGCTGTCTCAGCAAGTGCCTGGGAAAGCCAGCCCCAACTTTCCTGCTCCTCGAGCCCAAAGGATGATTCTGGCCTAGGGTCAGAAAACTATAAAACAAACATAGATGTCAAATACATGTCACAATAACTGGTTCTTATTAAGTTTAACTTACGTAGTTGCAACAAAGAGTTCTGTTCAACTATAAGCAGATGTATATTAATGGGTGGATTTCAAACAGTTAAGCACAGGTACCTCACAAATGTATTTTGGCAACCAGTTCCACAAAGCAATACCTATGACAGAACATGCACAACAACTATAATATTTCAATAGGGATTTAGAAATAAATGAGATTTACTATTGGAGAATGAAAACCAGGATTTGATGTTTCAGTGTTTGGGGAGTTAAACATTTGGCTGAGTGAGCAGAAGTAACACTGAAAAGCTTTCAACATTAGAAAAAGAATCTTGAATTCAACTCCCTTAACTGGAAACTGAAGAAAGTTATGGGAATTAATGAAATGATAGTGATTTCTTTAAATGTGCTAGCATGTAAACTCCTGCATATTTGAACACTTATTACTTCTGTAAATAACAAAATTCCTACTGGTTCTGATTGTGATCGCAAGTCATACCTCATTTATATTGGATTAATTCGATTGACTTTAATGAAGTTACTCCTGATAAAGACCCATATGAGAAATCAGGAACACAGGGCCAGAACATCACCAGCTGTAAATCAACATAGCTCTATTGGCTTCAGTGTCACTGGCACTTCAACAACCAAATAACACTACGGGGCAAATTCTGCCCTGAGTTTCACCCTATGGAACCTCCATATTGACTTTGTAACAGCTAAATGGAAGTTGAAGGGAGGAGCACAGGTTGTTGGCAGGAAGAACTTGGAGGAGACACCAGAAGTCCAGTCTCTGTTCATGTGGCTGAAATGCTAGCTGCAGTTGCAGCATTGCTGTAAATGACCATCTTAATAATGAGCCAGTTTGGTTTTAAAAACATTAAGTCTTCTTCTGTTATTACCCATCACACAGTGGGAGAAACAGCCTTCAGTGGGGTAAAAGTCAAGGTGGAATTTGCTCCATCAAGCAGCTATGTTAGCAACTTTGGTGTTTCTTTTACCGGGAGCTTTTACCAGCTGATATCTCATACACTTACTTCAGTGGAAGCCAGTTTGGGTCCCAATTCAAATTCAAGGGATAAGGAATAAAATATAGAAATATTTGGAGGCAGGGAGAAGGGTGAAGTCCATGTAAAAATAGTTTTAGGTCTTCTCTAGAGTAGGGAGGTTTGCACTGGTGTAACTATATCAAGAATTTAAAAATAAGAGGCCCATAGATACTACAGCAATGGGAGCTATTAGTGACAGGAAGAAGATTACTCATATAAATGGAAGTGAAAATTTAAACCTCGTAACAAAAGGCAGTTTTGTTAAACTGATATTTTAAATCAGGATTTACTAGAGCTGGGCAAATACGCAGAATATTTTCTGTGATTCATTCACATTTTTAAATTAGTTTCCCTTAACTGAATTCACACACCTCAAGCATTTGCTGTTCTAGGGAAGAGATTCCTTAACCCAGGGGTGGGGAACCTTTTTTGTGCCAAGGGCCATTTGGACATTTATAATGTCCTTCGCGGGCCGCTCCCCCCCCCCCCCCGAGGAAGCCCAGGCTGGCAACGGGAGCTGAGACCCCAGCTGGCAAGGGGCCAGCGGGGGAAACCCCAAAGCTGTGGCAGGCGGAGTGCTTAGCTCTGCACTGCTTTGGGGTTTCCCCGCTGGTCCCTTGCCAGTTGGGGTCCTGCCGCCTGCCCCAGTCAGCTCCCGCTATCAGCCTGAGTGTAGGGGGTGATGTTGCTTTACCCCCGCCCAGCCTCCCATCTAACTGCTTTTCTTCCCCCACCCCTGCTTGGCTGGGCCGGCCCACCCCACGGAAGCTAACCTCCTCTCCCCTCCCAACCCAGCCTCCTGCCCCCCATGCCTGACCCACCCAGCCCAGCCTCCCCCCCACCAAACCTCCTTCCCTCCCGCACCCACGCCTCACCCACCTCATCCAGCCTAGTCTCCTGCCCCCCTCCCCGCCCATCCTGGACTCCCCCCCACACCGCCCCCTTGCCTGCCCCCCCCAGCCTCCCCCCCCGCCCCCTTGCACACTGCTCCCCCCCCCCCCCCGTCGGTCTCCCACCACCCGCGCCTACTTGTCCACTGGGTCCCGCTGCTGGGAAGCGACTCCTGCGAGGGCAAGGTGGAGCGACGCGCCCCCAGCCCTCGGAGACGCTCTGGGGCAGCGCCCCGCCTACGCACTCCCACCGCGACGTTGGTCCGACCCTCTCTATGGCACAGGTTTTCCAGACCCGCCTGCGGGCCGGACCGGATCATTTGGCGGGCCGTATACGGCCTGGAGGCCGGAGGTTCCCCACCCCTGCCTTAACCAGTACATTCATGGAAATCATGCATTTTAACCAGATCTGTCAATGAAATTAAGTTTATACCCTAGGAATCTTATTCTGAGAGTTACAATCAACCCTGTGAGCTATATATCCATTCAAAACTAACAAATATAACTCAGATTTTGAATATCAACTATTCCCAACAAAACTGCTCAGAGCAGTCAATAGCCCAAGAATTATTCACAGAAGTATTCAACAAATAATTTCAAATAAAGAATAGGTTTGAGAAAACTCTAAACAATCCACAGACATTTTTAAACAGCAAAAGGGGCAAAGTTCATCTAATAAATTATTCACTATGCATTATTTCACCAGCTGTAGATTTTACAGTGCCATAGAGTGGAAAGTTACACAACAGATTCTCAAGTGCAATAGAAGAGAAATTCCATCCTAAGCAAATAGCAATTTCAAGGGCTGTAAAAAGATTAGAAGCTCTTTAAATTAAGTAGAGTTTGAATTGTGAGCACTGGATAACTTGCATCCTTGAGTTTTAAAGGAAGCAAGAATAAAAATTATAATGAGGTCTTTACTGATAAATGTAGGTATTCAGGTCCAGGAGGATTAGAACATGTAGACATAATACACATAATTCAGAACAGGTAGCAACAGGCCAGTTAGTTTCACATTAGTATTAAGGATATTACTTTAAACAAGTTTAAAAGATTTAGTAAGGGAACAAAATGAAAAGTGTTACTTTATTAGTGATATCCAATGTGGTTTAATAAGAGATAGGTCATATTTAATTAAGTGACTAATTACTTTTTATGATATATTTGTCATGGTAACTATGGAAAGGCACAGATTTTTGACAGGCATTGGGTAAAGTTGATTCTCAGAGATTATTAACAAAGGGTTTTGAAACTAGCTTATTGGAAAGAAAACTGGGTCAAAAAAGTAAGCGGTTGTAGGTTTTAAAATTAGATTGATTAGTGATTCTTTCTAAATATATACAACTTGTCAAAGCCCAACAGTACACCAATCCATGGACTAGTAACGCATACAGATATATTAAGGAGCTACAGAAATGTACATAACTAATATCAACAAATCAAAATATTAAAAATGAAAGTTTAGAGGACAAACCTAAGGCATAAAGCCCTTGTTAACAGAGTTTTAAAAAGAGGGCCCAATTCTGCCCTCAGATATAGTACATAATAGGGAAATTGTACAGAGCATTGTCTGACTCACTCTGAGGTAAATGTGAATCCTATCTCTGTACTGTTACTGAAAACAGAATTAGATCAAGATATATTAATTTTCTGATTGTATAGTCTCAGCTGGTGATGCTCAGATGGTGTTGCCCATGCATGCAATAGACATCAGAATAAAAGAGTGAATACAAGACAAATGAACCAAGTCTTTGTGGTTTCCCTTGCTCACGTAGTCTATGAAGAGACATTCTTATCTACTGTACACCAAGTCTTCCTGTTGTCATTTATTTTATATCCATTTTTCTATAATTGCAATGTCCCAGATTTCAGGGTCCAATTCTTCAGTCTTTTCCCACTCTGTTGACATTGCACAACATGCAGCTAACAAGAGCTGGTAGATCAGTTTTCCTTCTTGTATAAACGAGATTCTTAGTCAAACCAAGAAGAAAGACTCCTGGAACCTACAGGAGATCCTCAAGTTATTGCTGAGAATGTAGCAAAAGAGAAAATCCAAAAGCCCAAAGAAAAGAATGATTCCCCCATGCTCACAATTCTGCCATTACTTATTAAAGGTCATCCTATATATTATATAAAGCTCCAAGGAACAGGTAACAAAGAACCAAATTTGTAGCTGGTATAAATTGGCGTAGCTTCATAAAAACATCAGTGAGGTTCTGGTCCAGAGAAAAAGCTTTAAGTGTTCTTCCGAATCTTTGTACATGTGGATGAGGAAGCTGTTGTCAGGGCTTGCTCCAGGCACGAGTTGAGGAAGCATGTGCCTAGGGCAGCACATTGTAAGGGGCAGCATTCTGGTCAATCTTGAGGTGGCAGCCCGTTTTGCTTGGGGTGGCAAAAAAGGGAGAGCCAGCCCCGGCTGCTCTGCAACAAATCGAATGCTACTGCTGAAATGAGACTGGTGTCTCTTATGCTTTACTCCAGGATTGTAGATATTTCTCTGTATGCTACCCCTCTGTTTTCCATGAATTCAACATTTATCTCTGAAGTGTTACTTTTTGTGTTTCAAATTAAAATGGGTTTATCCACTGATTTTCTGTTTTCTTTTTATGTGACAAATTGTGTCAACTGATTATGCTGATGTAGGAAAGAATCAAAATTATGATCTGTTATTTTAATCATAGGAATGGTTGTAAATGTTTCTTTAAAGAGATGGTTCCAAGAAGTTACACCAGTGCTTTTCCAGCTGGCAGTGGTAGAACCCTTAATAGTTTGTCAGAAGCCAGCTGTATCCTTTGATAAAGGATACGGGAGAAGGAAATGTTAGCCATCTGGCTGTACTAGAAGTGGCAGCTTTTCTAGATGAAGACAAGTTATGCGAAGAGTTACCCTGGGGTTCAGTCTAGGTACATTTGGGGCCAAATTCAATAGTGAAAAATTCTTGTGTAAGTTACACATCAAGTGTGAATTGGTCAGAGAACAGGTGTAGTGTGTGAGTGATAAAGTATCATAACATGTACTGGGGTGTACACTCAGATTGTAATTAACATGTCAAAGTGAGAGCAAAAGATGTAGTGGGAGAAACAACAGGAAGGTGTAAGAACTTTATTTTGCACCTTCCTTTTAGTTGTTTGGCATGTAAATTGCACTCCTCTTTCACACACACTGCACAGCAAATTGGTGCAAGCTATATTGCTGCATCACTCATACTCACTTACACTCAACAGCTTTTATGAGAGCTGCACATGCTTACAGTAGGTCTGAGTTTGGCTCCTTTCCCTTCAGATGTATTTAGAAATTATTTAGATTAGAGCTGTGCTGAAACCAACATCCCAGATCCAAAAACTTGTAGGCTTTGTGTAGGTGAGAATATTAAAAATAGAAGATTGCTCCTGAGTTCAAAATCTGGAGGAAATACTATTATCATCCTCCAAAGGATTTGAACATCACCAAGGTCCAGATTGGCAAAGCATTTTGATAGAAATTAATGTTAAACTACAAGTGTAGGGACAAAATAATCAAAGTGGGGAGTATTGCCGCATAATGTACAAAGAAAATGATAGTTAAAGTTACAAAATAGTTTTGTTAGCTTGCTAATGATTCTGTGAAAAATTCTCCTTTTGGGCTGAAATTTTCCATATCTGGTTTCTGGCCAAAGGTGAATTATTGTGAAGAGTTTGAGGAAACTTTGTGGACATTATTGAGTTGTGTGTTGAAATAATAATAATTGTCATACTTTTATGATAAACTTTGGATCATGGCATATAAATACAAATAATTTTCATAGAGGAGAATATGCATGATTCATGTGAAAAAGAACTTGGTTGCAAAAGTTATGATCATTTGAAAATTGTGTATTGATGTTCACGATAATAATAATAATATTTTTTAAACCCCACAAGGTCTGAGTATTCACATTTCTAAATGGATGAACTGCACTTGCATGCATTTTCTCTAGGTGCACACATCACAATATATATTAATGTGACAGTTGCCACTGCTACTAGAATACAAATTTCATTTTAAATGCAACCTCTTAAGTGTCTCTGGTAGTGCGACAAAAGGTTCCCCAATTCTTTCTGTATACTGCTGTAAAATTCCCAGCAGGTGGCTCTGCTGGGATGAAAATGATATTCATCAACCAATGTGCAGTGGCTACAGTAGATTGAAACCGGATGGGGAGCTCTCACTGCATTAGCCAAGGAGGAAGGGGGAGCTATTGAGGAGAACTGTTTACTCAGACCAAGGAGAGGAAGGGGATGTGTGCTCCTCCCCCACACCTTCACCTAAGGTTCCCAACAGTCTCAGATCGTAAGGGATGTCCCTTATTTAAATAAAAAATGGCCTGTCCCATGCTAAATCAGTGTGTGGGGAGACCTTTTATCTTGTATTTCAACCAGGGATAGAGAACTGCCTGAGTGGTCCAGAGCATCACTCTGGCACCTGAAATCCAGGATGGAGAGGTATTCTGGACTTCACTTTGCAAAGTGTCACTAACTGACCACTTGACATGACGCATGGGGTCACAAAGCCACTCAGACAGAGAGGCAGCTGGGCCAAATTTGAGTGACGTGACTGACAGAGGGGTAGCCAAGCCAAATCTGAGTGGCAATGCTGGTGTGGTGTGGCCAAAGTTGAATGGCTTTGCGATCCTGCACACGGAGTTGCAACACTACTCAGACTAGATCTGGCTGCCTCTTTGTCCCTGGACCCCCCCACTCTAAGTTGCCCCGCCACTGAAATCTGACTCTTGTCCCTGCTGGTTGCAGTGAAGCTTCCTCCAGCTGCTGCCTTCTCCAGTCCATGTCTCTTCATTCAGCTCTCACCTCTGGTGGCAAACACAGCACTGTTGTAGGCAGATACTGGCAGCTGCAGCCTTCAGCTTGGCTCCCAGGACCCATGTGGAACCTGAGCAGGAGCTGCAGTGACTGCCCAACCTAATGCTTGAGGCTCATGGGCCTCCTTAGCACGTAGAGCTGGAGAAAGAGCAAACCCCTAGAAAGGACACGGAAGGAGAACAGACTCGCCTCCAAAGGCTCAGTTCAAGACTGAGGACATCGGAGGCCTATTCTGTATTTTCTGAAATACAGTTTGGCAACCCTACTTTAACCCCTCCCAGTATGCAAATCTAACTTTGGGAAAAGGCTGCTGGGGTTTAGCTGTGTACTATAGAAAATGTGGTCTCATTTGGAAAATGTTATGAGAATGGTTTTGATCTATTTGGGAGACTTTGGAAGATTATGTGTAACAACAGGTTGTGCTGGCCCTTTACGGCAGGCTGTGGGCCCAGCACTGCTCTTGTCCTGGTTTTCACAGCAAAAAAAAGACATCTTAGGGGGTTTCGTTCTCAGGGTACCTGGGAATTGCAAGCTTCTCAGTAAGGAATGCTGGGAAAAGAGGCAGCATATAAGCCCCTTCCCTCTCAGTGTGTGAGAAGACCTGAAGGGCTTGGGAGTTACCTATAGGGTATCCATTGAGAAGCAGCATGCTGGGTCAGAGAGCCAAGATGGAAGTCTGGAAAGTGGTAGGGTAGGGGGGAAAGGAGCTTCCGAGACAAAAGTCATTGGAAGAGCCTGGAGACATTTTGGGAGAAGCTTGAGGAAAACATAAGGGAAGAAGCCTTTGAGGAACAGTAGGGAACCACGGGGAAAGGGAATTAAATACATACTTTGGTACAGAGTCCACAGAAGAACAGAGCTGAAGGGGGTTGAGAGAGAGAGAGAGAAAGAGAGAGAGAGAGAGATGTACCCTAGTTCTGATGGCTATAAGAAGGCTGGGAACTTCCCTTTCGCCTCCTTGGGATGACTGGTGGGAGATTGCTGTTCTATCCCAGAGAGAGAGAGAAGAAGAGTTAAGCAGGTCTGAGACTGATCTATAATGAAGGACAGGCTTGACGGCAGCCATTAATAACTTTCAGCATAATAATAGGGTGTTTTAGCTAGTGTTTTGGTGAAAATTTGAGAAAGAACAGAATTACAGAAAATGTTGGGAGGGGGAAGGAGCTTTCCTCAGGTATCTCCAGGTTATGGGTTGTTTGCTTTAAGAGGTAGGCTTTAGGGGATAGATTTTTTAAAAGCACTCTGCACACTAGGTGCTGATTAGAGCTACTCAGAAATTTTCCAGTGCAGCATTCTTCCATTGGGAAATGCAGATTCTTCAAAACTGAAGAAGTTCTCTGGGAATGTGTCAGTCTCAACAAAATTATATTTGAAACCAGCTTAGTTTCCTGCCAGTTCGCCCACCGAGCCGGCTGCTGGACTTACAGACTCCTGGCTGCTTGGTAGTCCACCTGGTGGGCTGATGGGTGCCCAGGCTCCTAACTCCTTGGCAGCATAAATGTACAGGCTCCTGGCTCCTTGGTACTGCACTGTGGCTCCTTGGCAGCCTAGGGTTCTCGACTGCAAGGCAACCTGAGAGCCCTGAGAGCCCAACACCCTGGGCTTCCCGAGCTGCCCAGCTCCTTCCCTAGTGGCTGCTCTGCTGGGGCTTCATACAGCTTGTGAATCCTCAGAAACATTAGAAAACATGGGTGGTGGGTATTATAGGTGAGAGAAGACTAAGCCTCCCCTATCCTAGGCCATGGCCTTACCCACGCTCCACCCCGAAGCCCCACCCTTCTTCCCCCTGTCCTCCTAAACTGGTGGGGGTTCAGCTTGGGCCTGCAGCCTGAATCTTGGGGCTTGGCTGGCCAGCAGCCAGGGCTGGCTTAGATGTTGGGCCAGTTCCTAAGTCAGCCCTGGGGTCAGGTTGGTGTTTGGTCTAGCTTGGGCTGGCCAGTGATCTGGGGCAGCCAGCGGCCCGGGCAAATCGGGCCAGTGCTTGGAGTTCAGGGCGGTTCAGCCAGGGCTCCTCCGGCCGCGGTGGGAGCGGGCTTGGGGCTCTGACAGGTAAGGGGAAGGAAAAAGGGCGGGGCCTCGAGTGGAAGGGTCGGGACCAGGTCCTAGCCTCCCTGAAGGGGGGTTCACCTACCAACCATGTTAGAAAAGGTCAAACCCAAATGTCATGTTGACTTTTCTGAACTGAAATTTTGCAATTCCTTCTCCACAGGAAATGTTGCTCTTTCATTCCTTTTCAGAACCATTTTTCTTTAAAGATAGAAATTCCCCACACAGGGATTCCAGTTTATGGACAGCTCTAATGTGGAGGAGATTTTGATTTTTTTTAACTTTGGCCCTGTTTGACCTGAGCTCAGGTACATAGAGAACCTCCTGCATGGCCTGTGACTCAGCACTGGTAGAGAAAGACTTCTGAAGAGAACGGAAATTGGGCCCTCACAGTGGGTGCTTTTGTGTATCAGAAAGGCAGGTGAAATATAGGTGGGCAATCAAATAGGTAGCAGCACTACCACCTTGCAGAGCAAAGCAATACTTGACTCCCTGTTACCCGTCTCAGGGCTTCACCACTCCATTCTACAGCCTCTCTCACTGTATCTTGGCTGCCCTGCATAATGATGTAAACTCATGGCCCAGCTAAGCTACTCGCAGTCCTTTTTGGTTCCCTTATTCAGGGCCGGCGACAGGGGGGTACAACGGGTACAGCTGTACCGGGCCCCGGACTTAAGGGGGGGAGCCTTAAATCTGGGGCGGGCCCGGTACGCAGCTGTACCCCCTTGTCGCCGGGCCTTTGAGTAAGGTGCGGCTCCGGGCAGCGCTCATCAGCCCCCTCCCCCGGCACCCAGCAGCCTCCCCCCACCCCCGTTTGCTTCTCCTGGCCGGGCCACGCGGCCAGAGCGCATGCGGGGGTTGGGCCCCGCGGGCGGCGGGAGACCGGCCGGGGGGGGGGGGGGGTCGCGGGCGGTGGGAGACCGGCCGGAGGGGGGGAGACCGGCCGAGGAGGGGGGGAGACCGGCCGAGGAGGGGGGCCGCGGGTGGCGGGAGACCGGGGGGGGGGGGGGGGCCCGCACAATCTGCGTACGGGGCCCCAAAATTCCTGTCGCCGGCCCTGCCCTTATTACCACATGGATCTCATTTGTTATATGTATTACTGTAGGACCTAGGAGTCCAATCATGGTCCAGGACCCCATTGTGCTAGGTGCTGCAAAAACACAGAACAAAAAGACAGCCCTGGCCTCAAAGAGGCTACAATCTAAGTATAAGTCAAGAGACAACAGATGGATACAGATGAGGGAGAACAAGGAATAAATGAGACAATATTGGCCCCATAGGCAGTGGTCTCTGTGACTTCAGCAGCTTTGCGATAAGAGAACCAAATGTCCTTCTATCCCCAATAGCATCTCTGCATAGAAGCAAGAGAATGAAGTAATAAGCCAGATCCCAAATATTGGCATTTCTGCAAATGATTGGTTTCTGTAAATATCCACACACACATGCACACACTCGAACATGTATGCTCAAACTCAAAGTAACTGTGGTCAGAGATGAGTTAAAATTAGACTAGGAAACTGCATACATAGTACTGCATATCTATAGTCCCTGACTGGTTCCTTTCCACGAGAGAGAAATATTTGGCTAGGACAACGAGGGTTAACTAAACTGACAGCGCCTTTGAGAAATTCTCAAGCCAAAGGAAGTTGAAAGGGGGGGGGGGGTGGGAAGGAGAGGAAGATATATGAATGATTAAAATATCTAAAAGGAAATCAGTAATTTTGAAACTCCAGAGCTGGAAACAATTAGAGGCTGGCTGGCAACTGTCAAGAATCAATAAAAGAAGGATGCAATTTCTAATAACTCAAAAATAAAATATGCTGATAAGTTAAGAAGAAGGCCAATCTGTTAACAATTATTGTCAGTGCCAGTGCTGCCTTGGAGGAGTTACATTTACTCTACCACCTCCAGTCGACCAATTATAACAATATGGATCCACCGTTCTCCCAGGACAGCTGCACCCACCAATCTCACTAGCGTGAAGCATCTGCTGGCATTTGTTTTTTGGAATTTATCACTCTGCTGTTTTAAATCACGTTGGGCTAAAACTTGGCTTCCTAGTTGTCTGTTCTAATGCTGATGTCTTTGCGTGTTCTGTGTGTGTTTATGTGTAATATGTCTATTTTCTGTAAAACTGCCAGCCCAGGCATAAATTCTACTCTCCCACCCTTTAACAGAAGGATTGATCACTTAAATAGCCCTGACATTTCACTTACTCATCAAAAATCATACAAGCTGGTGGGCAAGCAGAATTTGGCAAGGCTGGTATATGCATTGTGGTGGTTTAGTTCACCATTCTTACACCAGTTTTACAGGTTACACAATGGAATGTGACTCAGGCTGGCTGTGGGCACACACATCACATGTACCGGTAAGTCAGTGATATCCATGTGATTTCCTTAATTTCTGTAACCAGGTGATAAACTGCATAACCTTGTGGTAAATTGCATTTATTTTTCACCTTTTGACCTCTTCACTTGTACTCTGCCCACTAATCCATTTCTGCTGGGACTACTTCTAACATTCCAAACCTCTGAGCTGCTTTCACACAGCAAGCATTTTTTTAAAAAATGTCACAAATTGTTTCCTTCTTTCCCTTTTAAATATGGAATTCCCTTCTTTCCCCATCCCCCAAATTATGCTGATCCAGGACAGATAAATTTCAGTCCTTGACCACCGACAGTTATAAGGCTAATATCTCTAGCTCTAACCCATCAGAGCTAGAAATACCTACTTGAGAGAGCTGTGAATCCTGGCTTTCTAATGAGATAAAGCAGTCGTTGCTGCTCCAAGATATTGGATTTGAAAATCACAACACTAATGCATGGAAACGTTATTTTAAAGCAGCTGCAGAAAGGTTTTTCAAATCTAGTCAGTTTTTCTGTGGCTGCAAAGCTTGTGTATGAGAAAGATAAGGTAGGTGAGTTACTGTGTTTTGTTGGACCAGCGTCTGTTGGTGGAAGTTACAAACTTTCGAACTACACGGCACTCTTCTTCAAGTCTGGGTAATGAAGCTGAGTGTCTGAATTAAATATAAATTGGGACAGGTTGTTAAGAAGAAGGGGTAATTTATGTTGGAGGCAGTCACTTGAAATGAAGTGGTTAGTTGGGGGTTAGATTATGCATAAAGGGTTTGAAGAGGGCAATTAAGGGTAGAAGTTAGGTGGTGTGTTATAAATTGTTGTAATGAGCCATAAAACCAGTCTCCCGGTGAACTCCATGATTGTTGGTGTGTAACAGAGTCATGAATTTAAGTTCCCAGGCTTATCTTTTGAAGGTGTTTTACAGGTTTCCTTTGAGGACAAGTTTTGGAAGATCGGATATGGAGTGATCATGCCAGAACAACAGATACAAAACTTGCAGACATATTTCCACTGCTACAATGATAAATCCCCCCCAGCCCACCTTTTGAAGATTCATAGATCCTACACATGACTATCCTGACATGTGATGTACCGTGTCCAGTGCACTAAATGCCCCCAAAATAACTGTGTGTGTGAAACTACACTCTCAAATGAAAACTGATAAAACACAAAAACATTGTATCACCTTTGGGCGAACACTTTTCACAAAACAATCACTCCATAGCTGATCTTTCAATACTTGTCCTCAGTGGAAACCTGCACAACACCTTCAAAAGGTGAGCCTAGGAACTTCAATTCATAACTACTAGGCCCTAAAAAACCCAGACTTCACAGGACAGTCATCTGATGCTGAGCTAATTACAGGAGTGTGGTTTTATTTTGTACCATAGTGGTGGAAAAATACAACTAATAATTCTTTGTACTTCTATGGTGCTTTTCTATGGTGAAACCTCAGGCTGCTTGCCTTGGTGAAGGCCCATAAAGGTACTGGGGCTGCAGAGGTGCAGCCCAGAAATAGGCAGAGGCAGCAGGTCCTAATTCCTTGCCACTGATGAGTGGCCATTACAGACTGCCATTTGCCCTAGTGAGCGGGGGCTAGATGACAACTGGCAGTAGCCACTGAGGCAAGGTAGGGTCACAGTGGTGAGTCTTCGCTACACCCCTATATGGCTTTGCTCAAGTCCTTAACAAAATAATGCCAGAATGGTGTTCCGGTGTGTTCTGGCCAATTTCAAGCCGTGGTTTGATCCAAAGACCATGAAACTCAGGTGAAAAACTCTCAATGATGTCAGTGAGCTTTGGGTCAGGCTGCATAGTTCCGAATTTTCACTTTGTAATTTAAGTTAATTTTCCTGTTAGAACCAATGGAGCAGAATCTGATCTCACTAATTTTTTTTAAATCCAGACTAATTCTGCTGAAGTCAGTGGAAATATATTAAGAGGAGGAAATCAGGCTGGGGTGTGTTTTTGTAGATCTGTTGCATATTACTCTTTCAGTCAATATCTGTATCAACCAATAAGGAATTCAGTTATATCTAATTTATTAAAGGCCACTCTGCATGGATTGATAAAAGGAAGATCATGTGTGATAATTTTGCTTGAATTCTTGAGGGTATATTACTTAATTGGTGGTAGACAAGATTTATCTGGATTTCAGGAATGCATTTAGTCCTGTGCCACACGACAGCTGGAATCTTAGTAAATCTGAAAGTATTTCAGGAAGTTTAGGGCAGAGATTGTTGAAAGAAACAGGTTAACAGTGGAGCCGGGCAAGAAGAAGAATGGTCAAAGAGTGAGATATTGCAGATTACAAACAACAAGGTGAATTCTTAGAGCACTTCATTTTCTAAAACTATGGCATTGAGAACACTGTACTTTGAAAACCAGTTACATAGGTACAATGGGGAAAGGGACACTAAATACAGAGGGGAAAAAAGACCCAATGAGAGATAGGTGTTAAATAATTTAAGCAGATCAGAGAGTGGAAGAACCCAGAGGTACTTTACAGGTTTGCAAATTTGGGGCTCAGTCATGAGCCCTCTTTGGTGCCTGTAAAGTGGAGTAAGAAGGTAAAAGGAATCCTGTTACTCCCTGCATGGGTGACTTCCACCAGAGCCAAGATAGGGAGAAGAGAAGCTGTTGCTGGGCTTATGAGCTCTTCCCTCAAATGTACAAATGGACCTTTGAGCTGGGCCAAATGAGAGAAGATGCACTAGAAGAAAAGCTGGTGGAGCTTCATAAGGGAAGTATCGGGTTGTGGTTCAGTCACAGTCTGGTTCATGGCCTGCTGCTGGGGCAGCAATGCTATGCACTGCCCTTATTTGGGCTGGATTGTAAGGTTACAATCCAGCTCTCGCTGGTCTTTTTATTCCCTTTTTAATCTTCCCATAAGGAAAAATCCAACATTATTTTTAGAGCTGCTTAAATTATTTGTTATTATGAATGATTTGTCCAATGAATTTTGGCCTATTCCGTACATGAGTCATTCACAGACTTATTTCTGTGACTGTATTTGTTATTCATAAATAATAACTGAATAGTTTAGTCAAAGACACTTCAGTCTCTGGAGCTGTTCCCAGTCTTGTGACTTTTCACTGTTTAGTCATGGGGTGTCACTGGCCACCTAAATTAAGTAGGATCATTCTCCCTGATTAGTAATAGAACTTTTTGAACTGTGACTATCAATAACACTTTTTCAGTGGGGAAAAAAATGGGAGGACAAGTATTTATGCTAAAATTTGTTAATCTTTGGCTCCAGGTGTTTTCATGAATAAACTCTTGGTCATCTAAATAATTACAAATTCCACAAATAATAGCAGAGAACTCTGCACATTTAGTCACATAAATATGAAAAGATCTTTTTGTACTATTCAGCTAGCTCTATTCATTAGCTCAATTAGTCTGACCTTGTACGGCTGTTCTTATGTTCTCTGGTTATTTTTATGGTGATTCAGTTTTAAAAAACTGCTGTACCAGAAGGAAAGCCCATGATATGTTAACAAGGAAGAAAGTCATGAAAGGAAACTTTCTTGCTGTTTGTTCTTGTAGCTAGACTCATGATTCCAAGGAAACTTGGCTTTGTATGTTGAGGGATACAAAAGAGTATCAGTGAAGAGCCCGATTTTTCTCTCACCTGTATAAACCGGGGTGTAACATCTTCAAAGTGATTGCAAATCCTATGGTTCAATTATAAATCATGAAATAACAAAATATAAAATTTACATCAGAGCTATGATTTCCTTGTTTAGTTTTTGTAGGTTTTTGTCATGTTGGGGTAGGATTTGGTTTATTTTACATTGTATTAATCGCTTCTCGGTTTCATAGCCCAGAAAGCATTATCTACTATGTGGTACACAGCAAGGATGTGAAAGAAAAGATAACAGGAAGGGATTCACATAAACAATGGGAGGGGGACGGAAAGATGGGGAGAGTATGGAATGATAAAGAGGCGTGTAGAGTGCAGAGGAGAATGAGGCTGACATGAAGAGACTTCAGGGGGGAAATGGGGAGGAGGGTGATTGAAGCAAACAGCCAATCAGCAGAAAGGAAAGAATATTCAGAGCAAAACGCTGTAGAAAGCAGCTTGACATTATCAGTGTCTGAAGGTTCCAAGGATCTGCTCCTCTGACTTGAGTCTTGGCTTGGCTCCATCTTGTGTTTCTTCCTTTCCCCATGCGCACATGAGTGGGGTGGGAGAGAGAGAGGCTGGTGCTTAGCACCCACTAGCAACCAGATCTCTCCCCCCCCCCAGTGCCTTCCACCCACCATAATCAGCTTTTCTGCGATGTGCAGGAGGCGCTGGGAGGGGGATGGGGGGAGATGAGCGGGGACAGGACATGCTCAAAGGAGGGGTTGGAACTGGGAAGAGCAGGGGTGGGACAAAGCAGGGTGGGGCCTTGGGGGAAGGGGTGGAGTGGGGATGGGGCATGAGGCTGAGCAGAGGTTGAGCAGCCCTGGGGAAAGGAGGAAGCTGGTACCTATGGATGTGAGTGCTCTGGTTGGGGGTGGGGAGTGTGCCCCCTGAATATTTTTGGGTAACATCTTTTCACTCTTGCTTCCCTTCCCCGCTTTCCCCTGTGTTGCAGAACCTGCTTCAATAGAATAGGACTAAAAATGCTTAAAACTGCTTTTCTCTAAAATGTGTACAAATACAGAATTCAGTCGGGTGTGGTATTATGGCCATGTTGTTTTATTGGTACTCGGACATTATATCACACCAACTCATCATGTAACACACATCTAGAGGGTGTATGTATGTGTGACATGCACACAATTAAGTTAAACTACCCAAACATAAAGATATGGAAGCTAAAATTGGGGAAGGAGCCTCCATTAACTTTTCCTTGCATAGCACTCAGTCCATTTGCAACCACACCCACTGATAGCTTTAGAGACTTACTTGTGTATACTGTACACAGAGTTGCTTTTTGCAAGAATATACCCTTTGGAGTAGTTCTAGGCTACCATTGTCATAATTACAAAGTACAATCCTTAAATGCTGAATAATGCCAGTTTCTGTACCTTTTAAAGGCCATCTCTTTGATTACAAGAGGCCCAAAGACATCAATTAGAGCAAGAGATTTCTAATACCCTCAGGCAAGACTTCAGTTAAAACCCTTGCAAAAGGGTTTTAAATTAAGCCCTTTAAAAGCCACACCTTCAGCACACTCAAGGCATAGCTTTCAAGACAAACCCATTATTTTCCATAGAGTGCTAGAAAAGAGAGACTAAGTTAAGGTCATTTTCTGGACCTACTATTTCAATTTGATTTAGGAGATTCTTTTTCTTTGCTTTAAAACTCAGTATAGTTTTTAACATGCTAAGGGCAAGATTTCTTTAAGTTTATGCACATGTATGTACTCTGGTTTTACATGCAGCCACAGTAATCATCCATGAATATGAGCAGATAAGTGTGTAACTGAGTATAACACACTCGGGCTGTCAGCATCACTGCAGCAGGGCTCTAGCTGTGAGCCCTTTGCAAGGCTGACTGCCACCAGGTGATGTAAGCAACATAGTGTCGACGCTGACACTGCATCACCCTAATTACATCAGCCTAAGCATTGTGCCTCTTGTGAAGGTGGAGTTATTAAGTTGATGTAGTGGGCCACTTACACTGGTGGGGGCTACATGCACACATAATTAGGTTGACTTAAGCTGCCTTACGTCAACCTAACTCTGTAGTGTAGACCAGGCCTTAAATGTAGTTATAAAAATCTGCCTTTGTTTTTCTGTTTTCTGCTTCAGAGACTGAAATCTTTCAATCACATTAAAATAATTCTTAAGATCTGGCCAAAAAAAAATAAATCTGAAACTTTCTATCTTAAATTGGAATTACAATGGTTATCATATGAAGGACATACATCTGTCTCCATCTTCAAAGAGCAGTAAAGGCACTAATGTTAATATTCACAACAGCCAGGTGAGGTAGCATAATAAGTATTAATAGAGCATGTGGGTGGTGAGACAAAGGCAGCTGGGAGTCTAAGGAGTTGGCCAGATGAGTGTGCCAGTGAAGGGCGGCAGGGAGGTAGGGTTGTGTGCTTTTGGTTTCCTTAACTTGCAGGTACATGACAAGGAAGAACCTGCCATTGGGAGGAAAACTGCATGTTGCCAACACCACTTCTTACCCTTTCCCTGCCTGCACATGTGTCGCCCTCCGCTAGACAGGCATCCTGATGCTGGAGGCTTCCACCCAGACCCTAGTTTGGACTTGTTGGGAATGTGGTTTGAATATTCTCACCAATGAAAGGCAGGCCGGGGGAACCACCAGGTATTAGAGGTGTCTCTTGGTGGAGTCCCTCAGGAAGCAGATAACAGAGCTGCAGGAGGAAGTGGTTGTCTGCGTAGCATCTGGGAACTTGAGGATTTAATCAACAGGATGCACATGTAGACATCAGGGATGGGGGATGCAAGCCAACTCCAGATGACTACAGTAGCACAGAGGAGGAAGAAGAACTGGCTACTTTATGGGGAGGAGACTGGCTGCTGGCCACCTCAGATAGTAAACAGTGCTCCATCCTCCACCCAGATCCCCCATCCATCGAGGTGAGAAACTGGTATGCTGTACTGGGAACAGGAGGTGAGGAGCAGACCCCAGTGGCTCAGAGGAGGATCCACCTTGCCCAAGAGGAGGAGATGAAGAGTGCTGGTGGTCAGGGTCTACTTCTTAGGGGAATGGAGGCCTCCATTGGCCAACCTAACATGATGTCCTGAAAGGTGTGTTGCCTGCCTGGAGCCAGAGTCTGAGACATTACGGAAAGGTTCTCAAAGCTCATCTGTCTCTCTGATCACTCCTCCATGCTGCTTATCTCTGTGGGCACTAATGATACTGTCAGGTCTGACCCTGAGCAGATCAGAAGTGACTCCAGGGCTCTGAGAGCAAGGGCAAAGGAGTCAGGTGTATCAGTGATGTTCTCATCCATCCTCCCAGTTGAGGGTGAGGGCCCAAGCAGGGACATGTGCATCCATGACTGTGCCGATAGTGTCAACAGAAGGGCTTTGGTTCCTTGATCATGAGATACTGTCCTGGAAAGAAGGTCTGGGGAGAGAAGGAGTCAATCTGACCGAGAAGGGGAAGAAAATCTTTGCACACCTACTCACCGACTTAGTGAGGAGGGTTTTAAACTAGGTTCAGAAGGGGCACGCAGGTAAGTATAAAGAAGGTGACCTCAACAGTGGGTTAGATGTTGGGGGTCAGGGAAGGAAAATTACAGGAGGGTCACAGGAGCAACAAACCAGTCCATCTGGTTCAGCTTTTACATGGTCAAGACCAGTCTTCAGGTGAAACAGTTTGAAGTCTTCAGTTGGGAAGCACAGCTAAGGGTCCATATTGGGTTTCTTACAAATAATAAAGGACTGTATACGTTTTATCTATTTCCTTAATGGCTGTCATTCTCATGCAGAATTATACAGCCTCTCATTTTTCCTATAAGTCCTTACTCACCCTCCCATTAGCATTTTCCACACCGCTGGCCACACACACACTTTGCAAAGGGTGTTCCTCTGCATAAACATGCTCATCTGAGTAAATATTTATCAGACAGCAGTATAAATACAGAACTATCATCACACCCTTCCTAGGCACATTCTTTTCACTTCTCTTGTGGTGAGCATCTGTGGTTGGCTGGCAAGACAATTGCTTGAAATGTGGGAAGTTTTCTGGCTCAGTGCATCTTGTAATTGTTTCTTCATACACACTTTTCTGAGTTTGTCCCAATCTTTATATGATTGCGGTATGTTCCTCACGTTTCTTGGAGGCTAATGTGCCAAATTCAGTCATGGTGCATATAAGTGCAATTCTACTGAAGTCAGACTGAAGACTATGGCTTCTCTTTCATATTGGGGATCCATGCTGTTTAGAAACTACTACGGTCAGGCTCTTATTTGCAGGTGAAATACCTTCCTTTTGATACCCTCTGGATTATCTTGCAGAGGCCCAACACAAGCACTGCAGCCATAGAAGGCCAAATTCTTTGCTTTCCTCCTAACACACAGTTCGGGTAACACACCTCTTTTCTATAGTGAAAGCTATAGAACACCAGTTCAGCTGGTGGTTGAAAGCTACCTCAGCAGCTTGTACAAGATCAACAAGCTTCTTCTTTAAATACCCACTCTGGATGTGCGCACACGTGTATGTTCTTTCTTATTAAAATCTCAACTTCCCAACCCAGTGCTAAAGATGCTGGTTTTTCACGCAATTTAGCCTCACCAAAAAATCTAGATAGGCTCAAGCTACAAAATCTAGTTTGTGGGGAAGGATCATGCTTCAATCCTTTCTGAAGATAAGGGCTATTTGCAAGATTTGGATCCAGGTCCAGGTCTCTCCTTACAAGCCTCTGTGCAGCATTATTCAGGGCAGGAGACTGACACTTCCATCAAGTCAGGCCATCGTCTATTTCCTTTCTTACTAGTTTCTGTCCAAGGCAGCTACCTGTGATTATTCCCACTTGAAGTGTTCAAGGCAAATGGCAGGTTTTCTCACAGCAGAGTAGATTTTACTGGCAAGTTATGGAAATCAAAAGAATAAATAAAAGGTAAGAATAATAGTATAAGTTGAGACGCTCAAGGCTAACATTAAGCATGGATACATATTACCTGGGGCATGACAGTCATTTTTTCCTCTCCTGCTGACACAGCACTGTCTATACTGCCGCTTTTGTCAGTGAAACCTATGTAGGTTTCTCCCCACCCCCCCCGACTGACAAAAGTGTCAGTGTAGACAAAGCTTTAAGCAAGACAATTACCTCCTGTGCCTTACACGTCACCCCTGTTAATACACCTGTGAGCTGGTGCCCCAGTGAGTCAGTGCACCTTTTTGCTCAGCTAGGTTGTTGGGCAGAGTCTGCTTGAATCAATGGGGTGGTCAGTCTGCCCTTCTCCTCTGAGTCTCTATAGTTCTATTCTGGAGACAAGGACATTAATTTCTGTCCAACTGGAGTGTACAGACTTTTCCTTATGTTTGGCAGGGGTTGCATTTGGCTTTCCTAATTATACTTTTACACTGACTTGCCAGAGTTTATGCTCCTTTCTATTTTCCTCAGTAGGCTTTGACTGCCAATTTTTGTCTCTAATCACCTCTTCTGCTCTGGTTAGCCATGGTGGCTTTTTTTTTTTTTTGGTCCTCTTAATTTTTTTAAAAAATTGAAATATACATTTAGTATGGGATGGTGTTTTTTTAAAGTTTCCATGCAGCTTGCAGGCACTTCACTCTTGTGACTCTTCCTTTCAATATCTGTTTGACTAGCCTCCTCATTTTTGTGTAGTTCCTTTCCTTGAAGTTAAATGCTAATGTGGTAGGTTTCTTTGGTATTCCTCTCCCTCCCCACCCCCCCAGATGTTAAATTGAATCACATTGTGGTCACTATTACTGAATGGTTCAGCTATATTCACCTTTTGGACCACAGCCTGTGCACCAGTGAGGATTAAATCAAGAATTGCCTCTCCTGTTGTGGATTTCAGGACTAGCCGTTCCAAGAAGCAGTCACTAATATCTACAAATTTTATCTCTGCATCCCTTCCTAACATGTTCCCCATCAATATGATGATAGTTGAAATCCCCCATTGTTGTTAGGGTTTCTGGTTTTTTAGGATCTCTTATCTTCCTGAGCATTTCACATGTCACCATCTTGGTGAAGTGGTCAGTAGTGTATTCCTACTGCCACACTCTTGTTGTTCAAGCATGGAATTTCTGTCCATAGATTTTATGGTATGCTTGATTCATTCAAATTTTTTCCTATATTTGATTCTATCCTTTCTTTCACATATAATGCCACTCCCCCACCAACATGACCTACTCTGTCATGCCTATAAATTTTGTACCCTGGTATTACCGTGTCCCATTGGTTATCATCGTTCCACCAGGTTTCTGTGATGCCTATTATATCCATGTCTTCATTTAATCTCAGCCCTCAAGTTCACCCATTTTAGTATTTAGACTTCTTCCTTTGCAAACAAGTCCTTATAAAATTGATCAGTATTAAGTTATCTGCCTTTGTGTGATGTAATTGAATGGGACTCTTTTGTTTGACTGTTTCTCTTCAGATTTTACCTGTACTTTATCAATGTCTATCCTCTCCTCTTTACTTGGATATAGAATATCTCCTTTAATAAATCCTCCCCCAAGGGTTGCCTCTTTCAAAACCCTGTCCTCCTCCACATCTGTTGGCTTTCTCCCAACCCTTAGTTTAAAAACTCTTTACAACCTTTTTAATTTCACATGCTAGCAATCTGGTTCTGTTTTGATTTAGGCGGATCCCATCCTTCCTGGATAGGCTCATCTTATGAAATTAATAGACAGCAGGATTAAAACAAACATAAGGAAGTACTTCTTCACAAAACACACAAATCAACCAGTGGAACTCATTGCCGGTGTGTGGGGGTGAGATATTGTGAAGGCCAAAATTATAACTGGGTTCAAAAAAGAATTAGATAAGTTTATGGAGGATAGGTCCATCAATGGCTATTAGCTAAGGTGGTCAGGATGCAATCCCGTGCTCTAGGTGTCCTAAAGCATCTGACTGCCAGAAGCTGGGATAGGGGCAGATCATTGGTAACTACACTCTGAGTAGTCTTTCAACCAGTTTTGCACCCACCTTATACTAATTTTATCTAGATCATATTTTCCTATATATGTCACATCTACATATATGTCACTTCTACAACCTCCCCTTATCCATTAGGCCAATAACCCTGTCAAAGAAGGAAATTAAGTTGGTTTGGCATGATTTGTTACTAACAGATCCTATCTGGCTATTACTTATAACCCTATTATCCTGTAGGTGCTTACAAATTGATTGTTTCATAATTTGTTCCAGCATCTTTCCAGGTATCAAAGTTAGGTTGACTGGTCTTTAATTCTCCAGGTCATTTTTGTTCCCTTTTTTAAAGATAGGTCTACGTTAGCCCTTCTCTAGTCCTCTGGGATCTCACCTGTCATCCATGAGTTCTCAAAGATCATTGCTAATATTTCCACAGTTGCTTCAACTAATTTCTTAAGTGCCCTTCATTGCTTTAAGACCTTTGACAGCTTTCCAGATTATAACTCTTTGAGCTGGGCCTTCAATTAGAAAATATTATGTTTTCTTTTCAGACTAAGATTATACCATAACTGTATCCTCAATGGTGAAACATCTCTTTGATAGGAACCAGGAAGGTAATACATAACCGGGAAATTTTAGGAGCATGTTCACTTATGTGTTGAGCATTAAATCATACATTATTTGTCATTATTATTATTGTTATTATTAGCTGTCATGTAGTCCATTAGAAAATGTTTTGTTGTGCCAGATGTATGCTGCCCACCTTCCTCAGGCCAAGTAGATATGCCAAATAACATGCCCGGGAACAACCATTTTTTGTATCCCACTTTTATGGGTACCAGTAACAGTCAATCCTGCAATACTCCTTAGATTTACATCACTTATGTATATCATGAACAGGCAGATACCAGTGCAAAGGTAGGCCTCATAGTCAAATTAACTGATCTATCCATAGCCTCCCAACATCCTTATCTTATGACATATCTGCAGTTCATAAGTTCTGGTGAGCCCACTTCTACACTGAATAAATCTTCAGTGCTGTGAGTAACATTATTACTAATGCATGATGGTCCTGTTTAATGTAGCCAATGTTGCGTGTCTGACTTTTAAAGATGAGTTTGGATGTTTTCCAGGTTACATATATATGTCTCCTTAAAATACACCTCAGAGGATGAAGCTGACCAGAGAATCTGTGAAAATGCTAAATTTATTAAGAGTGGGTTGACTACTCTCTCTAGTTATGTGAAACATTTATGGATGATCCCTCAAGAATCTGGCTGCTGGTTGGATGATTAACAAATGCTAGCAGACAAATCTATGTTCCAGATACTCTTGTAGTTATGCATGTTTAAGCAGAGTCTGAATGAGCTCTTCCACTGTCATCACTAGATGTCAGGGAAGAGGACTTCAGGAGCTGATCTCGTTTGCATGGGCACACCCATCTTGCTTAGGTGCTCAGTATGATGGGATTGCTTGCCCAAATGATAACTTTTGGTTGGTGTTGGATTCCCAGTCTCCTTGTTGTTGGGGAAGGAATAATAAAGGGTTGTTATCCTTGTGGTGTGAATCAAGGGCAGCAGAACTGTGCTTGGCATACCCTGATTAAGGAACTCACCCTTAAGTAAATGCCACTTGCCAAGCAGTGTACATGGGTTCCAAAGCCCTGTGAGTTAAGAGAAGGTGGAGATAGGTACTTGTACTTGCTGATGTTGGCCCTGTGTAAGGGCGCCAGATAGCATTTGGTCCCCACACTCCACTGTCTATAAAATTAATTTAGATTCAATTGAAAGTCTTGTTACACAGGGATTGAGAATAAGACAGAGAATATTTTATTACCCTTATATAAATCCATGGTGTGCCCAATCAAACTGTAGAATATTGACCCTAATTTGTCAAGCAAAACAGCAATATAAATCAGCTGAATACCAGAATGAAGATCAAATACAGATTGGTACTGTGAAGTAGTAACCTGGTTGGGAAATATCTCCTTGTATGTTAGTTTTAAATATTGGAATCATGGTGGTGAGGGAGGGGGGATAACTACAGTACAGAAATAAATGTAGAGCTAAAATGAAAACCAAGAGAACACTAGTCACTGTTCAAGTTAATTAAAACTTCATCTTAATACAATAGTCAAGAACAAGGACAGATTGAACTCTGTAAGGAAAATTTTCACTAGATAATGACAACAACAAAACCTTAATCCTGATTCTCCTCTTACTTACTGCATTGACTTCAGGGGAGTAACCCCTTATTTGCACTACTGTTAAGTGAGAGTAGAATCAAGCCACTTCCTTTAAGGGCAAAAAGAGGGTTTCTGTCCCGTGTTAAGAGATTGTATTTCAAATTTCAGATCCAATAGATTTTCTTGGCTAACTAAAGATAATTTATCACTGGAACTGTTGTTAAACCCATAAATGTTGGGAGTGTTATCACAAGGCTCTGCTATATTAGATTTACAGAGTACTGGCCTTGACTAATAGGCATACAAGATTCTGACTAGTTAAATAAGACCATATATTTTCTAGTAGTTAAACACAGACACTTCGCAAACTGCAACTGTTGGATGTAGATCTTAGCAGCTTCACCAATCTCCCAATCTTTTGTCTTTTCATCAGAACAGCCACTGTTCATTTTAAAATATTCCGCAAAGGCACAGAACATCATAAAGAGAAGTTCATAAAGGCGTTGGGTAATATTTTTTCACCTGTAAAACATGAAAAGTACCAAAGTTCACATTATATTAGGGTGCAGCCTGTTTCTTTATGACATTCTTTCTGTAATTTAAACATAATGTATGTGCCAGGTGTTTCTTGTTTTGAAAAAAAAAATTATGTAACTTGAACAGTATTAATAACTAGAGCTCAATGCAGAGCTGCCTCTATACAGCTTTAACATAGACTCTCTATGGCTTTGCCAATAGTTTCAAGTTTGTTTTAAAGAACAAATGTACAGTGTGTCTACAGGAGCATATCATGCCAGTGTTTATTCTCCTCTTTAAGGGCATTCTTCCTGGACGATAAGTGTCTAATGGAGATGGTCACTCATGCACAGGAGTAAAGCAGACATTTTAATTTAACTTTGATTTCCCTTAAATGAAGCTAGCTAAATTTACTGAAATTAACAAAGGATTAAGCCTTGTACTGGAACTCTGCTTAATACACCAAAGGGAGGTTTGGTATTCTAACACAGTAGCTCTATATAGGCACTGAGGGGCAGATTTTTAAAAGTATATAGTCACTCAGTGGGATTTTCAAAGCATCTGGACACCTAACACTCTTTTAAAAGAATGTGTGGTAAGCACCCTGGTGCTTTTGAAAATCTCACTAGGCACCTTATCGTTTGTAAAAGTCTATCTCTAGACCTATGGGACATTGAAGTACCCAGATAACCAAGACCTTGTTGGCCTCTGGCTCTACAAAGTCTGTTCGCTTCTATAGAGCCATAGAGTTTAAGGCAAGTAGAGACCAGCAGAACATCTAGTCCAGGGGTTCTCAAGCTGGGGGTCAGGATCCCTTGGGGGTCATGAGGTAATTACGTGAGGGGTCATGGGTTGTAAGCCTCCACCCCAAACCTCGTTTTGCCTCCAGCATTTATAATGGTGTTAAATATATTTTTTTAAATTATAAATGGTGTTAGGTGCCAAGATGTGTTTAATTTATAAGTGTGGGGGAGGGGGGGGTTGCACTCAGAGCTTTGCTATGTGAAAGGGGTTACCAGTAGGGTGACCAGATGTCCTGATTTTATAAGGACAGTCCCAATTTTGGGGTCTTTTTCTTATATAGGGCCCTATCACACTCCACCCCTTCCTGATTCTTCACACTTGCTATCTGGTCACCCTAGTACTAGTACAACAGTTTGAGAATCACTGATCTAGTCTGACATCCTGTATATCACAGGCCACCACTGCCCAGCACCTGCACGCTAACCAAATAACTGAACTTTACTTTTGAAGGACCACATTCTTCCCCATGTGGGAGACTTTTCTTGATTTCAATGGGCACGGGGTCAAGCCTCTTGATTGATATTTAATTATCAAGTCTATAGTGCCATATGCAACTTCTAAAAGGTGTCCTATTTATTAAGTAAATAAAATATTAGTCTCCACACATCCATAAGATAATTTCATAAAGTCAACGTGTGTTCTTCCCTCCATTCCAGCACTGAGCATTGCATGGCAAGACAGGGGTCTGGCCCTGTGTGCCCTCTTCTCTTTCCCCACTCCACTCCACCAAAGCTATGCACAGTCTAGCCTTTTAGATCTGTATGTGAATGGATGGTCTGAGGAATATTTGGATCACTGTAGCAAAGGGATTATTAATACATGAGAAATTTTTGGCACTTCTTCCCAGCTTGGAGGTACAAGGTCTATTTTCATGCTAAAATTTTCAAAATGCTCAAAGAATCAGTGTAAAGTAGCAGTAGCCTATGAACCATTCACCCTTACATAGTAAAAGGTTCTTCAGTGCACAGGGAAAAAAGGCATGTGAGTTCATATTGACCCAGTGTGGGGGATTGATGAGAAGTGCAGGATAAGCTGCCCCGGTCATATTTGCAGAAATGATCTTGATGCCATTCCTTTCCGGAAACTGTTCAGTGAATACAATTTTACTGACACAAATGTTCATGAAATAATAAAATGAGTTCTCAGCACCAGCAAAGAGAATTCATGTTCTTCGTTCAAATACATTTTGGTAAATATTTCTCATACAATTTATCATGCTCCACCCACAACCCTGAAATTACAGTTCATTTACAAAATGGCACCACCACCAACACATTTTCAAAAAAATACCAAGCTGGGGCACATTGGTTCAGTACTGACTTGGTACTGGTGCAGTGCCTTGGGCCTGCTCCAAAGCATATTGAAGTCAAAAATTCCCATTGACTTCCTTGGACCATGGTTCCAAAGGGTCCTATTCAATAAAACAGGTTGAGTGTTGACACAGATGGTACGTCTACAGTACGAAATTAGGCTGATTGTCTTGAAGTCGATTTGTGGAAACAGATTGTATAAGTTGAATACGTGCATCCCCAGTAAGCACATTAAGTTGGCAGAGTTCGTCTGCAGCATCATGGCAAGGGTCGACATTCCGAGCGGTGCACTGTGGGTAGTTATCCCACAGTTCCCGCAGTCCCCTCCAGATGCCATTCCGAGCGGTGCACTGTGGGTAGCTATCGAATCCCCGTCAGATGCCATAGCTGCAACCCTGCCATCATGATCTGCATGCTCTGCTGCTGGATCTCCCATCCTGAGCTCCTGGAAACTAGCTGCAGATTGTACAATAGGCCTGAAAGCCGCCCTCGTTATATATATGACTTTTAACCGTCTTCGAAGCATCAATGCAATATTCCTTTGCTTGCTCCGCCATTTCCACTGCTGCAACTCTGCCATCCATTAACAAGCTCCATGATGCCCCCTCCCTCCATGAAAGCAACGGCACACAATCATTTCATGCCCTTTTCCATGGAATACTCTCGCTGACCCCATAGCACTGCAAGCATGGAGACCACTCAGATCACAGCAGCAGTTATAGCTATTGTAAACACCTCGCACATTGTCATGCACTTTAGCTGGAACCTGCAAAACAAGGCGAGGTGGTCACGGGAGCATGGTGATGAGAGTGATGAGGACGTGGACACAGACTTCTCTCCAAGCATGGGCCCTGCCAATTTGGACGATTTGGTGACAGTGTGGCAGGCTCATGCCACAGAACGCCGATTCTAGGCCTGGGAAACAAGCACAGACTGCTGGGACTACATAGTGTTGCAGGTGTGGGATGAGTCCCAGTGGCTCCGAAAATTTGCATGCATAAAGGCACTTTCATGGAACTCTGAGACTTGCTTTCCCCTGCCCTGAAGTACAACAATACCAAAATGAGAGCAGTTGAGCAGTGACTGGCGATAGCCCTGTGGAAGCTTGCAACGCCAGACAGCTACCGATCAGTGGGAAATCAATTTGGAGTGCGAAAATCTACTGTGGGGGCTGCTGTGATGCAAGTAGCCAACGCATTGTTGACCGGTTGCTATTGATGGTAGCGACTCTGGGAAATGTGCAGACCATTGTGGATGGCTTTAATGCGCTGGGGTTCCCTAACTGTGGCGGGACTATAGATGGAATGCATATTCCTATCCTGGCACCAGACCAACGGTGCAGTCAGTATGTAAACCACAAGGGGTACTTTTCAATGGTCCTGCAAGTGCTGGTTGATCACAAGGGATGTTTCACCAGCATCAACGTGGGATGGGAAGGGTTCATGATGCTTGCGTCTTCAGGAGCTCTAGTCTTTTTAAACAGCTGCAGGAAGGGACTTTCTTTCCCAGGCCAGAAAATTACTGTGGGGGGTGTTGAAATGCCGATCGTTATCCTTGGGAACCCAGCCTACCCCTTAATACCCTGGTTCATGAAGCCATACACAGGCACCCTGGACAGTAGTAAGGAGCAGTTCAACTATAGGCTGAGCAAGTGCAGAATGGTGGTAGAGTGCGCATTTGGCCGTTTAAAAGCTCGCTGACAAAGTTGACTGACTCCTTCAGACCTCAGCGAAAATAATATTCCCATTGTTATTGCCGCGTGCTCCACAATCTCAGAGTAAGGGGGAGACTTTTATGGAAGGATGAGAGGTTGAGGCAAATCGCCTGTCCGCTGATTATGAGCAGCCAGACACCAGGGTGAATAGAGGAGCACAGCAGGATGCAGTGCGCATCAGAGAAGCCTTGAAAACCAGGTTCATAACTGGCCAGGCTACAGTGTGAAAGTTACATTTGTTTCTCCTTGATGGAAACCCGCCCTCTTGGTCCACTCCACTTTAAGCCTATCGCCCTCCCCGCACTGCCCTCTCCCCCTTGATCACCGCTTGCAGAGGCAATAAAGTCATTGTTGTTTCAAAATCATGCATTCTTTATTAATTCATTACACAAATAGGGGGACAACTGCAAAGATAGCCCGGGAGGGGTGGGTGAGGAGGGAAGCACCAGGTGGGGTGGTGGATGAGGGGAGGACAAGGCCACACTGCATTTCAAAACTTTGAAAATGCCAGCCTTCTGTTGCTTGTGCTGTCCTCTGGGGTGGAGTGGCTGGGTGCCCGGAGCCGCCCCCTCTGCGTTCTTGGGAGTCTGGGTGAGGAGGTTATGGAACTTGGGGAGGAGGGGGGCAGTTACACAGGGGCTGCATTGGCTGTCTGTGCTCCTGCTGCCTTTCCTGCAGCTCTACCAGATGCCAGAGCATGTCAGTTTGATCCCCCAGTAGCTGCAGCATTGCATCCTGCCTCCTCTCATCGCGTTCCCACCACCTCTCCTCTCCATCGTCCCTCCTGTCCTCACGTTCAGTTACCACTTTCCTGTACTGTATTATTGTTTGTCTCCATGCCGTCTGCTGAGCTCTTTCAGTGCGGGAGGACTGCATGCGCTCAGAGAACATTTCATCGCGCGTGTGGTTTTTTTTGCCTTTTTATCACCACTAGCCTCTGTGATGGAGATGATATGAAGACCGGTTGAAACATTTGCAGCTGTGGGAGGAAATAAAGGGAGACTAGTATATAAAAAGATACATTTAACAGAACAATGGGTATAGTCTTTCATTGTAAACCAAAGTATTCACATCACATAGCACGTATGCTTTCGGTACAAGATCACGTTTTGCATCTTATATTGAGTGCCTGCGGCTTTGGTGTTAGAGATTACACACGCAGAGCCAGGCAACAGAATTCGGCTTGCAGGCGGCCAGGGTGAGCCATACTCTTTTGGCTTCTTCAAGTTTCATAACAGCAGCACTCTCCTTTCCCATTTCTCTGGGATGATTGCCTCTTCCCTCTCCACACCGCGTGACTGGTATCAGGGAAGATCCCTGTTAGCCGAACATGAACAGCTGAGCATGAGAGCCTCCCCCCAACCCTCTGCCATTCGGATAACTGCGGGGAGGATTTCTTCAGCTACAGGAAAACAGCCCAGAGCAAACTTCAACTTTGATAACTTTCATAACAGTAGCGCTCTCCTTTCCCATACCAAGCAAAGCTCATTGAGTTGGCCATTGAAAACGAGGTGTTGCGGAAACGCAACAACCCCCCCGCCCATACACACTTTTCTGGGATGATCGCCTCTCCCCTCCCCCCACCGCATGGCTGGTATCAGGGAAGATCCCTGCTAGGTAGCCAAAAGCGAACAGCTCAGTGGGAGGGTCCCCCCCCCCCCAATCCTCCGCCACTTGGGTAACTGTGGGGAGGATTTATTTTCAGGAAAACAGCCCAGTAGGAACGGTCAACTCTGAATGTCCCCTTACTTACATTCCCGTATTTCAAACAGGTCACCATGAATGATAGCACTCTGCTGAAGATAACACAGAGAGATAAAGAACGGATGTTGCTGGAATGCCAGCAAACACCGAGCCCATAAGCTGCCAGGCTTTGTTATGCGATGATACCAGACTACTTGCTACTGGCCTGGCCTGGTAAAGTGTCCTGGTAAAGAGGTAAAGGAATAAGGCTGCTCTCCCCATAAACCTTCTGCAAAGGCTTTTAGTAATCAATAAAAAAAAGGTTGCTTTAAAACCATGTCTTATATTTACCAAGGGACACTCACCAGAAGTGCCTTCGCCAGCTTCTCCATCCGGGATTCCACCTTGGGAGGGTTGGGAAGGTATTGACTCTAGGGTGATAAAAAGATCCTGGCTGTCAGGGAAAAGGGTCTCTCCACTTGCCTGGTGTGTGTGCTATCCTCGTCCTCCTCCTCATCTTCCTCGTCCTCCAGATCATCAGGCATGTTGATGACTACCCCATCGGTGGAGTCCATGGACACCGGTTGGGTAGTGGTGGAGGCCCCCCTAGAATTGCATGCAGCTTAGCATAGAAGCAGCATGTCTGGGGCTGTGTCCCGGAGCGTCCGTTTGCCTCTTTGGTTTGCTGGTACGCTTGCCTAAGCTCCTTAATTTTCATGCAGCAGTGCTGTGCATCCCTGTTGTATCCTCTCTCCATCATGGCCTTGGAGAGTTTGCCATAAGTATTGGCATTTTGTTTGTTTGAACAGAGTTCTACCAGCACGGATTCCTCTCCCTATATAGTGATCAGATCCAGCATCTCCTGTGTGGTCCATGCTGGAGCTCTCCTATGATTCTTGGACTGCATGGTCTCCTGTGCTGATGAGCTCTGCATGGTGAGCTCACCACGCTGGGCAAACAGGAAATCAAATTCAAAAGTTCCCGGGGCTTTTCCTGTGTACCTGGCCAGTGCATCCGAGTTGAGAGTGCTGTCCAGAGTGGTCACAATGGAGCACTGTAGGATAGCTCCCGGAGGCCAATACCATCGAATTGTGTCCTCAGTAACCCAAGGTCGACCCAAAGATGTCGATTTCAGCGCTACTCCCCTTGTCAGGGAGGAGTATAGAAATCAACTTTAAAAGCCCTTTAAGTTGACAAAAATGGCTTCATCATGAAGACAGGTGTAGGGTTATATCAATTTAATGCTGCAACAGTTGACCTAAACTCCTACTGTAGACCAGGCCAAAAGCTGTGTTGAAGCACCACTTTCTATAGATCCTAGCTGTTCCCATCCTATACTATACCAACATGATCCTGCTTAGGTTGCATAAACTGATATGACCACAGCCCAAGGTGCTATGCTAGCAGAGAAATCTGATTGGAATCTTTCCTCATTTCCAGGAAGCATATTCCTGTTGCTATTTGGGGTTCTGTTCCAGTTTTCTGAGGCTAGTAGTCTCATTAGACCTGACCCTTAGCTGGTGACAATCCGCCCAATGTGAAAGCAACAAGGCTACCCTAATTGCACCAGCTGAGGGTCTAGTCCATTAGTATTAACTGAATAGCAGATGCCCTTAGCCTACGCGATTGCTCCTTCCTCTTGCTTCTAATTTCTTTTGCTAAATTCTGTTGAAAGCAACGGGAAACAAATAGAAAACAGTGGGTCCCTTTGCGTCTAGACGGGGTAGATGTGTGACACATGGGTATGTCCACACTGCATAGAAAAAACAGCAATGCCAAGTCTCAGTGCCTGGGTCAATTGACTTGGGCTTGCCGGGCTCAAAATAGCAGTGTAGATGTTCCCACTCAGGCTGGAGCCTAGGGTCTGAAACCCAGTGTAGGGGGGAAGTCTCAGAGCCTGGATTCCAGCCCGAGTGAGGTCATCAACACTGCTACTTTGAGCCCTGCACCCCCAACCCTGAAAGCTCACATCACCGGAGCCAGGCTCTGGGAGTTGGTGCTGCTGGGTTTTGTTTGCAGTGTAGACATACCCAGATGCCACATTTGGGTCCTTCGTGGTCCATAGATTAATGCCTATCTCTGCATCATACCAGGACTTCTGGAATTTGTAAAACTCGGTGCTGCATGACAGCTCTTTAGAATGTGCCTCTTTTTAAATTTATCAACGTCTATAATTGTGTGTTAGATTTTTAGAGGAGAACATCAACAGTTTCATCAAAAGACTTTGACTGGCAAGAATGGCAAAGCAGTATTGTTCACATCACGCTATCGTCAAATGACTTTTTTGAAAGCACAGAACCAGTGAAAGCTCATATAACGTGTTTATTGAGATTGATAATCAATACAACATGGCATTTTCAATGAGAAATAAGTATTTTTCATATGGTGGCAGCAGGGAGAAATATGCCATTTGACTGAAATATATACTATAGCCACTCTTCAAGACAGACAAGCAATAAAACAGAAGAGAACTTCCTAATGGAAATGGGAACATAAATACGGGTAAAAGTAGTTTCAAATTCACACACCTCCAGCAAATGTGTTCTTGATTTAAAGTATAGACCACATTTAATAACATTGTCAGATGTAATAAATTGTGAAAGATTTAATACCAATTTGTTACATGTAACATATTTTAAATAGCACTTAATGATATTTTTATTTATGCAAGGCTGAGTGAAATGTAGAACTGGCTTTCCTTTTGGCAGCTGCAGCCGCAGCAACAGTTAGAAGCCTGCATACAAATCAAGAGCAAGGAAGGCCTCTGATGGGAAACCTTCCTGCCTGGAGATCTGAATCTGTTCAAATGTATCCAAGTCAAATTAAACGAATAGTGCTGCAGTTCTGGCACAAGCCTAGCGAGCACCTTTTCATTTGTTCTTCTTAAGCACTGAAATGATCCACACAACACCAACTGAGTGGCTCACAGCTGTGAGTGCCCTTCTCAGGGCACACTGTCAGAAAACAAGGGCAGGACACACACACCCCCAAACTGGTGGTGTGTTCTACAATTAGATTTCATCAAGCCAGTAACAAATGCAAACTCCTGGATTACTATACCAGTCTTACCAAGGAGTCACAGGCAGTCCCCTTAAGCTCTCCAGTCTAGCTTGTCACCCAGACAAACTGAACTTTATGATGCCTGCCAATTAAACCCAAAATCACACCACATCAGGTTGCTCCCAGTGTCAAGAGATCAGTCACTTACCTCAGATCAGTTGGTTCTCTGGATCTTCACCAAAGACAAAGCTGGCAGCCAATTCTATAGTAAACTAACCATCGGTTTATTAGCTAAAAGGAAAGGAGAGTTACTGAGAGGTGAAAGCAGGTAAAATGTATGTACAGATGAATCACAGTTTGTAACTCCAGTGGTGGCACTGATGTAATAAACTGCCAGTTTCCCCAAAGTCTTTCAGGGCTACTCAGACTAACTCTGGGGATCTCCAACATCTCGTTCAGTTTTCCTGCCTTCTTAGAATCCAAGCAGTCCAGAGATGAAGGATCTTCCTTAAATCCATATTTATAACTTCTGACAGTGTCTCTACCCATGAGGGCTTTTCCTTTGATAATGAGTGAGGAATGCACTTTGAACTTATTGGTCTGCTTTGTTGTTGTTGTTTGTTTGTTGTTGCTTGGTGCGGCAAAAAAGTTAGAACCAGTCCTGCACTTAGGCCCTGATTGATGACAGCACTTAAGCTCCTGTTTAACTTCAAACTTTGAGATCAATGGGATTTAAGCACATGCTTAAAGTTAAGCACCTGTTAAGTACTTTGGAATATTATGGCCTTCTATTCTTTCTGCCCCTCAGATCTCTCTCTGTAAAATAGGGATTAGAATACTCTCCTCTCTACATTGTAAACTCTTCATTGTGTCTCACTAGCTGTTTTTCCAGTGCCAAGCCCAACGGTCCCACTGTAATACAGATAATAAAGGAACAATGGGATGCTAAAATACACAGTCTGCCTTTTGAATACCGACAGTGAGGCTAAAACTAATTAACAAAGATAAATAATGTAGATGGAAGGGATGGAAAGTCAAATGGCATCTGCAGAATCCAGGCTGGCAACATCTGGGCACTGCTGGGGAGTTGAGAAAGCTTTCCAAGTTGCTTCTAAAGAATTGTGTGGTATTTGAATGGGTGGCCTGACTATCAGCTGAACCAGATGAGTGGAAATCTCTGCCAGTAATAAATAAATAACTAAATAAATAACTAATTGGAGGGCCTTCAATAGTTTTTAAATCCTCAAGCTCAAGTTAGATTTTGAGATGATGCCGAGAGAGCTCACTTTGGATGCTGAGTCAAATGCATTGTACATTGGCTGAGGGCAATATGTCCTGATGACCCAGAGGCCAACAGCAGCACTGTAGGAAAAAACATAATCACATTATCCAAAACAGACAATAAACAGAAGATCTTTATTGCAACCAGAGAGAAGAAATTAATAATAGTAGACTCACTTGTCCTGTGATCTGTGTGTAGCTACTTAGGCAAGATGGGGCTCTTAGAACAGGCCAGTTTGGAGAAAAATGTTTTTACAAATCTGATTTATGCAGCTAAACTCCAGATGAATGATAACAGCATAATATGTATTTCTGAGGCGCATTCCTCTCCTTCCTTGAAAATAATTTAGAAAATGAATTTGTACCACATTCTAGATGAGGACATAGACAAGTGATGTTTATAAGAAATTGCTTTGTTGTTTTTTCCACATTCTTTTAGGGCTGAAACCTTAAATGACATTATATAAATATCTGTTTGTTGGGTCTACATTCCTTGCATCTGATTTGCAGTATTTTCTGATATTCAGTTCTACTGATCCTCCAAAGAAGAGATAGGGGAATCTAGAAAATTATTTGTAGTGAACAATTTACCAAGTAAAAGTGCCCCTTTCATCAGTTTGTGAATTTTTCATGAACAGAATTTTATTTTTATGATGCATTTGTTCAGAACTGTTAATCAGTCACACTATGCAAACATATTATTATGGCAGTGGAGATGTTGCGGTTTTGGACTGGGGTCTCCCAGGTAGACAGCCCAGGAGCTAGGACAAAGGACAGAACAGAGTGTTCCAAAGCATCTAGTGTTCAAAATGGAACAGAACTTTCTAAAGCACTTGTAGACTCAAGTGGGACACCGTAATGGAAACAGCTGTTCTTTGGTGGCAGGGAAGTGGTGACTGAACTGAGTTTTCTGGAGTATCATATGTCCAATTGTGACCACCTTTGTTTAAAATCAACAGTGTTTATGTACATAGTCTAAATAGTATATGTCCTTAATGTAAATAAAATGCACTAGGCCTCTCTTGATGTCACTGACTTCTGCAACAATAGAAACTGACCTAACACAAGGCCTCAAAATTGGGCAACAGGCAACAATATTTTGGCTTACCACTTACTTGTGAACTCTTAACTACATCTTTGACTATTTGATACATCCCTGGTGTGTGAATGGCCTCCTAAGTCACATGGCAAATCTCTTGTTTCTACTCCCTGATTGGATGATTGAAACATTATATACAGAAGGGGTGAGTACCTCTGGCTCAAAGAGGAAATAAGCATCTGTGCAAATGATTGCATGTGAATACAGGTATTCACACAGAGAACAACTATTGATTGCCCAACTGTTTGGGCACGCAGAAACCCATCTGCACACATGTCTGTGGAAAACTGAAGGAAAAGGGCCACAAACATGGCTGAACTAAACAGCTTTTCAGAGTTTCAACAACTGCTCACAAATGTTTTCCAGTATTTGCCCTTCTCTCATTTGAATGTATTTGATAGTTACTGACCAGACATATATTTTATTATTTTTGACCTGATTCTGCAGCCCTTAATCATGCAAACAGCCCCACTGATTTCAAAGGGGGGTTTCATATTTTGCATCGCTCCAAATGCCTAAAAAGAAGTTTGAAAAAGGAGACCACTTAAACTGTACCATTTCTACAGACGTGCTTTATAGCTGAAAATTGTCCATTGTTTCCATTAGTTAGCCTAGCTAAAATGACCTGCTGGTAAATGTTTCAAGGACTAGATCATAGGGAAGAAAAAACTAAAGACATATTTGAGTTTACAGAGATACCTAATTTTCCATCACTTAATGAGTATCTTCTTTATCTTATAACTTATGTTATTCATCAAGTAATTTGTGACACTATTTACTGGAAAGTAATGGCTCCGTTTACCAGAAAGCTAGTTTAATCTGCTACTCATTGTTTTTCATCCATTAAATAAAACTGACCTTTCATCCCTAGCATTGTGCTTCCAATGAAGATTTGCCAGAGAAACTAAAAATCTGTCTCCTCAGACAGCTGCAAGGCATCCTACATAAGTAAAGAGTGCCGGTATCACCATCACCACATTCAATGATGAATGAGTCCATTTCACATAACCGCCAAGCCGGCAGTGTGTTCACAAAGCCAACAGCATACAAATGAATGAAAGAGGCTTGTGTCCTGGGTGGAGGATCATTGAGGAAATAATTTACATGACTTAGAAATTGAACCTTTCAAGGACAGTGTACTAAACACGTGCAAATCTGAGATTTGTCCTGGAAAGTTTGAACAGGATCATGGATTAGGCATTTCCCCACAGAATGGTCCTTGTGTGCTTTTTCTAAGGGCCAAATCCCTTGGGATCCTTACTTATTTCTGACATAGGCTAAAGTTGATAGGCCAGATTATCTACAGCCCTGCAGAATGGTAACATCTTATACTCACCCGACTATGCAAGGTGATGAGCCACATTCCCCAGTGTATAATGGGTGCTTTCCCAGCTGCAGGACAGAACGTTGTTTTGCCATCCATTTCTTAACAGAACTCCCTATCAATTGTGTTTGAAAGTTCTACTTAAAATGGGTGGATGGCATCATATGGCTCGCAAGTCTCCCTTGTAAATTGTCCTAGCGACCGAATGTGAGTCTGTCAGATGGAGCAGAAAAAAAGGAGTGATATCATCCAAAGTCATTGAAATCATTGGGAAGGCTTTCAGTGATTTCAGCTGGGTTTGAATCTAATTCAAAGTGAGCAGGGATTAAGATCTGTAAAAACCTTAGCAGTTGCCTAGTGAGCATGCTCAGAAGTAATTTTCATAACTTGTAACTTTCATGTTACCTAATTTTTCCCCCCTAACCATTCTGACATTTCTCACTATGGGTTGTTTACAGGCAGCATTTCAATGGGAAAAGTGAGGGTTCTCCCTCCCCCTTCCCCCCCCCCCCCCCGCTCCCCATTCTTCCATAAATCAAAAACACGGATTTGCTGAAACAAGAAAACCTCCAAATCTTTAGGCAGAGATAAAGCATGGGAATTCTCTGTCTAAAAGGTAAATATTTTGGAAAATTATGAGTGTTTTAAAAATAGGGGTTTACAAGTAAATTGTTCTGTAATCTAAACGACAGCAGACATCACCAGTGCCTGAGATAAATGAGGTTGACTTATTCACTACATTGCATTGCAGAAAAGATCATAAGGTGAAAAGTCTCATGAAAAATGGAGGTGATCTGTTTAATGCGGAGGGGTCTATAAATTTTGTTTCATCTCAATAATATACGTTATTTCCACAGTCTATAGTTCATAAAGGGAGTCTACCAATGAAAATTGGTGTTCATTATCTTTACAGTAACCAAATCTGTGTAGCTACAGAATAGGTAGAAATAATATCCTACCAGGAAAGAGGTGCATGTCTTCTAGATTTTAAATTCTTTGATTGTAAGCTCATTGGTGCAGAGCTTGTTTGTATAGCCCTTAGCACAATGCGGCCCTGAGGAACTGAGGCCTCTGGATGTTACAACAATATAAATGTTAAATTAATAATTTCTCTGTGAATGTTTATAAATTATGCAAGTTAGTGTGGTGGTCAAATGTGCTGCAGGAGAAAAGCTGCGCAAATGCAGGGATCAGGAAGGACGTCTTTTCCCCCTTGTTTTTATACTGTTGCACAATGGCTAGGTGCATTATGGTGGGGGGTGTTTTGTTTTCCACTAACTCACCATTGCTGGTGATGTTTGCTGGAATACAGTAGATGAACCCCAATAGTCTAAGCCACTATGTCAGTTCTGATGTTCTTAATATGGAAAAATAAGGTTCCAGATTCTGCAGTAAGATCTGTTCACTTTGTTCCATTCAGGCAATGCAACATGGCCAGCTCTGTCTGCAACAACCAGCAAAGAATTCCTCTTGTGGAGGAGAGTAGCCTGCTTTGATAAAGCTAACTAGAAAGGGGTTCTGGCTCCAGCACCACCTGTCTCCTTAGACCACCATCAAAGGAAGAAGTGTGGTAGTGGGGCCAGGATTGTGGTGGAGCAGAGTCCTACCACTTCTGTTCTTCATTGATATCATGTTGTTTATGGACCTGTCAGCAGCCGCCTAGAGCAGCGCTTGGGCTGCTCTAACTAATGCTGAGGCTGGGCAGCATGGATTCCAGGAGCTGAAATCAGCTTCTTGATGCCCCTCCACTATCTTCCCTCCTCTGCACCAAGCAGAGCTTGCATACAATGGAGACTGTTGCCCATTTTATGCAGCTAACAATGGCTTGGTCAAGAGGGTCTTTTCATCATTGTGCCTGAACTGAGCCTGCGGCTGTGGGTTATCATATCCTAAAAAATGAAACTGTCTTACAGCTTTAATGGGCTTGTTCTCAAAGGTGGATTTGTAAATTTAATAAATGCACAATATATACTGGTATACTTAACAGATGATCAGACCTGCACGTTAAAAAAATCACTCTTCCGCCTTGACCTCATTTTAACCAATGTACTTTTACCCCAAGAGGGTTTGAAGATATAGACTGTCTGAACTCTAAAATTCATTAAAAGATTTCTTTTCAAATAAAGCACCAGTGACAGCGTAGTTAGAAATGTGTAGACTCAAATGTTTCAGAAATTACTTACGCTTATTATTTCCATTTTATAGTGTCCTAAGTAAATATTTTATTAGCCTACAAGCGCACAGCTCAGGACTTGATATTTTAATTTGCACAGGGAAATACAAAACCCTTCTTTCTTCAACTGTCCAGAGACACATAGTCTGATTATTAGTGTTCTGGGAGTATTTTGAGTAATGCTTATTTCATTGCTTAGCTCATTATAACTATTTGTTTTGGGGCATTTTCAAACTTTTAATTAAAGTGGAGAGAGGTAGTCCAATATGGTATAAAGTATGTGCACACTTAATTATTATATATCAATATTGAATAGGGTTTTTAAAAATAATTTGATCATGCACACTTGTATGTACAATTAGTAACTCTTTGCACAAGATTTACGTTAGGTGGTTTTAATTTATAACAACAGTTTGGTCTAATCAAGAACACACTTCAAGAGGATTTGGAAAGTAAAGTCTTTTAAAGCATATCACTTTCACATAGCAGCTATCCTTCCTGCATTTGGACAGTCTCAAATGAATTGCTAATTCATCTCACCATGAATGAAATATTATATTAGTTACATATTTTAATATGTACTGCTCTTTCTCCCTTTTTGTCCCATGATTTTCCAAGGGTTGTGTAATATCTTTAGCATTTTCCTAACACGAGGACATTAGACAATATCTGAAGCCATTGTCTGCTATTTTCAAATCCATTTGAGATTAGTACATATATATAAGCAAACTTGAAAACCCAATTTTCTCTTTGGAAAAACCCTTTCCATGTGTCTTTTATGTGCAGTTTATGGACACATACACACTTCAAAATGTCAGCCTGATTCTCCACTATTGTTCAGTTTGTATAGTCATTGGCATCAGTGGAAAGTGAGTGCAGAGTAGAACAAATTCAAAACAGTAGGTTTTCCATTCCTTTGGCACAGTTGCCAATGCTTGCCCAACTCGCAATGCAGTAAAGCCGCAAGCTCATTATGGACCAGGTCCTCAGCTGCTGTAAATGGGTGTAGCCCATTTGAAGTCAATGGGACTAGACTGATTTGCACCATGATGTAGGCTTTTACACCAGTGGTGGGCAACCTGCGACCCCCGAACTGCATGCACCCCATCAGGTTAATCTGCTGGCGGGCTGTGAGACAGTTTGTTTCCATTGACAGTCCTTAGGCACGGCCACCTGCAGACCCCATTGGCCATGGTTCTCCATTCCTGACCAATGGGAGCCTGTGGCCTGCGGGCCGCAGTTTGCCCAGCTCTGCTTCACACTGTTGTAACTTCATTGACTTCAGTGGAATTATTCCTGATTTACATCAACTTTTACTGAGATCAGAATACAACTCAATGGATTGATGATCACATATTTTGCTCAATAGATGAAGGAAAATAATGGCGTTTTTACAGTATATATGTATTCATAACTGTGTCTCTTGAAGTGGTAATTTCCTATGATATGCACAATCCTGCAGATACTGAGTGCCCCCCTCCCCATCCCAGTGAAGATTATATTTGGGGGGATGCTTGGTTCTTTCAGCAATGGCTCAGCTCCTAGAATCTGGCCGCTAGGGCTTGTCTATGTGGCAAGTTACTGCAGGACAAGCCAGGGTGTAAATCTACAGTACGCCAATTTGCCCGTGTGGACATGGCTACAGTTCACTGGGAGTCCCCGAATGTGGCTTGGCATTTGGAAGCATATGTTAATCTTAATGTGAGGCAGAATAATTTGTTCTCTACGGTCCTCAGACATGTAACCGATGGGGAGATGTTTTGCAATGTTTGATTTTACACACATTTACTCATGAAAAGGTCCCAATGCAGTGTTGAGCACTCAGGAAAATTTACATGGATTCAGCACAGCCCCAGAGGATTTTGGTACAATAATATATAAATATTTACTGGCAACTTGTACCAATATAATGCTGCTCCCATATGTTTAATTCTATTAAAGGGGAAGACGAGCATTCTGAATGTTCAGAACATATACATAGTGAGCCTCTCAGCAGGCATAAACTGAGAAATAGAGATGAAAATAAAGAGTGTGAATTTATTAACCTTCCAGACACATTCTGAAGACCATTATTTTTTCCCTTTAGGGAAGACGTGAATGAAGGGATATATAAACTATTAAGAAGCTTTATCATTGGGCTTGTGCTGTGTATGGAATGTGTGTGTGTGATTACTTCTTTTCTGTATTTTCATAAAGAACCAGACAATGAAAAGTACAAAAAGGTAAATGACTTACAGCATGTATGTTTCCAGAGACCACCTGTTTTATGGGGTCGCCAATAGAATTATGCAATTTTACAACGTCACAGCTGCAAGACCAGATAATACTGAACCTGATAATACTTCATAGACATGATACTGTCTGCTTTTAAAAACACACTCAGAGTATGATAGCTGCTTACTGATATACAAATATACTAATTATATTAAGGTCACCTTTTGAGCCTAGGATATCCAAGGATTTCACCAAAGCTACCAGATACCATTCACATCCTACAATAACCTGAAAATGTCCAGAACCAACCTGTTTTAGGAGAGCTGCATTGAAAGCCGCAGAATAGGTGTTTCTGGACTTCCACTGGTATGATAACACTTGGAGGAAATGCCATGTGTGGATACTACAGTAAGGATTTTCCCGTGGGAACATGCTACATGCTTGCAAAGATAAATGATGCAATCCGTGCTTAGGTCAATTATTTGTACCTAGAGCAGTGAACTGGGGTAGATGACCCTTCTACATTTCAGCAGTAATCACACTCCACCATGTGCTAGATACTGGACAATGTAACCAATTAGATCTCAAGATGCTAAACCGCACTGTGCAACGACAAAAACAGACAAATTTGCTCCTCATTAATATTTCTCTTCTTGTTCTTACTTGGACAATTCACCGGAAGATACTTTGGTCCCTAACTATCTTGAAAGGAAGCACATGCAAACGGCTAATTTAATCACTGTAACAGTATAGCTGCAGAACTTCAAGAGCAACATCTCGGACTTTAGCATTGGCCCCAGTCCTGCAATTGGAACTGGGAGGGGAGAGCCATGTACCCATGTGGGATTCTCTTTGACTTCAGTAGGGTTCTGCACAGGTGCAGGGGTCTGCCTAGGCAGCAATGATGGCAGGATGAGAGCTGCTATGTGCACGCTGATAGAGCCATTTTTGCCATACTGACTCATTTTCATCCTGCATTTATCTTGTACAGACAACAGAATATGCTGCATCAACATCAGCCTCAAGACTTCATGGGGCTTTATTTGTGCACACTGTGTTTACTCCTCTCAGTAGAGCCAGAGGAGGGTAGCACCCCCCCAGGTTGAGCCGGAGGCACCTACAGATAGCCTCACCCCAACTTTTGCTGAATTTGCCCCAGAGCTATTTTCATCCCCTGGGAAATCCCAAAAGTCTAGGTGGGAAAAGAGGGCAGATAAAAGACTAGGCACCAGGATTCTAGTGAAAAACCAGAAAACCTCACTTGCGGGTAAGCGAACCCGTTCAGAAGGCCAGGAGAACGGGTGATGGTGCTAGTGCTGACAGCAGAAAGCAAACTCCTGGCCAGCTGGCACGGGCCATATAAGATAGTGGAAGCCATTGGAGAAGTGAACTATAAAGTCAGACAACCAGATCGCCGAAGACCAGAACAGATCTACCATGTAAATTTACTGAAGCCCTGGCGTGACCGAGAGATGTGCCTGGTAATTCAGAGAGCTCCACCCCACATGGACGACCCACAGGGGCAGGTGAGGATATCCCCCGAGTTAGCCCCAGAACAACGTACAGAAGTAATGGATATGATCCAACGGAACCAAGACGTGTTCTGTACAAAGCCAGGCCGTACGACACTGGTCCAACATCATACCTGGAGCAAGGGTGACAATAAGACCATACCGGATACCAGAAGCTAAAAGAGAAGAAATTAGGACAGAAGTGAAGAAGATGCTGGAACTTGGGGTTATTGAAGAATCCCACAGCCAATGGTCCAGCCCTATTGTCTTAGTACCCAAGCCTGATGGTACCGTGAGGTTTTGCAACGACTTCCGGAAGTTGAATGAAGTATCCCAATTTGATGCCTATCCGATACCACGTGTTGACGAGCTAGTCGATCAGTTAGGCAAGGCCCGATATCTAACCACTCTGGACCTAACTAAAGGATATTGGCAAATTCCCCTGGCCAAGAACACTAAGGAGAAGACTGCTTTCTCTACACCTGATGGTCTGTTCCAATATACTGTCCTTCCTTTTGGACTCCATGGGGCCCCGGCTACTTTCCAGAGACTTATGGACAAATTGCTGCGACCCCACGCAAGGTATGCTGTCGCCTATTTAGATGACATAGTCATCCATAGCCCTGACTGGGAAACACACCTCGGAAAAGTAGAGGCGGTACTAGACACCCTGCAAAAGGCCGACCTCACTGCCAACCCCCTCAAGTGCATGATAGGACTAGCTGAGGCCAGATATCTCAGGTATGTAGCAGGAAGAGGCTTGGTAAAACCCCAAATGAACAAAGTAGAGGCAATACAAGATTGGCCTCGGCCAGTCTGCAAAAAGCAGGTCAGAGCATTTCTGGGGTTAGTAGGATACTATAGGAGATTCATCCCGCATTTCGCCACAAGAGCAGGTCCATTGACGGACCTGATAAAGGCTCGGGGACCCGAGATAGTAAAGTGGACTGATGCGGCAGAGGGAGCATTCACAGATTTAAGGCAGCCCTTTGCTGTCATCCAGTACTCATTGCCCCAGACTTTGAGAAGGAATTTGTCCTACAGACAGATGCCTCAGAAATAGGGCTAGGAGCTGTCCTCTCACAGATGGTAGGGGAGGAGGAACACCCAATCTTGTACCTCAGCCGGAAACTCCTCCCCCGGGAACAAAAGTATGCTGTCATTGAAAAGGAATGTCTAGCGGTAAAATGGGCTATGGAGACGCTCCGCTGCTACCTACTGGGGCGGCGGTTTACCCTTGTAACAGACCATGCCCCGCTCCAGTGGATGCACAGAAACAAGGAGAAGAACGCAAGTGTGACGAGATGGTTTCTTTCCCTGCAACCTTTTAACTTCCGCATACAACATAGGGCCGGAAGCCAACATGGCAATGCGGATGGCCTGTCATGACAACACTGTCTCTCGTCCCAAGTAGCTCAACCCCATGGTGTTGAGCAAGGGGGGAGGATATGTGATAGAGGAAGGTCAGGGAGCTGTGGCAGAGTGTTTGAGGGGAGATATATCAGCTCCAGGTTCATTAGGGCGTGGCTCCCTGTAAACTAGGGAAGCAGGCAGCAGGTTAATTAGGAGCACCTGCTGTCAATTAAGGCCTTAATAAAAACCCCTGCCTCAGGCAGACAGGTGTGGGTGTTTGGAAGGAGTTTGGAGGCATTGGAGCAGAGAGCAGTTTGGAGGCGTTGGAGCAGAGAACCATTTGGAGGCGTTGGAGCAGAGAGCAGTTTGGAGGCGTTGGAGCAGAGAGAGTTTGGAGGCGTTGGAGCAGAGAGAGTTTGAAGAAGTGCTGCGGTGAGCTAAGAAAGACCCAGACCTTAAGTAAAGGAACACCTGGCTTGTGTAGAGAGAGGGCAGGAAGCCCACCACAAGCTGAAGAGTAGGAGAGGGAAGTAGTCCAGGGGAAGGAGTAGCTAATCCCAGTGGTTTACCGCTATCCTCAGGGCCCCTGGGCTGGGACCCGGAGTAGAGGATGGGCCCGGGTCCCTCCCTCTCCCCTTCTCCCCTCTCGGATACTTGTGGGATAGTTAATACCCTGTTCAGAGGCAAGAAAAAGGCTCCCTGAATTCCCCCCACAAGAAGAGAAAGTGCAGAACCCATCAATATCGTGGGAGTAATTTGCCACAACACACATCCAGAGCTCCACTAAAAAGTGCCTTCTTGGGTCCTTTATTCAGTGTCCTGCTGTGTTCATTCAAACATCCAGCAAAGAATACCCAGTAAACAGGTCTGTTCACCATCATGTTGTTCTGCTGGTATTTTACTTATGCCACATTCACATTATACATGTAACATCTTAATTGTTTCATAATGCTGTAAAAATTGGCCAGTGTAATCAACAATGCTGGAGTGCAGTAAGTACAATCTTTCTGAAATGTACTAAGATCTTAGTTCCCTATGATAAAATGCATAAAATACAATGTAGATCCCAATGGGATTAGGAAAATGGGCTCTTCTCCACTTACCTAAATACTGGAAAGACACACCAGTTATTAGCTTTATATCAAAATAATGATCTCCTGAGGAACTGCTGAGGGATTTAGGAACCGTGTAAACATGAATAAGTAGTATATAAAGAGACATGAATGCACACACTGGGAGAAACATTCAAGCATTCTTAGGGCCAGTCTGCACTATGGGGCTAAGTTGACCTAAGTTACACAACTCCAGCTATGTGAATGATGTAGCTGGAGTCAATGCACCTTAGGTTGACTTATTGTGGTGTCTACATCACACTGGGTCGATGAGAGAAACTCTCCCGTTGACTTATCTTTCTCTTCTCATTCCGGTGGAGTACTGGAGTCGACAGCAGAGTGATGGTCGGTCGATTTAGCAGGTCTTCATTAGATCAATTGCCATGCGCCTAACCCACAGTAAGTGGAGACAAGCCCTGAGATTTAGATGGGTAAAGACAGAGAAAAAGGCACACAGCAGTTTCATATAGTGACCATTCACCATCACTGCAGATAGATCTGCCTTACTTAGGCACATCCAGATCTGAACTTCTCCAATATTAGGATCTGTTCAAATATGGTGTTCCAGTTTGAGCCCATCCCTATTCATGATACTTTGAATTATTCACTACTGTTGAGGAGGAGAATCTGTGGGAGGTGAGGGCTTAGCTACTCTTAAAATGCTACAGCAGAATTGCTGTAGCACTTCAGTGTAGACACTACTTACGCTGATGGGAGGGGATCTCCCATCAGCACAGGTAATCCACCTCCCTGAGAGATGGTAGCTAGATCAACAGAAAGCTTCTTCCATCAATCTAATGCTGTCTACAGGGGGATGTAGGTCAGTTTAACTGTGCTGCTCAGGTGTGTGGCTTTTTCACACTCCTGCACAATCTAATTTTCTAGTGCAGACCAGGCCTAAGAGGGAATATATAGGACCATACCTGGCCTGGTACGGGTGTGCCAGCAGGGTGAGATGGTGCCCCCTACGTGTCTCCTGTTTGGGGCCAGCCACCATGGGTCAAAGGAGTGCAGGCCCAGAGTGAGGCTAACATTGTGTGTATGCAGATCTTCCCAAAGGGCAGGGTAAGGACAGTTTCATATCCTGTCTCTAGAGCTGTCCAGGCAGAGCTATCCAGGGACACTTGGGCGCACACAGCAGGCAGCGCCATTTTAGTAAATGAGAGGCAAATTACAATGTGTGTGCTGCTGAGCCAGCTGGAGCTCTCAAAATAGAACATGAACTGTATAAAGAGAACTCCATGAAAACACTACTGGAAATCCAAATACTTATCTAATCTCTTTGTTTGGCAACCTGCGTTGCATTAATGATTGCTCAAACTGGTGAAGCAGAGTATGACATCCCAAGGAAAGTTAGCCAAAAAAAAGAGTACCATTTAGTTCAGAGGAAAGATGTTCATACATTTTTATATTTTAAATGACTCCAGTTGAGAGCTTGGAAAATTAAAAGGGCACATGGCCAAAAATAGCTCAATGTAATTCTACTGAATGCCGGCAAAATAAGGATCAGCCCTATCTAACTTCTCAGAGGTACATTAACCAGAGACACTGTATAAAGTTCCAAAACTATCAGATGCCTAAAAGGGATTAGGGGATAACTAAAGTGAAGAAAACCATTTTATTCAGAATGTGAAACAACAGCTCATAGAAACGAATGCAAGACAGTTCTATGGGAGACAGAGATACAGGAAGTGCAAGTCCATTTGTTTAGAGAGGAGGGGGAAATAACTTGAAGTTGAATATTGGTGGATAAAACACTCCAGCCTTGGTTGAAACTCTATCCAGGTGTATAACTTAATGGGGGGGGGGAGGTCATTCTAATGATCTTCTCTCAGAAAAAAATAATACAGGGACCTGTAAACTATTCCCTAACAAATAATAATCCACCTGTAGGGGGAGCTAAGCAGCACATGTGCATTTATTCAGTCCTGAAAAATGACACATGGCACATGAAGGTTGAGAACAGAGCCTACAAGGTTGCCTTGTTTTCTGTCCCCTTCCCTTTTTACTCCATTCCCTCTTGATCCTAGGCTCTCTTTGGTCTGTGCTCACCTTCCTTTTACCCACAATCCACAGGCCAGCTTCTTAGCTGGTATAAATTGGCTTTTACTATTTATACCTGTTGAGGATCACCCTTTTGCTCTTTTATAGACACATTACTATAGGGTCTTCTGCAGAGCTTATGCATGTCACAATTCACAATTCTTGGTTCACAGAATTTTGCATGAAATTTCCCATTATGTCCCATCTCTGAGATTAGCTTTAATTTCCATTTTGACAAAAAGACTACTTTTGCATTGAAAGACTTTAAAAATGCCAATTTTAGGAGGTTTTCTAAGTAAACACCATTTCCCCCCAAAACAGAGAGCAAAATTTCACTTGTTTTTGCTTGTGAAAACTGGCCCATTTTCACAAAAAAGTTGATCTGGTTTTACTGAACTAAACTAAACTAAAATCCATGGATCTCATAAAAATTTTCCACAAAATCGGTCAATTTTTAGTTGTTCTGATATGTGCAAGGACCAGAAATATGATTCACTTTACATTTCATAGAGAATATGTTTCGCACTTCTAGTATTTCATTACAAGTTCAAATGCCAAGAAACCACGGGACACTGCTGGGAAATATTTATTTTGAAGATACAAGTGAAGCAGACAAAGGTACAGAAACATTTTTACAAGACAGCAGGGTGCAAAGACTAAAAGACAGGCAAACTTGCTATATCACAAACATTGATACTTTGAATGATGTCTAGCCTGTGTATTGTTGCTCACAGACTTGAATACATTGGATTTGGGTTGCCTGTACCTACTTATTAATCATAACGTTTTCTTTTCTTACTAGACAATGTTTGCTTAATTGACTTTCCTACGTAGTCTTTGCTGAACTAAAAGTCAATGAAAACACTGAAAAATAAGTATTTCCTATGCTGAGCTCAATCCTCACCCTCATGAAAGTCAGTATAAAAATGACCAGTCCTGCCTCTGTGGAAGACACACTAACCATAGTAGGGGCTCAATCTTCCTCATGCTCCAGTCAGTAGTAAAACCTCCAATGAAATCAGTGGTACAGAATCAGGTCATGAATCATCACATTGTATCTGGAAATGCTCATGCATCAATGTTTGTGTTTCAGTGAGTGTTGTGTTCCTGGGTGTCTAGTGTCACACTCACACAGCCTCGTAGGCCAGGTGCCCTCGAACTTTGGGCAGTACTTCCCTTTCCTGCACTGGTGAAATTGCAGTGCTCTCTGCCAGCTAAATGTCGCACTGGGGGGGAGGGGGGGAAAGACAGCACCCAGTAAGGAGCCAACAACATAAACAAAAACAGTTTTCCAAATTTACCATTAGAAAATAAATAAAGAATGACATTGTCAAGCTGAGATCCAATATACCTGATCCTTCTTGACTTCCTTCCATTTCTAATGCACCTCAGACCTGGCATATATGATGTAGGAATTTGTTTGGTCAAATGATAAGATCTTGTAAATAGACATCACCAGAGAGTGTCATCCTAACCCTTCTACAGCATTGCTGAGCCACAATGCAAGCAGGGTATGGGGCCACAGCTTGAATGTTCTAACACACATACAGCAGCATTGTGATCTCATAAACATGAAAACAAAGTTTATGCATGTAATACACCGGACTAAATGATTTATAGCTAGGACTAATGATCAGAAATAGAGTAAAAGACAGGAGGGAAGCTATATATGGCACAGACAATTAATTTTGAAAGATTTAATAGATTTTTAAGGCCAGAAATGATCATTACAATCATCTAATCTGACTTTGGCATACACAGGTAATAGAATTTCACCCAGTGATTCCTGTATCAAGCCCATAACTTCTGTCTGAGCTAGAACATATCTTTTAGCCAAATGAAAGGCCATCCTATTCTAATTTTAAAACTTCAAATAACAGAGTCCACCCTATCCCTAGGTAAGTTGCTCCAATGGTTAATTACCTTTGCTGTTAAAAATGTGCACCTTATTCCATCTGACTTCATCTACCTTCAGCTTCCATCCAGTTTTATACCTTTGTCTGCTGCATTAGAGAGCCCTTTACTGTGAGCAATCATCTCACATTGTTGGTAATTACAGACCATAATCAAGTCATAGCTTAATCTCCTCTTGGATGCACTAAATAGAATGAACTTCTTAAGTCTCTCAACATAAGGAATCCTTCCCAGCACTCTAGTACTTCTGTCGCTCTTTTCTGAACCCTGTCCAATTTGTCAATTTCGTTTATGAAGGCTGGATACTGGAAATGGACAGTATCCCAATGTCTCTTTAATGTCATATACAGAGGTAATATCAACTCCCTACCCCTATTTGATATCCCCTTACTTATTCTTCCAAGATTCATGTTTTCTCTCCTAACTACATCACCACACTGGGAGCTCATGTTCTACTGGCCAGCTAAGGAGCTTTCAGTGCGTTCCAGGACTCGTTCTCCCATCTTGTAAGTGTGATCTACATTCTTGGCTGTATTAAAACACATGTTGTTGAGTGAGCCCCACTTACCAAGTAATCCAGATTGCTCTGTAGAACTGACATCTCCTTATCCATTAGCGTGACCAGATAGCAAGTGTTAAAAATCAGGACAGGGGGTGCTGGCTAAGAGGTGCCTATAGAAGACAAATCCCCAAATATCTGGACTGCCCCCATAAAATCAGGACACCTTGCCACCCTATTATTAATATTTACCACTTCACCAATTTCTATGAAAGCAGAAAAGAAAACAGACATAAGAAAACTCATGGAATGGGTTAAATTTTGTACAACTTTTTCTGTGTACATGTTAATATGAAAATTACAGCTGAGCCACTTAATCACATGCCCTGCCTATTTGTTTATATGTGTAAATCATTTATCATTGTTCTGGACCTGTCCCTGTAGAATAGAGGCCGGTGACTATGAAGGGAAACCTTTCTCCTGTGAACTTTAGCATTAAAGTGAGTGTGAAATCTTGGCCTTATTGAAGTCAAGGAAAGTTTTTACCAGGGACATCAGTGAGGCCAGAATTTAACATTGGGACCGGGTAACCATGGGCAAAAGGGGGAGCTAGACAGGGCTACAAGGGAATACTTTGTGAGGTAGGCAGCAAATAGATTTGCTGCTGGTGGTTTTATCTTATGATCAGTTACTAGTTATTAGGTATGCTGAATTAAGGAATTATGTGCTCTTTGTAATCCACAGCCTCAGAGCTCTTTGTTAGTGGGGTGGAATCTAGTTAGAACAACAAAAATAATTGTTTATTTTGGGGGGAGACAGTCCACAATGGGCAGAGTTAGTCATGCTATGGAGGTGGGCAGCCCAGCCACAAACATCCAGAAATTCTCTGATGTATCGAAGTTATGAAAAGGTCTATAAAGTAGGTTGGTATCTTTTTGGATGCAAGGCGCTGTGTAAATAGAAATCATTGTGTTTGCCACTATCGGTGTAAGTTTTAAGTCCTCCCAAGCCAAAGTCTGATGTAAGTGATGAGCTGACAGGTACTCTGCCTTCCTATTTTACTAATGAATTGCTTACTCTGATCACTGGCACTCACCAAATAAACAATATCTGTTCAGTTATCTATTGCTCATTTTGTTTACTGAAGTCTTTCAGCCTCCTGCCAATAGGGCTTTGCCTTGCAAACACTGCAGGTACATTTCTGGTTTTGTTATTATTTTAAGCATTTTTAAACAATGAAGGGGAAGAAATAAGTTTGATCAAAGGCATGTTTGACAAAGAGGGCTAGATAATTGAAGACAGTAGATGAAATAAAAATACAGGAGGGAAACTCTCAAATACTGTGCATGCTAGTTAAACAAAACTAGGGACCTGATTCTCCTCTCTTTAAACTGATTTAAATCAGGCCTAGTTAAACCTGTATATGTGAGAGCAAAATGAAACCACTAGGAGCTTATTACAAGGGTATAACTCTACTTTTTAAGCATGTAAATATGTAACTATTATGAGATGTATGGTAGCTAGTAAAGCAAAAGGGAAGTTACGCTACTTTTTAAGCATGATGTTAAACCAAATGTGTCCGTGTGGTGGTGGGAAACATTTGAACATGGCACAGGTAGGGCAGAGTATCTGCTTCTTTGGTGTATTTACACTGTGACTGGAAGTATTTAAAGGGCTGTCGCAACAACAACAGTCAGCCTATATTAAGAGGAAATTGTTGCTTCCACTGAAAACAATGGGCTAGATTTGCAGTGAGCCGTGATATTTGCCATATCTTTCTTTGGGAACGGGAAACTCCTGTTCTTATGTTGTTTGATGCCATGTGCAGTGTGTTCCCTTGGATTGTTATTATTATTCGTTACTGGCAGGCTTCCTCCTGTTTAACTTTTTGATCTTTTATTGAAAAAAAAAGCTTGTTGGGGTAAAAATGAACGGAAAGAGGATGGTTGTGGAATGACTGTTTTCCACTAGTTTAATGGTAGTGACTAGTTGTTTTCTGCAAAGTGGTTTATCAACTCGAATTAATCTTAACTGCTCTCCACAGTTTGGATTCAGCGGTTCCGTTGGGATTCGTGGCCGCTCCCACATTAAACTCTGGGACGCGGTGTCCTTCCAAGACTTCAAGCAGATTTTAAAACCTTTGAGTCAAACACTCAAAAATGCCTATGACTTACGAAAGGCCCATTTTCAAAAGTAACTCAGGCACTTGGGCTCCTAAATTACATTGGAAGTGAATGGGACTTCAGCTCCAGAGTCATTTAGGACTTTTTGAAACTTTTGCCCTTTGTGTTGTTTGGCAAATAGCACCAGGGAAATAGCTTTTTTTTTTTTTGGTCTGGAAGGGACCCCAACGATTCCAATGCTATACAGCAAGGTGAAGTCTGTGATTATCCCCATTCCTCTTCCACAGGGGAAAAATGAAGGTCAGTGAAAAACCTGATTTCACTTGCTTTTACCATTGCAGGGTCCTTTGGATAGCAGTCTTTGCTCACTCTGTATAAATAGGATTTACCCCTAATGAGAGGTGGGGCTTTGCAGGGGTTGATTAATTTATTGCTTATGACCATACTTCTGGCTGATTGGAATTTGGATGTAAACCACCACAACCGCTCAGCACTCACCAGATACATCATTGACAGTACAGAGGAAAGAGGAGCCAAGAATATTCCTTCTGGCACTCCTGAGTGTCTATAGGGCTCTCTGTTGGAAGGGATAGAATTCCCTCCTCCATGCAGTGTCAGATCTCATACTGAGCAACTGCCTTGGCAGAAACATTCAGATTCCCAAGAGAGAGAGAGTGCAGAATGGCTGGAGGGTCCATAGGGAAAAGGGGAGGTAAACCTAGCTATGGTGATTTCGGATCATAATAATAAAGAATAGAGTAGACCCACCACTAAATCATCAAGCCCACTCTTTCACAAGGGCAGGATATAGTCCCTTGATGAGAGGACATGGAAGACTGAAGTTTATTCTGAGGTCATGTGCCTAGGTACATATATGGCCCCCGTCACCATAGTGTCTGAAGTGACAGCTGGATGAACAGAGGCCAAATTCAGAGATGAGTCTAGAGGGAGACTAAAAAATCAGTGCAAGTCACACCTTCTTCTGGCTTCTTTCAGTGAGTACGTGAACTCCCTTTAGAAGTTCTCTGGACTGACTTAGACGCACGGAGACTTATTTATTTAGATTCATGCCTATTATTTGTATACTGCTGGAGCACCCAGACGTTTTAAACAAGAGGGGAGCCACCTTGTGCTGGGTGCTGCACAATCATAAAATAGCAGAGGAACCCTACCCGTAGAGCTTACAGTCGAAATAGCCACTGAATATTTCATGTAATTTAGTGTTTGTATTATGTTATTCTATTTAAGTTTTTCTGAGCCAGTAGTTCAAATTGTGTATTGACATAGGTGATTTCCCTGAGAATAGAAGAGTCCATAAAAGCTCTCTCAAGCCAGCTACACACTGAGATAGCCTACCAGATATCTTTTCATTGCAGATGATGACATCTGCCATGGCACAGAGACCTGAACACCTGACATTCAGCTGTACTGAAGCATGCTCCTTGCTCACCAATCTGCAAGCAAAGCAGGTTTCCTGGTGTTTGAGTTATAGCAAAACTTGAAACAAATTATTGAGGAGGGAGCTCCAGTATTCTTCTGACTTTCTGTTTAAGGCTCAGCCATCCATCACCAGATGTATCGGATACTTTTGTTAATAATATCTGAAAGTGTTCATCTACAAGTCATCATTAAAAAGGTAGCAAGGTAAGCTGTAAGTCTAGTTGTGGCAGATTTATGATTGCAGGAGTTATAAAGACGTGTGTCCACTAAAGCAAAATAGATGGTTTTAACTATGCAAGATATTGTACCATGCTTGAACATTTTCATTTATATAGACCACAAGGCAAAGCTTGAAACCTGGGCTCCTATAATCCAGAGTTAGAAGAGCTGGGTACTATATTTCTCTTCTTTTTCCTTTTTTCCCTCCAAATCCTTAATTTCATATGTTGGGAATACATGATAGGCTTTCTGGATTCAAGCCCCAATTCAACAAGGTATTAAGCATATACTTAACTGTAAGCACCTCAGTCATGATGAATGATTAACTTCAATTGGACTACGGTACTTAGGGGCTTGAAGTTAATTCCATGTTTGATGCTTTGCTGAATAGGGGCCTGAGTCACAGATCTGCCTTTTCTGTTCCTATTTCAGTACATTAAATACCTGATGCAAACTTTTTAGCCCGCATTGCCTTTCCACACCAGCTTTTATTTATTTAACATTGTTTTTCAATAGAAAAGAAAGAAAGAAGAGGTGCCCTTTGGTTGAACATATTAATATCCCTAGCTTCCCTGCAGTTTTTCTGAAATTACTACAGCTCACATTTTTATTACAAACACAGCAAAGACATATTTACTAAAGTTAGAATGGGATCAGGGATTTAGATCATCTCCACACTGGGCCTACAGTTTATCTGTCTACTATCACAATAGGAGCTGTGTGTCTCTCAATCAGTCATCCACAAATGCACCACAGAATGCTTTGCACCGCTGAGCTTCAAAGGAGGGGGTGAGGAGAGGTTGGTGAAACTTTTCAGATAAATTGACAAAAGATTCAGGTTTAGTCAACTTAAAAGAATCGATTAAATTGACACAAATAGTTTTGGTTGGTCACAAAACCAAGAAGTACCCTCCTCTTCCTTTAGCCCTGCCGTTAGGGCATCTCAGAGACCCAGGTTTGAATCCGTGCTCTGAAACAGTCCTAACAGCCTTTTGTGATTCAAAACATTTCAGATTTGGTTTGACCCCATCTGATTTTTTTTTCAGTTTTTCAGAAATGCCACCTCAATAATTTGCTCAGCTCTAGTGCTGAGTCCTGCAGCAGGTTGAAAAGAGACCTTGTGAGAATAATCACAATAGATTACTGGGCACTTTCGGCATCTGCAGTTGATAATTGCAAGAACCAGTGCAGATCCACTCCCGTGGGTGAAAGGAACAGGATCACAATTCAGCACCAAATAGTTGCTAGTGGCTCCTGTTGTCATGTCTACACTATTTTGACTGTGGTTTTCAATTGTGTTTTTGATTCTTCAGTCAGTCAGGGCCCATAGTGGTTGTAACCCACAAACTTAGAACCACAGTGTTAAATGTTGACTTTCAGGAAGACTTTAGAAACTTCATATTATCATTGAGATTAGTAGCAGTAACTACAAGGCAAGCAAGCACGAGACAGCACACAGATCCGCTGTAAGGAGGACCCAGAAAGGCTGTGAGAAACTTTCCATCACCGATTGCTGGGTCAGCTCTAGAATCAATATTTGTTTTTCACATGTGTTTATGCCCTGATTGGTTTATGAAATAGAAATAAAATCTCACTGGATTTAGGAAGTTTTCTTCACTTGTTTTTTGGCTCACAAAAGTAGTTTGCTTTCCTTGACTAGCCTAAATTGGACCATATACAAAACATGTACCCCAGGGGGAAAGCACTGTCAACCACACCTATCCTTTGGTTTTTCTTTTTCCAAAATGCACTTCCTTTCTCAGGGCCCAGCCTTAAAACCCTCCCTCATGCAAGTAGCCCATTGTCTTGAGGGGGACTGTGTGTCTGAGTCAGAACAGTCCAAGCAAGAGAGGTTTGTAAGAGCAGGCCCTTAATCTCTTGGATGGCTTCGTCAAAGGAAAAAATGACAACCCTCGGCAGAGCTTAGCACGCTGGGTTTTTTTGTTTTGTAAGAGAAAAATATAACTAAGGAAAGAAACATGCCCCACAGAACAAGTTCCAGTGCTAAGTTGTTATGCTAGAGCAAATACCTGAAGAAGCCTCTGACTCTCATGCTGTTTGTTCAGGAAATAGAGACCAAACAGTGCAAACATAGGCCTAGATTCTGATACCCTTCCTCACACTGAATAATTAAGTTCGTATCTTAAATTAAAATCTAGCTTTCTTATCCTCATTCTTTTAAAATTAAGCCAATAATGGGCCTAATACAGCTCCAAATGATTTCAGTGGGGGTAGAATCAGATCCTTCTGCCCTAATTTCAATTTTTTTTTATAATAATGGATGATTTGTAATGTAAACTCTAGACCTTTTGTCTGCATATATTTCATACCTTCTCTCTTTTGATATCAGTTTCATAGCATGTGAAGCTTTAAGAACATAGATTAGCGCAGCCATACTGGGTCATACCAAAGGTTGATCTAGTCAAGTATCCTCTCTTCCGACAGTGGCCAATACCAGGCGCCCCAGAGGGAGTGAGCAAAACAGATAATCATCAAGAGATCCATCTCCTGTCGCCCATTCCCAGCTTCTGATCAGGAAGTTGTTATATAAATTATCAGGACGTTATTCTCTGTGTGTGTTTTATATACCAAGCAGCATGGTCAATGGGTTTTATTGTAGAATGTAGATAGTATAACAGGGTTGACATTACGTAAGATTTTGTCGTCGTTGTTGATTTTCAGCTCTCAGGCACTTTCAATTGCTACATGTTTTTTATATCTAGCACAATGGGGTACTTCTAGGATCTAGCACAATATAAATGGCAGTCACAATTCAATAAAATTGTCCTCTACAATTCAAAACGTTGATGGATTCTATAAACAATGATATGAGTCACTAAACTCACCAATATTGTCAGTGAAATGATATTATAAGGCAATATTGATGAGATTTTGGTGAAATTCATACTATCATATACTTTTATTTTGGTGAATGATATGCTTAAAAGCCTAGTATTGTAATAAATAATGTCAACATGTCAAATACTGAGTGACCTGATGTACAACTAGTTCCCCCTCCCAAATCTTTAAAGGTGTTAACTGAAGTAGCTTTAAGCCATTCTTTTTAACTTCATTGATGAATCCAGCGTTCTGTCCAAACTATAAACAGACATGTGCTCAGGGCATTGTTCATCATACTTCACCTTTTCATACACTTTGGGGGGTGGAAGGAAGTGGGTGTGTTTCCAAAAAGAGCATTTCTTCAAGATCAGGTGGAGAGAAATTATGGAGATGGATTAACTATTATGGCATGGCAACTCTAACTGATGGAGGACCTCTGGAGTTTCTAACACATAATATGCTAGATCCTCTTCCTCTTTGAACCACTTCTCTATGTAAAAAACATACGAACATATACTGTACTCACTAATGGGAGATTAGTTACTTTCCTATACAATGGCTTTCAACAAGTGTGTAAACCCAACGTCGAGTTCATGTTGGGCTTGGATTTTTTTTGTCATGTTCACAAACTCACAAACGCTAGTAAAAATCATGTTTAGTGCTAAAACTGAAGAGGTTTAATCAAGATACCTTCATGGATTCAAGCACAACCCAGTCAAGGCTCCAGTTCTAGACCTGGCTCTGTGCTTGTGGTCGTCTGGAACTCCATGGGAGTCAATGAAACTGAAACAGGAGCAGGCAGCTGAATACACACAGAGAGAAGGAAGCTAGCAGAGAGATAGGCTTGACCCTGTTTGGTTCTGTTGCTCTTAGGGAGCTAAAAAGCCTCTTGTTTTAAAAATGAATTTTTTTTTTAAAGTTGAGAGAGTCCTTTGAGAGAAAGGAGGGATGGTGATTACGGCAGTGACACAGGAGACCTTGGTTCCAGTCACTGCTCTTCCACAGTGTTCCTGTCTTGGGCAAGTCACTTAGCCGCTCTGTGCCTCAGTTTCCCGCCTTAAAATGAGCATTGACTTGGTGTGGCTGACAGTTCAAAGCCAAAATATGCCAGAAGACAACCCTACCCAACCTTGGTGTTGGAGGGTGAGGATGAGTGTCCTTCAAACCAACGAACATCATGATCTCCATAATATAAGTCAGATTAAAACTAGCTCACCCGGTGGAATCTAATGAGTCTTTGTGTCATGTGATGGAGCATTTTGGACACACTTCGATCATCTGGATCAATCACTCAGACCTGAATTGGACTCACACAGGTTGAGCCTTGCTCCATACAAAGCCCAACTGGAGTCTGATTCATCTTTTAAAATTCACTTTGCTCATTGATAGCAGTGGCACGCCTCATGATTTGATCTCAAGTCTCATGATATTAGGTGTTTTTCCTAAATCCCCAATTCTAGGAGTCAGGGGATGACATGAGAATCTCAGCTTTACTTTTTTTAAAAGTGCATTTCTAGCCATCTTGGTTGCAGAGAAAAACTTGAAAAAGTTAACCCCGAAAGACTCCAAAACCAGGATACAAATGAAAAAAACCCAGCATTTATTATTATTTTAATCTCATTGTTTTTAAAAAATTGGGGGTGGCAATACTGCAGTTCTCTGATTGCTATAGGTTCTTCCAGGCTAAACAAGACCTGACTTATTAAACAAGCAGTGGGGGAAATCTTTCCAGCTTTCTTTATGCTCCATAAAGGAGCAAAAGAGGGTACGCAAATATTTCTTTTCCTTTTGCAGGTCAGCTTCAACAACTCCCTGCATGAGTGCGGCTACCAGCTTTTTGCTGTTTTAATAGGGAATGACTGCTAGTGTTAATTTTTTAGTTCATCCGAGTTCTTGTTTATGTTTACTTTGTAACCACAGTGCGCTCCATGCCTTACACAGCTGTTGTCTTTGACTCAACTTGTCTTAAGGGTTTTGTGATCATTTAATCTTTGTCCCCTCTTAATATAGCAATGACCTCTTGTATGCAAATAATAGTACCATGTGTTCCTTGTATCTTCATTGTATAAATAAATAGATTTGTAAAAGCACATACAGTGCATATGTTCAATTCATGCCAAAGAAGTCCACAATCTGGCTTTGTTCTGACTCAAAGATAGCTCATCGGTGAATTGTATAGTCTCCATATTGGAGAAAGTCCCCTACTCATTAAATAGTTGACATTGCTGACATTACCGTGGATAAGCAGGAAACATCTTCTTCAGTGGTAACAAAGAGTCCTGTGGCACCTTAAAGACTAACTAAAGTATTGAAGCATAAGCTTTCGTGGGCTAATACCCACTTCGTCAGATGCAAGTCGGTGTGCTTCCAACACAAAAGGGGTATGACCAGGATGTTCCTTTGTGCCATTGATCTATGGCTGCTGGAACTGCACCGTGGGGCCATAGGCACCAGCAAAGAACGCTGGTGCTTGGGGCGGCACATCTCTAGGACGGGGGCACCTCCCAAGTGATTCACAGACACCTTCCCCCTTCTCCCCTCCACACCTTGTATAGCTGTGGTTGAGACACACGGAGCCACAATATATACTAGACATGGCCCCAAACTGGAACACCAGGCTCAAACACCTCTCTCCAGTGCCCATCACTGAACTTTGCAGATGTTAAACCAAGATCCAGCCTGTAGACGAGGGGTAGGGGGACTCCGATCCTTTGAGAACTCAGAGCTCGGACATACTCGGGAGAGAATTGCTGAGATTTCACAGCTTAATTCCCTGCAGTTGTTGTCTGCACTGAGCGTGCTCCATTCTCCGGTTGAGCATGGCTTTCTCTGCAAACACACCTCTGGGCTGCTGCAGGCCATTCCAGTTTGGAGTCCAGGCAACTGACCTGAGAGCGGAGACCCTGCACATCCTGTGCTTCCAATGTCCCCCTGCTGATACCCAGGCAGCACGGAGGAGGAAAGTCACTTGAATCGAATGCAAAGAGAGAAAAGCCAGACTTTGGAGTGGGAGACAAAGGGAGTAGATTGAGGCAAGGAGCCTAGGGGAAGACTGGGACTGGAGGCTGGTAGGAGTGGAGAGAGGGAACCTGGGATGGGGAGTTGTGAAAAAAGCATGACTGGGACTTGAAACACAGTGCTAAGGTGTTAGGAGGCAGGGATAAATAACTTGCTCTCCCAGGAGGTGGGATAATCAAACCCAGGACAGTTGGACAAAGCCACAGAGGTTTGCTGCAAGCAGCCAGTCTGCCCTCCAGGCCAGGGCAGAGAGGGACCCACCTAATTAAGCAAGAAGAAGCTGGCAAGTTAGGTCAGACATGAGCTTAGGCCTTGCTTGATCATTCTAACCCAGTGTCCCTCAATCCTGTATTCATAAACAACGTACTGTTGTGGAAAGGCTGCCCTGGGTCATGGCAGACACCTGCTGGTTGCACAGCTAGCCTCCAACAGAGGTCCGAACTCCTTTGGACTGCTGAAGGCCCCTCAGTGAAAAACAGCCATGATGAAGCAAGGGACCCAGTCCCAGAGTTGCAGAATCGCAGTGAAGGCCTAGGGCCTAGTACTAAGAAAGGAGGCACTCCCAGAAAGCCTGTATAAAGGTCAGAGACACAAGGACGCTCTTTGGATCTGTGACAACGAGAAAAATTGGAGCTCATATTGATAGAAGAACCACTCTTAATTCTGGTATAACAGAATTAATAGTCATTTTGTCCTCCTCAGGTTGCTTTGACCTAGTAACTTAAGCTGCAATAGTTTGGTATCCGAAAAACATTTATTCATCATTGCCTTTGAAAATATATTTCTTTGCCTCTAGTTGAATTTGGTTTTATTGTTGTAAGGGGGGAAAAAAGACATCTTAGCACCAGTCAAACAAAATTGATTTTCCAATTACTCGAAATGCACTCTTCTAAGGTGAGTTCCCTGTGCCAAATCTTTGAAGTGTGCCATATGTACCTTCCCACTGCCAGTTGTGAAGATGTGATCCTAGATACACAGCTTTTGTCTTTTGGCAAATTCTCACTAGGTTTTTGTCTTAATCAAAGAGATGTCTGATGCTTGCCAAAAGAGTGTAGGAACGCATAGACAGCTAATGGGTTGAGCTCCTACTAACTGGTTTGGGAATTCTATGAGAACGCATATTTCCAGTGGAAGAAAGGCCATTTTTTTCCATGGTGGTCTTAAAAATAATCAGAAGACTCTGGCAGAATAGATTGTTCCAAATTAACTAGAATTCTCAAGTTACATTTTTATGACTTGTTCTCTAACATCTTAACACTCTTGTTTAGTACCAGGATTTTATGGCATTGCACAAGTGACTTAATATCATAAAGTTCAGTTTTTAAAATACCCTGTTGATCTGCAGTTCTCTAATATTAAAATATATAAATCTGGTTACACATGTATCAGCTCAAATCCTAGAGCTATAATAACTGTGAAAACAATGTAAATAGAGCAGGTTGGAGAAATTCCTATTAAACTCATTTTTGCAGAGTTGTCAAAATGAAACTATTTCATGGATCTGGTTCAATTTCTTTGACTTGCAGTGAATCCATATTTCGAAATGTCAAAATCCTCCTTTCACCACCCAGCTCTTTTTGTAAGACAATTACAGTAACTCCTATAGGGGGCGAGTGGTACTGCTCCGATCCATCAGCACGTTGTCGGTATGAAAATGTTAGCCAGTCTCTCTCTCTGCCTCTTTTTTCTTCTCTATATAATGGGGATAACACACTTCCCTGCCTCTCAGGGCCTTTGTGTAGGCTTCCTATTGTTTGTGCTGATGATGCATATTGAGATCCTGGCCTGGAAGCTGGGATAGAAGGGCAGCATATGGTTATTTTTTAACTCTTTAAGACTGCTATAGAAGAAAAGCCCTGTCAGATGGTCACTTTGCTCCATGTGAATTTGCTCACTTGAAGATATTCTGGTATTGCTGTTAAGTGTCAGCCTAATGCACAAGCAAAGGAAGGTGTTAACTGGGGTCCCACATTTCTAGGGGTAGCCACAGTCCACCACAAATTTTTCCCCTCACAGGATGACTCTTTTTTGCTTTCTGCCCCGGCTGTGGAGGAAAGGGAAGAACTCTGTGCCATCAGTCTTCTTCCTCTCTCTCTCTCTCTGTCAATGGACTGGGGAGAAAGTTCTGCTGCCAGTCTTCTTTCCTGTCTGGACTATAGACAACAAAAATGAAACTCGGCAAAGACAAATGTGAGGTGCTACACTTTGGGAAGGAAAACCAAATGCACAAATACAGAATGGGGGAATAACTGGCTTGGCAGCAGCACTGCTGAGAAGGATCTGGGAGTTTTGGTGGCTCACAACCTCAACATGAGTCAGCAATGCAATGCTATTACCAAAAAAAAATAAGTAAATGCAATTTTAGGCTACATTAACAGAGGCACAGCATGCAAATCATGAGAGATGATAGTACTGCTCCACTCGGCACTGGCTGGGCCTCAGCTGGAATACTGTGTCCCGTTTTGGTCGCCAATGTAGAGAAAGGATGTAGAGAAACTGGAAAGGATCCAGAGGTGAGCCACAAAGATGATCAAAGGGATGAAATACAAACCATATGAGAAAAGGCTGAAGGAACTGGGTATGTTTAGTTTGGAAAAGAGGAGATTAAGGGAGGACAGCATAGCGGGTCTTCACATACTTGAAAGGCTGCCACAAAAAAGATGGAGAAAAGTTGTTCTCACAGAGAGCAGGACAATGGGCAGTGGGTTCAAGATACAGCATAGCAGATTTAGATTGAATCTCAGGAAAAACTTCCTAACTGTAAGAGCAGTAGGACAATGGAACAGACTGCCTGGGGAAGTTGTGGAGGCTCCTTCACTGGAGGTTTTCAAAAGGAGGCTGGATAGCCGGATGGTTTAGACCAGGGGTGGGCAAACTATGGACTGCATCCGGCCCGTTGGACCTTTTAATCTGACCCTCGAGATCCCGCTGGGGACCAAGGTTGGGAGTTTTCTTCACTCCAGTGCTCCAGACAGGGAGTAGGTTTGGCGACTTGCCTTACGCCACTTGCATATGCAGCAGCTCCCAGAAGCAGGAGCAGCAGGAGACTTCACATGCTGCCCCCGCCCCCAGTGCTGGCTCTGCAGCTCCCATTGGCTGGCAGCTGTGGGGGTGGTGCCTGTGGATGAGGCAGCATGCAGAGCTGTGTGGCCACGCCTGCAGAGGGGGAATGGGCAGCTGTTTCCAGGAGCCACTTCAGGTAAACGGCGCATGCACCAATGATCCCCCCTGTTCCCCAACCCCCTTCCCCAGCTCTGATCACCCTCCAAACTCTTTGATCACAGCCCAGAGCACCTTCCTGCACTCCAAACCCCTCATCCTCAGCCCAAACCCAGAGTTTGCATCCCCATGTGGAGCCTCACCACCACCCCCATGCGCCCCAATCCCCTGCCACAGCCGAGAGTCCCCGCCCGCCTTCCGAACCCCTCCGTCCCAGACCGGAGCACCCTTCTGAACCCCAAACACCTCATTCCAGTCCCACCCCAGAGTCTGCATTCCCAACTGGAGCCCTCATCCCTGCCTGTGTGCCCCAGTCCCTGGCCCATCCAGCCTTCCATACAATCTCCATACTGAGCTGTGGCCCTCAGGCCAAAACGTTTGCCCATCCCTGGCTTAGACTCAACAAATCCTGCAGGGGGTTAAACTATATGCCCCTTGTGGTCCCTTCTAGCTCTTTGATTCTATGCAGGGGCATCCTGTTCTTTAGAGGCCCTTCAAATACAAAGGGCAGCCCTGGGAAATAAGGCGCTGAACGTTGTAGACAAAATGGCAGCTGTATGAGGCATTGTCTCATTGGCTTTGGGATGAGGCTCAGCACTCCAAAAGGGGAATGTGCCAGCAGTAATCAAGGGACCTCCGTTTAATTCCGAGCGACTTACCTTGGAGCTGACAACAGTATTTTTGATCTTGATATGTTAAAATGAGGGAATTGCTCCTTGAGGCAGCTGAACCTGAAAGGCACGAAAGCTCAGCAGGAATTGCAGGTGACTGTGCAGTGTTGAGCCAGTGAACAGCAACCAGAAGAACAGACAGCGCGTGCTAGGTTCCGCTCTAGTAAAAGTCCATATTAGTGCGTTGCACCGGGGTGGGGCGGTGTTTCTCTAAGCACTCCGGGCTGAAGAGATTTTTAAAAAAGGAAATACCATGGAAGGAAAATATTCCATTTCTGCCATCATATTTTTAGATGATTGCGATGCTCATTTTGCCTATTTCTTGTTTCTGCTCAGATTGTCTTCTATTCCTTTAAGTTACAGTAACCATGAAAAACTCCTTTGTTGAATATGGAATCCTTTTAGACGTTACTATGGCCTTTTACAATTTCATGTCTTACCTGTTCTTCAATAAAAATACGGCTAAACCACCCTGAACACGCCCGATCTCATCTGATCTTGGCAGCTAAGCAGGGTCAGGCTTGGCTAGTACTTGGATGGGAGACCTCCTGGGAATACCAGGTGCTGTAGGCTTAACACCTGGCAGTAGGTATAAAATGCCTCCAACGACAGATGGAACGACGCATCGGTTGGAGTATACCCCAGTCGTATCACTGGTTGTGTCCACTGGCGTAGCTAGGCGGGTGCGGGGGGTGCGGACCGCACCGGGTGACACCATCTCAGAGGGGTGACACCAAATGAAAAATTGGTGTCACCCCTTGCCGGAGCCATGCGGGGAGCCCCGGGGGGGGGAGGGGCGCCCCGGCTGCTGCCTCCGCCGAGCGACGGCAACCGGAGCGCCCGCCCGCCGCAGCGCCGCAGCGCACAGCCCACTGCTCACGGTGTCACCCCTCCGGCGAAATCTGGAGGGGTGACACCGTGAGTTTACTGCACTGGGTGACACCAACCCTAGCGACGCCACTGGTTGTGTCCAGTCTAAGCAGACCCTGCCATAGTGCGGGAATAACGCTAGGAAAAACACACACCTGTTCTTCAATAATGACTTAGAGAAGACCGAGAAGCTGGTGTAAAGCCATCTATGTAGTGCCTGTGCCAGCCCAGGATTCCTCTCCCCCCCCCCCCATGATAGAACCCTCATTGGCCCTTTGAGGATTGCCAAAGATATGGCCCTATATGCAACAAAATGGACAGAAATGTTGTAACTATACAACCTGTGTGGCTGGTGATATGACACTATATGGGACACTAGCAAGACAGCTTGGACTTCCAGATATGAAACTGATCTTGTGGTGTTGGTTGTCAGAAAAAAAATTTTTTTACCATGTGAGCTAACTGACCTTGCTGTGGTAAGGACTGAGAGAGAACCACCAGCATGTTATATTTAAGGGTGGTCAAGGGAGGAGGGCTAGAACCCTCATTCTTTGGCATGAAGATTCCCTCCACATTTCTGAGCAGCACTTTGGAGGACCAGAAGAGACAACAGCCAAGCGCTCTGTCCTGGCTCTTACATGGAGCTCAGCATATGATGGAACTGGACTCTGGAAGTAGACATCTATGGAGTATAGAGATCATCAATAAAGCAGACAATTTTAATACCAAGCCGTATTACAAGTTGGGGAAAGGAGAAGCTGAGAACTAGCAACAGCTTCCTGTCTACCTGACTCAGCCTAGCTAAAACAGTCCAACCCACTCCAGCCACTCCTCCTCCCCATACCTGGTGTGCCCAGTGCCAGGAGTATGGGTCGAATGGGGTAGGACTTGCTGGAGGAAGATTTGGGGGGTAGGGTCAGCTCCTTTTTGCCACCCGATCAGTGCAGAGGGAGCAGAACAGGACAGAGAATCTGCTCTCAGAGTATTAATTGTAGTCCATTGACATTTTCAAAATGATGTTTGGCCCTGAGGCTGATAAACTTGGACAACACTGATCTAACAGATACGTACGGATATTCAGCCAAAATGTGAATCCTAGCACAGACACAAGTGGAGTCCCAAAATACATGTTCAATCTAAATTTCATTCTTGTGTGCCTTACAAAACGATCTATATTTCTTTCTGTCCATCCAGTTATTTTAACTATTATACTAGGAGATACATTTGAAATGCAGCTATTTTTGGAATAAAATCAAACATCTTGGATATTTAATAATAAATGCAAAGTTCTGAAAATGGTTCAAAAACATTAACAGTATTATGCCCAGTGGAGATGTGCTCCACTTTCAAAATGCATAGTTTGTACTGACAACAGTTCAGATATATTTATGGTATCCCATCAAAAACTCAGTAGTTTTGACTTTAAAGAGGATGTTTTTTTAAACATCGATGGTAAATGGAGATTTTGACTTGCTGCCCAGGACTCGCTGAGAGCTGCTCCTTAAAAAGAGAAAAAACAACTAATAGGATAATAAATCCCAACATTTTTCTCTACACACGGGTTTTGTTTTAGTTAAACTCACAGCCACTTTAATTATTAATACTACACCCAAATTTCTTTACACCAATGTCTCTCAATCACTGGTCCGTGGACCGGCACCAGGCCCTGAGATTTCTCTGGCAGAGTTTAGGAAGGCAGCAAGCTGATCCATGGAATCAAAAAGGTTGAGAAACACTGCTTTAGACTATTGTATTTAGGAAAAGACTTTCGACTCATCCATCACTATCCACACTTTACTGAGTTCACTTTAAACATTGCCGGCTAAAACTCCAATTTATCAAGCCTGTGTTGCCGTGCAGTTGTGGGATCATTTATTTTCATTCTGAAAGAGTTGATGTGTGTGTGTGTGTGAGCTATTGGCCAGAGATTCACACTGCAGGGAGCAAGCGCTGAAGAATTCACTGTGTTCATCTACCATGCACACATGCAAAGAATTTCCTTTGGGGGGTGCCACTTTTGCCCGTGGGACATTAGATCAGAGGAAGGCCAGCTCAGGGAGGACTCAAATACAACAACTCTATTTGAACCTTAAAGATAACACGGCAACTGGGAATAAAGGCATAATGATGGATCTGTCTGTCTGTGGGCCTCTCTATCTCTGACTGTGTGGGTGAGAGAGGGAAAATGAGCTTTCGCACATCTGGGTCAGGTGTGTACAAGGGGTGTTGTAATGCTTTGTCTGTACTCCATCTTGAATCATGCGAACAGCAGCCATGCACAAAACCAGTTTTCAAGCACAGTTGTCACTACCCTGGCTCTCTGACCAGTATGGGGAGAGAGAGATTCTTCTGAAAGCCCTGTCAGCCCAAAGAGTGCTAGGCTGCCTCCATACGGATGTGTGGAGAAATGGCTGTTTTAGTCTAGAGCATAGTTTCTGACATGACTTTAATTAGTACAGAGCCTGATTACAGCCTCTTGCGGAAAACTTGTGGGAAGGAGCTGAAGGGGAAGGAATCTCTGCAAAGTTCCTCCACAATTGTTTGATCAGGAGAAGGGAAGAGGCCAAACAGAGCTCCCTGCTTTTAAAGGTCCTTCCCAAGCCTAACCCAGGCCCACTGTTCAAAAGCTCCTGCTCTGAGGAGGAAGGAAACTGAGCCTAGAGTTGAGTAAATAACTGCTCTCTCACTTTGGGGCTGAACCCCAAAGCACCCCATGTTTTTCCATTTCGGATTGACCCGAAACAGAACATTTTGGTTTTTCTTATTGAAATTCATGCCCTCTCCCCGCATAAAATGTCATTTTGGGTCTCACAAAACGGTTTCTTCAACCTGAAACCAACCTTTTTCGTTTTGATCCATTTTCAAATGTTTTTTAACCCTTAGAAATAGTCATATATCTAGCTACATTTCTAAATAAAATGTTCTTCTGAAACAGAAAAAAAAATCAAAACCATTTCATTATGAAAATGCCCAAAGGAAACATGTGACTTTTTAGAAAAGCAAATTATCAATATGTTTTTCTACTTGAATTGGTTAGTGGTTTCAGTCAACCCAAGCCTCCATTTTTCAGGGAATAAACTATTCATCCAGAAATGTTTGCCCCTCTAATTGTGACAGATCTGGCTAATGCCACTTACGCTCCCTGGAGTGAGAGCAGGGATGAGTGATTTGGAGCGGGATGGAGTCTTCACTCCCTGCCCCTTTTCAGACACCCAATGAAGTCTGCTTCACCCCGCCAGTAGGAAGGGGTGGCATGATGCATCAGTACAAGGGTGTAAAGGGTGCGTTGCACCCCATTTGCATACACCCACAAGACAGGCCACGATCTGGGCCTGGCCGAGTTTGCATTTCTTTTCTTATCTGAGTAAGCCTCCCACTGAACTCTATGCCCTTATTGAACTATAGGTTCAGGGCAGTTACCACAGGATGACATTTTTCATTGGTGCCATTTTACGAGCTTCTGTACTGTAAAGAAAGGCTGTGTCTACCTTTCCTGCATAAACCCAGCTTTGACTGGCTTATGTCTCACAATCCATGTTAGGGCTCGCTCTGAATTTTGGTATCCTTGTTATTAGCCACGCGTTGTTGGGGTTTTCCCCCCTCAAGTTTGAATTAGTTTGATCCAGCCATTTAAATACCTTCATGTAGATGTGATACAGTTACAAAGTATAGGACCATGGCAAAGCCCAGCATTAATCAGTCTTTGTAGGCATTGCTCTGGGGGTTGGGTTGGGGCAGGGGTTGTCAGAAATCCTTTATGATTGTTAAAAAACAGTAATTCTTAGGAACACCAGCAGCCACTTCTCAGGTTTCAAATGCATGGCATTCCTCCAGATGCTTGGGTTTCTTTTCTTTCAGACATTTTTCAGGCTGACACTTGCATGCCCATTCTGCATCAATATTTAATCATTAATAAACTATACATCTGACTAATACATTGTGACCTAATTCTCGCTCATGGACCTTGGAGCCAGCAACTCCTATGTGCCAATCATGGTTTTGACAGTGACTTCCTCTGAGGTCTTGAACAAGTCACTTAAACCCTCTGTCTATTTAGCCATCTGGACAATGGGGATACTACTGCATATGTACCTCACGGGGCTGGTGCAGGGATTACTGAGTGAACATTTGGAATCTTCAAAGCACTATGTAAGTGTTAAGTCTTCCTGGGCTACATTCTTTACTGACATAACTTCAGTGGAATTGCACCCGCAGAACGTTTGGCCTATAATATCAAATGGCCATGCAAAGTGCTGTTCACTTGGCCATGTGCTTTGCTGCTTTCGGGGGAGAAAGTGAAGCACTGAAGGACAAGCATGAATTACCCTGGCAGAGTCCGAATTGGGGAGGAGTTGGGAATGTGTTTTTTTTTCTCCCCCTAGCTCCTTTCTTTTTCTAATCATTCTCCACAGATCACAGCTGATTAATGGGGGGGGGGGGGGAGCTTCTGCCTATTTTTGTTCCTTGATAATGTAGAAAGGCCCAAAAGGGTTTTGTGCCTCCCCCAGAAAACTTAGAGGGGGTTGTTCCTTGTCTGTTGTTTACATTAGAAATTGAGGTCTAGTCTCGTATTGAAGAACAAAGGAACGCAGCAATTGCTTAGCAGATCAGACAAAATGATCCGTCTAATCCAGTATCTGGTCTCTGACAGTACACACATTCTTCGCAGGAAGATGGAAGAAACTAGTGGATAATTATAGAATAACCTGCTCAGAGGCAAAGTTTCTTTCTAACCCCTTTTCATTTAGAGTTTGGCCTCTGTCCTGAAGCATGCGCTTTATACTGCTAGCATAAAAATATACCCTATGTGAAATAATTATCAGTAGTTTAATTATCCATATCAATGTCTTGAAATTTCTCTAAAATCTTGGCCTCAATAATACCTTGTGCCAATGAGTTGTGTAGATTGTGTACACTGTAAAACAGTATTTCATTGTAAATGTGTTGCTTTAAATTTTGTTGAGTGCCACCTTATTTTTGGATTATGAGAAATCATAGGCACATGATTTACTTTCATTATGTCAGTTGTGATTCGGTATACCTCTTACATATCTTTTTTACTCATCTCCTTTCTAACCTAAACAGGCCCTATCTTTTTAATCACTTCACACCTCTTAGTTTTGTCTTGCATTTCTGAACCTCTTCTACTTCTGCTATTTATTTCATGAGATAGGGTGACCAGAGCTGAACGTAAAACTCCAGATGGGACTGTACCCTTAGTCTGTACAGTCATATTTTGCTATCTTCAGTATTATTTTCTATCCCATTTATTATGCATCCTAACACTTGGGCTTGTCATTCCGGTTGCACATTGAAAAGAGGTTTGCACTGAGCTGTCCGCAATGATACCAGGTCTCTTTCTTGAGTGGTTACAGTTGATTTAGGACCCAGCAATGTATTTGAGTAGGTCAAAGTATTCCTTTTAATGTGTATTCCCTTGCCTTTGTCTGTCTTGAATTTCATCTGCCATTGTGCTGTCGATTCATTTACTGTTGCTAAGGTCCCTCTAAAATTCCACACCGTCTTTGCCCAACCTACATGAATGTATGTCATCTCCACATTCTCCCTCCTCATTTTTCACTCCTTTATGCCAGATCATTAATACATATATGAAATAAAACCAGGCAAAGCCTTTAAACTGCTAGACTGACCTCCAGTTCACTTCAATGAGAAGTAAATACATGCATAAAGTTAAGCCACTGCTTAAGTGTCCTGTTGTCTAGGGATGGACTGCTGCATTGCGGGCCTTGCATAGAACCTTAAACTATCTTACCTCTTGCATGTGAATGTCAAAAACTGACCCTTCTTCCTCTTTGTTTTCTGTCTCTTAGCCAGTTTCCAATCCCTGACAGTACTTTTGTTTTCACCCAGGACTACTTGGTTTCCTTAAACTTCTTGTGTGCGACTTTGCCAAAGCTTGTTAGATGGTCCAGAAAAACTATGTCAGCTGGTTCTCCTTTATACGCAAAGATGATAAGGTAACCAGAAAACTCCTGAAACAATAATATTACAAGAGACTGAAAGTTGAGCGAGCCAGAAAGGAAGAAATTTTAATTCAGATTGTTTAAAATTCTCAATTTGAGTGTTTGATAGGCTGACCATACGTACCGTTTTGAACGGGACAGTCCCATTTTTTTCATATTTCTGGACCGTCCCGTCTTTTTGACAAAAATATCAATTTTGTCCCGTTTTGGGGGCAGGTCCCAAGCTGCTTTCTAGGGGGAGGTTCTTTCTTTGCAGGACTCACAAGAGCTCAGGTGAAGAATCTTGCTACCTAAGGACAAGAATCAGATGTCAAAATCTCCGATGAGCAAACTGCGCTCATCGGAGATTTTGACATCTGATACTAGTCCTAAGGTAGGGAGAGGAGGCAGCGGATGGAGGGAGAGAGCAGGGAGGAAGGGAGGGATGGAGAAGGGGAATGGAGAGAAGGGGGGATGGAGAGAAGGAGGGAAGAAGGAGGAATAGTGAGAAGAGGAGGCAGTGGGCGGCGGGCTGAAGCCGACGGCGGAGCGGAGCTGTCCGGAGCCGCAGCCGGGGGCCGAGCGCGCCGGCGGGAGGGCTGCCGGCCGGGTTTTATGAGACATAATCACGTAAATTCAGTTATGTGATTATGTCTCATAAAACCCGGCCGGCAGCCCCCCCCCTCCCCCCCCCCCCCCCCGCCGGCGCGCTCGGCCCCTGGCTGCGGCTCTGGACAGCTCCGCTCTGCCGTCGGCTTCAGCCCGCCGCCCGCTGCCTCCTCTTCTCACTATTCCTCCTTCTTCCCTCCTTCTCTCCATCCCTCCCTTCTCTCCATCCCCCTTCTCCATCCCTCCCTACCTCCCTGCTCTCTCCCTCCATCCACTGCCGCCTCTCGCTCCCTCCATCCCCTCTCTTCCTTCTCTCTATCTCCCTTCTCCATCCCTCCCTTCCTCCCTTCTCTCTCTCCCTCCATCCACTGCCTCCTCTTCCATCTCCCTTCTCTCCATCCCTCCTTCTCGCTGTCCCTTGCCTCCTCCATCCCCCCTGCTCCCTACCCCATCTCTTCTCTCATCCATCCATCCTATCCCTTCTCACCTTCCTGCCTTCTCGCCCTCCGTTCCCTCCATCCTCTTCATCCCTCATCCCCCCTTCTCTCTCTCCCTCCATCCTCTTCATCCCCCATCCCTGTTCTGCTTATTCCTCCATCCATCCCCCCCACCCCTCTCTGCCTCACCCCACGCCCGGCGCTGGGGGGCCCAGGTGGGACCATGGCGCTGGTCACCTCGCCCACCGAGCTGGAGTGCCTGGCCAAGCCGCTGTTCTGCCGCAAGGGGGCGCTGCGCCAGAAGGTGGTCCTTCACCGCGCGCTTGTTCAAGCAGCCCACGTTCTGCAGTCACTGCACCGACCTCATCCGGTGAGACCCCCTGGGCCCTAGAGCCCCCCCAGAGCCCCCAACCACCCCCCCAGCGCCCCTCAGCCCAGGTTCTGCAGCCACTGCACTGACTTCATCTGGTGAGACACCCCCCCCACCCCGTCCCGTTTTTGCCATCCCAACGTCCCGTTTTTGTCTCAAGGAAATATGGTCAGCCTAGTGTTTGATGTTGTTGTTGTTTTGGGTTTGTTGTTGTTCTTGTTGTTCAAGCCTTTTAAACTTTGATTCCTAATGAAAACTTAGAAGAGCGTCTGCGTTGAAACTTCAGCCACCCTGCCACTTTAAATAAGGTGTGAGAGCTCCCAATAAACATCCAAAGGAGTCGTACAGCAAAGCCAGAGAAGACCAGAATTGACATTCCTGACGTTTCTATGGTAAAAAAAAAAAAAAGCAGAGGGGTAGGGGAGGGAGCTGATTATTTACAACATCTTTCAAATTAGCTTTACACATTAAACTAGAAAATAATGGCAAAACCCCAACTTCTGTAAAATCCTTTGCCATTTACCTTTGCAGTAAGTCAATGGACTTTTTGTTAAAATGGCCCTTAATTTTTATTAACCTCTCTCAAGGCTTCTGTGAGTTGAGAGAGCCGTTGTTGTTTTTTTAAAGGCACAAATATGAAGCTAATTTTGTTGATCTGATTCTCTCTGAAAACTCAGTCCTGCAGTTTTCATGCAGACTCCCAATTGGTTCCCTATAGGATGATGTCAGTGGTCTTTGGGACTACCCATGTGCATAAAGTTAACCAGGATTGGGGCCAAAGTCTTTATCGCCTCTTGTCTGATCTCAAAATGGTCAAATTTCCAAACAGTAATGAGAAAACCATCAGCATCTTTCAGGTCTGCTTTTCATTCTGAACCCAAAGGCCCCTGGGTTCATGGGCTGCACTAAAAGGGATTCTAGTTGGAGCTGTTTGTTATGAGTTTGTTTTAGATATTTGTACAATTGTGATTATGAAATATAAATAATGATATTTTGGATATTGTGTCTGTATGGGAATATTACTACATAAAGCCAGAGAAACATACTGCGGGAGCTGCTCAGAAAAGAGAGGTTTCTACATCTGGCAACGTGGGATTTCATGGCTGTAAAGTAAAAATGATATTATGCACATACCCAAACATAAACACATTGTAAAGTGCATTCAGCCCAGATTCCAAACACATTGAACACGGCATGATTTAATGATGGATAAACTCACAATAATATCCCAATGGGGGGAACTACAGTCTGCACAATGACAGCTGCTATCATTCCAAAACAAGTAATTGTTTATAAATGAATATTTTTCATGATAAATTATTGAATTACATGGAAATCCGATGACCGCCTGCTGCCAAATTTGTTTTCGGTTTCACAAGACAGAATGGAATGTGCTGCAGACAGTGAGCGAAATCAAAAGCTGCTGGTCTTTTCCCACAAAGGGCTGATATTCTCTCGTAGACCTTTCCCGATGCCTCATAAACCTGCAAAATAGTAGGCCTGGGGAATGGCTATCGGACTTGTTATCCAAAATATTTTCGATATATAGGGTTTCAGGGAATCTCTGCCTAATCTGAGCCAGTTGTAGAAGGGAGATCAGATTTCATATTTATCTGACATTGATTTCTAGTTCAAATCCACAGAGTCCCAGTATCTATGATAACTATTGGCAACTTAAAAGCACACTATAAAGGTATAATTTAATGCTGTTTCAGTTTGCTTTTTATTCTCTATTGTTTGCAATTGAGAAGTCTGAAAATATATTTTTCTCTCTCAATTTCCATTTTGTTTGAATTGGCAAGCCCTCCCGTTTCCCTTATGTTTTGAATGGAGTTGAAATTAACCTGATGTAAATGTTTTGATTCTTCTTATCCTCTTGATTGAGGCAAATCCTGAAGTCCTGGTGTGGGCAAAACTCTCAGTAAAGTCAATGGGAGTTTTGTAAGACTAGGGGATAGAGACATCAGGGTTTGGCCCCTTATTACCCATGCTTTTAAGTTACACAGCACTTTCTCTTGCCATGCCATCCTTGTTTGTGTACAAAGATCACTGTAGTCAGCACAGCTCTGTGAATAGTGTTTGTCACTAGTCAGCTGCTGCAAAATCAACAAGGGGAACACAAAGCCCTAGCTAAGCCAAAGGAGCCACCAGGGATGCTGATCTGAAGGTCTGTGGGCTTCTTAGCTTGTAGAGTCATGGCATCCGATCTTCATTCTGAAGGCAAAGCACAGCCTCAGAATACTGCCTTAGATGACATGACTTCCTATGGCTGCTTCCTTGCCACAGGTTGGGGACTCCACTGTTTTCCCCAACTGAGAACTTTTAATGACCCACAATCCAAAGTAGCATGCCCTTGGCTGGCTTCCACAATGGGCTGGTTAGAGCTGTGAGAAAGCTAACAGCTTTGCAGTAAATACTGCAAAAAATTCTGATGGGATTGGTTTTCAGAGGTTCAAGTCCCACAAGGTGCTGCAAAATTTGGGTTCAGTTACTAAGATGGCCCAGCTTTGGCTGACATTACTCTCTTTGCTTCCCCCTACCAGCTTCTCCTTCTCTATTGCATCAAACCTCCGTTACATGTATTCACTATCAATGCCTTTCACAGCCTAACCCCACCCTACCCTTCATCTCTCATTCACTATCAAGATGTCAACTCCTGCCTCCAACTGGCCCATCACCCACTTGCTACATTTTCAAACAAACACCTCAGTGCAATCCCCCACTCCCCGGTGTCCCTCACGTGTATTCCCCATAAACATCCACAAAGCTACCTCATTCTTCCTCATCAAATCCCACCTTCAAATTCTACTGTGCCACGAGACCAACAAAAAGCTTAGGTTGCTGGTGTGCTGAGACCACTGCCCATCATGCTGACCAATATTGTCTTGTTGTGTACAAATAAACAATAATATCTTCAGTTTCCTTATGAAGAGTCATCCAGACCTCCTTCAGACAGGAAACATTCTCTCCCTAACATGCCCCTTACTTTTAGTTCTCTTTCAAGGGAGATGCTCAGTGGCCTCGTAGCCCCTACTTGCCACTGGCTTAGGGGACAGCCATTTATTTCATTCCTCGTACACTAGATAAGACATGGGGGCATTGAGTCTGAACATGCCTCCTGTCTTCTTTTGGGCTTGTTGGTATTCCAGTCACCTCCAGAACCGCCGGTGGGGGCCTCTCGTAAGCTCTGTTTGTCTATCCAGTTCCGCAACTGCCAGCCAAAGAGCTGGGGAATTTTTTCATATGGTCTTCTGTGCCATTGATGCCACCTTTCTCTTGGATCATTCAGCCTATTGTGGAGTCAGAGGGCATTTTGGGAAATCAGCAGTTAGAAGGTCATGGATATTGGTCCCTTGAGTGAGCTCTTGGACATTTCCAAATACAGCGCAAGGTACAGTCCCTGCTCCAAAGAGTGTGCAACCTAAACTGATGAGATTATAACAACTGGGTTGCTAGATATCAAATCTGATGTCTCAACCCTTGACAGTTACCCTGTAGTGTTTACAGTTTTGTTAAGATATGGGCTCTGGTAAGAGTACTTCATCAGGAAGCTACTGCAGTGCACAATGACTTTACTGAACTACCAGCTTACTAACAATGCTACATAGCTTACATGTCAGTAGATGGTATTCTTTCTAATGACTATCTATCTATCTATCTATCTATCTATCTATCTATCTATCTATCTATCTATCTATAAAATAGGATGGCTTGTTTATCTATAGCACCTACTAGAAAAACAACTGCCGATCTTCACCTAATTAAGGCACGTTTGTATAGAAAACCTTTTTTGTTGTTCCCCCTGGCCTGCCTTTCTGTCCATCCTTAGACTGTGAGCTCCTCAGGGCAAGGACAATACCTTCTTCTATATCTGGAAAGTGCCTCGCCCATTGTGGGCACTACTGCAAACAACGAATGACAAAGAAAGACTCTCCAGACGCTGGTTACAGAAATAATGGGAAGTTAATGGAATACCAATGAGTTTATGAAATGAAGATTTAAAAAATCCAGCTCTAACTGTAATAATACATTTGACTGGCTGTCATAGATGTAGGAATGAAATGCATTTGCATCCTCCTAGTGTGAGGATGGGTGCAGATTCACCCTGGGTGAATGACTTTAAAGGCTAGAAAATGAAGACTGGTGTCTGCTCCTCCCTCGCCTTCTTCTTCTCCCCCCCGCCCCCCATTATTTTTTTTATTAAATTGCATTGAAGATTACTTCCTAGAGCCTGGTAGTGCTGTGAGTGAATTCTGATGTTATTATGTCAGACCCTGGCGATACATATCTCTTCACAATTCAAGCATTCACCACTTTAATAGATTTTTCTCAGTGAAAGCTTGTATGTGATGACCCTGCCTGTCAGTTGCTCCTGGATATGGCATTACACTTCTTTTGATGTTTTTTCTCAGAGCCATTTGGATGTATCACCTTGTGACGAGCTTCAGATTTAGGGAAACCTGCTGGTTTTCACTGATAAAGGCAGTGGGCCTCAAACAAACAGTTTTCTGCCAGACTTGACTGTCTAATACAGGGCTGGATAAAGAGGGCTTAGTTTCTCTATCAGGAACGGAAGTGAAGCATAGAAGTAGAGTGCGGCTTTTAGTCTTTGCTGATCGATAGATAACGGCCTCACAAATCCTACTCAGGGGTTGCATTATCAGGAAACAAAAAGCATCTTCAGATCCAGAGATAATCAGTGTCCAGGTTAACATTAAAGCAAGAAATGACTACAAGAAAGTACTGATATTAAACTGCAACTTGCCACGGGCGATAGGAATTCAGCATTCAAATGCTTTCAGCTTTCAATGGCTAGGTATGTTTCACTAAATCCAGGTTCTGGAATGTTAATTTGTGCCTCATCACTACTAATGGGCCAGGAATTATGACATGTTTTATGTTATCATTCATTTAAAACAGATAGTTTAGATTTCAGCCACAAGCTGAAGTTTATATATATTATATTTATTACAAACAACAGTGAACATTTAAGAGCCATTATTTTAAATCTAAATGACGTTGTGTTTAGTATCCATTTCCTCCAGCTCTGAAACGGGCAGCCTGTGGAATCTGTCATCTTTCTCTGTAATTCTCATGGATTCAAAGTGACAACTCCTAGTGAGTAACCAGAAACGAGAGAAAGTACGGAGCCGTGTTGCAGCGAACTGTTTTACATTACCGAAGTTTAGTGGGAGCATCTGACGGAAGAAAAGCAATGTAGCTGAGAAGAGAATATTATGTAGTAAATCATTGCCTGTTATCAGCATCGACAAAACAGTGTTTGGGGAAAAAATGGGAGAACTGCTGAAACAACCAGCCACCAGTGCGAGCTAAGCATTAACCTCTGGAAAGTACTATGGGCTAGACTGTGCCTGAAGGCATTGTCCTGTGTAAGTAGCAGTGCACAGCTATCCCACAGCCTCACAAAGGGAGTGTGACTCCACCACAATCTTTTCCTTGCTCCTCAACTGCTTCTAATGGGTAAGTAATGTGCTAGCAGCCTTACCAGTAGCACTTTGCCTCTTCTCCCCCTATGCTGCGTCAGCTGTGCTGCCTGGCAAATCTAGAGCTAAGGTTCTGCCCAATCCCCACCTGTGTGTGCAGAAAGGACACACGCCAGGTATGCAGTCCCTAGGCAGTCACATAAGGCTGGACCACAATCTTGTGCTTTGTAGACAAAACCAATGGAAGTAGAACACAGTTTACCCCCTTCATACCCTGCTCCCAAATACAGGCTCCCACCCACTCATGCAGCAGATCACCTACCAAGAAACCTGGTGACTACTAACTTAGCTTCCATGGAGCATGGCATTTAGGAGGGAGCCTTCCAGCTTGGGTCCACAAACTCACTCTAGCCAAAACAAAATTCTCCCGCTCATCAGCCCTCTCACCAATAAACAGTCCTGCTCATGGGATGGGGGGCAGGCTCGCCTCGACACAGATATTTAACTGAGGCTAGTCAGATTGTGTAGGAGCTGAGGAGGGGCCCATCGAAGAGACATCCCTAAACAGAGGACCTGTGTATTGCTTATGTACTTCCACCACTCAAGATCTTGACCAGTAAAACCAAGACCTGACATTTAATACTATTATCATGCATTTGTTGTAAAGGCAGTAGCTGGAAAACCCAGTCAAGATTGTGGACTCATTTTGCTAGGCAGATAGGGATAGTCTCTGTCTCAAAGACCTTACGATCTGAATAAGCGTAGAGGAACTGCAATACATTATATATGAAGCGCTGGCTTCAAACAGAATAAAGCAAGCAATGCAGTGAATGTTCAGGTGCTTCATATTTTAATTTTCATCTTTCTACTCGAGTAAAAAAGTTTTAGGCTATATTTCAGCGTCCGCTTGGAAAATAATTTTGACCTTGAAAATCTGATTTTATGATCAGAAACACATGTAGAATAGCATTTAAAGGCAGCATAGACTGCAGCATGATTTTATGGGGAGTTAGGGTATGCCCTTCAGAGTAATTGGGATGTGGAATGTGGAAGTAGCTTTTTACAGGAAAGTAGGGCTAAGGCCTCCTGTAGCCAGCCTCAGGCAACACAGTGAGTATAATATCAAGAAGAATTCACATTCAACTTGATAATAAGGTTCATGAGCATGTTAATTAAATGAAATCTCACATCCCAGGCCCTGTTGTTTTAGCCATTAAGGGTACACAATAACAACATGATTTTCCCCCCCAATATTCATTTCATTTTCATGGTTTTAAACAAGCTAAGGAATCAGTGCAAAAGTGAACTCCCTCACCCTCACTAATGCTAGCTTGTCTTCATATTCATTTCAGGCACTAGTTGGCAACAAAGTTTTTTTTTTAATTATAATGAATTCAAATATTTGGGTCTCACCATTCATCCCTATGTGGAGGCACTATTTTCACTTGCCAGGGCTAGAGGATGGAGCAAAAAATGGAGCCCATTCAGTTCCGATTGTTTGAGGATTAATAGACATCAATATTTTCCCCTTTCCTCTGCTAAAAGCAGGAGCAATTTGGATGTTTTGAAATACAATTGGAGCACTTTGCTGGATGCAGAGATGCTCACTGGATCAGAACCATCACGGTACCTATGCACAGGAGCAAGACACTGAGAAACTCTGTAGAGGGATACCACACCTTCTGTGAACTAGGATGTTCTCTAAAGGGCATGGTGTCAGGCCAAAGGTGAGATAAGATGTGGGTCCAATGGACTTTGAGGATCTCCTGGTTCAACCAGTAGGCCTGAAAAATCAGATTCTTGATGGAAGGCTACTGCTAAATCAAAGTGCAACAGGGAACAGTCAGCAGCAATATTGCTGCTATTTGGAGAGTTCTTTGTTCTCTTTCTCTCTATATGAGACAAAGCAGCCTGTTCTCTGAGCTTACTAGCATCCTATCTATGTTTTATAAACCCATTTTGAGCCTAGTTAAAGAGAGGAAGAAAACATCATTCTATTATGGTGACATATTGGCTGGAATGTTGTCATCAGGATAGCAACGATGAGGTGGGCTGTATATCTTTGTGCGCCTCACTCCTGGATCTGCTGTGCACCAGGATGTAATGGAGTCCTGACCACACGCCCCTCTGGGGTCACACCTTCTTATGCCGGTTGCACGTTTGGCAAAGAAGCCACTCTACTGGCTCTCCGACACCCAGGCATCCAGATATTGGGTGATCCTCCTTTGGTTGGCTACTTCAGCTTTAAAGCCACTCTGCACTGAAAGTTGTCATACCTAAGGCTCGTATGATAAACTCATCCTGTATTTTGGGGGCTACCTGTCAAGTCGAGCTACTAATTTACTTTCTAGAACTCTGGTGATACCTAGAGATGAGTTGGTATTTTGACTCCATTATGTCTCTAATATGCACATGATACATGAAATGTTTTGCCTCGAGGGTTCGAACGCTACACTTTCAAGTCTGTTCTGCTTGAGGAATGTTTCACCTAAGTGGTAGGCTCTGGCTGACTTGTCTGTGCTTGTGTGGATGAGTTCTACAGACCCACTAGAACTGGTCAGGTCTCCTCTCAAAGGCTGTGATTTTTGGTTGGGGGTAGTGTTTATTGTGCTGACTTAAAAAAAAAATCCACATTTAATCCAGGCCTGAAATGGAAAAGGAAAAATATTTACTTTCCCAGCCAAAAGAACCTGGCCAGATCCTCGTGTGGTGTAAATCAGCATAGCTCTATTGACTTCAATGTGATTATGCTGGTTTTAACATACTCAGCATTTAGCCTTTTTTATATAGACACTAATGAGCCAGCCTGCTAAGCATAAAAATAGGAACATTTAGTGACAATCTGCATTATCTTTATGTGCTGATAGCTTTGTATGTGCAAAAAACTAAAAAAAAAATTAACCTTCTATTATCTTTTGGGACATTTCTCCCAAGGTTCCACAACTGAAACTCCCATTTAAGTCAACAGTAGTTCTGGGTAGACAAGCATTAAGCCCTAGATATTCTTAAGAAACAAAATTTCATTATAACAGTGGGGCTGGGGGCTGTAATCTGCTCTTTTAAAAATGGCTTCAGATACTGGACAAAATGTTCCTCACTAATAACTGGCCTTACAGAGTAGAGGTTGCCTTTGAAGTACCAAATACGGATACATGATCCCATTTAATGACAGCACTTTAAATTACAGGCTGGTTAATTCTATGTGAATTCTCCTCATCTGTTTCATATTTCTAGTACACATTACTGTACAATGAGCTGTATCCATTGCTGACAGTGAAACCACTGTCCTAATCTACCATTTTTCTCAGAATCTGATAATAATGGTTAACTTTACCTTAGGAGAGAACCTACAGGCAAACATGTCAGGCATAGCACAGTTTGACTAAGAACAGATACATGCCACTGGTCATAAAGGGTAAACACTTAAGACATTTAACCCAGCTGAGCAGTACTAAATGGAAGGCAATGGTCATCTGGCTTTTGAATCACCTAATTGACATGTCAGAAAATAAGCATTTTATTGACAGAAGGTGATTGCAGAAAAAAGTCATTTTTCAGTTAAATAGCCAAATACTTCCCTTCCCCCTTCTCTTTGTATTCCTTGTGCTTGGGGTACATTTTGTTAAGAGCAATATGTTGTCATTTTTGTGTTATTCTGCTCGCATGTCTCCATTTGAATTGTGGTGTTCCAAAGTGCAGTGTATCCTGAAGAATATCAGTCACTTGCAGAGTTTCCCCATTGTTTTAGCCTGGGGTTTTATAATTATTTTTCAGTGACACCAGTTTGTACACCAGGGTTAGGCAACCTATGGCACGTGTGCCAAAGGTGGCACACGAGCTGATTTTCAGTGGCACTCACAGTGCCCGGGTCCTGGCCACCAATCTGGGGGGCTCTTGAAGCTTCTTAAACATTTTAAAAACCTTATTTACTTTACATACAATAGTTTATTTATATATTATAGACTTATAGAAAGAGACCTTCTAAAAACATTAAAATGTATTACTGGCATGCGAAACCTTAAATTATAGTGACAAAATGAAGAGTCAGCACACCACTTCTGAAAGGTTGCCGACCCCTGTTGTACACAGATGACTCTCACTGTTGGTCATGATTCAGGTGTCATTAGACCAGCTGTTCTGATCCCACACAATTTAACAAGAATCTTCATTCAAAGGGTCTGGTTCCTGTCTCATGCCAGTGTAAATTGGGAGGGGAATCACTGAAACCAATGGGCCAGATTCTCTTCTGCAGCCAACTTCTGCTGGGTGCAGTGGGGGAAGAGGAGAGGTGTCTCAGGGAGCAACGACTCCTTGATTTTCTGTCTAGTCCCAATCTCAGGTATAAATTAAAGCCACCTAGGGGGATGGTCTTAGCTATGCCCATGGGCTAGGGTCCCTAGGCAGTCATCCATCAGTTGGGGATAGCCAGAATGCATCACATACTAGCCACACAGCTGCCCTGCCCTGCTGTGCCCAGCCCTTCAGCACCCTGATCAGACTCATCTTTGCTCCTAAAATACCACTTGCACAGGGGCTATGAGGAGAGATTCATAGGAGCTGAATACACTGTCTCTGGGCCTACAGAAGTCTAGTCCACAGTAGATGTAGCTTCAGCTAGGGGTTTGCAATCAGTCTCCACTCATTGGCAGAAGGGAAGTAGGGCAGGCAGAGAATACAGTGTAAAACCAGTGCATGTGACAGGAGAATCAGCACAAAGTGAGCACTGAGTTTTCTTCATAACACAAGAATCATCAATAGATCCCCAGTATGAACCCAACTGAGCTCTCCCATGGGAACCACCACAGCAGGATGGAGGCTTGGGAGGGGATCTTGGGATGCACAGGGAAAGGAGACTGCAGTTCTGTTGAGGGTCAGCCTCTCTGGTACTGTTCCTCTGGCCTCTCTTCTCCCTAGCAGAAAAACTCCAGCTACCCTGCCCCCATAGATAAGTTTTATGAGATTGAGGGCACAACAATCTAGTTAATGCTGCTTGAAAGAGCATTAAGTTAGGTGCAATCTGCTTGGATGTTTACTGTATAGCAAGAAGAATGCTATGAGGACTAGCACCAGCCAAACCCTGCAGATCCTGATCCCCAATGGTCATTCTTGAAGGGTCTTCTGCAGGGTCCCAAGGCGGGGTGGACACTGCCACAATCATAGAATCGTAGAATATCAGGGTTGGAAGGGACCTCAGGAGGTCATCTAGTCCAACCCACTGTTCAAAGCAGGACCAATCCCCAAGTAAATCATCCCAGCCAGGTCTTTGTCAAGCCTGACTTTAAAAACCTCTAAGGAAGGTGATTCTACCTCCTCCCTAGGTAACCCATTCCAACGCTTCACAAAGGCTGCTTTCCCCCCACTATTCCATCCCTAGCTATAATGAGCCCACCACAGCCCCCTTCCTTACGGAAGCTGAGGGGAAGATCAGCTCTATAGGATCCCAGGACTGGAAAGGGCACATTGCATCACATAGTGTCACAACATGTTTTGTATCTTTCCTAATTTGGCTCTGAAGTTCCAGTTTCAAAGCTTTTTCTTGCTCTCCAAAGCAAGCCGATCCAACTTGATTGTATCACGGTTTACATTTAAGCCAACTAAAAACACCCCCAGCCTTATAAAAGCCTAAGTCATGCTTTCAGGCTCAAGAAAAATATTTCTGATTCCCATCCCCTCCATTTTGGATTTTATTGTTGAATGTGCATACTTTAAAAGTGCTGGCCCTTGATAAAAGCACAACTTTACTTTACTTCCCATATACTTTACTTCCACAGTGAAAGGAATTAGTAAAGGTCTCAGTTCAAGAAGATACCTGACTTTAAGAATTTGCATAATTACTCTGACTTCAATAATATGAAGAATCCTTTTGGGGGATTTGGATATTGAACATCCTATATAATAATCGGCTAGAGAAGTTTGTGTGAAGCCGTCATGCGCAGTAGAGACGGCCCTGATGAATGGCATGCTGGGGGTTGTAGTTCAGAGGCACAAAATGGCCACCGCGCGTGCCCGCCTGAGTGATCCTCACTCACACGGAGCTAGAGCACCAAGGAGCAGTTATACATATAAAGTTAGCTGGGCTGTCGGGCGCATGACGAGGAGGTGAGGGGAGAAGGAGCTGAGCAGGGGGGGAGGGAGCTGAACGAGGGGGGGCGATTGTTGCAGGGGGAGGGGGCTGGGCAAGGGGGGGCCTTGCAGGGGGGGGAGGGGGCTGGGCGAGGGGGGGCCTTGGAGGGGGGAGGGGGCTGGGCAAGGGGGGGCCTTGGAGGGGGATGGGGGAGGAGGGGGCCTTGGAGGAGGGAGGGGGTTGGGGGAGGGGGGGCTGTTGGGGGGCTGGGCAAGGCGGGGGTGTTGGGGGGTGAGGGAGCTGGGCGGGGGGGCGTTGCAGGGGGAGGGAGCTGGGCGGTGGGGGGGGGGGGCACGAGCCCTTACGGTTGGCCCGTGTACACGGGCTTTTACACTAGTATATTTATATTTTCATAGTGTGGCATATGATTAAGGCAGAAGGCTGTTCTTTTTTAATCCTAATTCACATACCTCATTGTTCTATTGTTTGGTAACAGATAAAAGTAAGAATGTGGTGAAAATATGAAACCAATTCACTTGTGTTAAGTTTAGAATTTACATAAACCTCCAGCTAACAAAAGCACCTGTTGTAGGTCAACAACAAACTCTTACCTTTCTGGTGCTTTGCAGAGAAATTAAGTCTGTCAGCCCATAATTTAAGGTGCAATAGTAAGGCAGGCTATTAATTCTATGAAAAGCCACACATGATCTCAATCTACTACTCCTCATTATTAATATTAATTTTAATAATACACCCAGAAATGTGCTAGATGCTTTACTGGATGAATGGAAAGACGTGCACATCTTGAAGAGCTTAGAATATACAATCACTGTCAGATTCCTCCCAAAGAGGAATGCTTTATTAACTAGAAAATGAGAATAGGTTACCTTAAATTATGTTTAACCCTGCTATTCTTCTCCTCCAAAATATGGGTGTTACCATTAATAAGCAGGTTCAAGAATAGCAGACGTGTTAGTCTGTATCCGTAAAGAAAGCCAGGAATACTTGTAGCACCTTAGAGACTAACTAGTTTATTTCAGCATAAGCTTTCGTGGGCTATAGATCACTTCATCGGATGCATAGAATGGAACAGAAGTAAAATGCATTTATACACACAGAAAGAAAGAAAAAGAAAAAAAAATGTAATTAGCCTACCAATTCTAAGTGGTCCATTATCAGTAGGAGAAAAAAAACACCTTTTGAAATGGATTTCTGTTGTCAGTGAAATTAACTCAGGAAATGCAATCAATATTGTAATGAGAGAACCAATTGGAAGTTCTATTAAGCTCCTGGTTAATTGTATCCAATTTGAAAATTAATTCCAGTTCCCCAGTTTCTCGTTGAAGTCTGTTTTGGAAGTTTTTCTGTTTCAAAACTGAAGCCATCAAATCTCTAATGGAATGGCCAGGAAGATTGAAGTGTTCTCCTACTGGTTTTTGAATGTTAACTCAAACATGGGGACTGACTCTCATTTAACAACATCTGTGTCATGGTGAACTGGAACAGAAACTTTGGATATTAGGAAAAACTTTTTGATATTAGGAAAAGCTTTTTCACTAGGGAGCATGGTGAAGCACTGAAATGGGTTACCTAGGGAGGTGGTGGAATCTCCTTCCTTAGAGGTTTTTATGGTCAGGCTTGACAAACGCCCTGGCTGGGATGATTTAGTTGAGGATTGGTCCTGCTTTGAGCAGGGGTTGGACTAGATGACCTCCTGAGGTCCTTTCCGACCCTGAAGTTCTATGATTCTATGACCATGTGTATGAAACAGGGATTAAAACAAAATCAGTTAGTGGCATGGGAGGAGAAGTTCCCCCAGGATCACCTGCTGTCACCAATTATAACAATGTCTCCAGGGTGGAAATGTTCTCACAAGAAAGGTAGCTCAGTCCCATGTTCCAGATTTGAAATTATTCAGCTGATACCATCCATCCAATTATGGTTCACAATCTGGCGCGGGGGGGGGGGGGGGGTTATTCCCCCTCTCCCCCTCCCCCTCTCTCTTTTTTCCTCAGACACTGATTCTCTCTACAAGATTATTTCAATCTATGCCAACCACCAGTGCTCCAGAGAACCATTAGAGTAACTGGGGTTCACCAGGGTGCAGCAACGTCTGGCCATTCCCCCTCTGCCTGGACACACCCCTACACTGCCCACAGGAGCAAAGGGGTATAGAAGCCTTGATAATGTTTCTATGCCACTAGAGAGTCCCGCAACACTGGGATTAACCTCTTGTGGCTAGATACATTGACTTTGGTACCACTTTGTGCCAGCAGTGCTGCATAAAGTGGCCTTAGCAAATTTTCCAGGCTACAACACCCACCATTCCAATGGTTTCAGTGCTTTGACAGCACATTGTGACCCTGCCCCTCCTCCTGCACCCCAACATCTGCCCCTCCTGTGTCCCTAGCCCCTGCACTGCGCCCCCCTTCAGCCCAACCCCTGCACTCCCCTCCTGAGCCCCCTAACCTGACTGTGTATTCCCCCTCACCCCAACCCCTGCCCTCCTCCTGAACCCCAATATCTGCCCCACTGTGCCCCCTTCGCCCCAACCCCTGCACTCCCCTTCTACGCCCCTGAGCCCCGCACCCCTTCACTCCTACCCTCTGCACCTTCCTCCCACTTACTCAAGCTGTTGAAAATACTGGTACTAGTCTTACTGAAATCTCAAAGCAGTGAATATTGCATATAACTACAGCACTTACTAGATACGCTTTGTTGTAATTTTAACTGATCTATTGTTACTTAAGATAAACCACTATTTCTAGTGACTTTTTAAAACTATTCAGTATAGAATGTGAGTACATACTCATAGTGGTGAGTTAAATGCAGGTAGGTATGAATTCACTCTTTAGTTAATTTTTAACTCTTTTAAAGTAGATGCTTGATTTTCAGTCAGTTCTTAACTTGGCCTCCCATCTTACACCCACAATTTTGCATGCAGACATTAGTTAATTTGTCCTTCTTAGTACCAGATTTGAGTGTGCAATCCAATTTAGATCTTTAGAAATCCAAAAATGACCCTATTGTGTCTGTGAATTACAGGTGCAGCAAAGGAGGCCATTTTAAAAATAAAGTAGGTGGGACAAAGGTATGTCATGCATCTTATAACCTATACATGAAAATGAACCAGATGGGAAGAAAATATTACTCTACATAGAATATAAAAAATAAACTAGTAAATCTGTGAAACATGAACTCACCTAATTGGCAAAAATGCTGATAGCTGATCAAATTAAATGTTGGAATACACTGGCACATACAACGGAATTGTATTTCCTGACTATATTGGATCCGTTTTCCTATTGGCAAGAAACAAAGATGCAGGAGTAGCTATTAAAGCGAAACTCTTTTTATTTTGAAATAAGTTGTTTAAAAACTCAGTCAGGGGCAGTTCAGAATGACTGTATTATTGCTACCCCAGACTTTCTAGTTTTGGTGAGCACCATCAAGATTCCATCTGTTGGTCTCTCTCTCTGTTTTCTTAGCTGGCTACAATTATTGAATTTTTAAAATACAGTACCCATTTGGAGCTCAGAGAGTATTATTTAACGCAGGCCGGATACTGTTCTGAGGGGAGGTGTTAAGTATGAAATCAAAAGAATTCATTTTGGATGCTCTGTTCCCTGCAGTGGGTCACATAGCATGTAACTGCATTGGCACACCATGATAGACACTTTTTATGGCAGATAACTGACATTATTAGTGCTATGGAAGTGTTCATTTGTTTTCCATCAGAGTGATGCACAATTTCCTGAATTCGTTGCCCCTGGGGTGTTCTCTGTAAAGAAAGAATGAAAGAAAGACCATTAATTTTGACTAATAACTTGTTCACCCTAAATTAGTCACGTCAGGATTTATAAATAACTCAGAAAACTGCACTGGCGCAATAGTGAAAAGCTACAGGACAAAAATCCAAATTAAGCAAAACAAACGCTCTCTGCTTTCTGGGAAGAATCCCACTAGACACGTTTTCACAGGTTTTTAATGCACCTAGAGAAGCGTTCTCCCTCCACTTAATGAATTATGAATTAGACCAGTTTCAAGAGTGTGCTGGCAGTGAACTGAAAAAAACAGCCAGTTTTTCACTTTTGAAGAGACAAGGCTCTAAAAATGTCGACTTGGAGCATTTAACCAGCACGAAGACGAGTGCGTCTTTCCAGAGCTTTGGAAATGTTGACACACCCTTTCTTATATATAATTACAAATATGGGGCAGATCCTCCATGGTATAATTTCCCATAACTCCATTGAATTCGACAGAGCTGTACTGAGTTACACCAGCTGAGAATCTGGCGTCTGGATTTTCAGATTTGAAGCGCTGTCAGAAGAGTAGTTAGGGCTGCAGTACAAGAAAGAGACTAGTGAGGAAGAAGAATCTGTTTCCTATCTATTTATTGTAAATGTTCCTGCATTGTTCCCATTAAAATGAATAATGCATGAAAGAGAAGAGAAATAGGCTGATAGTTCAGCTGTAACAATTTGAGACCCTTGTCCTGCAACTGGGACTGTGTGACCACAAGAGTCTCATTCTGGGCCTTCTAATGCAAATAAATAAGTAAATACAGCCATGGTATACAGTACGTTAAAATAGTGTTCCAGTAAAACAGACACTAGAGTTTTCAGTGTCCTCATAAAGCTCCATAAATGAATTGTTTTGGTGTACAACTGGGTCTTCTTGTACATAGCTTAGGGAAACCCTTTCATTACAATCGTCAAAACCAAAACAGTTTGAAATTTTGAGAGCTTATATATGTCCACTAGATAACACTGAGTTCCAGTAAAAAAAAATAAAAAATCTCTCCCTTCTTATGGGACAAATACAAACCCACAGTTCCAAGGCTATGCAATGTACAGATATATCCACACCATGTATATATCAGTCACACTTTATCTACATAATGTACATCTTTATGTACATTATATAGCATATAAAAAAAGTTATTTTGAGAAGTCTCTAAGGTTGCAAAATTGAGTTCACAAGTTAGGAAATGTCAGAATTAAAGTGTGTTTTTACAAAAATATACATCCCTCAAAAATTGCTAGTATTTTGACTTTTCATCTCAATGCAGAACTTTTTGAAGGATAGAAATTTTGATTTTTGTCAATGGATTTCACAGCTCTATAACTAGACTTGTCAGAATTCAATTTTTGTATTTTATAATCTAAACGGATAATCTCAACATTTATTTTCAAGCAATTTGTATAAATTTTAAATATTCACAGTGGCAAAGATTTATGGATTTTAAGCATTTTTTACATTTTTATCCATTTAAATTATCACAGTTGTGGAAAATTTTAGGGAGAGAGGTCAAACAATAATTATTTATTGACAGTAGACCTTCAGATTCAAAAACTAAAGTTTAAAACTGTTAAAACACAATTTGTCAACACCAGAGGTCAAAATATATACAGTAAATTGGCTTAAATCAAACTCTAACATATTCTTAAGCAGAATTTTTCTCACTTTTCTTATCTGTAAATTTTTATTACTAAAAATGGAAATATTTTTTCATTAGTTTGTGTCTATATAGTGAAACCGACGTTTGTTGACATTTACTGATACAAATCTAATCCTATGATTTGGCCAAATCTGAGTGAATTTTCACAACAGCAGCAAAGCACATATCCCACCACCACTACCTCCCTTGCCCCTCCTCAGCCAAATTTCAAGCCCTTCTTCCAAAGCATGGATACACTACAGTTTCTTAATGAAATCATTGTAAGATTCTTTTTAACATGGGCAAAACAATGTATTTTTCCCTAATCTCTTTCTCAGAAGTGGCTGCACCATTTTAACTGAAATTGTCCCCAAAATTTCAGCCTGAGGCAAAGACCCACATGGGAAATTCTGGCCCAAATGGTTAAATTTAGTAAAGTTATCAGCAACTGAAACCAGGGTTTTAAAATGGGATCTGTCGGGCAGTGCTACCAGCTGCTCCTATAATATGCTTGGAAAATGTGTCAGATATATCCATGGATGGAACCAGCTAGAGGATCTATTTAAGAAGTAATTCATATATGTGGCTGGAAATCATAGCTGTCCGGATGTATTCAAGGATACATAGGTAAATTCATAATAAAGGCTGAGAATGAAGGAAGAACTATTTTATCCCAGGTAAAGCACAAGTTCAGTCACCCAAGAGGACTCAAAAGACAGCTCAAGCTGTACCCATTAAGCACTCCAGCCTCCATCATGACTGGGATCAGTGGACTCCTCCTTCCTGTCTCTCCCACATACCCAGCAGCCGTTCTTCCTCTGCTCCTCCCAATATTTCTGTCCCATCCCAACAGCACCCCACCCCCACTAAATAGGCCATTTATCCAGCAGACTCACTCCATCTACTCAACAAAACTCCTCTGCTCCCCCCTTACCCAGTGGATCTCCTCCTTTACAGTCCCTATCTAGCAGATCCCCTTCTCCCTCCTATGCATCAGACATATTCCCAATCCTGCTTCCACGAGTCCCTAGATTCACCTTCAGAGAATAGAGAAAGAAAATATTCAGTGTTCTTGGCTGTGATGCTTTACTTTAATTTTGTTCACTCCGTAATTACCAAGATGTAAGGGGCCTTGAAAATAGGATGGATGACAAGTTAAATGACTGACAGCTTTGCCTCCCCCAGAATTTTTCTGAAATGCCCCTACTGAAAGGCGGTGTGGACATAAGGGGCTGAGATCTCACCCCTGGTGCATGACCTGAAACTTCACTTTAACTTGCTAGACATGGTAACTGTTCACCTCAGCCAGAGGCAGGGGTAGCAGGAAACAGTAGAGTTCTAATCACTTGAGCAAGTGAGTCTAAAGGAACCTAATATGGCTTGAGACATCCCAGTATTGTCTGACCATCTTCCTCAGCAGGTTGAAGAGGACCTGCCTGGCAATCCAGCCATGGTGGCCTACACCAGGAAATGAGGATAGCCACTCATATAATTCCTACCCTAGGAGCAAGGTTTTACCTGTCACTACCAGTTATGTTCACATGGACATTCAAAACCTCAGCTGAAATCATGGCACTAGGCTGATTGACATCAGCTGAAGCTCTGGTTCTTGCCTAAGGGTTTATAGGCCAGTGGTGATGGTGCAGTCTGGCCATCTTTAAAGAAAGAAGGAACATGACAATCTCAAGGGACTACAGATAAATTCACCCTTTGGCTCTGCTGGGGTGAAGGATGTGCCCCAAGTGTTCTCAGTATGTTGAATAGGCAGAAAGCTGGAAGCAGATCATATAAGGAGGATGCAGATTGGTGTAGCTCTGAGATCAGATTATGTTCTCATACCAAGAAATAGGGGCCTGGTTATAAAAGATGCTAGCAAACTGCAAGGATTAACTTCTGGTTTCTGAAGGGGTAGAGAAGGTATTCTACTGAGAATAGTAACAATTACAGTCTGATGCTCTGTAAAAGCCTGCAGCTTTTTCACCACTTGTCATTAAATAGCGTGGAGTGTGTTCATTCAAGCATGCTCCACCAAGCACCTGTTTACACTGGGCCTTGAATTTTGACGTTTGGGTAAAAGTAAACAAGCAGGTGAAGAGGTTGAGATGATGAAAGACAATAGACCATTACCAAAGACTTAATGGTGTTGTAAAGGAGATAAATGTCTTTGAAGTAGCACCCTTAAAACCTGTGACCTTTGAGACGACCTTTCCTTTCAGATTATGGTATGCAGATTGTTTTATACTGGCTAGTGCAAACAAAGCGGACAGAGTGAAGGTTTCAGCCGCTGTGCAAGTCAAATACTCAGACACCATATCCATCCATATAGCCGTCTGTTTATTTTAGCTTACCAAAAGTAAAACTCAGCCATCATTGCCAACTTCTTAGAAACATTTCTCACACTGCTACAGATCTGCAGCTACAGGAGTTCCAGCTGAACTCCATTCAAACAGCCCAATCCTAGAATCCTCATAACTGTCAATGGATCCTGGTCTGGCCCCATCGTTTCTATGGACTTGTTTTAAAAGAACCATGAAAGCTATTCAAACCAGTTTGTTGAAGTGGGCTTTTGGTATTCAATATTTTATTCCCAAGCAAGAAACTTGGTTAACCTCAGCTAACAATCTATTAACAATCTATTACTCACTTATGCCAAAAGAAGCCTTGTGAGAACATTGTAGTCATCTCAGAAATCGCCAGTATTAGACAGGTTTGATTTTATGCTACTTCAGTTGTGAGCTCTTTGGGGAAGAGACCATTTTTGTTCTGTGTTTGTATAGCACCTAGCACAGTGCCGTCCTGATCCAGAAGTAGGGTTTCTAGGTGCTACTGTGATACAACTAATGAAGAAGAAAAAGAAGACAGACTTCAAGTTCTGGGCTGTCTTTATCTAAAAACGGAACCCCGAGCAAAGTGATTGAAACTTAAAGGAATGCACAGGTGCCGTCAATATCCCGAAAATAACCTTAACTCTGTTGCAATAAACCATCTTGAGAACAGCCAGAAAATCGGAGATAACCTTATGCAACCATCTCACAGGCTGATCTCAGGACTATCACAATGAAAATAACTGAGCTGCCTAGTCCTGCTCAGAGCCAGTCTAGTAAGACTGGTGGTAAAAGTGCTGGCAGCTACCAGTGCCTTGTCCATGCAAGAGCTCCAACCGCTGCTACCACTGGCGGAGCTGCACCAGTGTTAGTGCCATAATGGGAAATTTAAAGAAAAAGTATAAACAAGTCAAAGAGGAGGAAAAAGTGGCTGGATCTCCTCGCTACAAGCAGAAATCTCAATATTACGTTACACAAATAGGTTATCACTAGGACTCCGTGTCTGTCATGGAGGTCGTGGTAGTCGTGGATTTCATGACTTTCTGTGACCTCCCTGACTTCTGAAGCAGCTCGTGTGACCTCCAGCTGCTCAGGAGGCCTGGGGACAGTCACACTGGCCACTACTAGAGGGCCCCCGCAGTCAGCTGCACCAGCGCTGATGGAGCAGCCACTGCAAGCAGTGGCTGATGCGACTGGCCCCGGGAACCGCCTGAACAGCAGTCCCAGGGGTGGCTGGAGCAGCCACTGGCCCTGTGGGGGCTCCCCAAACAGCAGTAGCCAGAGCAGCTGCTGGACCCCAGGCATTCTCCCTCCAGGGGCAGGCCCCCGGGACTTCCTCCCCCACCCCTGCAGCTGGTGCCATGGGCCACCCAGGTCCTCTCGTCCCCACGATGCTGGTGCCGCAGGCCCCCCGAGGCTTCCCTACCCCAGCCGTTGGTGCCACACGCCCCACCCCCCAAGATTTAATAGGGGTATTTATGTCCCAGACAGGTCACAGGCCGGGATTTTTTGTTTCTTGCCCATGACCTGTCCATGACTTTTACTAAAAATACCTGTGATTAAATCATAGCCTTAGTTATCACAAGTACATGTGCTTCTTATGCCACAATGGAAATGAGGCTGCGATTAGCTGATTTCACAACACATTGTGTTGCAATTCTATTTTTCATACACAAATCCAAAATTCTGAGGCCAGGTTCTGGCCCCACCTGTCATCCACACTCAGGTATAGGGCTGACATTTTCCCAAGGTTATCCCATTTTTGAGGTAGATGTCCAGGGAAATCAGTAATGGTGCTCAATACACACAGCCAGCTGTCTCATTTTTTGAGGTTCATGGGATACATATCAGTACAGTGTTCACTACACACTGCCAGGACTTTTATGGGGTCAGGATCATCCTGGATGTCCCATTCTTTTGAACCTCAGAGGTGGCACCCCTGCTCAGGTGGCACAAAAGGACTGTTGAAGGGGCCATAATAGACCCAGGAGAGAGCTCCCCCCAGCACAGGAGCTATGTAGGGCTGGAATATGCATCCCTACATGGTCCCATCTGGCTTCAGGAGTAGGCTGGGACTGGTGTCATGGAGAGAAAGAAGCTCCGTTGGGTAGGGCCTGATTAAGGCAGTGGTTCTCAAACTTTCTAGGTTACTGTACCTCTTTCATTAGTCGGGTTTGTCTTGTGTACCTCAAGTTTCACCTCACTTAAAAACTACTTGCTTACAAAATCAGACAGAACAATACAAAAGTGACATAGCACACTATTACTGAAAGATTGCTTGCTTTCTCATTTTGTCTGTATGAACTGACTTTGTTAGTGCTTTTTATGTAGCCTGTGGTAAAACTAGGGAAATATCTAGCTTAGTTGATGTACCCCTTGGAAGACCTCTGTGTACCCCCAGGGGTACATATACCCCTGGCTGAGAACCACTGGGTTAAGGTGTAGACATTATACGCCCATGCCTAGAGTCCCAGCTCCTGGAGTCCCATAATAAGATAAGACTCTCAACTTGCATTTAAAAAACAATGTTTCCAGAACTCATGGATGCGAAGAAAATCTTGAAAACCTGATTGTAAGAGGTGCTTGTCTGAGTCTGCAGACCTCCCAAAGCCACCGCTTCAAGTGGTGTGAGCTGCCCCGTTCATCTTAATTCCACAACCTTCTGAGGCTCCAGGGAGGGGTGGCATAGTGTAGGGTAGGAATCGGCAGCCTTTGGCATGGGCCAAGGGACGTGCTGGCTGCCGCTTCCTGCAACCCCCATTGGTCTGAAAAGGTAAACTGAGGCCATAGGAGCTGCAATTGGCCGAACCTGTGGACACTGCAAGTAAACAATCCGTCCCAGCCTGCCAGCAGCTTTCCCTGACAGACCGCAGGCCAAAGGTTGCCGATCCCTGGTGTAGGGGAAGGGCCTTCGCTTGGGGGTATGGCCATGGGGGTCCCATGTGGATTGTGATTAGGCCCCCCAGATTTCTTTAATTGGCCTTGATCTAGGGAGAACAGGGAAAGAGAGACTGAAGGATTTAGTACTGTGGCAATTCCGGCTGCTTCACTGTGAAGATCCATGTTTTCAACTCTTATGGAACTGGGTGCTGGCCCAGTTCCCCAGCTGGGGCCTGACTCAAAGCCCACTGAAGTGACTACAAAGCTTATCACTGAGTTCCTTGGACTTTGGATCAGGCTGCTGGTGAAAACGCGGCCTAACTCCAGTCCCAAGGTACTGACAATTGGCCTCCCCTGATTTCCACCAGCTGAGATGGAATGGTTTAGTGCCATTATTAATTGCCTCCATGCTTTATTTTTTAGACCTGGATTTTTTAACTCTGAATTTCCTCACTTTTGGGGTCTTATTTTGTGTTTTTAAGTAACGTTTTTGAACTGCAACATACACTCAAAACACTGGGATTTGCATGTATCTTCCGGCCACAACATTTTTTTTAGGTTTGCCAGAGAAAACTGGCTGTCTCAGGACCGGACTCAGTTGGTGCCTGTGGGTTGAAGGGCTGGTCAGGCACTCTCAGTGAAGAGACTGTGGAATTCACTCCTCCGGCAGGCCAACAAGGCCCAGCGCTGGCATTTTTTTGACTCAGTGCAAGAGGTATTTGTTCACTGTGGTGTTGTCTTAATTTGGGCCTGGGGCTAGCTGGTATTTGTCCCCTGGATGGATGACATGGCTGCGGCTAGTGGGAAGCCTGATTTATGCCAGTTGTTTGACTTGTGACAACTGCTGCCAACAGCTGTTCCTTTAATTTCTATTCATGTGCTCAGACAGCTCAATGGTGAGCTCAATACAGTATAAATACACAAATATTAACTATAAAATCAAATCTACACTATCAGCAGTTCAGCTGAGGGGAATGAGCAGGGCATCCTCATGCCCAGAGGCACTGAGGCCCAGACCCACAAAGGTTCCTAAATACTTCTGAGGATCTGGGCCTGACTGAATTTCCAACTGACATCTTTGTTCCCTCCCAACCCCACCATCTTCATCACTGTAACTGAGGAAACCTGCACCTGCAGCTCTGGCTAGATTGTACGTGAAAGGGACCATTTACCCACTCATCCTTCTTGGGCACTGCTTTTTATTTGTACTTGGAGCTGTGTGAACAAGTGATGTTTCGGTTTGCTGTCTATTCTGACTTTTTAAATTCATTGTGGGCTAAACTGAAAATGATTTTTTAAAAATATTTTCAGGGAAGCAAAAAGTAAAAAAATAAACAAATAACAAAATAAATAAAAGCATTTTGTATCTAGTAAAATGTTTTGTTTGACCTCAAACTGAAAATTTTGGTTCAACTTTGAGCCTGTTAAAACATTTTTGATGGGATCATAAAATTAAAGGAACTTTTGACGCAAAAAGTCAAAGTGTTTCATTTTGAAAATGTCAGATGGAGCCATTTGGATGTTTTCTGGTTTGTTTGGTTTTTGTTTTTGTTTTCCTTTTTCTTTTTTTTTCTTTTTTTCTTACAGGGGCTGGTTTTTCAACTGAAACAATTTAGCAAAAACCAACACAAATGTGCAACATATTTAGATGTCACCAAATCTTCATTTTTTCCTGGAAAAAAAAGCTTTGTGTGAAAATTTCACCCTGCTCTATTTGTAATGCATATAAAAATAGTACCTATTTGTGGGCCGTATTTTGACCTATTTTATGTGTCTTTATGTTGCAGCCCCTTACTCCCCTGCATTCGCTACCCACCTTGGGGGAAGCAGTGTGGGGAGGAAGAGGGGAACAGCCTACTCCCATGCAGGTAGGTGGTTAGTGGATAGACAATGGACAAAGCCTTTGTTCTGCCCTGCAACAGAACACAACCTGGGAAGTAATCTGCCTCAGGTGTAGTGCTAACACAGATAGCTTCACTCCCCAGCGCAAAGAGGGAATCTTGTGTGGTCTGGTCTGCTCATGAGGCAGCGAAACAAGGTGCTGCCTCTTGCTCAGGTTGGGTGGCAAAGGTGCAGGGTAGCCCCAGTGCCTTTGCCATACATGCAAAATACAATTGCATACAAGGAAAAACCTGAGCCAGCAGTTGTCCTCACCCCATGATGAGAAATTAATAAACCAAAGATGAAATCAAACCTGAAATGGGTTTTTAAAAAAAAAATTTCATTCACCAAAACTTAGATTCACCAAGACTTAAATGATTTTTTTTAGATTTTTCAAAATTGCCAGCAAACCAAGAAATCCACTATTTTCATGGCTCTATATCTAGCCTTATATGGCAAAACCACCCTGAACATGTCTGATCTTGGAAGCTAAGCAGGGTTGGGCCTGGCAAGTACTTGGATGGGAGACCTCCTGGGAATACCATGTGCTGTAGGCTTAACATGGGTGTGGGGCTAGCACCTCCACCCTGTAAGGGAACCAATTGCTACTAAAACATCAACACCAGTTGAGAATCAGGGTGGTAGCCGTGTTAGTCTGGAATAGCAGAGTTAACAAAGTCCTGTGGCACCTTAAAGACTAACTATAAAGTTTTGAAGCATGAGCTTTCGTGGGCTAATACCCACTTCGTCGGATGCAGTCAGTAGAAGTGTTCACATACAGGCAGTTATAGAAAAGTAGGTAAGAGCCAGGGGGGAGGTGAAAAGGTTAGTCCAATTAAGCTGAGCCAGCTTGTTATCTCCGATCAGGGAGTGTGGATTATTCGTCTAGCATTGGAATGGGGTGTGTGGACATGGAGAGATGAGAAACAATGTCTGTAATGAGCCAACCATTGTAGATCCCGGTTCAATCCCAAAGTGTGTGAGCTGAATTTGCAAATGAATTGAAGCTCTGCAGTCTCTCTTTGCAGTCTGGATCGGAAGTTCCCTTTCTGCAGAATGGTGACCTTTAAATCTGTAATAGTGTGTCCAGGCAGGTTGAAGTGTTCCCCTACAGGTTTTTGTATATTGCCATTCCTAATATCTGATTTGTGTGCATTTATCCTTTTTCGTAGGGACTGTCCAGTTTGGCCGATGTACATAGCAGAGGGACACTGGTGGCATATAATGGCATATATGACATTGGTTGATGTGCAGGTGAATGAGCCAGTGATGGTATGGTTGATCTGGTTAGGTCCTGTGATGGTGTTGCTGGTGTAGATATGTGGGCAGAGTTGGCATCGAGGTTTGTTGCATGGATTGGAGTTATTGTGGTGCAGTGTGCTGTTGCTGTTGAGAATTTGTTTAAGGTTGGCAGGTTGTCTGTGTGCCAGGACTGGCCTTCCTCCCAAGGCCTGTGAAAGTGAGGGATTATTGTCCAGGATGGGTTGTAGGTCACTGATGATGCGTTGCAAAGGTTTTAACTGAGGACTGTAGGTGATGGCCAGTGGTGTTCTGTTGTTTTTTTTCTTGGGCTTGTCTTGTAGCAGCAGGCTTCTGGGTACACGTCTGGCTCTGTTGATCTGTGTCCTTATTTCCTTGTGTGGGTATTGTAGTTTTGAGAAAGCCTGGTGAAGATCTCGTAGGTGTTGGTCTCTGTCTGAGGGGTTGGAGCAAATCCGATTGTACCTCAGTGCTTGGCTGTAGACAATGGATCGTGTGGTGTGTCCGGGATGGAAGCTGGTGGCATGAAGGTAGGCATAGCTGTCGGTAGGTTTTCGGTATAGGGTGGTGTCGATGTGGCCGTCATTAATTTGCACTGTGGTGTCTAGGAAGTGGATTTCCTGTGTGGACTGGTCCAGACTGAGGTGGATGTTGGGGTGGAAGCTGTTGAAGTCATGGTGGAATTCTTCCAGAGTTTCTTTCCCATGGGTCCAGATGATGAAGATGTCATCAATGTAGCGTAGATAGAGAAGGGGTGTGAGTGGACGAGAGTTGAGGAAGCGTTGTTCCAGGTCTGCCATAAAGATGTTGGCATACTGTGGGGCCATGCGGGTGCCCATAGCAGTCCCGCTGGTCTGGAGGTATATATTGTCACCAAATTTGAAATAGTTGTGTGTGAGGATAAAGTCACAGAGCTCAGCAACCACCTGTGCTGTGGCATCATCAGGGATACTATTCCGGACAGCTTGTATTCCAACACCAGTTGGTGGCCCATACCCCGGCTGGGGGGTGACGGGCAAAGAGAGAGCTATCTAGCCTTATAATATGGTAGACCAGTGACTGAACAGAAGTCAGCAACTAATGAACATCGTGGCTTTGTTCTAATGATCTGGGCACTGTGGTACTGGCATGGCAAAGTCAGAATATTATCAGAGAACTAAGCCTCCTGGGTGATATTACAAACCCTGTAGATAATACACACTGTTGTTCACCTAGGGAAAACCTGAAGAGTATTACTGTGAGTTTGTGTTTTTTCCTTGCTGCGTTTTCAGTTTCCTTTTATAGACATATTATAATGAATTTGCCAAGGTAACTGTAGAAAGCACTTAGAGCAAATCCTGCTCCGCTCTAGGTCCCCTTCTCCCAGTGAGGACACACAAGGTCCTAAAAGCAATGGAAATTAGCTTTTCTAACACATGGGAATGCAGGGAGAAAGGAGGGCAGGCAGTGGAAAGCCCTTGCCTTGTAACCCTGAGTGCACAGCAAAGCTTCCAGTTGGCTCTCTCTTTACTGGAGCATGGCGGGAACTGGGGTCACTAAGGAGGCCTAATCAGTGGGGACTGTGCCTTTAAAGGCTGAGCTAGTGTCTAGGCCAGGGGTCTCAAACTCAAATGACCATGAGGGCCGCATGAGGACTAGTGCATTGGCCCAAGGGCCGCATCATTGACACACACCCATTGCTGCCCCCGGCCCCGGCCCCACTCCACCCCTTTCATGAGGTCCCACCCCTGCCCCGCCTCCTCCTCTGAGCACGCAGCTCACCACTCCTGGAAAGTGCTAAGCTCCGCCAACAGCTGTTTGGCAGTGGGAAATGCCGGCGGAAAAATAGACCCTGTCAAACTAACTTGATATCTTTTTTTTATGAGATTACAAGTTTGTTTGATAAAGGTAATAGTGTCGACATAATATACTTCTCTAATGTGTTTTACTTGGTACCACACATTCTGATTAAAAAACTAGAATGACACAAACTTAACATAGCACACATTAAACAGATGAAAAAATGGATAAGTAATAGGTCTCAAAATGTAATTGTAAACAGAATCGTCATCAAGAAGGTGTGTTCTATTGAGGTCCTACTGGGAACTGTTCCTGGCCCTGTGCTATTTAACTTTCTATCAATGACGTGGAGGAAAACATAAAATAATCACTGATAAAGTCTGCGGATGACACAAGAATGACAGGAGTGGTAAATAATGAAGGGATAGGTCAGAGTGATCTGGATCTCTTGGTAAACGGTGCACAAGCAAACAATGTGCATTTTTATATGAATAAATGTATACATCTAGGAAAAACAATATAGGCCATATTTACAGGATGGGGGACTCTATCATGGGAAGCAGTGACTCTGAAAAAGATTTAGGGATCATGATGGATAAGGAGCTGAACATGAGCTCCTGGTGCAATGTTGTGGTCAAAAGAGCTAATGCAAGCCTCGAATGTATAAACAGGGAAATCCTGAGTTGGTAGAGCGCTTATTTGACTTCTGTATTTGGCACTGGTGTGAGTGCTGCTGGAATATTGTATCTAGTTCTGATGTTCACAATTCAAGAAGGATATTAATAAATTGGAGACTGTTCAGAGAAGATCCATGAGAATATTTAAAAAGCATGCTTCATAGTGGTAGACTCAAAGAGCTCAATATATTTTGTTCAACAAAGAAAAGGTTAAGGAGTGGCATGATTACAGTCAATGAGTATCTCCCTAGAGAACAAATATTTAAGAATGGGATCTTCAATCTAGCAGAGGAAGGCACAACACAATCCAATGACTTAAAGCTGAATCTAGAACAATTCAGTCTGGAAATAAGGTGTAAATTCTTAACCAGGAGAACGATTGGCAATTGGAATAATTTACCAGGGGCGGTGGTGAATTCTCCATCATTGACAATTTTCAAATCAAGATCGGATTTTTTCTTAAAGATCTGCTCTAGGAACTATTTTTGGGGGCGTTTTATGGCTTGTGTTGAACAGGAGATCAGACTAGATGATCCCAAAGGTCCCATCAGGCCTGGAATCTAGGAATCCCTTCTCCAAGTCCCAGAAAGGAGGGGGATAAGGGGCTCAGAGTCTTCCCTTTTGCCCAGTAGGGTCTCAGACAGACAACTACAGCAGGTTGGGACAATGGAGCCCCAGTGAACAAGGAACAACTAGAACCAGTGGCCTTGATGCCTCCTCACAGCACTAGTGCTGATGTTCCAGGGAGCTCAAGAGGTCCCAGTAACTGTGCAGAGCACCTCAAAGACTTTGTTAGAAAGTTCAGTCATCATTGGGTTGGTTCTGAGTATTTGTGTTATGTTAATTTTGGTTTTGTAGATGACATTGTCATTAAGTTTTGGCTTGCAAAGGAAGATGTAGTATTGGGGGCATGCCTTCAAAGAGTCTGGGCAGGATGCTATGAAGCTCTTGCTGTTGTACAAGGGCAGTTGGAACTGATCATAAAATAATGCAGAGCTCTTGCAAGGCCTTTAAGCATTGAGCGATCACCAAACATACAGCCACAAACCTGCATGCGGGGCATATTGGACTGCATCTATTATTCCTGCCTATATTCTCCAGTCGTGGCCACAATCAGGCAGGATTAAACATACTTGCAGACTGGGGAGAGGATTCCAGCCTCCTGTAGGCCATGTGCTTCCCATCAGCAAATCACTTGTATTCAGGCTCTGTTCCAGGGAGCAGATTTGGCACTTATAATGTAGTAATCAATATCTGCATGGATTAAAGCCTGAACACAGAGGGGAAAGGCTGTGCTGTGTGCATTTGGTCCACATATTTAGCAGATAAAATATGGAATTTGACACACCAACACGCAGGGTCAGTGAAAGGCAGGATGATATAGCTGAAAGTGCATTGTGTCTATTCTAATCACAGAGGATACATACGGTTATATTTAAGTCTGGGATGTTTGTTGGCTAAGGAGACTGAGGCAAGACTGGACTTGATTAGACACATAATGACAAAAATGGACCAACTGTGGCTGAGTAAGCCTGGTCAACACCAGACTAACTTTTTTGTTGTTGAGATATTGTGTCTGAGGCGTCACCATGTTTCAACTGACATACTGTCCGCATAGTTGTCTGTAGACCCTTACACGGCATTCTGAAGAGGTTCCCAAGTTCTGTTTTATGCCCTTGGCCATAATTTTAGAATACTACATATTTTCATCTGCTGTAGAACACACGTAGTTAATGAAACGTGTAACTTAATGGAAATTACAGCTGGCTGAAACGGGTGGATTTTTGCGGGTAGAGTAACCCCCAGTTTCTTCCAAAAATTTCAAAATTTGGCCTTTTTGACTAGCTGTAATGGAAATAAAGATTGTGGGATAATGCAAATTTTTTCATGTCTTGAATTATTCACTGGTATATCAAAAACACACTTTTTCATATATGTCAGCCTAAAGCAAAAACAAAATCACACTAATGCATCTCTTAATGTGCTACAGTATATTCATAAATGTACTGATTTGCTATTAAAATATACCCATAATAAATACAATTATTTTTCATACAGATAATAATTTTATGTTTGTGTATGTGTATATATATATACACACACATAGATAGATAGTTAGATAGATATACATTGTGTGTGTGTGTGTGTGCGTATTTTATACCCCAGATAATACATTAAACAATACATTTTGTAGTATGATGAAAACCCTGTTGCTACTGACTTCGTCTTTAAGTACATGCAGCTATATCTGTTTGCTAACAGGAGCTGGCAAAATGTGACATTTATGCAATCTATCATATATAGCTTTCATTCTTAGAAATTACTATTTTTTAGCTCCTTAGTCAAATACCTGCAGTTTTAATTGAACTTTCTAGTGACTCTGGCAGTCTTGCATTTATTGGTGTATACAGCAGCTTTTACCTTGTTCTTGCTAAAACAACTAGACTGAGAACTTTCGTAACACCCACTTGTATCTCGTGAGCAAATGCTAGAGGCTGCTCAAGACAATCTGCTGCCCTAGGCAAACCACCAGTGTGCTGCCCCCCTTCTGGCCCCTTAGAAGTATACGCCAGACCCCTCGCACAGTCCTGCTGCTGCCACTCCCACCTCGAACATCATGCAGCCAAGTTGGAGGCTGATGGGAGAGACCCTGACCAGGGGCTTCAGAGGCTGCAAACCTGGCGACAAACCCCACAGGATGGGGACACGCCAACACCCAGTCACTGGCAGAGAGCTGCTGATGGGCCCCTATTAACAGGCAGCAAGCCCCCCCCCTCGCCCTTCCCCTCATGAAACCACCCAAGGGTGGCAGTTTCTTCCTAGTGGACAGAGTGGGGGGAGTGGCTCTGCGTGGCACATTGTCCCCCACACTTTCAGCCTGGCCCTGCACCCAGCCCCCCAGCTCAGCCCCGCATCTGAGCCCCCACAAAGCCAGTCCCCTGCCTAGCACGCCACATTCTCAGTCCATCCCAGCCCACACACACCCAGCAAGCCCCTCCACACCTCCAGCCTGCACTGCCCACGTGGCCTCCAGCAACCCCTGCACCTTTCCGGGCGAGCTCCTCACTGTCGGGCTTGTGCCTCCAGAGCCTGGACTCAGTGGGGTTTTAGTGGGTGGCTGGGAGCTAGGCAGGTTGCTGCACATGTGGCCAAAGCCCCAGCAGCGCACACACACACCATGCCACCAGCAACAGCCCTGAGCCACTCAGTGCCGAGCTGTGGCCACAATCTTACCTGCACCAGAGGTGAGGAGGCCAGGGGAAGAGGCAGGAGCACTTGCCCAGCTAGGGGCTGCTTTCTGCTCCTCTGAGCCAGGGCCGGCGACAGGAATTTTGGGGCCCAGTACGGCAGACTGTACGGCCCCCCCCCCCCCGGTCTCCCGCCGCCCGCGGCCCCCCCCCCCCCCGCCAGTCTCCCACCGCCCGCGGGGCCCCCCCTGCCAGTCTCCTGCCGCCCGCGGCCCCCCCCCCCGGCCGGTCTCCTGCCTCCTACCCCCCACCCCCCGCCGGTCTCCTACCTCCCGTGGCCCGCCCTGGCCGGTCTCCCGCAGCCCCCCCCGGCCGGTCTCCTGCCTCCCACGCGTCCCCCCCCCCCCCCCGCCGATCTCCTGCCTCCCGCGGACCCCCCCCCCCCCCCCCGCCGGTCTCCTACCTCCAGCGGGCCCCAACCCCGGCATGTGCTGCGGCGGCGTGGCCGGCCGGGAGAAGCAAAGGGGGGCAGGGCTGGCTGCTGGGTGCCGGGGGAGGGGGCTGGTGAGCGTGCCTCGCTCACAGCTCCGGCAACAACGGTTACAGCTGTACCGGCCCCAGACTTCAGGGGGCCCCCCTGAAGTCCGGGGCCCGGTACAGCTATAACCGTTGTACCACCCTGTCGCCGGCCCTGCTCTGAGCACCAGCTGGTGACTACTCTCCCTCCCTTCCCCTCCCCCCCCCCCCCCCCGCCCCAGGGAGCTCTGTCAGCCCCATCTTCCACCACCGCTGCTAGGGCTCTGCCGTCCAAGGCAGCTGCCTAGCATGCCTGTAGCCAGAGCAGCTTCTGGCAAATGCTTGGCTTTGAAAGGAACAAAGAAAAAAGATTGCAAAGAGTTTATAGATCAATACAGCCGTCTCTCTTCCTATCAGATCCAAGTACCTTCTGCTACTCAAAACAGACAGCCCAGTGCCTCCGGCTGTGTGCTGAAGGCAAATCCTAGCCCCACTGAAGTCCATGGCTTCAAGAGAGCCAGGATTGCCTTGAACATGCAAGCAGTATTGCCTATTCCCAGGTATTGCTAATCAAATAGAATGTTGCAGGCTTCGAGGCCAGATTGTTTTAAATGAGCACTGATATTTTGAACAAAAATATTCACGTCGGGATGCTTAAATTCCTAAATTCCCAGTCTGGTTGAAGAAATAGGGCATTTGTCCAGGTGGATTGGTATTTAGAAGTCTAAGTACAGACGTTTAAGGCTATGAGCTAGAGGGATGGCCTGTGGCTAAACCAAAGCCTGCAAAAGAGGAAGCGTGGGTGCCAATCTCTGGCTCTGCTGCAGATTTAGTGCATGACTTTGATCAAGTCACTTAAACTTGTTGTAGCTCAGTTTCCACATCTGTGAAATGGGGACATTCAGAAATGCATAGATTTTAAGGCCAGAGGAAAACATGAGATCATCTAGTCTGACCTAGTCCAACACAGGCTACAGAATTTCACCCAGTTCCCCCTGCACTGAGCCCATCTGCAGTGCAGCTGTGTGAAATCTTAAGAAAAAAGCCTAGTGTAGATTTGGAGTGACTGGTTCAATTCAACCACCCTTACTCATGCTGAGTAGCACCTACTCATCTGTGCCATCCCATTAACTTCAGTAAGTCTTCCCAGGAGTGTGAGACCCTGATCCTTTACCAGGCTCCATGGGGGCCTGCCCCTGAAGCGTTCAGGGCCAGGCTGGGGTTCCAGGATAGTAGAAAATTATCAAGCTTCGTTCTTGTGGTTTAAGATGTCACTAGGACTGTATCACGCAATCACAGCCTTAGAGCTGCAGCCTTTCCGGTGCTGAGAATGCCCTGTAAGGTGCTTGAGTGCCCTAAATTCCTATTGTCTCCATTATGAGCCAAGCACTTCACAAGAGGCATGTGAAGAACCAAGACTGTAGCATTAGATTGATGTCGTCATTCTGAATGTTATTCTGATACAAATCATGCTTTAAAAAGCATTACTTCAAAGCGCTAGCTTGTTACGTCACCTTTGCAGTATATGTAGTGATCGGTTTAGTTGATTGCTTTCTTCAGAGTGGGAAGCTGGGGGAAAAACGATGACAAGTTCACACAAGTAACCTCCCACCAGTGTGTGGAGAGATATAGCTGTCGCAGTGGAACTCTTAAAATGTCCATTAGTACATTTCACTTGTCACTTGGAATCTAGGGGTCAAGCTTTTGGTATGACCATTGTTTGGAAATCAGTGACTTTACTGCTCCCACACTTAAAACAAAACGGAAGGAGTTTGGGCCCTGTCACTGGCCAAACAGACTTGCAAGTAGATTAAATTAGTGGGAAAGAAAATAAAATGTTTATTAACAAAAGGAAGAGAAAATAAGTTCAGATCCGCCGTTACAAAATCCTGAGACTCACCCAGAGCCCTGAGGCTGTACTGGAGGGTCTGTCAGACTGCCCTGCCTTCCTGGAGGACCTTGCAGAACTCAAGTGCCCTGTGTTGAATCTCATCTTTAAGTCCCCAGTGTTAGCCACATTGTGGCACTTTCTTTAGTCTGCTCTCTGTGTTCTCTTAGGGCTCGATCATGCAGCCATACAGGGGAGAATCAAAGTGAAGGCCCCTTTATTCTCCAAAGTACTTTGCCGGTGGGGGAGATCAACAACCCAGGTAGACAAGGAGTAGGTGGGGCCTTGGGTCCACTGCCCAGCACAACTGAAGACACAGTTTACTTTCCCCTAGAGCCAGGTGATACGAAGGACCGAACTGGGACTCTCTGAGTTGCAGTTTGGTCACTGGTCTACTCCCAGGGTCATGGAATGACACACTGCCCATCACGCCAGACTTGCAGCACCTGCACAGTCAAGCTCTTAAAGGTTCTCATCACAATAGTCACTGCCAAGGGAGAGGCACCTTTTCAAAAAAAGACACTTTACAATGAGTGTTGTGAGGGGTGCGGAGCCATGTTTGGCTGTGTGGGCTCAGAGGACACATCTCTTATGTGGTTGGTGTTTGCTGAGGGACCCCTGAGAGGGAGCTCCTTAAGGGAAGCACAGCTTCTTTCCTTCCCTACCTTAGGCCCTGAGGAAGATCTCGTTTGTACACCCTCTTCTGCCATGGGGACCTTTTCTGGAAGGACTGAGGGGTACGCTTGGTTGTTTTGTTAACGCCCTAAGGATCCCTGACTGGGATGACAGTCAGATACAGTGTGAACCCCCTTCATTCTTTATCACTGGAGTTCTTGTTTTCTGTTTGCTTCCTCTACTTCTCTCCTTTCTATACTTGCTTCTGTCCCTGTGTTTTACTCCAGATCCTTGGTCCCAACCCTTTGCTCATTTTATATAGGTGTTTATCACAGAATAAAATTGGTGTCAAGTGAATGGAGAGCCAGGTCCCCTGTCTCACACCAATGAGGGATTAGGTTATTCCAGACTTGGAAGCAATGATCCATGACCAGTGTAAAGGGGATGACTACAAGGAGTACCATAGGGTTTCTACTGCCTATTTTATTTCCAGATATTATTGTCCCCCATGCTGGGTAATAGCAATTTTACGGCCATGCAGGTCAGGTCTCCACTGGAGGAGAAATCAGGGACATAGAGTCTGAGTATTTTCCTAGTATAACTTGTTTTATTTACACTATGAGCACCAGTCCCTGGATAAAAATGGTCACAAACTGTGCACAGGCAATCCTCTCTTTCAGGAATCTCAGTCAAAATATCAATTTCCACGGAGCAGCTCTTCCTCAAGAATTTATTCTAATTAGCGAAATTAAGGCAGAGAGCAAACTCCCTGCTACTTGCAACAGCTCCTCTGAAGAGAAACATCATCACCAAACTAACAACACAGCATTTCTTCAAAGGTCCTACGCTACACTCATGCAAAGAAAAAATACTCCCATCTGTGCAGTAGTGCCATCTGGTAACTCCACCATAACATTATGTTCTCATTATATTGTACTTCTATTCCCTGGGGAACCGTTTTCAACTTATATAGAGAATTGGCTTCCATTCTCTGTCCTCTTCTGCCATCATGCTACTTCTCCAATGTCAATTTGCACCATAAAATGGTAGGTGAAAACAGAGTCTTTTAAATCTGATACTGCCAAACTCCAAGAACTGTGTTGGTGTGTGAAGTGCATTCTGACATTCCTATCTCCGGGTAACTTTGTATCTTTCCATCTTCCTTATTAAATGTAAGTGCTATCCTTTGAAGACATGGCCTCTACAGGATATTGTGCATTTAAGGGGCCTATGACTGGACTTTATTTTAATGGGGGCTTTTGTATGTATAATAATTGTATCAGGCTAGACCTACAACAGAAGAGGTTGGATTAAAAAGTGAAAACATGCAGCAACTAACCTAATGGGTGGGAGTCAAGGGTCACCTACTGAGTCTGTATGTGTATTAGTTTCCAGTTTGATCTTTTAGCCTTGTAAGCCCTGTCAGGCAGCTAACAGAGAGAAATCAAGTGAGTGAGTTATGCAAGGAACCCAAGTCATTCTATTGAACAGCTCCAGAGACTGTTTGCTTACAGCACTCTTCCATGACAGGCCCTATCTCCTTAGGTAGCTGGCCTGCCTCTCTCATGACACACACCATAGGTAACAAAGGTGGACCACATTTTCACCCTTTCTTGCAAACCTTTCTTTATTTTTGTTTTGAGGAAACTATGAGATTGGAGAGCTACTTGATTCTTTAGTGAAAAAAGCACCTTTCACACAGCAGTTCAAATGCAGGTCAGCCTCTGGTCAACAATATTGTATACAACTTTGTACATTTCTACCATTGCTTGTGTACAGTAGTACAGTGGAAGTTTACTGTCAGACACCATAATTAGTACTCACACAACATTCTCTCTACAAAGATTTAATAGCAGAGTATTGTACTGAGGTCTCATATTACTAAGAGGTCATCATTTTTACACACGGTACTTCTGAATATTTACTAAAACATTTTGAAATGCTAACATTCATCATTGAAATTAAGCTGTGCTTTCTCAGCAAATGAAAAAATTACATTTTTCTTGACATCTTTGAACATTTTGTTACTTACTCTGATTCCCAAAGCAGAATAATTTACAGTAAATCATTCATTCATGTAAATCTACAAGATTACCATCTCTGTTTATGTAGGTTATATGTGGAGCTAGTCAAAATGGAAAAATAATTCATGACATTTTTTGCAAAAAACCTTTGCCTTTATTTTGTTCATTTCTGTAACTAGTTGAAAAAGAGAAGATTTTTGCATGGAAATGTTCTCCAAAAATTCATCTCAGATTTTTTTCTTGAATTTCAAAATGTTGATGAAAAAAATCAAAATTTGGAAATTTTCCACCAGATTGTGTTCATGGATTCATAGATTCCAAAACCAGAAGGAACCCATGTGATCATTTAGTCTGACCTCCTGTATAACACAGACCACAGAACTTTCCCAAATGATTTCTTAGAGCAGCTCTTTTAGAAAAACCTCCAATCTTGATTTAAACATTGTCAGTGAGGGAGACTCCACCAAGTTGTTCCAGTGGCTAATTATTCTAATTGTTTAATAAATTAGACCTTATTTCTAAATATGCCTAGCTGCTAGCCATTAGATTGTGTTATACCTTTCTGTGTTAGACTGAAGAGCCCTATCATTAAATATTTGTTCCCCAGGCAGATACTTACAGATTGTAATTAAGTCACCCCTTGCCCTGTTCTTTGATAAGCTAAATATACTGAGCTCCTTGAGTCTACCACTATGTTTTCTTATCCTTTAATCAATATCATGGCTCTTCTCTGAAACCATTTCAATATGGCAACATCCTTCTCGAATTGTGGACACCAGAACTAGACACAGTATTCCAGCAGTGGTCATACTAGTCCCAAATATAGGGGTCAAATAACCTCTCTATTCCTACTCAGGATTCCCCTGCTTCTGCATCCAAGGATCGTCTTGGCCCTTTTGACCACAGCATTGTACAGGAGCATCATGTCCTGCACATGATTCACCATGACCCCCATCCCCAAGTCCTTTCCAGAGTACTTGCTTCCCACGATAGAGGCCTCCATTCTGTAATCACGCATTTTTTATTCCTAGATGTCTACAGTTAGACATATTCAAATGTATAATGTTTGCTCACACCCAGCTTACCAATCCTGATCTCACTGTATCAGTGACCTGTCCTCTCCATTATTTACCACTCCTCCAATTTTTGTGTAATCTGCAAATTTTTATCAGTGATTATTTTATATTTTCTTCAAGGTCATGGATAAAAATGTTAAATAGCACAGGGCTTAGAACTGATTCCCGAGGGCCCTCACTAGAAACATACCTTCTTGATGATGATTCCCCATTTACAGTTATATTTTAAGACCTATCAGTTAGTCAGCTTTTAGTCCATTTTATTTGTGCCGTGTTGATTTTATATCTTGCTAGTTTTATACTCAAAACATTGTGCAATACCAAGTCAAACGCCTTGCAGAAGTCTAAGGGTATGGTTAGACTATAGATTATAGCGCGTTTATTTGTAGTGCTTCCTAATGTAGCGCAATAGGTATCACGCTAGAGCCTGTGCAGATTGAAACCTTGTAGCGCTAAATAATGGATACATTTGTAGCGCTTCTGGCGGCAGTAAGAGTTGCGGGATAGGGCAGGTATCCCAGCATTCAGCTGGGTGCAACCTGCTTTGCAAAGGAGGGGGGTAAGGGGGAACAGGGAATGTGTAGGCAGTGAGACAAGTTGAGGCTGTCACTGACTAGGAAACTGACCAGGCTCTGCAGTGCACTCACACAGCTCGATTGGTCAGCATTTCCGGTGCTTATCGGCTGTGAGTTTTAAGAGAGAAACTGATAAGCTACTTCCTGAATCTTCTGCCCTTTTTCAAAACAACATTGACCTCATTTGCCTTAAATGCCTTGTTGATTCCCTTGCAGCGTAATGAGTTATTCCTGGGTGGTCACATTTGCACCCTTGCGCTACAGCGCTAGCGCAACAAGCTTTCTGCCTTTTGAAAAGGAGGTTTAATACTTGCGCTTTAAACAGTGAGTCATTTCGCAAAATCTAACTTTGAAGTGTGTACGTTACGAAAATTATAGCGCTACTGGAGGGTTTTTGCGCTGCAAAGCACCAGTCTAACCATGCCCTAAGTATGTTATATCAACTCTATTATCTTTATCAACCAATGCTGTAGTTGTATGTAATTTCTTGCATTTCTCTTTATAAACAAGCTATTATTTTTCAGAGCTAGGTGTGTGTGTGTGGAATGATAAATAGTATTTCATAAATTGGGTCTCTCAAACAGAACACATAGGTCAGATTTCACTCAAGCAAAATGCTATCATAATCTCACATATCGTAGTAATTTGACACCATCCATTTTCTATGTGAGAGAAAGAGGAAGCCCACTGCATTCAATGGAAAGACTCCCCCACTGATTGAAATCAATGGAGGAGTCTTTCCATTGACTTCAGTGGGCTTCCTCTTTCTCTCACTTTATGGTATGTCCCTGATGGGGAAGTTGGGTCTCTATTGCGACTGAAATCCTTGCATCTCTGCTCCTTTGGGTTGTTTTTCTGGCTGCATATGAGGCAGTCTTCCCGTTTATCCTGTTTCAAGTAGCAGGGCCGGCTCTGGGCACAGGCCAAGGAAGCACGTGCAAGGAAGAGGCGGCATTCCGGGCAATCTTTTATTTATTTATTTTTTTGCTTGGGATGGCAAAAAAGGTAGAGCCGGCCCTGTCAGGTAGAAAATAGTGTTTTATTTTCCTATGTATATTAATATTTGATATTTAATATGTCTGAGCGCCTCCCAATGTATTTACCCTCACAACCCCTTATGAGTTAGGGTTGTGCTAGTATCTCCATTTTAAGGAGAGGAACTGAAGCACAGAGAGATTCAGTGATTTGCCCAAGGTCACTCAGGAAGTCTGTAGAACAGCATGGAATTAAACCCAGTCTCTGGCTGGTGCCCTAATCACTGGACCATCCTTCCTTTCTTAATGGGCTTTGGACCAGGAGCAGGGAGAAGAACTTTGCACAAAATCTCACACAACACAAGTGAAACTCTCCACATAGTAGAAAGGTTTTAATGAACTGTCGTGTGCCTACCTCCTCCCATTCTTTTATTGTTGCCATTGTAACACTCCATCAGGCCTGGAGCCTGTTATCCTTATTCCCATTGGGCGAAATGGACCATTGTGCAGAGAGCCAGCACAAGGCTTGTGCATCACTTTAGCCTCTGTCTTAAACTCTGGTTTGAGGACTTAAATGGTTCTGAAGTGAAGCAAAGGCCACACACTGCCCTTTTGCATTGGGCTGAAGTTCACCCATAGGGTACGTCTCCCATATAACTAAGGGTGTGATTCCCCTGCTGGCGTACAAACACTCGCACTAGCTCTCATCTAGCTAGTGTGAATATAAACAGCAGTGTAGCTGCAGAGGCCTGGCTTAGCCATGCCAAGTATGTACCCGACAGTTTCTGGCTGCTGCCCATACTACTGTGGCTACACTATTTATACTTCCCCTAGTTTTATGAGAGCTAGTGCCCAGAGGGGGGAACCACACCCTTAGCTCGTAGTGTAGGCATAGCCACAGAGCACGCCTTACTCACGTGAGTAGTCCCAGTGAGTTATTGCAGTTACTCTTGCAAGTAAACACTACTTTGTGGCAGATGCCTTGTGTTCATCCAGCATGCACAGAATCGAGCACATTGCTGGAATCATAATACCTGTTACAATCCTAAGAATTGATTTCAAACTCTGCTTTATAGTGTAAACTCATCTCAGCGTGGACTGTCTAAGTACTTTACAAACACAAAGCTCACAGGTCATGAATTAGGACAATCATTTAAGCTGTCATCTTCCCAATCCCTGATCCAGACACCCCATCAGATACACAGAATGCTTGGGAGAGTAGCTAAGTCTTTGAGTACTGTCTTTGCCCAGAGCAGGCCTATCATGCTGTTGCTTCCGCAAGTATAAAATGCATCCTTAAGTCTCTTCTGTTTGTTTGCTGATATCAGTTAAGCTCCTGTGTCATTATGACTCTCTTTCAATCTGTTTCTTTCTCTGCGGAAGAATGGTCCTTTAGCATCTTCAGAACCAAGTCAATCCAATAAGCACCAATAAAGAGCCTCTATTGTTTTAGGCCTCTCCTCCCCCATATTTTTAACCCCTTAACACTGATGCGCCTGATCAGTGAACAGCTGAGATCAAAGGATGACAATGTTCCAGCTGGGCTGGAACCCTTTCTTTTCACAGAGGTGGTTCACCGCAGCCAGCTCTGCATCACCTCCTCAGGCCTCTTTCTTCATTCTCCCCTTCCCATCACCTGTTCCTGCAATCCATCACTGGCAGGCGGCTTCAGCTCCTGCTTGAGCCAGCCAGCAAAACTTCCCTTGCTCAGTCTCAGCTGACTGGCCAGCTGCTCCACAGGTTCCCTGCCTACCCAGCTCTTCATTGTGCCCCTGCTGCCTCCCTTCCTACCTCACTGTCTGCCTCTCAACAATGGTGCCACCAAAAGTGCTGTGTCCTGGCCCAGAGTTAATCTTGGCATTTACGCTGCATTTGGCTATTCTAAAATATGTTGCTGATGCATTTCAGCTTAGTGGCATAGCTGCCTCGGCGCAAAGGGTGCAAAATGTTCATGTCTTGCCCCTCTCTATGTCTAGCCTGTCCTATGGTTTTGAGAAAAGCAGCTCCCAAGTGGATCATAGAAACCAGATGCAGACTCCAGAACTCCAGCGATACGACATTCTGAGTAATGATGGAGGGAAAGAGGAATATCAAGATACTGAGATGCAATTTTTGATGTAAGCAAGACGGTTCCTGTTGTATGATCAGAAGCAAAAGTCATTTATTAGCTAAAGTGATTCAGCAGATAATCATCTCTTGAAGGACATTCATTGTCAGGCTGCGAGAGGCTCTTCCCTCATTAGATGGCTGTTGTAACAGTGTAGCAGACCTGTTGGGATGAACTGCCATGAAATCTCAGGCTGTCTCTCTTCTTTTTTCCTTCTCCGCATTCTGAGAGACTGCAGCTGTGTAGACTCTTGTTTAAGTTCTCTTGGCACAGCAGAGCTCTGAGCCAGGGATACTATAATTATCAAAATCCTTCTGTTCAGTAATATTTGACTTATGAGGTGTGTCTTCATTTTGATTAGACTTTCCTACCAGACCAGGGGTGTGAAGCCTGCATGCAGTTCATGAAGAGCGCTCCAAATAAGCAGCTGCAGACTTGCATGAGGGTGCAGTTTCACCACATGTGAACACAAAGCAGCAAAGACCTCAAACATGGCCATAAGGAGCGGTCCTCTTTTCATTACCCACGGTATGGTCGCTGTCTACATCAGGACCAAGTGCATAGGCCCAAATTGGAATGGCGGAGGTGAAGATCACATTTCCGGCCTCTCTCTATACCTGAATCTGAAGCAGAACATCTCTCAACTTTAGGAAAGTTCAGATTCAGTTTTGAACGTGGATCTGAACTCCACTGCCTGATCCTATCTTGCCTTTGCACCTGGTTAGCAAACAAGTGCTGTGGACAAGCACAAGTTGGGTTGCTTCCAAATCATTTGTTCTTGCTAAGGATGGATCTGGGTGAACTCTTTCAGCCTAATTACCACTTGTCCCCACCAGGCCATACTGCCACAGCTGAGCTCACCACAACCAGCCAAGCTGGAACCCATCACTGTGAAAAAGAAATAGCTGCTGGCAGGACATGCTTTGGCAGTGGGCCCTCAACTTTCAAATTCATTCCTTCCCTGAGCCCAAAATAACCAAATTTGTTGTCCTCTGGGGCATGCAGCAAAGTCCATGTCTTTCCCAAGATCCGGGCAGAGAGGAGTGTACTGTGGGCACAGGAAGTATTTGGGCACAGAGGACTGGCATTTTTAAGTAGAGGTGTGATAGGGCGGCTGCTCCACCCCATGAGTGATTGGGCTAGGTCAGGCAAGAGAGGCTGCATAGGCTGGCAGCCAATCATGAATGGCCTGAGAGGAGTCAATCAGGGCTCAGAAAGAGCCAGCCAATCAGGGCCAGGATGGACCCTATATAAAGGCTGCCTAGCAGAGCAGGACTATCTCCTGAGCCAAGAAGACAGGCACCTTGGACAGTGCAGTGCTGGGCAGGCTCAGGGGAGCAGAACAAGGCTCCAGCCCGTTACCTGCCAGGCTGCAGGCCCAGACAAGAAGGGCCCAGAAGGTGAAAGGGGCCAGAGGGGAAGTGGCCCTGGGATAGTGGTTAGACAAGGGGAGTGAAGGATGGTAGGGAGGCTGCCACTAAAGGGTCCTTTGGTCAAGGCCCAGAGCAGTGGGTGAGCCTGGACTCCCCCTTGTACTACACCTGGTCGTGGAGGAGTGGCCAGAACAGACTACAACCAGCCCTTGATGAGAGGGGCTAGACTGAGGGGTTGTGGTTGGCTGCCATGGCTGGAGCAGTTAACCCCTCCTCCCCCCTCTGGAAGGGGGTGAGCATGGACTAAGGGGCCATGCTGGAGAGCAGTGTTCTGAAGCGGGCACCGCTGAGCAGGGAGCAATATGGATCTAGATACCAGCAGGAAGCAGGCAACAGATGGGACACCACTGGCAGAGCGCTCCAGAACTGTTAAGGGCTAATTCCTGGACTGAACAGCAGGAGACACCACGTCCCAACCACATCACAAGAGGGCTGGTATTTGGAGGCTGGGCAGTGGGGGGGGGGGGGTGTTGTTTTCTTTTGTTTAGCTTTTTTGTAGGGGTGAGGCTAATGGGCTTATTGGAACCAGTAGGAGCGTGGTTGTATTCTTAACACACCAGAAGTGCTGAGAGCCTCGGACAGCCACTCTTTTAGTATATTCTTTGCATCTAAATAAATATTTTAGTCCCTTTGGAGATGCTGAAACATGGAGCAGGGAGAAGGCAGAAAGTCCAAAGCATACTCAGGGTGAAAGTAGAGCCGTGGACAGGCAGAATGAGAAGCAAATACAGAGAGAGGCTGGATATGGATTTAGGGTTTTTGCCTTTGCATTACTCTTATGTGATCTCAGCTTTATCTTCTAAGGTGACCAGATGTCCCAATTTTATAGGGACCGTCTGATTTTGGGGGTCTTTTTCTTATATAGGCTTCTATCATCCCCCACCCCATGTAACGATTTTTCACTCCTGCTATCTGGTCACCCTACTTTCCTCACGGTGCAGGTTTTTGTCAGGGACTATAGTGTAACTATCCGGCTTTTCTGTAGCCATGTGGAAAGGCCTAAACCAAAGTCGCTTTCTGCAGCCAGACTGAAGAAGCAGCAGCCATTAGCTGGAGGCCTGAAGTCACATACTCACATTCCATCTAAATGTATTAAAAAGTGTCACACCAGGCTGTGAGGAGGGGACTTTTCCCTGATAGCTCCCCACTGTCACCAGATAAAGAAACAGATCTCAAGATGGGTAAAGAAAACTTAAGTAACACCATTCTGTCTGGCAAGAAACTGCTTATAATAGAGAATGTTGTGGAATCCTCATTGTATGATCACTGTCACTACACTTTGCTATTGTGATCTCTGTTTGGTTTCAAGAATCAGAGAGGTAGCCATGTTAGTCTGGAATAGCAGAGGTAACAAAGAGTCCTGTGGCACCTTAAAGTCCTCTTTTTTACCTGTTTGGTTTGTAATTGTTTCTGTCTGCTGTATAATTAATTTTGCTAGGCGTAAATCAATTAAGGTGGTTGGGCATGATGGTTAGGTAATTTTGGTATGATTGGTTAGTAAAATTATACTAAGATAATTGGCTGAGATATAACTAAGCAGGACTCAAGTTTCATTATATAAACTGGGGTCCAAGAAGGAGATCGGGAGAGAAACAGGAAGTAACAGAAGCAGAAGGAAGGAAGGAAAAGGCTGGAAGAAGACCAAAGAAGACAAGGAACCCCAAGGAAAAGAACTCACCTCCAAGACCCAGCGTAAGATAAGAGCTGCCAGGACTCTCCTGCACAACCGCGATGTGCAGCAGCTAAGATCCAGAGACTGACTTTGCCTGGCCAACAGCCAACAGGGGAAACCTGCCTGCCTGTACCAGGATAGGTAAGCATGACACTGTGTGCTTAGCATGTATATTCTGCTCATTTGGGAATTGTCAATAAATAGAGGATAAGAATATTACTGTGTGAGGTTCTTTCAGTGGCTAAATATCCTGCCAACCCACAGGAAGATGTGCCCTGAGCCCTAGGAATTGGGTAAGGGTGGGTGTATAAAGTAACAGGGTTGCACCTTGAGCCCTAGGAACTGGGTGAAGGTGTGTGTTCCTGCAGTGTGGAAGGGATAGAGAAATTTGTGCGGGTAACAATAGGAGACTGGCTTCCATAGTGAAGAGGAGGAGGCCAGAGCTTGACTGAAGAGGGTTTAATAAATGATTGCAGGACCAAAGTTGAGGCATCAGGAAAGGCACACCGAGGAGTGTGTCCCAAAGAAACAGCCCATGGGAGCTGCATGCCTCAGGGGAGGAATTCAGGATCAAGGAACCACAGTTCCTTCCCTGCTCCCCCTTGTTCCAGGGAGGGTTGTAAGTTCCTTCAGGACAGCTGCAAATTACTATCCCTGCTGTTTCTGTGCCAGCTCAGCTCTGCAGATTGGTACATGAGGAATCCAAGCAAAAGTTCTATCCATTTGCCTGCGCTGGGTGCAGTGGGAATAGCCAGGAGTGCAAGACCTCTTACCTCTGCACACCCAGACCAAGATCCAACCCACTCACACAGCACCAGAAGTGGGGGGAACACTCCTACTTACTCCCATATGTGGGCACATGGTCCAGTCTCCCGTCTAACCTTTGAAGAGAAAGGGAAGGGGAGAGATGAGCTGATCAGAGAGACCAGTAAGGCAAAGAGAGGACATGCTTAAAGTGTGAAGGAAGGGAGCCAGAGATGGCCAGACTGCCCGTCGAGGGGAACTCATGTACCACAGGCAATGAACAGATCCTCATGCAAATGTTAAAATGAACTCCTTGTTATCCAAGCTGTTAAGAGGGCATTTGAGCTAACATGTATGTCCCAGTCAGTTATCCTGTTGTTGGTAAAAGACGACAGGGTCACATTCATCTCACATTTTATTCCATCAAATAGCTTCAACTGACATGCCAAAATGTGGCCCAGCACAATGAGACAATAAAGTACTATCCAGTGTAATAGGAAGCAACAGGTAACATGCAGAAGTTATTTTTGGATCTGATACTGACAATCAGTTTAGGCAAGAGGTATCTAGTGCAAATTTATCCGACATTTTTAGCAGACTGGGAGCACTCAAAAAGCAGATAAGTTAATGTGTAGTATCAATGAACCATTCATGAACTCAGATACTTCCCTGCCTGTGTACAAAGTACATGGGAGTAGGCCTTCCTGCCTGTCATCTTGGATATTTTTTTTAATTAGCAGTTGTGAGCCATTCTTATACAGTATGTCAGGCACTGGGAGGGGAGCTTTATGCATCTTGCAAAGGAACACAGAGTATATTAACAAAAAGTTCCCAGTAATACAGAAAAGCTCCGGCTATCATTCCATCTCCGAATATCTGACTTTCATCCAACTGATAATGTGAAACCTCCACATGATATAATCTATTAAAAACGGAGGCACTGAAAGTCAAACTGAAGTACAGCTATTTAAACCATCTGCTGCAGCAATGCCCCCTTGCATACCTATATAATTAGTCTAAGCTTTGTGACAGGCTAGATGTCGGCAGCCTGGATTTCAGCCAAGGTTATGCCACTGTTCAAGAATGGCCATTTTAGTGGTCTAAACAAATACAGGCCTGAGCCTACACTGCCAGCTCTAAGTGAAAGTGCCAGCATGTCAGCGATCAGTTTGATCTAACTGTTTTCATGGAACGTGTTTCTTTGGTAAATACACTGGTCCATGTCTGGAATGCTTATATTTATACCTGTTATGTTCAGGGATTGAAGGACATTTGTGCTGTCAGATGGTGCCTCATTTGAAACACATGGTGCATTGTATCATTTCGAAAGCTAAGCTCCTGCAGCATCGCTTCAAGGAAAGAAATTGCCGTTAGTTCACATCAGAGGTTGCATTATCAATGACTGCCTGTGTGCGCAGGTCTTGAAGCAGAAGCACTTCCAGTGACTGACCTAACTCTCTTAGGGTATGGCTAGACTGAAGATTGTAGTGTGTTTATTTGTAGCGCTTCCCAATGTAGCGCTATTGGTATCCCGCTAGAGACTGTACAAATTGAAACCTTGTAGCGCAAAATAATGGCTACATTTGTGGTGCTTCTGCCGGCAGTAGTAGTTGCGGGATAGGGCAGGTATCCCAGCATTCAGCTGGGTGCAACGTGTTTTGCAAAGGAGGGGGGCGAGGGGGAACTGGGAAGTTGTTCACAGGGAGATGAGATCTGGCTGTCAGTTACTTTTCCTCAGCGAAAACTGACAGGCTGTCTATTTCAGACACACAGCTCCGTCTGCAAGCATTTTCACTGGTTATTTGCTGTGTTAATTGTTAGAGAGAAACTGCAAAGCTACTTCCGCCTTTATAAAAACAAAACCTCACGTCATTTGCCTTACATGGCAAGTTCATTGTCTTTGATGGCTTGCTGATGGCCCTCAATGGGTTGCTGATAGCTTTCCATGGCTTGGAGGCATGCAAGAGATCCGATGGGTGTCCACATTCCCACCCTTGCGCTACAACGTTAGTGCAAAAAGGCTTATCCCTCTCGAAAAGGAGGTTTAACACTTGCGCTGTAAACGGGGAGTCATTGCGCTAAATCTACCTTTGAAGTGTGTTCGGTAGGAAAATTATAGCGCTAAAGGAGGGTTTTGGCGGTGCAAAGCGCCAGTCTAACCATACCCTTAAGGTCTCTCTCTGTTGGGATAACCGACTTTCTTCCAAGGGCCTGTCTTATGCAGTATCTCAGCACAAGCACGTAGCGGGGAAATGTCATCAACTGCCTCGGTTCCCAAAGGTTCATGAAAAAGAAAGCAAGCAGGCTTCACAAACAGCAGGAACATGCAAGAAAGCTCTTACTACAACTGTCTGTACAAACCACGGAGAACTACCAGACCACATCAGATTTGCCCTGTTTACTGTCCTAAAGCCAAACAGATGACATGAGAAAGTTTTTGTCCGTGCCTGCATCAGAAAAGGTCTGAGTAGGGGACAAATTCTACAGGGTGCTGAATACTTTGTGGTAGATGCTTGGCCTCTAGTGTCGTAACAGTAAGATGTGTTCTCTGTGTAGCTAAAAGCCTGTCTCGCTCACCAACAGCAGCTGGTCCAATAAAAGATATGACCAGTCACTAGTAGTCAAATAGTCATTGAGACACTCAGTGCTCTAATGCCATTATAAAATGACAGCCTGTTCTCACTGTTATCCTGTGTTGTTATACTTCCTCCTTAAATAATGTCTGAGCAGAGCATTCAGCAGGATCCTGAGTGTCCCCAACGTCCATCTAAGGCAGTGGAATTTGAGGGTACTCAGGTAATCTAGAACAATTTCAGTCACTATCTGCGCGCTGAGCTGGGTATTCTGTGCAGAGCACAAAACAGTTCTTCCAAATAAGGGGAATGTGCTTTTCTGTCAAGAATCAGAGAGGTAGCCATGTTAGTCTGGAATAGCAGAAGTGACAAAGAGTCCTGTGGCACCTTAAAGACTAACTAAAGGATTGAAGCATAAGCTTTTGTGGGCTAATACCCACTTTGTCAGATGCAAGCAGTGGTCATTTTAAAATGTCAAAAGAAGTCTACATCTGAGATATCATTTGGGTGTGGAGGGTTGGGGCGGAATTTGTGGGTCCTGAGCTTTTTTGGCTTAGGAACCCCAAGGAATGGAAGGAAAATTGTAAATTTTCTAGAGAGGAAAGCATTTAAAAAAATTAAGTTAGTCGTTTTAGTAAAATAATCCATAGAAAATTCAGTTACCCTCTGAAGAGCTCTTGTGCCATGTTTGGAGACTATATTCAATTATTAGAGTGTAACAGAGAGGGATTTTAGTCCCCCTCAAGTGCAAGTCTCAATGCAACCTTAACTGTGGAGTCACTACCAAAACCCTCATTTTCTAATATATTCATACATACACCTCCAGTCATAGAACTATTAATTTTCATGCACAGGAGTGTCTGAAGGCGCAGCAGCTGCTTAAATACATCTATAATTATTCACACATTAGCACCTAGTGAATTAGCGGCATTAGCACCTAGTGAATCATCTTGTTCATATTTAAGTGAATTCAGTCTCAGATTAGTGTTAGTTATTCAGGAGATTGTTGTTCCAGTGGTTCCTGAAGTGAAACAAGGTGCCCATTTCGCCTGACCCTGACACTACCGAGAAAGCTGCCATGCCTCAAAAAATCAGATGAACAGGATTCGAAATGCCTGGTTTAAAATGTCACTCTAGTCATTTGAAGTGATGGTGTCACCTGGTAGAGGATTGCAGTTGTGGGTCATATTAATTCTCGCTGATTTCTTATTCTTTTTTAATTGAAGACAATTATTGCTGCTCTTTCTACTCCCTTTCTAGTGCGGCCCATTAGGACACTCACGTTGCTCAAAGCTTATTTTATGTGGATGTATTTCAAAACTCACACAGCTTTTGTTCAGGCCCATGCAACGGGAAGGAGAAGTTCAAAGTGAAAGGAGGGACCCCAAGTCAGCAGACATTAATAATGCTGCCTTACAACCATTAAAAAGCTGTAATTTGTCAAGGCTGTCACGTTCTCATTCCGCTGGTTGTAAATCATTTGTATTAATGAGATCCTATACTCACGAGAGATTGGATTTTAGTATCTGAAGCTATATTGCCAACATATAGAATTTTTCCCAGTCTTATTTCCGAGTTCAAAACATGGGGGGAGAGAGACATAAAGATGTCCTCCAAGAGTATTTGGAGAGAGGAGAACAAGCAAATTATGAATTAAAATTTCAGACCTGAGGTTCTTCTAGATGAAAATCTCCGCGCCCGCGGGCCCCCCCCCCCCCCCCCCCCCCCCCCCCCACCGCCTCACAGTGGAATTTCTACAGCCGCACTACACTGGAAAGAGCATATGGATTGGAGCCTATGGGTCCTGAAGAGCATAGATCCATGAGGCTCTCAGTGAAACCGCAAGCAGTGGCTCTTTGGGGGAGGGGGCAATAAGGAACAGGGGGTAGAGCTGGAGGACACGGCCATTACATGGAGCCTTCAGTCCTTCCTCACATGGAGGGGACAGGAGCGATGGACCTAGAGGCTACTTTTAGGGGAAATCTTAGTCCCATTGAAATTAAAGGAGAATGTTGGCACTGAGGTTAATGGGAGTCCTTTGGGAATGGATTTGCCCCTCGGGCTGGAGAAGCGAGCACAGAACAACTCCACTCCCCTTCTGGGAAGTGGGGTGAAGACTCCTCTCCGACTTTCCCCCATCGAGTGTCCCACTTCCAGCAGAGTTACTGGGACTGGGCACTGCAGCAGAATGAGGGTCATTGTAAATCCATGCTATACTGCACATATATGCCTGCCGACAGGTGGTCTTGCTAATGCAATGCGTTGAATCACTCCTTCCAGAAGCACACATCTGGAGAGGCGTTGAGCGCCCAGAATTCCCATTTGGTTCAACAAGAGTTGTTGGCACCAACACTAGGAGCTGACTCAGAAAGAACACTCTTGTTTTCACCTACTGGCAAACACATGCATTGAACACCAACAACTACATTGGCAAAACATTAAACATTTGGTTCTCTTCTTTTTTTAATTTAAAAAGTCAAACCGATAATACTGGTAAATCCTCTATATAAATAGTGATCCAGTTAGATAGGCTTTGCCTCCAGCATTGAACTACCCAATTTTATATTTTTGTCACTAACTGAAGACCACTTTTTAACAATGAATAATAATAATAATAATAATTAATAATAGTGACAGAATTATAATTATGATGCATGAATGGGTTTATTTATATGATACTCCATACCTGATGGTTTCTAGGCCTATAGCAAGATGTAACTCAAAGTACATATAGTTGCTTGAATAAACCAAAGGTAAATTGAGTTAATAAATATATTAGTTAAATTAATTGCACCAAACTAATATCAGATAAAAAGTACACATACACCCAAATAACCCAAACACATAATAAAAAATAAAACAATTAGAGCTGGTCAATTTTTTTTATTATTAAAAGCTTTTTGTCCAAAAATTGCCCTTTTTCTAAAATGGAAACTGTTGCTCCCCAAAAAGTTGCCTTTTTAAAAATGTAAATACTCATTAAGCAAACTTTGCACCTCAGCTGAAAGATATAATACTGGCTGTTCCTATAAAATTAAACGACTCAGAACACTGATCACAAACATCAAGCGTCACCACTTCATATTGACATTGGCAACTCGAAGTCCGTCAGAGGAAATAAGGGAAACTGATGACATCATTTAGCCCGCGTCCTTACACAGTGATCCATATCAAAGGCCTTTTAATCACTGCCCGGAGGAATGGACATTCTGTAACACCACAAAATGAATCACATTTCAAAGTCCTTTGGGGTTAGACACAACTTATGGCAAACCAAGTCATCTCTTTACAAGTGGACGTGGATAACATCTCTTTACAAGCGACCCCAGAGACACTGTAACGCTGATGACTCCGATCAGCTAGCACCCCCAACGCGGTAAGCAAAGTCCCGTATAATGACTGATTAATGTGATGCATGTGATCAATGATTCCACAGAGACCGGGGTACAGACTTCATGGTTATAAATTACTATTAACATGTGTGAAGAGGGGGGGAAACCCTCTTATAAATACAGTAAAACCTCCATTTAACGGACTAATTCGGGCGAGGGGGTGTCCGTTAAATCAAAAAGTCCGTTATTTAATAATAAAAAAAAAAACACCACAGGGTCGGGGCGGCAGCTACGCAGCCCGCCCGTTGCTGGGACCCAGGCGGCAGCCAGGAGCCGTCAGCCAGCCCGCCCGGGTCCCTGCTGCTGGGACCCAGGTGGGAGCCGTCAGCCAGCCCGCCCAGGTCCCGGCTGCCGGGAGCCGTCAGCCAGCCTGCCCGGGTCCTGGCTGCTGGGACCCGGGCGGCAGCCGGGAACCATCAGCCAGCCCGCCCGCTGGCGGGACTCGGGCGGGACCCGGCAGCCAGCCAGCACGCCCGCAGGCGGGAGCTGGGCGGGAGCCGGTAGCCAGCCCGCCCGCTGCCTGGACCCAGGCGGCAGCCGGGAGCCGGCAGCCAGCCCGCGAGAAATGGATTTCGGATGCATCAGACTTGCTCAGAAATTTTGTCCGTTGCATCCGAAGTCCGTTAAATCGAGGTCCGTTAAATCGAGGGTTTACTGTACTCCTATTTAAAAATTATTAGGAGTCAGTTAAATCTATTCTTTGGTCCAGCTGAGGGTGCATGGCTCAAGAATAGGTGGTCAAGGGGCAATAGGTGCTTTAGGTGTCGTCTTTGCAGCCATATGCATCTCAGCCTGTTCAGTGACAGGCTGGTCTAGCTGTGCTGGCTGCCAGCTGCCCCATGCACTGTACTGGCAGCCGGGGGACACTGAACCCTGGAGAACCACCCTTGATTTCCTCAGACACACCCCCTGCACAGGGAGGGACGTTAGTGTAGGAGCTCTACTACTCTACCTTTCACCAGGTTAATGTACATTGGCTCCGGAATCCAGGGAGCTGCAAACCACCCCAACCCCACACAAACTCCATTCTTGCACCAAGCCCAGATGGAGCAGACCAGTGGATTTGCACCAAAAACTCTAGAAGATTGTGAACTGCCCACATTAATCTCAGTGGGTTAATGCTGAACTTACTGATAGCTATTTAAATAACAACATATTTTATTGCTGACAATTTTAACAGCTATAGCCCACTGCCACAGGTCTTCCCCATAAAAGTCAAATGGTGTATGCGTGTATGTGTATATATATATATATACACACACAGTAGACTCTCGATTATCCAGGATTAGATTAACCAGGATGTGGATTAACCATGATGTCAAAAAAAAATATGCGCAACTCGCAGGGCCAGCTCTGGCTTTGCTGCCGCCCCAAGCACACACACACAAAACCCCTACCAGGGCGCAGGGCAGCCAGTGAATCAACACCCCCCTCCCCCCGGCGCAGGATGGCTGGTGAATCAACCCCCAGACCCCATATTTCCTATGGATGGTGATTTTCCAGGATTTTATTAACCAGAATTATTTTTCCCTATCATCCTGGATAATCGAGAGTACTGTATATTCAAAATAATAAATCACCTATATGCAGTTCCATGCCTCAGTTTCCTCACCACTCTTGAGTGTTCCTTAGGCTTAGGTGAGAGTCCTCCAAGGAATCTAGGATCGCTCTTCCTGCCTATGACATCATTTCCAAATCATGGAATCTCTCTGTCTCCTTGGTGGCCAGCTTTCCTGCTCCTGCTCCTGCTCCTGCTTCTGCTTCTGCTTCTGCTTCTGCTCTCTCTCTCTCTGGCAAATGGCCAATGAGAGACCCTTTCATTTATAATCTCCTGTCCCTGTTGTCAGGCAACCCCAACCCTGATTATTGTCATCAGGTGATCCAAATCCCCCACCAAATGATCCTTTGCCTAGTTACCACTCCCATGGAGTTCAGACTTGAGAAATTGGTTTGCCCTAGATGGCAGCCATTTCTTCATTCAAGGGTACTCCATTTGAATGGCTCATCATGACCCTTCACTGTTTAGTGACTCTTCATTGTTAACCCTTTGTCAGGTGCAAAAATTTCTTCTGCCACTTCCTGTGGGTTTTAACGCAATATGGAGTCAAAAGGCAACCAATAAGGCAGACAAGCCCCACCTTCCAAATGGACTTTGCTATATGACCCAGACACACATAGAGAGTCCCCGACGTCAAACAGAATTCATAAGCTGTACAAAAGCAGAAAAACAGCTAATGTCTGTTTCCATTATGGTTGGAGAGCACCATTTCCTTCTCTAGAAGTTAGAGAGGGAAAACAATACGAGAGTGCTCTGTCTGCATGTAAATAATGAATGGAAAGTGTGATAGTAGTTGGCATTCAAGAATATGTAGCATTGTTTATGGGTTCTGTGGTACCAATAAAAGTTCATTGTTGCTATGTACTGAAAATGGCTTCCTTTGGGCTGCTCTTTACATCTGTTTTTAACAGAAAAGAACTTGCTGGTCTCTGCTGCACAGCACCTGAACAGCTCCCAGTTATAGTATATCTCTGGAAGAGAAGAGCAGAGCAGAGCAGAGCAGAGAAGAGAAGAGAAGAGAAGAGAAGAGAAGAGAAGAGAAGAGAAGTTCTGTGTGTGTCCTAAATTGTTTGACCTGATTGGAGGTCTTATCAGAGCAGCAGCAGATCCAATTGAAGGGTCTGAGCAGCTCAGCAGCATCCACTGAGAGGCTCATTCTGTAGCTTATCCTGGATGGTGGGACTCCCTGCAAGGCTGAATGAGGACTCCACTCTCAACAAGTCTTAAGCCCCTTCTTGACTCTCAACAGCTGACAAAGCATTACTTTCAGGAACGTTAACGTATTAAACACTGCCAGAGAGCAGGACCTTTGTGACCAAGGCATGGCTCAATTAACAAAACCAATTTAGTAAAGAGAAACAAAGAGCAATTGGTGCCCATTACCCAATGGCTAGCCAAGCAACAGCAAATTGGGGACAAAGCCTTGCAGGCTCTGGAAACCCGCATACCAGAGGAGGTGAGCTTGCACCTCCAGTGCATACACTAAGTTTAGTCTTAATGGGAGTTCAAATAATAACACCTGTTGGGGTCATGGGAATGTGTTGCTAGATAATCACATTTTAAAAGCAAGCACAGAGAGAGAAATGTGGTGCAACCTGAAATAAATGCTAACTTAAAAGAAAAGGAAAAGGAGTGGAAGGTAGGACTCGCTTAGCTGACATGGGCAGGCCCATGTTAAGATATGACAGGACTGAACAAATAACACAGATCAAGCCCCAACAAGTAATTGCTGAAACAACTAACTATTGTGAATATGTTTATAATAAATAAGGGACACAGAATCTAATTAAACTATTGCTGGCATTTTTATAGTAAATAAAATACTCAGGAACATCCTGAACTGAACCTTACTCAGTCTGCATGACAATTGGCCTATGCGTAATCTACAAAGTGATTAGCCTTAATGTGCAAGAAATATAAAGTAAACTTTGTAATGAGCTGGAGTCGAACTGAGTTTTTTGGATCCCTCAGAACAGGAGGAAGTGTTCTCCCAGAACTGGACAAGGTGTTCTGGATAAGCCAAATGGAAAAGGTCTTGGAGGGAATCCCAATAGATTGTAGCTCACATCCTCTCCTTGTGTACTATTCAACCTCCTTGTCTTCATTCAGATATCTCCATAAAACACACAGCTTCCACCATCGCATGAAAACTCCCCATTATAACCGGTGATTTTTAAAAAGCAATCTTCTCTCTTGCACTGTGAGTTCAGTCCAAGGTTTTCAAAAATGGATGCCCAAAGTTAAGCTTCTGAGTCCACATGCAGACATGTCAAAGGCTTCAGTAGGAGTTGCTGGATGCTCAGCAGTTTTGAAAATCAAGTTATTTGTTTGGATCCTTACATACAGTCTTTGGAGCAGAAGTTCAACTTTAGATCACCCATTTCTGAAAATCTTGGCTTTTGAATTGAGTTTGTGTGCTTGAGGTATATTGTAAACATCACAGGGCAAGGACTATGGCTCTCTCTCTCTCTCTCTCTCTCTCTCTCTCTCTCTCGTATAGAGACCCCAGTACACTGACAACATTCAACTAATAATAATAACTAAAAATAATAATTAATAATTGGACCCAAACATAAGATTTGGGTCTTGGATTTTAGCTCTTAACTGACCCAAATTTGTGAGGAGCTGGGAATCCATGCTTTTGAAGTAGACAACCCCATTCAGGCCACTGATGCATGAGTTCCCTCGTTCTGCCTCCAACAGTGACTTTGTTCTTCAGAGGAAAGTGGGGGGAAACATCATGGATTTTGCCACTTGGGCAACACTGTACATAAGGAAGAAATTCTTTCTGGACCACTGCAGACATTCAGCATGCACCCTGAAGCAAGAGATCTGATTACCTCGATATTAGCTTGCATAACTCCAAATGTGATTAATTGTCATATAATTACTCAGCCGTTTTTCAAATCCAGCCATGCTATTTGAATCAGTGACCTCCTGTAGTAGTGAATTCCACTGGCTGACTACATGCTGTGTGAAGTAATATTTCCTTTTATTTGTTCTCTATTCATTTATTGGTCATTAATTTCTAGCCTTTGGGAAATCAGATATATGCATAATTATGTGGAGATCCACAGCCACTTGTAGTTTGCCACTGTGTGGAACAGATATTCACTTATATTAACTCTCAAGCTTACTCAGCTTCGACATGAGCAGTAGGTGAGACAGGGCAGGGCAGAAATCAATAGGAAGAGCAAGATGTAAACAGGCAGGTGTTAGTTGAGCAAATGAGGAACCGATAGAGAATCCCAGGGCTAAATTTTGACCCCAGTTACATCAGTGTAAATCTAGAATAACACAACTGAAATCAAAGTTAGGGCTTGTCCTCACTAGGGGGGGGATCGACGGCAGATACGCAACTTCAGCTACGTGAATCACGTAGCTGAAGTTTGCGTATCTGCCGCCGACTTACCGCTTGTCCCCACGGCGGCGGCAGTCAGCGGCATGCTACCCCCTCGACTCCAGCTTGCACCTCCTGGCAAGCTGGAGTTCCAGAGTCGACGGGGGAGCCGCGGGCAATCAATTTATCATGTCTTAGTGAGACGCGATAAATCGATCACCAGAAGATCGATCCCGGAGCAGCCTCATGAAGACAAGCCCTTACTTTGGAGTCCTGGTGTAAATGAGATCAGAATTTGGCACCCAACGTATAAACCATGGGCTCCATACAACCCTCACTGATGCCAAAGGGGATTTTGCAGTTCATAGAGTCATAGATTCACAGCCTTCCCCAAATAAATCATGTTTGAAGTAGAGCATGTCTTTTAGAAAAACATCCAGGCTTGGTTTAAAAATTGCCGGTGATGGAGAATGCACCATAATCATTGGTAAATTGTTTCAGTGGTTAACTATCCTCACTAATAAACGTGTATGCCTTATATCAAGACTGAATTTGTCTAGCTTCAACTTCCAGCTATTAAATCTTATTATATGTTTGTCTGCTGGATTGAAGAGCCCATTATCAATTTTTTGTTACTCAAGTAGAAACTTAGGACCCAGGTAATGCTTTAGTCCACATCAGATGGGTATGAATTCTAGCGTGCACTAGTGTATTGCACACTAATTGGCCCCCATGCTATTTGTTGCCACAGTTCCCTAGTGCATGTTATTGTAGTCCTGTTTCAAACACAGGCTAGTGAGTGTGCAACACACTAGTACGGACTAAAATTAATGCTCTTGTACAGACTAAAGCATCATGTAGACAAGCCTTTATAAACTGTGATCAAATCACCCTTTGACCATCCCTTTGTTAAACTGAATAGATTGAGCGCCTTGAGTATATCACTATAAGGCATGTTTTCCAATCTCTACATCTGAGTTCAGTGAAAACAGGATTGGACCCGACCCCATTGTCCTACAAGTTTTTCAAATGTTTCCTCAAAAAAAGACCAAAATCCCAGCAATTTTAACAACATTGTCAATTGGGGTTGACAATAATAAGAAAGGGCCACAAAGTTTTGTTTCAAATTAAAAGATTTCAAACCTGAAGTACCTTGCCACAGCTAAAATTGTAAGTGTCCTTTGTATCTGTAATGGTTCCATTCACGTGTGTCACATAAATTCCTACTAAGAGTATCAGCCAGTCCCAGCTGTGGTAATGAATTTGATGGGTGGGAAATGGGAATGGAGATCATAGGAAGAACTGCCAGGACTGAAAGAGAAGCAGTTGCAAGTGCTCTCACCAGAAACTCAAACACTTTGTCCTTGGTCTTTTCTTTCTTTTAATTGTCTGTGTATCCTACAAGAAGATGGATGAAAGGCATTCATATTCCAAATGGAATATGGCCCGAACTGGTACTGCTAATTTATGTAACAATGTCCTGTTACAAACCAGACAGTCCTGAAAAGGATATTACTGCTTCCCTCATTTCTACTAAGTCCCGAATTTCATTTTTAACACATACTATTTTATTGCTGGTGTATTTTATACAAGACTTGTTTGATTTGCAAGAGTTGTTCTGAAACGTTTTTTAAACAATTACCTTGCAAAACATTCTGTTATTCTGGGACATTTAATTGAAATGGCATCATCCTGTTTTAAAGCATTGCAGTGTTAAATAAACTTGACCTGTAGCACCAAAGCACTCATTTTTCTCCAGCTACGTCATACAATTGAAATGCATATGCACATATATAACAGTCTGGCTTCTCCAGCTGAAAGACGAAAATCAACCCTATTTAAAAATAATTAGGACACTGCCTTTCCTCTTGAAAAATACACCGAAGTATGAATGACAAGGAGATTCTAACAAGATGAATGTTTCCATCTGAACGGCCGTAGGAAAATGAGATGGTGCTAGACTGATAGACAGTTTGAACGTACGATTGTGTTTACAAATCCTGCACCCATTCCTGTATCTGCAGCAATCTGCTTGACACCAGATTTGGTGTAATTCAGCTGGGGGAAGAGGGTATGGGATGAACCTTGCTGCTGGTAAGCACATCCCCTACGTGTAACACAGGACTGCGTTTTGTGGGGGCATTTTACCAGTGGTGGCATGTCAGCCCAGGCAAGAGAGGCCTGGCCTACCCAAGAATTCCCAGATGCTACCAAATCCATTTTCCATATTCTCCTTGGTTTAACTGATAAATGTACACAGATGACAGAACAAATTGTGACTGGATTTAAATGGCACGACTCGCTCGCTCCAGTAGCGAAGTGCAATGCCAGAAAGTTCCACGCGTGTAGTGCTGCGTGAGGCTCAAATCTTGGTATAGCTTCTAGTGCCTCAAAAAACTGCCTTGATACCATGGCAATTTACCAGGCCCTGAAGTCCCTTTATGAGGGTGTTGCTGTGGTAACCACCACCCCGTGAGGCCACAGCAGGATTGTAGCAGTTAAGCCCAGGCTGCAGGCGCAGGGGGGCTTTTAGGGGATGAGTTGGGGGCCTATGCCCTGAGTATGCACGAGGAACTGCCACAGAGTGGAGAACTCATGCTCCGCCCCCTGCACATGCCCGGTAGCTCCAGCTCCTGGGTCCACCTGCTGCTACTTCGTTATCAATATGATGAGCTTTTTTTCCATGGCTATCGCTTGACACATTGGACAGGGGTGGCAATGACTAGTTTGTGATTTGTGCCTCACCTGTCAGAAGAGGTGCGAGCCGCCACTGCTCCTTACCCAACAAGAGGTTGATCAACCACTGCATGGATCTCATGCACCTGCCTCCTCCCCCCAGGGTGGGCAAAATGGGGGCCACACGGGACTTGAGTAGCCTCCTCTGAGCAGCTTTCCAGTTGCCTCAATGCCTGGGAGGGAGGATTTTTCCTTGCCCCTCCCCCCATGTAATGGAGATACCTAGTGACTTCCCAAATCTAGCCCTTCATGCACCTTTTTTGGCTTAAAAGAAAAAAAGCAGCAGTGGCAGCAGTTCAGTGCAGTTACCCAAATCACATAGCTATGTTATGAGAACCAATAAAACTATTAGCTGCTGGCCCCGAGCCAAGAATCCATTAATGGCAGACTGGTATCTCTCCAGGAATGTAAAATGTTTTACTAAATAAACATTAAAGCAGGAAGCATTCAACTTCTGTCATTAGGTAAAACTCCAGTGCGGTTCTATCCCAAAGAGGACTAGCTAGGAGGTGGGCAAAGAAACTGTGTTTCACTGATAAAAAAGCTCTTTAGTACCAGGAGGAACCAGCGAGGCATATTTTACAACGTCTTACCAGGCATGATGTATGAGGTTTGATACTTTTATTGGATCAAGTCACTGGTGATAGGTAAAGGAGAGAAGAAATCTGTTCAGAAGGCAGGAGGGTTAGCCGTACTGAATAATACTTTGTAATTAAACTGCAGAATTTGGCACCTTTTCCTGGCTGTCAAAGCAAATGTTGAAGGTTGATGGAAATAGAAGATTAAACCAAGGATTTGTTCTTTGGGGATCAGAGCAGTTTGCTTACATTGTTTCGCATGGGAAATGATCTAGAAAGGAAAATGTACAATAAATCAACAATCAGCTCCCTCAGAGTGTTAAACATTCAGTAATATAATGCTCCAGAATGAAGTCCTAGAAGTGGCAATGGGCCAGATACTTTTGTCTTTACTCAGGACTGTAAATTATTCCTCCCTCTGCCAGCAAGCTCCTTGGACCTCAAAGAGGCAAAAGATGGCAGAGGCAGTGTGGCACCGCCAGTGCCCTCCTTTGGGATTGCGAGCGAAAAAGACCCCCCTGACTTTAGCTTAAAGTTTCAACTGGTGAAAAAGACCCTAGGGTCAAAAGAAAGGAAATTAAAATCCTTAGAGTCAGCATGGAGGCTACCTAAGCACACTTAATAGAACTATAGAAAGAATGCATGCCTCTAAACACAAGAGAAAATAGGAAGGCAAGAAAAAAATCATAAAGTTAATGGCAAGGTCCAAGAGATTGTTCAAACCAAGCAGGTGCCCTTCAGAAAATGGAAATTCAATCCTAAGCAAGGCAGTCGAAAGGAAGAGAAACTATGGCAGGTAATACATATGATGGAAATTAGGAGGGCTAAGGGGCATTTTGAAAGACAACTAGCCAAAGACATAGAAATAAGTCACAAGCAATTTGTTAAGTTTATCTGGAAAAAAAATTGAGATATACCTATCTCCTAGAACTGGAAAGACTTTGAAAGGTCATCAAGTCCAGTCCTCTGCCTACACTAGCAGGACCAAGTACTGTCCCCTGACAGATATTTTTTTTTTTTTGCCCCAGATCCCTAAATGGCCCCCTCAAGGATTGAACTCACAACCCCCGGTTTAGCAGGCTAATCCCTCCCCCCAATAATTGCATGAAGCATGCAAGAAAACAAGTGGATTCTCCAGACTGGGATGAAGTGAAGGGAGCAATTAAAGAGGATAAGGTGATTGCAGTGAAGTTAAATAGTTTATGTTCCCCACTCTAACTGTTGAGGAGATATCTACCCACGATGTATATTTTTTGAATCATAAAACTGAGTCACTGTCAGAGGCTGAGGTGTCCAAAGAGTGTGCTGGAATTAACTGACAAAGTGAAACCACTTTGCTGGTAAGAAAAATGTGCAGCCTCCAGTTAAAATCAGCTCTATATGATATATAGACAGATGGAGGGTAGCAAATGTGCTACCTAGTTTGAAAAAAAAGTGATCCTGGAAATTACGGGACACGCTTATTCAGAATTAAAATGGCCTTAATTCAGTTAAGCTAAACTCCTTTCCAAAGCAAAGTAAGATAAATCTAACTAAATTAACTTTAATTCTGAATAAGAGCATCCACTCATGGGCCTAATACAGTTTAATAAATCCACTTTAAATTCACACCTGTAGTTAATTTGGATTAATTTTCCTGTGTGTTCCTTGTCACACAAACCTTAGGCCATGTGTAAGCTGCAAAATTAAGTCGACCTAGTTTATGTCGGCATGCAGCCGCCGCAGTAATTACATTGCTTGCGCCTATCTACACTTTGCTTCTTATGTCGGCAGTGTGCATCCTCACCAGAAGCACCTATATCAATTGTACCGTCAGTGTGGAGCATTCTGGGACAGCTCCAGAAAGCCTGTAACAGTCAACAAAGCAACACCGTGTCTACACAGACACTGTATCAATCTAACTATGTGTATCATGACTCGACACCGCTCGTAGAGGTGGAGTTACTAAGTTGGTGTAGTGGGTCAGTTACATCAACGGGAGTTAAATTTAAGTCTAGACACTCCATTGTTAGGGCCTCGTAAGCTGCCTTGTGTTGACCTAACTTTGTAGTGCAGACCAGGCCTTAGATTCTGGCCCTCCGCCTGTTTCCTCAACCGTAAAACTGAAATTCAAGTACTTCCCTACCACAGAGGTGTTGTGAGAATGAACTAATTAACAGTCCAGAGCACTCTGAAGAGGACAAGCACTATGGGAGAGCCGAGTATCATTAGAAAGTTTGTGTTAATTACTTTAATATTAAATTTGATTTCTCCATTTTCTATTTGTTAGCTTTTATGTAGTATCTGTTTCAGTGAAAGCGTTACAGAGATGAACTGGCCGCTTTGATTATGGCTACGAACATCCAAGAACCAGACAGTCTGAGGCAGATCCTCAGCTGCTGTAAATCAGAAAGCAATGAAATTGTGCCAGTTTATGTCAGCTGAGGAGCTGGCGCAATGTCTTCTCTAAATCTGTTGTACTAAACTAAACAAATATAAGATTCAGTTGGTCCCTGTCTTTGCCCCACTTTTGAGCCCTGAATTTGCCTGTAACAGCTTTTGGATCCCCGTGTCCTTCCACCTTGGGAAGCCAAAGTGAATATTAGAACGATGACAACATAGGTGAGGGTATATCCTCTATATATAAGACAAGCTTTCAAGCTACACAGCGCTCTTCCTCAGCTCTGGGAAAGGTATTCAGAGGGTTGGTCCACCAGGGTATAAAAAACCTGCAGCTGACCCAGATTATCTGATGGGGGCTCAAGGGCCTGAGGCTCCGGGAGTGAAAAATTGCCTGTAGAGGTTTGGGCTCAGGCTGAGCTCTGGGACCCTTAGAGGACAGAGGGCCCCAGAGTTTGGGCTCCAGCCCAAGTCCAAATGTCTACACTGCAACTTTTAGCCCCTCAGCCCCAGGGAGCTGACCCAGGCCAGCTTCAGCCCTGCCTTAGGGCTTTTATCCCTGCGTAGGGCTATGTCTACATTATGGAGCTTACAGCTGCGCCGCTGCAAGGTCTCCTGTGTAGCTGCTCTATGCCAGCTGGAGAGAGCTCTCCCGCCGGCATAATTAAACCACCCCCCCAATTAGCAGCAGTAGCTATGTCAGAGAGACACACTCTCCTGCCAACATAGCACACCAGTGCTTTTGTCCATGAAACTTATGTTGGTCAAAGGGGTGTTTTTCTCACACCCCTAACCAACAAACGTTTTGCCAACAAAAGTGCTAGTGTAGACAAAGCCTAAATGTCCCAGCATGTCACAGCTAAATACCAGGTGGAACAGATTTTGCACAAGTATTTAACACATATTGTAAGAGACCATTCAAAGTGAAGTGGCCCGTTAACACCTTTGCAGTCACAGGGCAGGGAGCAGGGCCCGGAACAAATCAGCCTGTGTGGCCCCCCATAACAGTTTTTATAAAGGTGAAATCTGGTGTGGGGAGAGGACAGCAGTGCTGGGGGATGAGGGACAATGGAGGGTCACAGGGCAGCTAGGGATCCCTCAGCACCCCGGTGCTAGGGGTGCTGAGGGATCCCGGAAAAAGGATGGAAATGGGGTGGAAGGGCAATGGATGAGGTCAGCCTGCCACTGGCGTGTCCGGCAGTGTTAGGATGCTGGCAGCCGGTGCAGCGGCGGGAAGGAGCAGTGTGGGACGGGGGTCGCTACCGCAGCTACCAAAGACTGAGCCCGAGTCCTGCGATGCCAAGCAAGAAAAAGAAATAGTGTGCGCTTCCCCCTGGTGAGTGCAGGCACAACCCCCACGGCTGGCACCAGACCTCCCACTAAGCCCCCGGGCTGGTCTGGCCCCCCACACCTGTATCCCTACCCCACCCCTGGCCATCCTGGCTCCCCAGACACCCCCAACCCCACCCCAACCCCAAAGCCAGCCTAGCCTCCCCCTCCCCCCCACCTGACATATGCAGACTGAAGCGCAGGGGTCCAAGAGCCAACTCTGCCAGTGGGTTACAGATTGCTGTAATGAGCCAAGTGACTTTACTGAGACCATGATGTTTAGTATCTAGAAGAATTATGAATTTAAACTCCCAGGCTCATATTTTGAAGGTGTTGTGCAGAATTCCTTTGAGGATCAGGATTGAGAGCTCAGATCTGGTGAGATGTTTTGTGAAAAGTGTTTGCCCCCGAGGGAGGGGGTGTTTTTGTCTTTTATCATTTGTAGCTTGAAAGCTTGTCTCTCTCTCACCAACAGAAGTCGGTCCAATAAAAGATATTACCTCACCCACCTCGGCTCTCTAATCTCCTGGGACCGACACAGCTACAACAGCACTGCCCACAATATATGAAAGCATAGGCATATTCCATGACACTTGCATACTACATCAGGCAGGTACATCCTTTTAACTTTAGAAAGTGAGATAGAATCTTAACCCAGAATCAGTCTGAGGGGGGCTGTTACACACTTCATCTGCCTAGTTTGAGATTTAAGGCATAGCGCCTCAGACAAACAGGTCTAGTTATTGAGGTAAGAACTTTTACTCCATCATGCAGCATATAGTGTCCCCTTGCCTATAAAACCTAAGACAAAGACAGTCTGAATTATGTTACTCTTACTGCTCAAAAACATACAAATCTCGGGGGTCAGAAGTGCTTTCAAAACACTCGCCTCCTACGGAGGCTATTCAAAGCTGCATTGCCTTTAGGCACAATCTCTACAGAATCTCCCTAGTGGACAGGGGAGTTCACAGGCCACACCATCTTTTAGGATGCAGGCCACTGTGGAGCTGGTTGGCACAGGATGGGTGGAGCCATGGTCCTATGTTCTCCCCAGACCTTTTTGAGGGGTAAAGCTTTAAGACACTTTTCTGTTCCCCTGATTCTTTAGTCTTATGGTGGCTGCTTCAATCCTAAGTGTAACCTAGTAACATACATAATGCTATGTACATTAGCCAAACCGGCCAGTCTCTACGCAAAAGAATAAATGGACACAAATCTGACATCAGGAATCATAACATTCAAAAACCAGTAGGAGAACACTTCAATCTTCCTGGCCATTCCATTAAAGACTTGATGGTGTCAGTTTTGAAACAGAAAAACTTCCCAAACAGACTCCAACGAGAAATTGAGGAACTGGAATTAATTTTCAAATTGGATATAATAAACCAAGGGCTTAAAAGAACTTGCGAATGGTTCTCTCGTTACACTAATTGATTGCATTTCCCTTTTTAATTTACCTTCAATAGGTGTTATCTCCTGCCTGACAGAGAAATCCATTTCAAAAGGTATTTTTTCTCCTATTGATAATGGCCCATCTAAATTAAACAGCCTCTTAGAATTGGTATGCTAATGTACAACCTTTTTTTCTTTCTTTCTGTGTGTACAAATGCATCTTACTTCTGTTCCATTCTGTGCATCCGATGTGGTGGGCTATAGCCCACGAAAGCTTATGCTGAAATAAACTGATTAGTCTCAGAGGTGCTACAAGTCTTCCTCGTTTTATTTACGGATACAGACTAACACAGATGCTAATCTTAAAAGTGTAACCTAGAGCAGGCTGCTGTGATTTATGGCCAGCTACCCAGAGCCCCAATGGACTATTTCAAAAGCCAAAGATTCACAGGACATAAAGATGTCTTATATATACCCTCCTTTCCCTAGCCACATCCCCTATCTGAGGACAGGTAGGAGGTGCTATGGCAACTATATGACACCAGAGGATTCTCCTTCACAGAGGGAATTCTACACTGGTAGATTAAGCCAGCTTTAAGGCTGCTTTGCATCATTAGAATGGCACAATGCAGCCTGAATGGGGCTGAGAATCTAACCCCAGGGATTCAATTCAGCCTATATTAAGTTTACAAAAGCTGTGTTGACTTTTTCCCAGCATATAGTGTTTAATCTATGTGTCTGATCATTCTGTTCTTTACTATAGTTTCAACCAGTTTGCCTGGTACCAAAGTTAGGTTTAACCAGCCTGTAATTGCCAGGATTGTCTATGGAGCCCCCTTTAAAAATCAGTGTTACAATAGCTATTCTCCAGTCATCTGGAATAGAGGCCGATTTAAGTAGGCTGACCATATTTCCTTGAGACAAAAACGGGACATTGGGATACCAAAAACGGGACGGGGTTATGTAATATTCTGTATTCATGAAAAAGTAAGATGATAAAAAAAGTTTTATTACATGAACATATTGACTTGAGCTCACAATTATTTTTCAGTGACAGAACTCATACAAAAATTTAGGTAGACGTAAAGGGGGACTGTATTTCACCACGATCGTATCATGAATATTTCTCCGATGAAGTAATCTTACGCAGCAAATTTCGGGCTTTCAATACCTTAATCATAAAACTTCTCACTCCATGATTCTCTTCAGACACCTCAAATGACCCCCTATTTGCCTCCCCCAACCACATCAACTTGTGGCTATGGCTCAGTTGCTTGCATAGCATCTCACAGGCAGAAGCTTGTGCAACAAGAGCTTCCCCCAGGCCAGCCACTCTGCCTTCCTCCTCCAGGCAGGCCCCCAACCACCTCCACTATCAGTAACCCTCTGACTGACCAAGTCCTCTCCCTACATCTCCTGCAGCAGAAACACGGCTTCTCACCAACCCCACCGCATCGCCCACGCATGCCACAGCCACCTGCCCAGGCCTTAGCTGTGCCTTGAAGACTGACACCCCGAATGGGCTCTGAGGCTTGACCCAAGCCCCATATCCATGTGTTCAAGGAGGGGGATAACCATGGTACCCCTACCCACCTGCCATCTCCCCTACCCACCCCCTGCCCCTCTTCACATCCAGTACCCTGGACTCCCCAGTACCTCCCTTCACAGACAACGCTGTGCTCCCCACTTCCCCCCCACACCTTCGCACATGGCCCCATGCCCCCCACCCCCTTCACTCACAGCCCTGGACCCCCCCAGTACCCTCCTTCACACACAAGCCTGTGCCCCCCATTCCATTCCCCCCACTCCCCCAGTACCTCCTTCACACACAGCCTCGTGCCCACCACCTACCACCCCCTTCACAAGCAGCCATGCCCCCCCACTTCCCCTGTGCCCCTCTTCCCATGCAGCCCCAGCCAGTACCTCCCTTCACACACAACCCTGTGCCCCCCACTTCCACCCACTTTCACACATGGCCCCTACGCACCCCTCTTTCCCCCTGCCCCCCTCACACACAGCCATGGCCCCCCACCCCATACTCCCTCCCCCCTCCACCCCATGCCCCCCTGCCCAGTCCCCCCCCCCACCTTCGCGCGCCTTGAGCAGCACGGTGTTGGCGACGATGTTCTCCAGCTCCATGGGGCCTGGGGCAGCGCCGCCTCCTCCCCTCCCGGGCTCGCGCTGCCTCCGGCTCCGCTCGGCGCCCGCCCCCGCTGCTGCCGGCCTCGCCCCCCTGGCTCCCTGAGCTCGGCAATTCCCGTGCCTCCCGCGCCGCCCCCTCATTGGGCCGCACGTCGCGTTTCCTCCACATGGGGGGGCGGGGGGAGCAAGGCGCCAGGCAGCCCCTGCCCGGCCAGCAGCTCCACGTGGAGGCAGCCCAGCCAATCGCGCTGCGCGGGCTCTGCAGCGGTGGAGGGGAGGGGGGAGCAGGCCGGGGAGGGGGGCCCGAGGCCATGAGGGGAAGGGACTGAAGGGCTGTGGGAGGGGGTGGGAGGAGGCGGGACCTGGCCGTGGGTCCCTGAAATAAGCCGCGTTCAGTTTTATTTAGCAAAAAGCAAAAACAGGACAAATGTGATATTTATACTAAAAAGACGGGACGGTCGGAAAATATGTAAAAAACGGGACTGTCCCATTCAAAACGGGACGTATGGTCAGCCTAGATTTAAGTGATAGGCTGCATACCAGAGTTAGTAGCTCTATAATTTCATATCTGAGTTCCTTCAGAACTCCTCTGGTCCTGGTGACTTATCATTTTTCAGTTTGTTCCAAAACCTCCTCTACTGACATCTCAGTCTGGGACAGTTTGTCAGCTTTGTTACCTAAAAAGAATAGCTTGGGTATGGTGATCTCAAAAAATATATTGTTAGTTTTTGTGCCCTTAGCTAGTTGTGTTTGATATTCTTTTTTGACTTGCCTAATTATACTTTTACACTTGACTTGCCAGAGTTTCTGTTCCTTTCTATTTTCCTCAGTAGGATTTGACTTCCAAATTTGTAAGGATGCCTTTTTTACTCTGCTGTTTAGCCGTGGTGGCATTTATTTGGATCTCTTACTGGTTTTTGGAGGGTCATGGGGGTTATACATTTAGTTTGAGCCTTCATTCTGGTGTATGTAAATAGTCTCCAGGAAGTCTGCAGGTATTTCACTCTTATAACTGGTCCTTTTAATTTCCATTTAACTAGCTTCCTCTTGTTTGTGTGAGTCCCCTTTTTGAAGTAAAATGCTCCTGTGATGGGTTTCTTCAGCAGTTTTCTCCCTAGGAGGATGTTGATTTTAAGTTCATTATAGTTGCTATCAGTGAATGATTCAGCTATAGTCACATCTTGGACCAGATCCTGGAAATTACAGCAGCCCTGTGGTCACTTCTCCCATACATCCCAAACATGCACCTTCAGGCTTAGGCATCACCCAATGCACCCCTACACCAGGGCCATTCCACCAGCCTTCTGCCACACCCAGAATCCTCTTGCACCAAAGATATTTCCCTGGAGCCAGTTAAACTGGCTTTGTGATCTCTCTGCATTGGCTGGAATGCCTTAAATGGGGCACCGCAGATCTAAAAATCAGGTTTTATGTCTCCAATAGACATGGTGCCTCCCTCTACTTCCCCTCTGTTTTACAATGCTATAATTTCATTTTTTGTATCACTTGAATGAAGGAGGATTTAGAAATGGAAAACAACAGGATCTCTTTTCAAAACGTTTGCAAATGATCTAGGAGCAAGTATTGGCCTCGGACTCAATAGCTCCACATAGACAATTAGTGCATGCAGCTGATCTAACATACTAATGAGTGATGACTTAAGAATCCAAAGGTAACATAGTCCCTTTCTATTCAATAGCGATAATATTGTCTCTTTGGTTTCCACATCTGGGCCAGCAGTTACATTTGTGTGACCTTTCAAAATTAGTGGAATTTTTAGTGAAATACGCAGGCAGCAAAATATTCCGGATTGTGAAGTTATTGTGGGCTATAAAATATTATTTGCTTATCACAAACATATGATTCAAGACAGACATAGATGTCAGAAAGTTGGCTTGCATACCCACTGTTCACATCAATACACTGTCTCTATTATTCAAAAGGAACATTTATTCAATTTAAGGAACAGAGCCAGAGCCATTTTGGGGTGTACAAAAATTTAGCTCTATTTATCTATTTGTATTTTTTTCCTAGCACTGTGGCATCTCAGTGCCCGAGTTCAGAGCACGCCTTCATCTCAAATGATTTCCTCCAGTGACAGATCCTTTTCCTGTCTCATGGCACAATTGTGGAGTTTTCCCTGGTGGCAGGCATAAGCAAAGGACAGATTAGAATTACCTACCTTTGCACTTCTTTTGTCCTTTCCAGTTAAAGATCTCAAAGCTCTCTGGGTGAAAATCACATCCAGGCTGAGGAACAGCACAAAGCCTATTTATTAATTAACCCCACAAAAGTTTTCAAAACAAGACTTACGAGGCACTTCAGTGACACATATGCCTTGGCTGAGCTTGAGTGGAGTTTGCTATGAGACTGTGAAGGTTTTAGTATCTTGCATCTGTGCTTAAGAACCCCTTCCCCTTTTTGTGCAGCATTCAACAGCTTTTATTTTCCCCCCATGGTTGCTCTGTGTTGTAATAGAGTAGATCTAAACACTACGCTCTTGCATTGAGGCCTTACTTTTGTTCTGTCTTGTGGCTGTTTTCTTCTCTCTGAAATAGAAGTCATTTAGTCATTAGATAGATGGGGCCTGTTTTCCATTTTGCACACGGAAGCAGCACCAGCAGCTTGGCACTTGGTATTTTTCCTCTTCACAGAACATTACACCGTCATCTTCACAGCAGCCCTTTCAGGTAGACAAGCAAACTCCTCTCTCTACAGACGGAAAAACCAAGGTAGAGGTGTTCTGTTACCTGACTTACCCAAAAGCAGAGAGCGAGTCACTGTCTGAGCAGAGAATGAAACCCAGGCATTCCTGCTCCCAGCCCTGTGCTCACATCTCTAGAGAAAGGGACGGATTATCAGATGAAACATGGCCTCTTCATGCCATTCGAAGGACCCAGATTTTGGCTGCAAAAGCAAACAGTTGGCAGGGAATGTCATCTCCACTCAGTGGAGGGGGCATGTTGGGGAAGGACAGAGGCCTGTGGGGAGGGAGAAGGAAAGAGGCATGGCCAAGCTCTGCCATGCTATGCCTGTATTCCACTGGCCTCACCAGGGCCAGGACCAGAGCAGACTCAAGTGGTTCTCAGTGGGTCGTGACCCTGTTTTAATGGGGTCACCAGAGCCAGTGTTTGACTTGCTTGGGCCCCAGGCCGAAGTTGAAATTCAAGCCCTACCATCCAGGGATGAACCCAAAGGCTGAGCCCCACCACCCAGGACCAAAGTCCAAGGGCAACGGGAGTCAGGGCTTCAGCTTGGGCTTGGGCAGCTTGGGCTTCAGTCCTCCCTCCTGGGGTCACATAGTCATTTTTTATGTCAGACAGGGTTCGCAGTGCAATGAGGTTTGAGAACTCCTGCCCTGATCCCCTCTCCCGTGCTCAGTGGAGTTCAGCCACAGAAGTGAACCTGGCCTTGAAGCTGAGCAGATAATGCCCAACAAATTTAATAGACACATTTCACCTCTTTTTCTGATTGCTGAACATCTTTAAGCAATCACAGTTCCCTCAGATTTACTCAGCTTGATTTCACTGTCTTCTTTTTTTTTTTTTAAGTGTTTGGCTTGATGACAAATATTTGCAGTTGGATCCCTGTGACTGAGCTGTGATTGGTCAGCTAAGTCCTATGCAATTGTTTATTTTCCCTGATTAGTTGGAAGTGAAATCACTTTTAGCATAGACACCTGCATGTAGTAAATTTAAAATGTGGCTCCCGGTTAATACTTATACAGGCAACTTTAGCATTACCTTTCCGCACATCCATGTCTATGGCTGTCAAACTCAAACATTGCAATATTCACAGCTAGCAAACACAAATGGGACAGGAACATGGTTACAGTGAATTCATTACAAATTTTAAATGAGTAGTCCGAGAAAATGTGTTGCATTATTCACATTAGACAATGTCTATCTTTGTGTAAATGTTCTAATATTTTACTGCTGTATGAAAGACCCTTTATAAATATTCATTATTGTTATGATATTGCTTACAGCAGGGGTAGGTAACCTATGGCACGCGTGCCAAAGACGGCACACAGTTGATTTTCAGTGGCACTCACATTGCCCCGGGTCCTGGCCACCAGTCTGGGGGACTCTTAATTTTAATTTAATTTTAAATGAAACTTCTTATACATTAAAAACCTTATTTGCATTACATATAACAATAGTTTAGTAATATATTACAGACATATAGAAAAATACCTTCTAAAAATGTTTAAATGTATTACTGGCACGCAAAGCCTTAAATGAGAGTGAATAAATGAAGACTCGGCACACCACTTCTGAAAGGTTGCCGACTCCTGGCTTACAGTGAGACACATTGCAGGATATCAGTGACAGAGAAATATCAACAGTTTCTTCAAAGAAATCTCACAATATAGAGCCATCTGACCCTGCCCCACCAAGCCATAATATTTCTCCAACCTCTACCTTCTACTGCTTCTTTGAATATGTGGCATGAATAAAGCAATTGCACTATGCAAGCTGTTTAAAGTTAGGTCAAATAATAGCCATGATAGTATGCAGGAAAAGCCAGTGCATTAGTATTTTATTTATGAATTGATATGCACAGGCAGTGTGTGCTTCCCCTGAGGAGTTCATGGTCTATGGCCTCAATCCTGCAATTGTTTCCACCTGAGTGGATCCACATGGCCACATGCAACTTTGAAATTTGCTTTCTGCAACATTGACCTCAATAGGTCTACACGCTGTGTTGGCTGTAGATCAGATCAGACCTAACCATGGAGTTATTGAAAAGAATGCTTTTCAGACCAAAAACCTAAGTTTCCATTCATTCAAAAAATTTCACAACTTCTTTTATTTGTTCTTTTATCTAAATGCTTTTCAAAACAAAATGAAAATTTATAGTTTGTTTTTTAAAAATTATTTCAAATGTTTGGGTTTTTTCCTCTCTTGCTTGTGCTTTTTTACTTTGTCTACGGGAAAAAAACATTAAGAAGTGAGAGAAAGTGGGATTTTTGTCTCAGCATGTTGCATTAAAAAAACTTTGCCTTCTTTCATTTGAAGTCTTGTCAAAAGTGAATGATTTCAACAAAGCCATTTTTTCCACAAAAATGTGTTCTTTTCAAAACCGCATGTTTTCAATGAAATTTTTTTTTCAAAGTAAGACATTTTGACCAGTTCTACCTAAAACTACAGACATTGAAAAGACAAAGTGCATTGGGAAACCAAGTCTTTTTAACTTGTGAGGTTATGATTACTTTTTTTTTTTTATCATCTCCAGCATTTTCCCAGCGTGATGCTGTAGGGGAGGAATCTGATTGACATGAGCTAATTTAGTTGGCCAACCTCTTGAACAAAATACATTTTTAGTAATGATTTGAATGAGGAGAGATGTGCGGACTGGCACATGGGGAATGAAGGGTTACGCATCCGAAATGCATGAGGTTCGTATGGAGAAAGGCACAAAACTGGAGTGGGAGAGGAAATAAAGAGGTTGAGAAGGCTGATGTCATTGGCAGGCAGAGCAAAGGAGAACGCAGTAAGAAACAATATGCAAGACGCAGGCAGGATAGGAGCTGTCTGGAGCTTTGAAGGCCAGAAGTTTAGTATTTGTACAATGTGAAAGCAAGACCAAGGGAAGGGAGTAGATAGGGAAACTGATATGGCCTAAGCAGTAGGTGAGGAGGATAATTGTAGCATCTGCCTTTTGGCTGGAGTGGAGCAACACTGTAATTTGGGGGAGCAAGAAGGAGGTCAACTGGCTGGTGATGGAAAGGGCATGGAAAGACATGGATCACATCATGTCAGCACCTTACAATTGTTTCATTATTTCAAAGCAGTCAGAAGAAGGGAGTTACTCATGAGTCTGCCCACTAGGTATTTAGCAACCCATAGAAGAACCCATAGAAGAAATCTCATGCACAGCCCATCTCGGACTGGGATAAGACAGAGGATGATGATTAATACAGCCTAAGGCATGAAACAGCTCATGACTAAAGGAGACCACTTTCTTGTTGGGATATCTCTTCTGTTCATTCAGGGCCGTATAGGGACAGTGCAGGAAAGACAGTAAGCAGCCTCCCCCACCTAAGAGTGAGCCAAGATCGCAGCTACTACCCTCAGAATGGCACCAGGCTGCTACCCAAATGCTCACCACAGGTAGCACGGCATCCCAAATGGGCTGGGCAGCAGGTGGAGCTTGGCTCTGTGCTCTTTCCCTAGAGACCAACCAGCAGAGCCACAGGGCAGGGGAGGTGTATGCTGAACAGGTCAAATGAATGCAGCAGTTTATGCCTTCCCCTATGTCTGGGAGACATCCTGCTTCGCTGAGGCCCAACCCTCGGCCCACAACAGAGGGCTATGCTGCAGGCAAAATCTATCCCTTCAGCAACCAGCTCTTCTTTTCTGCTATCAGCAGCAGAGAAAAAGCTGTGATCGCCAGCCCGGAGACTTTGCTTTAGCTTATGGCACACTCAGCACAGTACTGTCTGATCTGTGAACGTGTGTTTTAAGGTACAGCAGTAACAGCAAAGCCTCTTCTGGTTGTGTCCTACAGTTGATGCCAAATGGGAGCTTAATGTTGAACAGTGCTGTGAGAACAATGAGCCATGTGCAATCATTAACTGATTCTAAACACCAGATATGATCTGCCTCTTTCACCCTCTCCCTATTCTAGAGGTCTACCAGAATTCAGACCAGACACTTGGCTTTCCAAATTGATGGCAAGGATCTGGTTGGAGAAATGGGGTTACCTTTGAATTATGGCCTTTCCATCACACTGTATCCTTTCCGTCATATCATATCCCATCAGCACAGAACTTGATGCTGCACCAAGCAATGAGCTTTGAAAGTGATTTTTTGCCCAGCTGCGCACAGAACAAGAAATCTGTAGGTCTAATGGGTCAGAACTGATATGCCTATATACCATGGGAAGACCTGATGTAATACAGCCCGAGAGGTTCATAATCAATGACAAGTGAAACTTTATATTGATATTAGGATACACAGATAAAGCAGATTTCCATGCTCAACATCATGATAATATCCTGAGAGCAAAGAGCGTTGGACAAAGAGATGGACGTATAAATGGATACAAAACTGTAAAAATCATGATGTGTAACAGCACATTGTTCAGGTTTTGTTCCTGGTACTGTAACACTTTCAAGTATGGTACAAGCATGTTGCTGAGAGGACACTGCAACACTTGTTCAATACCAGAAGGATAAATATTTCAGCAATTCTTAATACTGTACCACTGTACAATATGGAGAAGGTCAGCAAGCTTTCAAATGCCATAAGGATGGTTCTTCTGCAACCAGTCTATAAGGGGTTGGGGGAAATGCCATTTAAAAAACTGTAGAAATGTTGTTGTTGTTAAAATTTCCAAATTTTCAAATTGTTCTGAGCAATTCTACAAGCCACATAGTGATCACACGTGTTTTATCTCCTACTGGCATTAACTTTCTCCAAGGAAGCTCATTTCTCTTTAGGGGGGAGTTGGAAGTCAAATCAAAAGTCAGCTATACTTCCAAAGGCCCTGAATGCTAAACACCTTCACTTTCTTTTCTCACTCCCTTTGAAAACCTTGCAGACAGATCTGCTTTATGTTACACAGCTCTACAGCCTGGTATGTCTGTGATAACTTTGCATTCATTGTTTTGCAGCAGACCACACACTTTGGCAGAGTTCAGGTACATCTGTTAGGAGGGCAGGAGGATCCTGCTCTACAAGAATGAAAAGGGACAAGGACCGAACAGCGCTTAAGAGGGGTAATAAAATGTCCATCCTTATTAATGAAAATAATTTTGAATCTTCTTTGTGTTAGATATTGCCAAGATGTTATAGGAAAATATTTTAAAGAATTCCAGTTCTATCTGACAATGTTAACTTAATTTACACTAAAATAGAACAGGGGATGTAACAATTAAGTGGCCATAGCCTACCTGATACTGGAGCTGGTCTGGTAATGAAACAAATGGATTTGTGAATGAATTTATTAATAAACAACTCAAATTCAATTCAGTGCTGTTCTGAGCAGGGCTGGCTCCAGGCACCAGTGGAGCAGCAGTTTTTTGTTTTGTTTGTTTGTTTGTTTTTTGCTAGGACAGTCTGGGCATCAGTAGTCAGAGCGTTTTTTTGTTTGGGGGTTTTTTTTTTGCTTGGCAGAGCAAAAATGGGGTGGCAGAAATGGTAGAGCCGGCCCTGGTTCTGAGGGCTATACTGAAACAAATCTGTGAAATGATCCATACAGAGTTTGCAGGATCTCAGCTACAGGTTGTAAGTAGGGACCTATATGTTTATATATTGCCTATCACAATAGGGCCCCAATTTCACCAGGAGCACATGGGCACTACCACAGTACAGATAATAAATAACAGAACCAATTAATTTATAATCATTCACACCAGAAAAAAATGTACAATACTTTGAAAAGTATCACAGATGTACCATATTTGTGGAATCAATTGTTGCAAAAAAAAAAAAATCCTGCATAGCATATTTATTGCCCGGCTTGGAATATGAGTTTTGTAAATCATTAGACACTTGATATCAATGTCAGCAAAAGATCAAAGTCTGGAGGCTTAATTAAAAGTCCTCAGACTAACATAATATCATTTGTACTGTGGTGGCACCAAGAGACCCCATCCAAAATCAGGGCTCTATTGTGCTGTACAAAGAGTCCTTGCCCTGAAGCGCTTAATAGCTGAATAGATGAAAGGAAGAACTGTTATCCCCATTTTACAAATGTGGAACTGAGACAGGGAGAGTTTAAGGTCCCTAGGGCCTATTGATGCAAATAGGCACCTCAGTACTGAACTCCCATTACAATAAATGTCACAAGTGACTAGCTGCACCTTTAGGTGCCTTAAGGACTTTAAAAATCTAGCCCTATGTGATTTGACCAAGGTCACATACAGTTGGAAATTGAAACCGAACTGAGAACAGAAACCAAATGTCCTGAGTTCCCACTCAGAGACTAAACCACTGTAATTTCTCTCCCTTCTTTTGTTTTAGTCTTTTTTCTATAAGACTAGCCATATTGCAATTCCTCAGAGACTAAAAAATGATGGATTCTTAATTAAGTGCTCAGAGACTGGTTTTGTAGGGTGAAAACACTCCTCGGGGTCCTTTCATGACACAGAGTCAGAGGTCACGAAGTCTGTAGTTAGCTCAATAAAAGCGTGGAAACAGCTTTTAGAATATCTGTCTAGGAAGCTTGAGCTGGATAAAAACTCCCCAAACTGTTTTTAGATGTCCTGCTTCCAGGGAATGTGTTTTTGTCATGCAAGTTAAAGCACTCGGGAGAACCATTTCCAACATTCAGGCAATATTTAGGGTGACCAGACTCCCAATATTATCATGACCATCCTGATATTAGGGGCTTTGCCTTATGTAGGCAACTCTACCCTCACCCCTGAAAATAAAGTCTCCCCATTTTTTGCTCTTGCTATCTGGTCCCCAGGCAATATTGTATGCTAAAAGAATGACATATTTTAAATGAATCTGTCAAATTGATCAGGGAAGGGTGCAGACCAACTGTTCCCTCTGTCACCTGATAGAGAGGCCAAGGATGGAGGCAGAGGAGGGGGAGATGTGGTGCCAAATCTCTTCCTTCATAGTAAGAGAACAGTTGGAATGTATTTGAGTTTATAATTGCTTTTACATTATAAAGACATAGGGACCACAGCTATTTGGAAATACAATGTTAATGAGAGACTCCTACAATAAATTAGTATATTCCACACAACATGCTTATCTTCTCATGAATATACTACAGCACCAGGTCCTCTGTGCAGTTAAGTAAATTAGACTTTATTGAAATCCACTTTTTGTTTCCTATGTTCTGTATGTACCATTAATTCCCAAGCATAAATGTAGGTTACTCAAACCTCTCAAATTCCTGAGGCCTCAAATGGGTTTTTAAGACACAAAATGAGTGGCATAATAATACAATAAAATAATAATTAATAATAATAATAATAAATGTGAAATTTCACACTACCTGTGGTCAATTTGATAGCCTAAATAATATTTGGCCCAGTTCTGATCTCAGTTACATCATTGCAAAACCCAACCATTCCACTGCTTTCAATAGACTTATACCGAACTGGTATAAGCATAATGAAGAGAAAAAATGGGCCCGTTGCCTACAGGCTTAATATCTTCATTCAGCTTTTCTGATGTAAACCACTTCCAACAATAAAAATGAATTCCCAGCAGGTCTGTGTGGGAGAGAGATAAAATTGGATCTTAAATGAGAAACATCCCTTGTAAGGCAAGAAAGTGTTTTGCAAGGTTTAAGAGTGTGATCATCCGTGTGTTTAAGCCTTTGTACACTTTTATTATACAAATACCTCAGGTTGCAATGCTCTGTTACATAGCTAAGAATAAAAGGCGTTTCATTTCTTTATAATGCTATTATACAATCAGCGTTTGATGAGTTGTCTAACATTTGCTAGTAACTGTTTCCACAGCCTAATAGATCCTGCTCCCTCTTCTGGCCAAAAATGTAATAAAGAAATCATTGTCTCCCTCTGACTATACTTTTGAACATGGGGAGTTGAATATAGGAGAGAGTCCTTTGGCAGCATTCAGAGGTGTACTTCCATTCAATTATCATATTAGGGTTCATATTCTCTATACTCTGGGCTTTCAGGATTCATGTTAAAGAGCTCAGAAAATATCCACCAACAATCTGTGTCCAGCTCACTGGTTAATACTTTCTTTTGGAGAAAGAGGAGGAGGAGAGGAGGGGAGAATGAAAATCTGTCAGCCCTTGCTGTATTTGTGCACCTCCCCTCCTTGCCTTCTCAATTTTACATTAAGAAAAGGGATACTGCAGAACTAAAAAAGGAAATAAGCAGAAATGCCATTCACTGGCAATAGGGGACTTGCCAAAATGTGCCCAGAACATGTCATATAAGCCATAGCATCCAAAACAGATGCATAACAAGAATGAAAAAGTGGCAGGGAAGGGGGGATTTAGGACAGGGTGATAAGATCCCAAATAATTACTTCTAACCAGCCTCCACAATGTCACTTCTGAGACATTCCAACAAATGTAGCATGCATGTCTACAATCAAGTTGCACCTAAATGCATTATATAAAGGGTAATACTAGAAGCAAAATACTTCGTATAAATAAAAGGTTAAGATGATTAGAACTGAAAAGTATACTGTATTTTTTTAGTTGGAACAATAACTATCTGTACATCTGGTATTTTGTTTGCTAGTTAGACAATAATAATTGAAAGAGAAATAACTCATCATTTAAAAACTTCTACAATGGTCATTTCGAATTCATGGTGTCTTATTTCTTGATCCTCTTTTGGTACAGACACTATTATATTCATTTATGATATAGATTTGTTTTCCCACTTTGCCTTCCCTCAAGCCTATAGCAGAAGTCTGATCCACATTAAAACACTCTTAAAAGAAAACTGTAGTAATTTAGCTCAGAGCAGCAATCACAGTTCCCAAGCGAAGGAACACCTCTTGCCGTATACAACCAGTGAACTGTGTTTTGAAACTTAAGTTTCATATTAAGGATGCCATTTCTGAATCTAATATTAGCAGGAAACACTTTAAACATTAAACATTAATATTATCTTGAGATTAAAGCATATTACAGCAAGACTCTTCTATTGGGCTTCTACTCTACTGGTGTCAAAAACTATGAGCCCAATCCTGCAATCTTTTATTCGAGCATGTTTCCAAATGAATGCAAGTTTGCCTGAGTACAATCTGTAAAGTAGGTCCTGTGATCAGATAGAAATGCCTCCTTCCCTGAAAAGAACCTTGTTTGCAAATACATTTCACAGTTTCTACAAGGTGAGAAGTTCTTTCAACTCTTGTGCACATAGATTTAAGTTTTCTTTGAAAGGAATCATGCTAAATGCACAGTGGGCTACTGCTGTTGCATACCATGTCATAATAAGAGATCCAAATTTTTCTCTTATTGAAACAGTTACTCAGTGAATAGCTTTTCATTATCTAAGAGATAACCAGAAAAACATTTAATAAATATTTTACCCATTGCAACAAAAATAAATATCATTTATAAAACATCCAGTACTTATGCTTCTCATCATAATACAGTGTATAGAAAAGTGTCCAATACAGATGATATTTACAAATGTTTGTCTGAATCTTTCCATTTAATGCATTCTTCTAGTTACATTAAAGTTATATAAAATCATAATGTAGCTTCTCTCATAATTATACCATTGATGTATATTAAAGATAAAACTAAAGCTCTTATGAGAATACAGAAGGGGTTCAAGTAGGAAGAATGGCTTTGAATATTATAGTTTTAAGTGGTGTTTATTGGAACTTAATACTACATCATTTTAGAATTGTAGCCAATGTTTGAGAGGAATTTGTTACTACTTAACCAAATAATAGAACATATAAAAGCGAGCTGACTTTTTGAAAAAAAAGTTTAATAATACAGTAATAGTTGTAGTATCGTCCAGTAAAAGTGTACTGTAAAAATGTCTGAATATTAATTTACCTCAGATAATTTTAGAGTTGTAAATACTTGCATTATAGTGAGGTAGACAGTAAAAAAACTCCATTATTAACGCAGAATTTAAATCTTGTAATAATATTTTAAGGAAATGATATCTTTAAGGAAGAATGAAATGTTTGATTAATGCTTAACTCTGTACAACTCAAATATAGACTTTAAAAAATATTAGAAATTATAACATTTCGAGTGCATATGTTTTGTACATTTAAAAAAGAAATGCATGTTGTTCACCTCCATTTTGCACTTTTCAGTCTGTTTAAATAAACAAATATTTACAGCTTTAATATGAACAACAGTGCATCCAAAGCAAAATGTGCATTTTAAATTATTGCTCCTGGTCGAGTCTTTTTTATTATTATTAGCGTTTTATATTATTAATTAATTATTATTATTACTCTCATCTTTTTTCACCAGTTTGAAGCTCTGTGAAACCAGATAAGCTAAGGGCAGTAGAATTCCGTGGGGGAAGTCTAAACCTATACAAGTTCAAAATAAACACAAAAAGATTTAGGCATGCTAAGAAGTGCACTTTCCTTGGGTAAAGCCTTGTTTCAGACTAAAGGTGGGAAGGAAACAAAAATCTTTATAAAAGTTTTTTTCCAGCACCATATTTCCATATAATACTGTTGCAGGTTGATAGAGCTACCTATGGCATTTGTTAATTGGATAGTTACATGCTTTTTCTTGAAATTTAAAGGAGCTTCCATTCCAAATCATTCCTATTTGTGTTTTCTGTAACACTTTGCTCTTTTCACAGTTTTTCATTACTAAGTCTTAAAATATAACCTAACTGGTAATTACAATCTGGAACAATGTTTTTTTTTTTTTTGGAGGGGGGAGGGGGCCGTAGGCTATTTCTGGCTGGTAATTTTGCAGGAATGTGAAAGAGAGAGGGCAGAAACGAAATAACCCTTCTTAGGAAAACTTCAGAGGCAGGAGTCATTCTGCTCTCTGGCTTTGATTGTTTTGAACCTTGGTAAATTGCCTTTACCCTTAAAGCAGGTACAGATCTTTAGATAATTCTAAGGGGAAAGTCCTTGGAACCAAAACTTTATTGGGGGGTTATCTGCTTGCTAGTTCCATTCCTCTCCGCATGCCAACCCATGAAAAGAGTCCTGTCTGTTGCTTTCCCTCTAATCTGTTGCTTTCCCTTAAACAGGGCTCAGTTTGAACAGGTGCCTGTCGCTGCATCTTGTAGACCCCTGGGGAGAAACATCAACGGGGAAGATGCAGCAAAAGAATCCCCCCTACAACCTGCTCCGGAGCGCGCCGGTTCCCAGCAGATTTGAAGGTAGCTTTTGCAAAAGTGTCCCCCTCTTTCCCGCCACCCAGTTCTTCGAAGGAAGGGGCGGGCTGGAGATCTCCTCGCGTGCGAAGCAGGATCTGGAAGGGGGGCTCCTCAGTGCAAGTTTTCTCCTGAAAACTGGGCAGCCCCAGCTGGTTGGGTGAGGGGTGCACGGGGCCGGCTGGGCCAGGCACGGAGACAGCAGTCCGCGCCCACGTGCTCCGGGTACAGTGGAGCTTCGCTAGAGGGGAAAGGGTGGATTGGTGGCTGGTTGCCAGTGGGCCCAGAGCAGGGGTCCAGGGGAGAGGGACACACCCGCTGGTCCTCCCCATTCAGCCCTCTCGAGGATGCAGATCCCGCCAGCCACTGCACAGCGCCGCGGATCCCAGGAGCGCCCGCCGCGGGGGACTGACTCCCCGGCCCGCCCCCCGGGACCTCAGACTCGCCCGGCCCTCGCCTGCCTTTCCGTTCATCGCCAGCTCCAGGCCGCCTGGGCCTGCCCCGCGGAGAGCGGCCCGGCAGCCTGCTACCTGCACCCGCAGGACTCCACCACCATGTCCTCGTACTGCTTGTACACCACGTTGTTGCCCGCGTCGATGTAGAGGATGCTGATGGGGGTGAGCTTGGTGGGCACGCAGCAGCTGGGCGGCGTGGAGCCGGGGTCCATGGAGTTCATGAGGGTCTGGATGATGGCGTGGTTGGTGGGCTCCAGGTGGGAGCGGAGCGGGAAGTCGCACACCCCCTCGCAGTGGTAGGCCTCGTACTCCAGCGGGGCGATGATCCAGTCGTCCCAGCCCAGCTCCTTGAAGTTCACGTGCAGGGGCTTGCGGCTGCACCGGAGCCGGGACTTCTTGCCGTGCCGCTTGCCGTGGCGGCTGGCGAAGGCGGTCCGCCGCCTCCGCCGCGCCTGGGGCTCCCGCGGGCCGCGCCGCGGCGAGCCCAGCTCCTCGGCGAACAGGCTCTTCCGCGGGGAGCGGGTGAACACCACCAGCAGGGCCTTCTCCTGCGGCGCCCGGCCCCGCCGCCCGAAGCCCAGGCTCCGGAGATCCGACCGCGGCGGCTGCCCCAGGCCCCCCGGGGTCCGCAGCTCCAGGCACAGCTGCTTCCAGGGCTGCTGCTGCTGCAGCCCCCGCCACACGTCGAACACCTCCCAGCCGCCCGCGGGCGCGGCCCGCGGGTCCAGGGTCCGGGCGGCCAGGAGCCGCGGGGAGAGGCAGGGGAAGAGCTGCATGGAGGCCGGGCCGGGCGGGGGCCGGGAGAGGCGATGGCCGGGGGCCTGGCGAAAAAGCCGCAGCTCCGCGCCCACCAGCTCCTCGTTGTCGGAGAGCGTGGACACATCAAACAAATACTTCTGTCTCCTGAGCGGGGCGGGCGAGCGATCGTCTGCAAGATAACACAGAAATCCCGTCAGTGTCACCCCGCGGCCGCGGCTCACCCCTCCAGCGGCCCTGCCCCGACCCCGGGGACAGGGCAGGGAGGGGACTGGTGTTGGCGACTCTCCGCGGGGCTTCTCCTTCCAGGGCTGGGGAGGAGGGAGTCAGGGCCGCTTGGGGGTCAGATGTGAGCGCTGGGTGTCTCTGAAAGGGAGCCCGGGTTTTAGTGGCAGGATCACCCCACAGCGTCCACACTGGCTCCCGAGACAGGGCGTGTTCGGACAGTCCGCGCCCCGGGAACATTCGGCTGTCCTTTGCCGCTGGGGTCCGGCGGCCGGGCGGGGCAGGGCGGGGGGGGTATTTTATTCCGCTCCTAGAGGGGAACCTGGACTTCTTTTTTGACACATTTGTGTACGAAGTGCAGCACGAAAAGCAAACCAGATTCCCCCGAGCGGCTTTCCAATAAAATGTTTACAACCCAGCAAATACAAAAATTCCCAAAGCCCCTGGGTCTCCCCAGAAGCTAGTAAAGTTTGTGTATATTTCAATAGTAAACGTGTCACTGGAGCCGGCGCTCAGCAGCCCCTCGCAGCATTTCCAAGCTCAGCTTGCACCAGAGGTAGAAATGGAGACTAAAGCAACATACAACCCCTGTTATTTGTTGATTTCAGAGCTCAGTGCTATTTCCAATCAGTGTATTTCACAACCGAAGGTCCAGCTGAAGGGGGGAGCCTGCTGAGGGGTGGGGGAACAGCCGGGTGATTTATGGAAGCCCAGACCCCCCAGACTTGCCAAATCGACGTAAAAATCAATGCGGACTGACATACAGGAACTCAAAAGTCACTCTCCATTGGCTGCTTTTCCCCCAAAACCGCAGACAATAGGTACTGGGGGAAATTCAGCTGCAATCGCGTTGCATAACCGGGACACAGTGCCCGGGCAATATTCCTCGAGAGATCGCGGCTCTTTCGTAACAGCCTCCTCAGCAACCCTGCGCAGAACCATTTCCTAACACACCCATGGGGAGAGTTTAGGGACCCGCTCGAAGCCCGCCTGGGTGGCTGTAAAACTGCGCTTTTTACCGGGTTCCCACCCCTCTGGGGAGCTTTCCGCCTTTATTCAGGGCTCGGTTGTTTCCCCGGGAGTGGGGGGGGGGGGAATCAGTTTTCTTTCCTTGGAAATGTGTCCCAGCCATTGACAAACAAATCAATTCTACGTTTCCGTGTGTGGGGAAGAGAAAAGGCTATTAAGGCATCAGTGAAAGGGTTAATTCGTTTACAATAAAACAGGTGGAATGATTGACCAGGGTGGTTTACCAAATGATAGTACGAAAAAGGATTGATCCTGGGTAAGGCACGTGGGATTGTAGCCTGCTGCCACTGAGATCCGTGGCAAATCTCCCCTGGACTTCAATGGAAACCGGACCCGCGCCTTTTCCAAGTGAAATTACATTGCCGATTAATTTCAAGCGGGTAGCCAGAGTTTTACCTAAAGAAGAGCACCGGGGAATTGGGAATGAGGCCTATAATACCGCCAGGTGCCCCCGTTAGACTCCTGTAACATAGTTTCAACACAGGAAGGAATATTCCTTTTCCATAATGAATATTAACCACAACTAATTAACTCCAACTGCAATTGCGTCTTCTGAAGAGCAGCAGCAACTCAGGGATAACTAGACAGCCCTGCCTGAGACACAAACCTACTTTAGTGGGAATTACACATTTATGAACAACCACAGAGCCTACAAAAACAAGGTGACAACGACAGCTGTTAAAACAATCTGTTTAAAATAAAAGTGAAATATAGCAAGTGCTGCCTGGCTCCATGATAACAACCTTACAGCGCTGCGGGGCCCTCTCCATAGAGGGAAGGAAGCAGGATTCGGCCTGTCACTCCACTTTTTACACGGGTTTTATCAGCCCCACAGCTGGAACACGGTCAAATGCGTTCGCCCGGCTTGTTCTTCAGAAACAAGTTCGGAATGGGGCCATAGTTCTTGAGGGTTTCATTTGTCTCTCTAGTGTTGTCCCCACTGGCCCCGATCCACACACCCCTTCCCTCCCCCATTCCTAATATACCCCAATCTCCTCTCTTGATTGGCTGGGGGGGGGTCTGCGTGCACTAGGACCGCAGGATGGGGTGAATCGTTCAAGAAAGTGAAGCTCTGGGACAAGCCTCGCCCTGCCAGGAGCGTGTGTGTCAGTTTCACGAGTTTTCCCTCCACTTGAAGCACTGGGCATGGGCCGGAGCGGTGGTGTAAGTTTCAGGAACAGACGTGCACTCCCGACAGCAAGAACGGGGATGAGTCCAGCAATGTCCTGCCTGCTTCGGCACATTTCACTGGCCCTCTCCGGAGCACGAAATCCCTGCTGCAGCCAGAGCCAGGGCCACACTGCTTTCCTCGGTACGATTTGAAAACGCAGCGGATCCTTCTAGTGAGCGGCTGTCTGGACCCTACAGCGGGCTCAGAGGCAGCCCCGTTCCTTCGTGAGGAGTCTGTTTGGGGCTGGCTCTGTGAACCAACGTGCGGATGGGTCAGGGGGTGGGAGAGTGATCTGGGCTGTGGGCCTTTGAATGGCGATCTCCTCCGGCGGGAGGCAGGTTAAACGCGGCGTTGGCCGCTGACCTGCGCTCTGTAAACTCCCAGGAGCTGAACAGTGTCTGCGGCAGGACTGGGAAAGCAGGAGCGCTCAGGCAGCGCTGCCGGGATCAGAGGGGCTGGAGACTTTCTTCCCCGGGCCTGCCTGGCGCACGCCAACCCCTTCCTAACCCCTGCTTACCAGGCGGCCAATCCCCACCCTCCGGGGCGAGGGGAAAGCCGGGTCTCTCTAGTCCTGCTCCTCGGGGGAATTGCAGCTGAAACCCGTCTGGGTCAGGCGCCCAGCCCGGCGCCTGGATCTGTTTGGTCCCAGGTCCCTCGACCCTGGGGCGCACATCATCCTGAGATCCCAGGTTTACCTGTTCCCCGCGTCCCTGCAGAGCCCCGAAATCTTGAGTCTAGTCCCCCGCTGCCTGCTCACAGCTTGTCAGCACGTATCCCGCCCAGCAGGGGAGATCCCGGACCTGAACGAGAGGTATCCCCCCCCCCCTCCCGGGACCTGTCCCCAGGCGGACATCTAACGGGGAGCGCGGGGTGTTTGCTCCCCAGTTCCACGGCGAGAAGGGGAACGGCGCGAGCAGTCACCTGCTTCCTAGAACTAACCCCTGTCTGGGGAGTGGCCGCAGGCACCTTTTCAACTGAGCACCCCCAAGATAATTATGGGGGTGGCCTGAGAGAGGCTTGAAAGGGGAGACGGAGCCAAGCCTCCATTTTCCCACGGGGGACAAGTGAAAGGAAAGTGGGTCTGATTGTGATCGGTAGGGCTGAACGTTTAGTGGCTCCGGAAAGTCGCGTGGAGATTTATGTCCTCAAGGGGCAAATGTCAAGTGTATTTGGAAATAGCAGTTCTGTGCACTGAGCAGTCCAGGGGAGGGAAACGCGAGATCCCACGGGAGGCGTTTAGGGTTGAAAATGGCAAGTTTGAGGTTGTAAATTGTCCGAACACTGTGTTTAGTCCGTGGTTAGGAAGATCATTCGACTCTTCCAGCCAGGGGTAGGACGATCTCGTATGTGTGGCTTTGACAAGAAAAAAATCTTTTGCTCCCCTACATACATTCGAGTCTGAACTGGCTTCCTGTCACATCAGAATGGGAGAGGAAATGTACCTCGTGGGTAAGAAGATTTCAAAGGACGGTCACATCTCGGCACAACTCGTGTTCCAGAAACTGGTCCGTCAAAAATCTTTCATCAATTGATACAATTGCCAGTTCTCATTATTCCATCAAAGGGGCCAGAGCACCGGTTATTTCAAATAAGCAGCTTTGAATCCGATCAGATAAATGTTGTTTGCTCGCTCTTGTAACCTAATCATTACAGATGAAGACATAATCCGAAATCATATTGGTTTGCTCCCAGTGCAAACAGTCAAGAGGGTGGGAAAAGCAAAGGAGCGAGGGAAGGGGGGGGGGGCACCAATCAAAATGCTCGAAATCGGAGAAAGATGGATCTTTTTTTAGAATCTTTAAGGCCATTTCTTTTCCCTTTTACCGTGCAATGAGCAGAGTAACCGTGAAAACACCCCTTCCTCTCGCTCACCCTTTGTGGTAGGTTCTTACCGTGGCTATGGCTTTGCTTATTGATTTTCCTTGAACTGAAAGTGGGTTGGTTGAAATCTGTGTCGTCAAATCCAATATCTGCCTCCTCTCTGCTTAGTGTTAACGTGTTTCCAGAGCTCACCCAATGCGCACAAGTGGCTGTTGGAAACACTAAATTCTAGAAAATACCATAGGGAAAAGTCAGCCTCCAGGTACCTTTGTATTTGGAATTAAATGTACATCCACGTGACTGTTATATTATTACTTCGAATGTCCCTTTTGTTCGTTTTCTAAAACTAAAGCTACAATATTTGGGGGTGGGGGAGTGCGGGAGACAGAGCGATCTGGATTTAGGCATGTGGCACTGGTGGGAGAAAGAACCAGCCCGATGTAGATCCTGCCCTGTCAAATATGTCCCGGGAAACGAATATGCCCATCGCGTTTGGCCTCGCAGGATTTGGCTCATGACACCTTCATGTCACTGCTCTCACAGAAGAGTCTGCGGGAGAAAGGCAAACTGAGCTGGAGCTGGAAGCGTTCCCCCGTGTTATGGACATTTCCTTTTCTTTGTGGTTTCCCCATCTCTGGGGTTAAATTAATTATTTGCATGAGATGTTTCCTTTAACTCCCTGTGTCAAACGACTCCTGCTTCCCAGCTTCGCTTTCTAGCAGGCAGACCTGAACTCCGAGGAAAGCCTGGGATTAATGAAGGCTACACAAAGTTTCCCTTTTCATGGCAGATCAGGTACTGGGCTCCCAGCCAATTCATTAAGGCTCAAATCTTAACTTTACATCATTTCAAATTATACCAAAACCACAGTCAAGAAGAATTTTCTCTTTCCCGATTCTCTTTCAAGCCCTATTTAAACTCAAAGCAAAAGCCCATTTGCAGTTTAAAGACTATTTAAAGACTCTCCTTCAACAATAATCAGAAAGTTCAGACATAGATCCTGGGTAATCGTGACAGGCTGCGTACACATTGTCTGCACAGTAACAAGCCTGACAGGTAGTTCTTTCGAAGCACGAGGTGGACTATCGAAGAAAGGCTTGGCTCTCATGTGTCTCCACTTCCATTACACATCTCTGAGCGCCTCGCACTGGCTTTTTATTACTCGGTTTAAACGATTAATTCGCTCCCTATCAGGTAACTGGGAAAGACCACACCTTCCTAGATCTGCTCCGAATCCTGCCCCAAACCGAACAAACCCAGGGGGGTTATTGGGCTTGTATTGGGGTACATTTTAGTCGAAATGTCCATCGCTGGCCTGCATTTATTTTCTCCATTTTCTTTCCTGAATCTACGCCTGAAAATACTGAAGACTAATCTTACATTTTAGCCGCCTCCCTCTGCTATGGCAGCTCCGTTCTAGGTTTATCGCCAGCCTCTTCCTGGCTCTCTCTTTCTCTCGTTCTCACTTTAATCCCAAGAACAAACTTCAAGTAAAGTGACAAAACAGACAAGCGTATCCTAGCCACGAATCTAAAGTTTTACCACTGCCGCACTGGACTGGAAGATAAATCCAAAGGGCGGGGGGAGGGGGGTGTCGCACTGGCTTTAGGGCCCTTTTCTATAATACATTGAACAAAGTTAAAAGCGCCCTCCCGGCTTCGTAGAAAAGTAGGGTGCATGCTAAAGCTTCACTCTAAATCACTCTCAGAGCGAGTTAAGTGTGGTCCCCCCCCATGTTCGTTTGAATTATATTCTTAACCTAAATATTCATGTAAATAACCCCAAAATCCTCAAATATCCCTGTTCCAAAATTATTCGTTTTACAGATCTTGGATTCTTTCTGAAGCTAGAGATACAGAACAGGAGGGAAATGACGTTTCAGACGAGAACTGTATGTGTGATAAAGACCAGCGCTCAATTCTGCAAATTCGGGACTAAAACATCGGCCCATTCTTAACATACCAGTTAGTCAAACATAAAATGTCCTCCTATTAGCCATGTGGACAGGGAACAATCGGGGTTCCCTATTGGCGAGGCTGACTAGCTCCAAAACCTATTGCTAGTTTGTTGCAAAACCCCCACAGCAGGGCATACGAGGAAACAAACGTTCCCACGTCCTCTTTTCTCAGGACTAAGAAGTCATGAAAATAATGAAAACGATGCGGCAGATCCCCTTACAACACCATCGCCATTGACAAATCGGTTGCATTCCGAATCTAGCTTGAGCGTTCCACGGGGAGACTTCATGCAGCTGGGAATTCTAAAGGGATCCCGAACGTGTAAACGGTCTAACAGGCAGGCAGGCGTGTGTGTGGATCGGGAGATTTCGTTCCCGATCTCCCTGATCAGTTCACATTTCATGGCCGGATCCCAGGGCATTTTGCGGTGACCCTGGTTTTGCACAACATTTTGGGGAAGGGGGCAAGAAAAAGACGGGGACTTTCTAAACAGCAACAACAATTCTGAAAACGAAGAGCTCGATCCTACAGTTATTACTCGGGTAAATCTATCCCGTGGGAAACAAGGGAAGATGTTTTTTGGGGGGTAAGGCGGTAAAGAGTGTGGGATCGGGTCCAAAATAAACATTTATTTTAAAATTACTTTAGATATTTGGACTCCTTCATTTTCGGTTCGCATGGGCCAATTACTGTACGCTGCATAGGACTTTAAAGAGAGTGTGTGTAGCATTTAAGATGTACCCGTGCCTGTTTATGAGGTAGCGACTAAGACCAACAGAACGAGCTGGTAAACGGTTTTGTTTGTTGTCCCCTCTGAAATGGATGGCTAATGGAGGATTTATAGACCCGAACGCAGGTTGGTTGTTTTGCATTACTTAACTAAAAATTCCTGTCCAGTGTCAAGAGTAGATGGGGTGATCTTTACAGATACAGCCGTATCATTGCTGCAAAAGATCGGTGTCTTATTTAAAAAGACACAAACAACAAGGGAGTGTTCTGTGGCAATTGCTTTGCGTCTGTTTTATAACTTTTCGGCACCCTCCCACTTTTTCCCTCCCAGCTACCGTCCCAACAGCTCCCAGCTCAGGGCTCAGGACCGACAGAGGAAAAATCACATCAGTCCAAGAAAATGCGACAAGAGTAATTGTGGCGGCCCCCACCCCATCCACGAGAACAGAAAGCCCCCCCCCTACACCTTCTAGCCCCAATTCTAGTTCCTTTCTCTCGCTCGTTGCAGGATCCCTTTCGAGCCCTTTCTGTTCCTTGCCGTTAACAAAGAGACAAGATGTCCCCGACCCCAGTACTTTAAGCACACACCGCCTCCCAGACTTCTCCCACCGCCAGCCCCAGAGCTCTTACCAGGGAAATAAAGCGCAGATTGGAACCTTCTGCAGGCTCCCTTACTTTGGCCGTCTGGTCTGCATTAGTGTTTTTATAAGGGGCTCAAACAAATCGAATACAAGGTCACCAAATAATTAACAGTTGTGAATTCCCTCCTTCCCCATTAAAATACTTCCCTGCTTATATTTCATTTGCCTTCTGCCAACGACAACATTGCCTGAGCAAAGGCTCTCCGCTGATCACACTGCAGTGCAGCTTTAGGTCCACCCAGAAACCCGCTGTTTTGCATAAACATGCTGCACCAAATGAACTTCAAGTGGGATTTACATTCCTTCTCTTCTGCCACATGAACAGCCGGGACATTTTCAGATTTTGCACGTGGATTTCCCTCCCTTCCTCCCCCCCCCCCCTATAAAATGGAAACGACAACACATTACAATCAGATCCCTGTAAACTTCCGAAGAAACTATCTTGCAAGCGCATCACAAACGGGGGGGAACGAGACGGTCTCTCACTTTCAAATCCAGCCAGAATATTCAGATTTTACGGTGTTTGTTGCGGAAAAACTCCTCCAATGGAAAAAGGATGCTCTCTGGTTAGGAACCGACCTAGAAACTTTATCCAAAAGGGAAATCGGACATTAACCTAGGGGCCAATTGCCTCCCCTCGCTCGCCCACTGGTTACTGCTTGGAAAGACGCGCTCCCTGACACTGCCTTTGTGTACGAACCATTCCGCATTTCTTCCTCTTTGCCCGTTTCCTTGTTGATTTCTCTCTTTCGCTGCTCCCTCCTCCTCTTATTACTCTTCTCCTGCCTAGCGAGTCCTTTGCAGCTCCTAATTGTCCCGCTCTACTGTGGAGCTCCGGTGCTGGGGGTCCTGAGGCCAGCGAGCACCATCTGCGTTTTAATGAGTTACTTCATGTGCCAACAGTAATTTTCCTACATTCAGCGAGGTCCTGTCTGCTCTTGCGACCGTAACAAGTGGGGGGGGGGGGGGGTGGCGAAATGAGGCCGGGGGGGCACAACCTATTCCTCCCCGTCTGGATTATTTTTAACGCTCGACAATAATACAAACCAGCGAAGCTTCTTCCCCTATCAAACTGCTCCGATAGCGATCTCATGAGTTTAGGACAAAGAAAGCAAGGCGAGAACGGATAATATTTGGAGCTTTGATTTAACCGCTGTCCCCTTCTGAACAATGGACGTATTAGGGGCTGTGTTCTTTGGCTGCATGACTCCAAGGACACTTGTTTCAAAAGAGAGTAATTGCAGACCCTCCACTAAGAAAGTCTCTTGCTCCTGTTAAGTCTTCTTGAAATCCTCCTCCCAGAGAACAGGGTTGGGAACTGAATTTCTTGATGTGGTCAAGGGATTCTTTACACCCCGCCCCAGTTGTTATCCTGATGAACCCCTGCAATTAACAAGGTCATGTGGGCAGACAAGGTATGGCCACCGCTGTCTCCTCCAGAATCCCGATTTAGGTAAATAGCAGCCTATCTAATTGGGTCAATTGGGGGGCTATATTGTCTGCAAATGAATTGACAGAAACTTTTTTTCTGGGCAGGAACCGTTCAGCAGCCCTACAACTCCGGCTCGTCAATTAACTGGGCGAGGAGCCCACAGGGAGGTGGGCAGTAAAAAAGCTACCACTTCAGAGGAACGGAAGTTCTCTTGAAGTTTTTGGTGATGTGCCATTGGCTGGTCCGCTTCATTGTGGGAGACTAGACAATATTGGAGATGTTGTGACCTGAACACTCAATTAGATCACTGAGTTGAAATACTCCAATCAGCGGCTGGATGCTAAGCAACCCCTAGAAGGTCCAGAACAAGGTCACAGCCTGTGACACATCAAATCAAAATCAAGGGGGGAAAGTGAGGCTTTTCCTTCATCAAACCGGGACTTGTGCTCGCAAATCATTTCCCCGCCGAGCAGAAGCCTCCATGCAGCAAGAGGAGCTAAATTTCTTCAATGAACTGTCTTTCCTCTGGCGAGCAAGAAGAAGATGATCTGGAAAGCGGTGTTTTTATGCGGTTTGCAGGACTTTTCCCCTGCGAACGAGTTGGCAGGACCGAGGTGGGGTAATTGTTATGGAGGGGAAAGAAATCTTAATGTCAGAAAGTAACTTTAAAAGATATACACGACCGGGAAACGAAACTGTTTCTCTGTGGCTGTATTCCTAGAAACCCCCTCCGTGACCCGCGGGGGTTTCTGACACACACCGAGAGGGAGTAGCTACAAAACAAGCAAGCCACAAAAAGCACCGCGCCTTTCCTGGCGTGTTTCACTCCGCGTCTAAAACCGGCCAGAGCTCATCCATGCACCTAGTCCCCTGAGCGATTTCCGAGCGAGCAAATGAACTCGACAGGGGCCAAAGCGAACGGGCTAGAAAGCGGGCACAGGTCGAGTTTGAAAACACTTTGCCGTTAACCCTACTCAAACTTTTCTTCCTTGACCATCTGAAAACCAAGTGGCTCGAACATTACCGCCTACTGTCCCGGGACCTCTCCGCTGTCCGGACCCCTGGCCGAGGGGAGCCTGTGAAGAGAGGCGCTTGGACCAGTCCAGGCACGAGATAAGGGAGGTCCCTCCGCAGAGCTCCGGGGGCAAATAAGTCTCAGCTGCTTTTTGGGTCTAATTGAAGCTGGGGACTAAAGCACCAGCTCCCGTGACTCCAAAGGAGCCATGTGGCTTTTCAAAGCTGAGCTGTGTCCGGAAAATCACCCAATCTAGTAAATTCATTTGCTTTTCGGGGCTTTCAGCAGCTAGTGAACCCCAGTGACAGAGCAGCTCGCTCTTCCTATACCGCAGGCAGGTTGTAGTGAGCAGGTGCGCGCGTGTGGGTCTAAACAGGTAGGGGGGAGGGGAAGAACTTACCGCCCTCCTTAAGAACCAGTTAACTCCTCTGTCATGAATAGCTCACAAGCCGAGGGAACCAAATGGTTTTACACTTTCGGCCCCAGGCCCAAAAGATCCTCAACTTCACCGTGCCCAGTATAAGGGCTGGCAAAGAATCAGGGGAGGCGGTTCAACACCCTTTACCTGCGAAAAGGGCTGAAGATGTGGGTGGATCTCCCCTCTTCCCCCCCCCCTACACAGGCAATGGCCGGGTGCATGGGGGAGGCTGGGTGAGATAAGTGATCACGAACAAGGCGGTCTCGGCCCCCGTCTGGATCGCTAAGACTCTACCGGCACTTGTCACGTTAACCTGGCGCGGGGGGGGGGGGGAGGAGAGCTGATGCCCCCGCAAAACAAAACCCAAGGGGCAAAAGAGCCATGAGGTGCAGATCCTGCACCCACTGAAATCCCACGAGGATGGGGGTGTCCCCCCCACGCGGGCTTTCGGGGAAGCAGGATCAGGCCCCAAACAAAGCAGGATCAAATCAAAGCACCCCCCAATCCCGAGCTGGCTCCCCGCTACGAGTATTGCGCCTCTCTGCGATCGCTCGGCTTTAATATTTCCCGGGCTTGAAGTGCAGCTTCCACTACCCAGCCGGCACTCCGGACCTAGAGGAGCCCAATGAAAAGCTGCTTCCTACCCTGAGTGATTTCAAACGGAGCTGGGCTTCTTGCAGACAATCTCGATAAGAGCAACCCCGATAACCCAGAGCAGCTATGGGCAGTAAATGTTTGCCCTCGGCCGGTTTGAACTTTCTATTTGCCTCACCACTGGAGCGATAAGCGTGATCCTCTCTCTGCAAGAAGGACACACAAAGAAGAGCCGTTTTTAAAGACTGAGTGTACACCCGAGAGCGCTCGCATCTTGTTAAAACATCTCTTGCGAATTCAGGAGCGCCCGTGCCCGCCCCGCTCGCGGAAACCCGTGGTCACCGCAATCCGGATGGAGTTGCTAATCTTTTTGCTATTCCAAAAAGCCACTATTTAGTAAGAGATCCACCTTCCCGATCTTTCGCTCCTTTTTACAGACATTTCCAAATCAAATATTCCCCGGAGATCGGCCGCAGAGACCCGCAGCCTGGCAAATCAAGGATCTACAACGCGGGGCGGTATTGCGGGCGCGCTGAAGGATTGACTCGGGATTGGGGCTCAAGACGCCGGCTCCCCTCTACACACGCGGGTACCCGGCGGCAGCAGTCCCGGGCGGCTAGAGGGCTGCAGCTCTTTGAACTTACCTCGTCCCCTGTCTACAAAACTAGCGATCGTATTGGCGGATTTGGAGGACTGAAAAAAGCTGGCGTTGATCCCCAGTTTCTCCGCTATGGAGTAGGTCCGGTACAGGGACAGCATGTACTCGTGGGGCTCCGCTCGCTGCGGCGCCTGGCCCCCCGGCTGGGGGCTGGCCAGGGCGGGGATGCCTCTGGGCGACCTGGCCACCTTCGCCTCTCGGCGGCTCCGCGGGCCCTTGGTGGAGGAGCCGATGGAAGCCAGCTGGAAACCGGGTAAATCCCACAGGAAGCTGACGAGGAACACGGCGGAGAGCAGGGCCCGGGCTGCGGTCATAGCGAGCGGCTCCCCGGAGCAGAGCGCACGGAAAGCCCCGGCCGGCGGCGGACTGAGCGAGGGCGGAGGGCGGCCCGAGCTCCGGCGGCCTTGGGGGCTGGGATGAGTGCGAGCGGGCAGAGCCGAGCGGGGACTGTACCAGCCCCGGGCTCGGCCCCGCCCCCTCCCTCCCCGCGACACGCCCCGTGCAGCTGAGAGGGGGCAGCGCGGCCTGGGGGGGGGGACACCTCTCTGGGGGGCGGGGCCGCCTGCCGCCCGGGGGCGTGTCTTCGCGGGTGAGGGAGAGGCAGGCCCCGCCCCCAGCCGCTGGGCAGTGGAGCAACGGGGGCCGGGTCCCTCAGAGACATCCCCGCCCTGGCCAGGGGTGGGGCACGGAGCTGGGCCTAGGGGGATGCCCAGCCCCTGGCGCCCCCTCCGTGCGGGAAGGGCCGGGAGCAGCAGCACTGCTGTTAGTTTATGGCTTGTAACCAAATAACGCCGGCGTCTCTGCTGGTCCCTTTGGGTTCTTGTGGGGCACCCATCACCCGGGTATCCGAGCCTGAGACCAGGGCAGTGGGAGCTTCAGAGGGAAGAATCAGGAGTAGCCCCGTTGCTCTGTATCCACCGAAACAACAAGGAGTCCGGTGGCACCTTAAAGACGAGCAGACTTATTTGGACATAAGCTTTGGTGGGTAAAAAAACAGTTCTTCAGGTGCAAGATGCAAGATGTATCTGAAGAAGTGGGTTTTATACCCAGGATAGCTTCTGCCCAAATAAATCTGTTAGTCTTTTAGGTGCCACCGGACTCCTTGTTGTTTCAGAGGGAAGAGTAAGCGGCAGCACCTTCTGCTGAAGGGAGAGTGCAGAGGTCAAATTGGAACACTCCCCACCCTGGTATTAAGGTTGCCAACCCTCCAGGATTGTCCTGGAGTCTCCAGGAATTAATTAAAGACTATGGCATGTGATGAAACCTCCAGGAATACATCCAAGGAAACCTGGCAACCCTGACTGGTGCCCTGCCAGGCTGTGCCCCCACTAGCCAAGCTCCATCCCCCTGGGACATCCAAATGAGACGTCATATGTGCACATGTGCCATGATCATATGTACATCGCTGGGTCACCTAGACCTGAGCCCAGCTGGTGGAAGTTGAGTTACACAACTGAGCTCTCTGGTGCTCAGCTTCTCTGGGTGAGGCTGGAATGGGTTTTTCCAACCATAAGGGCTAAATAATTCGAGAGAGAGAGGGAGAGGGAGAGGGAGAGAGAGAGAGAGAGAGAGAGAGAGAGAGAGAGAGAGAGAGAGAGAGAGAGAGAGAGAGAACATCTTGTCTAGCAACTCTGAGCCAGCTTAATCTGATTCCCGAAAAGCTGGGAGGGAAATTACAGAAACTTGTGCCCTTCAAGTGATTCAACAATGGGGCAACACTGGGGCACCCCTCCAGCTGAAGCATGCTCAGCAGGCTGGTAGTGGCAGGGCTACCTCAGCCCAGTATTGTTTTTAACCCCTTCGGGCCCAGTATGGGGTATGTATATCCCATCACAGAGGATTTAGTTATAGTTTCAACGATTACTTCTACATTGCAGTCTGGAGGCATAGTTTGCTTGGGTAGACGTCCATGCACTAGGTTTGACTGAGTTAGTGTGCTAAAACTAGCAGTACAGTATTGGCAGCAAGAGCAGTGGCTTGCACTTATTACCTGAATAGGATCCTGTCCCAGATCCTAGGTATGTACTTGGGTGGCTAGCCTAAGCTGCCACCCCTGCTGCTGCAATTCCACTGCTGTTTTTAGCCTGCTAGCTCAATCAATGTTAGTGTGTTACCTCTACCCAAGTTGGAAGTTACACCTCCTGCTTGCGTGTAGACATAACCATCATCATCTTCTTAGCGTTGTTCCCACACTATGGCAGGGTCCGCTTGTCAGTATATCCATCTCCATTTGGCTCGATCCAGGACATCTTCAGGGGTGGCATTCACGCATTTCATGTCCTCCTTGATGCAATCCATCCAGCGTTTCTTGGGTCTACCACGGGGTCGCCGGCCACCAGGGTCCAAGCGCATGGCTGTCCTTGCCACCGAGTCTTCATTGCCATGTACGACGTGTCCATACCATCTAAGCCTTCCTTCTCGCAGCTTTGCCATGATTGGTGCGACTCCCAGTCGTCGCTGGACGTCGTCATTCATGGCGTGGTCGAATCGCGTTAGTCCAATGCACCATCGGAGCATTCGCATTTCCATCACGTGCAGGGCCTGCTCATGCTTTGCTATCACTGGCCAGCACTCCGATCCATAGAGGGCGACTGGGCGCACGACCGTTCTGTAGACCTTTGACTTGAGGCGTACGGGCATCCGGCGATCACAGAGGACTCCACTCACCTGACGCCACTTCATCCAGGCGGCGTTGGCACGAGCGCGGGCATCCGGAAGGCTATCGCCGTTGCTGCATATAAGGGAGCTGAGATATTTAAATTGCTCTACCTTCTTCAGGTTTTCTCCACCAATGATGATGGTTCCATTGGTTTGGGGACCACCTTCCATATATTCAATTTTCTTGATGTTCAGCCGAAGTCCAAATTTGCCGAGCCGTTCATTCCATTGCTGTGTTTGCTCTTGGAGGTCATCACGTTGTTCATTCTCCAAGAAAACGTCATCGGCATAGAGGAGTGACCATGGATGAGGGGATTGGAGGTCGAACGTCACAGTGTCCATGCAAAGGACGAACAGTAGGGGCGAAAGCGCCGACCCTTGATGTACTCCAATGTTGATGGCGAAGGGAGGCAATGTTCCCACTGCACATCGGACCATGCTGGTGACGCTACGGTACAATAGTTGAATCCACCAGACGTATGCTTCGGGAAAATTGTGGGATCGTAGGGCGTGCCAGATGAGTTTGTGTGGGACGTGATCAAAGGCCTTTTCCAGGTCAAGGAATGCCATGTGGACGGGCTTGTTCTTCTCACGATGCTTCTCCAAAAGCAGCCGAGCAGCATGAATGGCGTCTGTCGTTCTGCTTCCTTTGACAAAGCCACATTGGTTCGGAGTGATGAAGATAATCTTTCGGAGCCTGGCATCGATAACCCGTTCAAATATTTTCATGGCATGACACAGGAGTCGGATCGGTTGATAATTCAAGCATTTGGTCACGTCGCCCTTGCCCTTCCAAATTGGCACCGTAGTACTGGTTGTCCAAGTTTTTGGAGCTGCATCCTCATCGATGATTCGGTTAAAGAGGGCAGCAAGAATCGTGGCACCTTGGTGATCGAGGGTCTTCCAGGCTTCGGCTGGGATGTCATCAGGGCCGGTTGCCTTCCCATTCTTCATCTTCTTCGTCGCTTCCTCGGTCTCCTTGATGGTAATTGGTGGCACAGGTCCAGGGACAGGATAGGCACTTTGGATTGGGGGGTGGTCAAATTCCTCATTGCTGATTTTGGAGAAGTAATCGCTCCATCGGCGGAGGATGGCGTCTGGATCTCGAAGGAGTCGGTGGTCTTCGTCCTTTATGTGCTTGACTTGGCCGATGTCCTAAGTGGCTTGATGACGTGCGTTGGCCAAGCGGTAGATTTTATTTTCTCCTTCGGGTGTGTCCAGTTCATCGTATACATGGTTATAGTAAGCAACCTTGGCTGCCGCTACTGCTCTCTTGGCAGCCAATTTTTGCACCTTATAATAAAGAAGATCTTCATCGGTGTGAGAATGGAACCATGCTTTTAATGCCTTCTTCTTCTTCTTCACAGCTATTTGCACCTCTTCATTGTAGACATAACCAAATTGTGAAATTTGCCCCTGTGCAGGGGGCCAGCTCAATGCCAATGTCCTACTAAGCCTCACTTAAGCTCTGCTCTGTGAATGTGTGTGGGACTTACTAGTGCTGAGGCCTTGGCTGGCCCTGTGCACAGGGTGAATTTCACCCAATATGATGCAGCAGCACAACAAGGCTATGATGTAGCTGTGCTGGCATGTAGGATGGACTTCCATCAGGAACAGTCCCTTGCACATCGGCTTCCTTTGGCAAGAGTCAATATGGGAGGGGTTAGGCTTTTTAGATCCTTCACCCTTCCATCTTCCCACCTTGTCTGCGGTTGGCCTTGATCTCTGCTTCCATCAACCTCAGCTCTATAGGCTTTCCGAGTGCACCGTTTCTGCATGTTGGCCACTTGGCCAGCCCTCAACATTGCAATCTTCTTGTTCTCAAGACTGCACTTGCCAGGATCATATAGGTATCTCCTTGTTTGTGACAAAATCAATGGATGTTAAGAACACACCATAACTCTGACACTGACAATGGTTTCATTTCCTCTCCTCAGCTATTTTAACGGCTGTGTTTCTGCTCCATGAAAAGGAGTTCTCATCACTGCCATGTTAAACCCTCATATCTTAGCTCTGACACAGACTTCCCACCACCCATAGAGAAGTCTCTAAGGACACTGAAATGCCACTGACACAAAACTGATCCAAGTCATGACTTATTCAGAGCCTCCTGCTATCAGCTGACTATCTCCTCAGAAAATCGCAACCAGGTTCCCCATCCCCTTTTTTTGTAACCAATTCATGGTTTATTTTAGTATGAATGAGCTTTCGTGGGCTAATACCCACTTCGTCGGATGCAAGCAGTGGAAGTGTCCAGGGGCAGGTATAGATAAGTAGGCAAGTCACAGAGCACAGTAACCACTTGTGCTGTGGCATCGTCGGGGATACTATTCCGGGCAGCTTGTATTCCATCTTTGTGTGGGATATTTGTCTAGAGAGCCTCTACATCCATGGTGGCTAGGATGGTGTTTTCTGGAAGGTCACCAATGCATTGTTGTTTTCTCAGGAAGTCGGTGGTATCACGGAGATAGCTGGGGGTACTGGTGGCATAGGGTCTGAGTAGAGAGTCCACATATCCAGACGGTCCTTCAGTAAGAGTGCCAATGCCCGAGATGATGGGGCGTCCAGGATTTCCAGGTTTGTTGATCTTGGGTAGTAGATAGAATAACCCCGGTCGGGGCTCTAAGGGTATGTTAATTTGTTCCACAATTACAGATTTAAAAGTCACCATACTGCAGCAAAAAAACTTCAAGACCAGACTGCAAAGAGAAACTGCAGAGCTGCAGTTCATTTGCAAGTTTGATACAATCAATCTAGGATTGAACAAGGATCTTGAATGGCTTGCTAATTACAAAAACAGCTTCTCCTCTCTCCGAGTTCACACTTGCAATTCAGTTGCTAGAAGAATACCCCACCCTCCCTGATTTGAGTTAACAAGCTGGTTCAGCCTGATTGGACTAACCTTGTTACCTCCTACCTGGTTCTTGCCTACTTATCTATACCTGCCCCTGGACACTTCTACTGCTTGCATCCGATGAAGTGGGTATTAGCCCACGAAAGCTTATGCTTCAAAACTTTATAGTTAATCTTTAAGGTGCCACAGGACTCTGATACCTCTGCTATTCCAGACTAACACGGCTACCTCTCTGATTCTTTAGTATGAATGATTCATACTAAGTTTTATAAAAGCGTCTTCTATTAATATGACTAGACAATTTGTCCAGTCAAAATATTAAATTCTCTTCATCACAGTAAGTCCTAGAAGGATTGATTAAAATCAGAAAAGTATTGGGCAGGGGATTTTACTGGCAAAGCATTTAGGGAAAAGGTTTGGAAAGTTTCTAAGTAACTTAGGAGCGTAAGTTCCATTTTCAGAAGAGGTTTAGCTGCTTAGGCACCTATGGTCCATTGATTTCCCATTCCTCAAATATATTTAGGTGCCTAACTCCCATGGGACTCAGTGCCTAAGGGCTTGTCTTCACTTGAGCCGGCAGGGATCAATCTTTTGGTGATCGATTTATCGTGTCTTGTTAAGACGCAATAAATCGATCACCAGCGGCTCCCCCGTCGACTCCGGAAATCCAGCTCCTCAAGAGGCGCAAGCTGGAGTCGACGGGGGACCGCGCCGCCGACCGCCACCGCCGTGAGGATGGGAGGTAAGTCGGCTGTAGAGACGTCAATTTCAGCTACGTTATTAACGTAGCTGAAATTGCGTATCTACAGTCGATTTCCCCCTCCTAGTGGAGACCAGCCCTAAGGGTCACTTTTGAAAATGGGAAATACATTTCTAAGTGATTTAGGCACTTTTGAAAATTTTACACTTAGTCCATAGTACTGTGAAGAATTTTCGCATTCCGGAGATTTATTTTTACCCATAAGATGCTCTCTCAGTCACAAAGATCCAGCTATTCCTCCAAGGAGATAGACTAACTCCTCCCTCACCTTCTGGCAAATTGTTCCTGAAGGCACTCAGCTATAACCAAGGGGAGGTTTAGGCTGGATTGTGTTTCCATGCAGGGAGAGTGAGCATGCTGCGCTATTCTAAGTGTTGGGGTATGGCTAGACTAGAGATTATAGCGCATTTTTTGTAGCACTTCCTAATGTAATGCAATAGGTATCGCGCTAGAGCCTGTGCAGATTGAAACCCTGTAGCACTAAAGAATGGATACATTTGTAGCACTTCTGGCGGCAGTGACAGTAGCGGGATAGGGCAGGTATCCCAGCATTCAGCTGGGTGCAACCTGCTTTGCAAAGGAGGGGGGCGAGGGGGAACTGGGAAGTTGTTCGCAGGGAGAGAAGATCAGGCTGTCAGTGAGTTTTCCTTAGCGAAAGCTGACAGGCTTTGTATTTAAGACAAACAGTTCCGTCCGCAAGCATTTTCACTGGTTATTTGTTGTGTGAGTTGTTAGAGAGAAACTGCAAAGCTACTTCCGCTTTTATAAAACAACACCTCACGTCATTTGCCTTACATGGCATGTTGATTGTCTTTAATGGCTTGCTGATGGCCTTAAATGGCTTGCTGATGGCTTTACATGGCTCGGAGGCATGCAAGAGATCGCATGGGTGTCCACATTCCCAACCTTGTGCTACAGCGCTAGCGCTAAAAGCCTTCTGCCTCTGGAAAAGGAGGTTTAATACTTGCGCTTTAAACAGTGAGTAAATGCGCAAAATCTCCCTTTGAAGTGTGTACGGTATGAAAATTATAGCGCTACTGGAGGGTTTTAGCGCTGCAAAGCGCCAGTCTAACCATGCCCTTGGTGTGTCAAGCTCCGTGGTCCATGATCTAGCTTGATACTTACACATTACTCAGATATTTTTTAAATTACAGCAAACTGTACATTACTTCTCAGTATATTTGTTTCAGTCTGTTCGGTCTCCCGAATGGTATTGTAAACCTCTGCAGTTGGTGTAACCGGACCAAGAATTTTAACAGGTAAAACTATGCCATGTGCACTAGCAGAAGGCTGAAGTACTCAGACTGTACCTGGATAACTTTAGGAAAATGTGAATCAGCTTTCAGATGTTCAGTTCATCTGATTTTGGACCACCAGGAGTATTTGTTTCCTTTTCTAACCATGCTACAATTAATTTGCATTTCTCCCCCCATCTGAGCCTATAGTGATCTGAGTCTCTCTCCAAAGGTGATCATGGGTAGCCTGGTCTCTAGAGGCATTTGCACAGTACCAAACAGGCTCATACTTTTAATTCTTTTTGTTTATGTTTTTGTTTGTTGGCCATTTCATAAGACAAGCCAGGGAAAGAAACAGAACTAACCTTGTTTGACACAACTGCTTCCCCCCCCCCCCAGTGTTTATGTTACCATGAATCAGTGACAACAAAGCTATTCTGCAAGCACTCAACGTTTTTTATCCCCGTCACAGATTAGAACCATACTGAACATAAGAACATAAGAACGGCCATACTGGGTCAGACCAAAGGTCCATCTAGCCCAGCATCCTGTCTACCGACAGTGGCCAATGCCAGGTGCCCCGGAGTGAGTGAACCTAACAGGTATGATCGAGCGATCTCTCTCCTGCCATCCATCACCCCCCTCTGACAGACAGAGGCTAGGGACACCATTCATTACCCATCCCGGCTAATAGCCATTTATGGACTTAGCCTCCATGAATTTATCCAGCTCTCTTTTAAACCCTGTTATAGTTCTAGCCTTCACAGCCTCCTCAGGTAAGGAGTTCCACAGGTTGACTGTGCGCTGTGTGAAGAAGAACTTCCTTTTATTTGTTTTAAACCTGCTGCATGCCAATTTCATTGAGTGGCCCCTAGTTCTTCTATTTTGGGAACAAGTAAATAACTTTTCCTTATTTACTTCCTCCACACCACTCATAATTTTATATACCTCTATCATATCCCCCCTTAGTCTCCTCTTTTCCAAGCTAAAAAGTCCTAGCCTCTTTAATCTCTCTTCGTATGGGACCCGTTCCAAACCCCTAATCATTTTAGTTGCCCTTCTCAGAACCTTTTCTAGTGCCAGTATATCCTTTTTGAGATGAGGAGACCACATTTGTACGCAGTATTCAAGATGTGGGCGCACCATGGATTTGTATAAGGGCAATAAGATATTCTCCGACTTATTCTCTATCCCTTTTTTAATGATTCCTAACATCCTGTTTGCTTTTTTGACTGCCGCCGCACACTGCGTGGATGCCTTCAGAGAACTATCCACAATGACTCCCAGGTCTTTTTCCTGATTGGTTGTAGCTAAATTAGCCCCCATCATATTGTATGTATAGTTGGGGTTATTTTTTCCAATGTGCATTACTTTACATTTATCCACATTAAATTTCATTTGCCATTTTGTTGCCCAATCACTTAGTTTAGTGAGATCTTTTTGAAGTTCTTCACAGTCTGCTTTGGTCCTTACTACTTTGAGCAGTTTAGTATCATCTGCAAACTTTGCCACATCACTGTTTACCCCTTCCTCCAAATCATTTATAAATAAGTTGAATAGGATCGGTCCCAGGACTGACCCTGGGGGAACACCACTAGTTACCCCTCTCCATTCTGAAAAAGTTCCATTTATTCCTACCCTTTGTTCCCTGTCTTTTAACCAGTTTTCAATCCATGAGAAGATCTTCCCTCTTATCCCATGGCAGCTTAATTTACGTAAGAGCCTTTGGTGAGGGACCTTGTCAAAGGCTTTCTGGAAATCTAAGTACACTATGTCCACCGGATCCCCCTTGTCCACATGTTTGTTGACCCCTTCAAAGAACTCTAATAGATTAGTAAGACACGATTTCCCTTTGCAGAAACCATGTTGACTTTTGCCCAACAATTTATGCTCTTCTATGTGTCTGACAATTTTATTCTTTACTATTGTTTCAACTAATTTTCCCGGTACGGACGTTAGACTGACTGGTCTGTAATTGCCAGGATCACCTCTAGAGCCCTTTTTAAATATTGGCGTTACATTAGCTATCTTCCAGTCACTGGGCACAGTAGCCGATTTAAAGGATAGGTTACAAACCCTCGTTAATAGTGCCGCAATTTCACATTTGAGTTCTTTCAGAACTCTTGGGTGAATGCCATCTGGTCCCGGTGACTTGTTACAGTTAAGTTTATCGATGAGTTCCAGAACCTCCTCTACTGATACTTCAATTTGTGACAATACCTCAGATTTGTCACCTACAAAAGACAGCTCAGGTTTAGGAATCTCCCCAACGTCCTCAGCCGTGAAGACTGAAGCAAAGAATTCAATTAGTTTCTCTGCAATGACTCTGTCATCTTTAAGTGCTCCTTTTGTATCTCTGTCATCCAGGGGCCCCACTGGTTGTTTAGCAGGCTTCCTGCTTCTGACATATTTAAAAAACATTTTGTTATTACCTTTTGAGTTTTTGGCTAGCTGTTCTTCAAACTCCATTTTAGCTTTTCTTATTACATTCTTACACTTTATTTGGCAGTGCTTATGCTCCTTTCTATTTACCTCACTAGGATTAGACTTCCACTTTTTAAAAGATGCCTTTTTCTCTCTCACTGCTTCTTTTACTTGGCTGTTAAGCCATGGTGGCTCTTTTTTAGTTTTCTGGCGTTGTTTTTTAATTTGGGGTATACATTTGAGTTGGGCCTTTATTATGGTATCTTTGAAGAGAGTCCATGCAGCTTGCAGGGATTTTACTTTAGTCACTTTACCTTTTAATTTCCGTTTAACTAACCCCCTCATTCTTGCATAGTTCCCCTTTTTGAAATTAAATGCCCCAGTGTTGGGCTTCTGAGGTGTTATTCCCACCATAGGAATGTTAAATGTTATTATATTATGGTCACTATTTCCCAGCGGTCCTTTTATAGTTACCTCTTGAACCAGATCCTGCGCTCCACTCAGGACTAAATCTAGAGTTGACTCTCCCCTTGTGGGTTCCTGTACCAGCTGCTCCAAGAAGCAGTCATTTAAAGTATCAAGAAATTTCATCTCTGCATTTCGTCCTGAGGTGACATGTACCCAGTCAATGTTGGGATAATTGAAGTCTCCCACTATTATTGGGTTCTTTATTTTGACAGCCTCTCTAATCTCCCTTAGCATTTCGTCATCCCTATCACTGTCCTGATCAGGTGGTCGATAATAGAGCCCTATTGTTATGTTCTTATTAGAGCATGAAATTACTATCCATAGTGATTCTATGGAACATGTGGATTCATTTAAGATTTTTACTTCATTTGATTCTACACTATCTTTTACATAAAGTGCCACTCCCCCGCCCCCACGACCTATTCTGTCCTTCCGATATATTTTATACCCTGGAATGATTGTGTCCCATTGATTGTCCTCGGTCCACCATGTTTCTGTGATGCCTATTATGTCAATATCCTCCTCTAACACGAGGCACTCTAGTTCACCCATCTTATTATTTAGACTTCTGGCATTTGTGTACAAGCACTTTAAAAACTGGTCACTGTTTATCTGTCTGCTCTTCCCTGGTGTGTCAGATTCTTTATGTGAAAATTTCTCATCTGATCTGGCCCCTCCTTTATCCTTTTCCATCTTATTATTTAGACTTCTGGCATTTGTGTACAAGCACTTTAAAAACTGGTCACTGTTTATCTGTCTGCTCTTCCCTGGTGTGTCAGATTCTTTATGTGAAAATTTCTCATCGCTCATTACTGGACCTTGCTTGCGGTTATAAACTTAATATACGGCACTAAGTGTGAAACCAGTCCTGCATTCGTCACACATCCAAAATACACACTGACATCAGCGAAACAAAATATGGCATGCAGAGTATGATAAAGTGAAGATGTTTATAATATAGGAATGGTTTTTATTTTGCTCAATTTGGCACAGAAAATTAAAATTATATAGGAAATTGACTTTCCTGTTTAGGATCAGATTTGTTTTTGAAAAATTACTACCAACTTTGTAAACATTAAAATAGAAGCAGTAAAGATGTGAAATTTCACACAGGGGATCTACAATGTTTGGATAATTATAAGCATATGGTTACTTTACATGAGGTCTCTGTTGTACTTTTATTTACTAGTGCTTTGGGAAAACGGGGGTTTTCAAATTCAGTGTTTATTTACATGTATAGTGAATGTCACATTTCCCATTAACCTGTCATAATCTGTATTTCTGTTTCAGAACTCCGGCTATATAAACTGACCCACCACTTTTCCTATGCTTTACAATTTGTTCAGCTAGCACAGACAGATTCTATTGTTTTTAATAATGCACGCCCTGCTGCCAATTCCAACATGGAGAATGACTTATAGCCTTGGTGTAGGAATAGCTCCACAGAACTAATTTCAGCAACTGGGGGCCTACAACCCAAAGGCTGCTGCTTTGCTGCAGTTAGTCAGTATTGAAATGTTTGACTGCAGTCTGACTTACCGTGTTCCTGTGGGGTATGCCCGCACTGCAATTAGACACCTGCGGCTGGTCTGAGCCAGCTGACAGGAGCTCGGACTAAGGAGGGGCTGTTTAATTGCACTGGAGGGGTTCAGGCTTAGGCTGCAGCCCAAACTCTGGGACCCTCCCACCTTTCAGGGTTCTAGAGCCTGGGCTCCAGCCCAAATGCCTCTAACAGCTCCTTAGTCTGAGCCCCGTGAGCTAGAGGGCAGCTGTGGGGTTTTCACTGCAGTGTACACATGCTCTGTGTCTACATCGTGCAATGTGTGATGACCCTCACTTGGGGTCTGGTGTGGATGTGTGTGTCAGGGAAGTATGCGGTATGGGGTCTGGTAATGGAAGTATGTGGAAGTATGTGGTATGGCTGGCTGTGTAAATGGTCCTCACTTGGGGGTCTGGTATGGAAGCATGGCCTAGTTGTCAAGGCCGCAACCCATGACCAATAGGGGGTTTGTGGGGAGGGAGCCTGGGACCTACCACTCCACCGCCCTCCAGTCCAGGGCCCTGTAGGCTACCAGTGATCTGGCAACCGGGACTGTTTAAGGCTGCCCTTCCTGGGCCACTTCGTCTCATTACATCTGCTCCCCACACATACACACCCCGCGGGGTCAGCTCAGTTCAGGGCTTTCCCCTGTTGGGAAAGTTCAAATCAAATAAGTAAGGGGGGATTACCTGTATCCAGGATCCACAGGCAGGGGGGACTTCCCTCCTCTGATTGTTTCTGGGCCAGGTCCTCCCTTCCCTTGAGAGGGCCCTTTTTGGACAGCTGTAGCAGAGACTCTAGGCTCCCCGCTGTGCTGCTGGAGTTGTGGGCTGCAGGTCTGCACTCTTCCAGCTCTGCCACCCAAATGAGCTGTTTCCCTGTCTTTGAATTGCTCCATCAGATGGACCGTTTGCTACAGGTGTGGCGCAATGGGGCTGGCTGGGCCCAAAGTAATCCCTTAATTCCTTAATGCCCAGTGTGGAGTTTGTATCACAGTCTGCCATTCCACTAAGATCCGCCCAGAGAGATGCTGTGCACTTCTTCTCAGGTGCTGAGAGCCCTCAAATCCCTTTTTCTATTCCTGCAGGTGCAAGAGAGACTCATCCTTGGCCAGGATCAGGCCCTACATTTGCAGACTATACTATGCAGCCTGCAGTCCCCAACACTTAGCCCTGGTCTACACCTAAAACTGAGGTCGACCCGACCTAGCTACATCACTCAGGACTGTTAAAATTTTCATTCCATATCCATGGGCCATGCACAGTAGCATAGCTAGTGGGGATCAGGGGGATTATTTTTTTAAATGAAAATCCTTATGGTTGCAAAGAAATCTTCCATACCTGAACAGATACAGTGCTGTCTCTATAGTAAACATCATTATTATTATTATTACTACTACTACTAATTATTAATAAGAATGTGCCAGCAGGCACCCATAAACAATAGCTTAGAGCAGGGGTCTCCAAACTACGGCCCGCGGGCCGGATGCGGCCCGCGAGGCCCTCTCATCCGGCCCGCGGAGATCTTTTTGGCTCCGCGCTGGGGCCTGGAAGCGCCGCGCGCTCGGCCGCCGCCGCCAGCCGCGGGGCCTGGAAGCGCCGCGCGCTCGGCCGCCGCCGCCAGCCGCGGGGCCTGGAAGCGCCGCGCGCTCGGCCGCCGCCGCCAGCCGCGGGGCCGGGACGCGCCGCGTGCTCGGCTGCCGCCGCCGGCCAGGGACGGCTCGGAGCTGGGGCCGGGACGCGCCGCACCGCCACGCAGTTGCAGGGGGCGAAACAAGGAGCCACCCACTGCCAGGCGGCGAACCGGTCTGTGGGGAGAGACCGGGTTGAGCAGGTCAGTTGGGGGGGTGAGAGACCTGGCTGGGTGGGTCAGTTGGGGGGGGGGGGGGTTGGAGGAAAGGAGGTTTTGGGGTGAGAGACCGGGCTGGGTGGGTCAGTTGGGGGGGGGGTCTGGAGGAAAGGAGGTTTTGGGGTGAGAGACCTGGCTGGGTGGGTCAGTTGGGGGCTGGGTGGGAGGGAAGGAGGTTTTGGGGTGAGAGACCTGGCTGGGTGGGTCATTTGGGGGGGGGAGGGTTGGAGGAAAGGAGGTTTTGGGGTGAGAGACCTGGCTGGGTGGGTCAGTTGGGGGGTGGGTGGGAGGGAAGGAGGTTTTGGGGTGAGAGACCTGGCTGGGTGGGTCATTTGGGGGAGGGGGGTTGGAGGAAAGGAGGTTTTGGGGGGAGAGACCTGGCTGGGTGGGTCAGTTGGGGGGTTGATGTGTAGTGTTCATGTGTAGTGAACAGGTGTTCATGTGTAGTGTTCATGTGTAGTGAACAGGTGTTCATCTGTAGTGTTCATGTGTAGTGAACAGGTGTTCATGTGTAGTGAACAGGTGTTCATGTGTAGTGTTCAGGTGTTCATGTGTAGTGTTCAGGTGTAGTGTTCAGGTGTTCAGGTGTAGTGTTCAGGTGTAGTGTTCAGGTGTTCAGGTGTAGTGTTCAGGTGTGGTGTTCAGGTGTTCAGGTGTAGTGAACAGGTGTAGTGAACAGGTGTTCATGTGTAGTGTTCATGTGTAGTGTATCAATGTGTTATTAAATAATAACTGAATAAAATAATATTAAATAAATAATTAAAAACAAAATCCATGTTTTGATTCTTTTTTATTTGGACCTCGAGTGTGTTGTCGGCCCCCGAACTGCTATTTGATAGCTAATGCGGCCCTCGGGCTGAAAAGTTTGGAGACCCCTGGCTTAGAGAGTTACTAACTACTGCATTCATCTCTGTGGGACGTTCACTGAAGTCTAATGATGACCGTTTAATTGCAGACATTGCTAACTCTTTTGAAGCAGATCATTTTAGCTAAATCTAATGTGGGTTTTTTCCCAGGGAGGTTTGAGGGCATAGAAATTAGAGCTAGAAAACACCTATTAGATTATTTTATCTATCCCTGGCGTATACAGGAAAGGTTCTGGTGCTTGCTGCAGTCCCAGTTTAATATTCCCCAGCAATGGTGCTTCTGCCACACCCTTTTGGAAAGTATTCCACAGTCTAGTAGATCAGTCACTGCTAGGAATTTTTATTTGATTTTTCCCAGCTAATCTTTTTTCTTAATTTCTCTCAGTGAACTACCTGGAAAGGGGAAAAGAATAGAGGAAAAGGAGGCATGATAGCCCATGGAGGAAGAGAGAAAGGTTAAATGAGAGAAGCTACCAGAAGAGAGGGCATGGATAGTAGATTGTGAGCTGAGTTCCATCATTTTTTTTCTCCTCCTTTACTCATGCTCCAAAGTGTTACTGGATCTGGTTCTGCAAAACCAACCCTCATCTCCTTGGTACATTTCTCATTCAGTGATAGGGAGGGAGATAGATTCTTGAGGGAAAGTATTAAATAACAAATTCTGATACGGTGCATGGTTTTCAAGTCATTTTTTTTGTGTTCCAAAGCTAACTGAGTTATTTTGCTATTTTATAGATGGTTAAGCAGATAGTAAGATGTTCTCATTAGAGGCTTCACATTGCATGGATTCATTGCTGTAAATACTGCCATAGTGAGTGTACAACTTACTTGAGTAAGTATGTTAACAGGCTAATGTTTCCTTAAACAGAGTCTGTGAAATATGTGAGCTGACTAAAATGTTTACACCACCAGATCAGTTCATCTTAAATGAACATCGATTGCTTTATAATTAGCAAAGTAACACGGTTATTCTTCATATAAACTGCACACTTAAATAAAACTGACACCCCAAAACAATTTCCAAGGCTATATATATATTTCAACATTATAACAACTGCTAATACAAAAGAGTGTTAACATCGCAAAGAGAAGCACTCACAAGTCAGGGGACAGTGAAGGTTCTGCACTGATTTCGGTGGCATCAGGATTTAACTCTATATTTAGTCCATGAAAAAAAAACCACAAGAAAATATTAAGGTTGCACAGGCAATAATTCAAATACCAGGAAATGCCAACCATCACTCTGCTCTGTAATAATGCCATGAGGGAGAAAAATATAGAAAAAAAATGATAGGTATTTCCATACCATGTCATGTTTGGATTTCACTACAATTTAATCTGAATTCTGGATTTCCTGAGTTTATAATGCTTGTTTGGGGGATAATTACATCATCCCATAATGTTTCATACCCTTAAGTTTCTGACTGATATGTACTCTCTACCATAGCTATTTCTGGAGGTAGTATTTTTCTAATAATATACATTAATACTGGTAGCAAATCACAGTAGTACAGTACTAACGAATGGTAAAGTCATCTGACCTGCACCAAAAGGATAAAGCCATCTAATGAAGTGCAGTGTTTCCTAATGGATAATGCATGGACTGGCGCTCATCAGACCTGAGTTCTATTCTTGGCTCTGTCACTGGGTAACCTTAGGAGAGTCATTTCCTGTTTTTAAGCCTCAGTTTCCCTATCTGTAGAATGACACTGCCCTCCTTTGTAAAGCACTTTGAGATCCACATATAAAAGTGGTATGTAGGAGCCAGATACTATTATTATAAAACAAGATCATATTTACAGAAGGGTCCTCTAACTTTGCACTCACTAAATTACAGAGACACACACTTGCCAATGTGAAATCTGCATTTTCACATGCCTGCTTACATGTGCAAACACAGATTTGGTGAATGTGCAAATACAGAGGTTGACTAAAAAATCTCTCAAAGAAAAGAAAAGAAAAGAAAAGAAAAGAAAAGAAAAGAAAATGTGGCCATTCCTGTTTTTTATTGTTCCCAAAGGTGCTTTGTCAAAGCCAATTGTCTTTCATAAATACATTTAACTGCAAAAGAATAATTAAAAAGACCAATTTTAAGCTACACAATACTGATAAACCCCCTTACTCATTGTGAATTAAATAGAAAATAAGCGTAACACACTTTGTAAAACCCCTTGGCTTGCCTCTGGATTTCAGAAGCCCAGAGAGGTTTATTCATTTGGGGCCTGAATCCAAAGCCACCTGAAGTCAATGGAAATCTTCAATGGGTTTTGCATTGGGCCTTTTTACAGCAATGTTACAATAAGGTTATCAGAAAATAGTGGCTTTCTTTTGAGACTACTTCCCCTTGACACCTGGGAAATAGACAAGTGTAACACTCATTAATATTAATGAGAATTATGGTTGCCATTTAACTCCCTTACCTGCCAATGGATCACATAGGCAATGGCCCATCTATATGTAGAACTATCCGTCCTTAAAGCTACACAAGCTATTCTTCATAAAAGACGAACAGTCCCTCTCTAAGAACAAGCTGTCTGCAAGGTGTTTTATTTACTAAACTTTGGAAAGAAAATGGAACAGAAAAGAATATGACGGCATATTAAATTACATGAGGTGGTCATGACAACTGGAGATCTCTGTCATATCATTGATCCCCTTAACTGAAAATACACCTCAAAGGAAAAAAGGGAAATGCACCTCATTTTACTCAAAGGGGCTCTTTTCCCCAGCTTGGCTTTTTATACTTAATATTAGCATGTTTGATCCCTGGCAATCTTAAAAACTGTCCATCCTTTATAACATACCAATTGGGCTATGGATCTACGCAAGTAGGAAATGTTTCACACCAACATTAGAGAAAATGGAACCTAGGAAAACCTACCTTACTTGCGGACCTTCCCTAGAAATCTGAGAATAGCTATAGCCATTTCATTAATGAGGTAGATTTTGTCTAACCTTTGTGGGGTTAAATCTGTGTAAAGCACCACAATATGTCATCAACACTGATTATGTGTGGAGTGTTTTAAATTAATTACTAAGGCATATCACTGAAAAAACATTACTATTTGGTAATATATCTTTTAATTCATCATAGATAAGTGTAAACTGGATTTGACCTTATGATCTTTATTTTTCCCTAGCTCAGTTCCCTCGTCATTGACATCATCCCCCCTCTGAAATATCTCAACAAATATTTCACAGGCAAGCTTCATCAGAGATGTTGAAATGGAGAGCATTATCGAGTGTTCAGTGGTTATCGCTCCAGAGAATTAATGTATTTTGGGCCAGTTTCCAATACTCTTTAGTTTAGTTATTTCTTGAGTTGTCCCATTGAAATCAAGAGGATGACTTGTGGAGTAACATAGTACTCAGGTATCAGAATATGACCCATGATTTGATTTTTATTGGTTTGCCTGGGTGACCTCTGAACTAACCTCCCTCCTCACTTTGTTGCCTTTTGTTGATATTTCCTAGGTCAGTTCAAATAAGAACAACTTCAGCCTTTGTCCAAAACTCAGCTAGAAACATTTCTGACATTTGTAAAAATTCATTGAATCTTTTATTGATTGTTATTACATTTACTGATTCCAGATGAAACCTGAAGAAAAACTTTGGATGTACCTCAAGAAAGGCTACTCTTGCAGCCCACGTATAGCTCAGGGTTGTGAGTTCAATCCTTAAGGGGGCCATTTAGGGATATGGGGCAAAAATCTGTTGGATGATTTAATTGGTGATTGGTCCTGCTTCGAGCAGGGGGTTGGATTAGATGATCTCCTGAAGTCTCTTCCAACCCTGATATTCTATGATTCTAGGATTCTAGGAAGTGTGACCAGAAACCTGTCTTCACAAGATTTGCAGGCCAATTTTCAGAAGAAAGAAGTTCAGATAAAGTTCTGGATAAACCCCTAGGCCTGAGTTCTAAGAGTCATGGAAGCCCTTGATTCTCACCCAGGGAATGCAACACCTGCCCCAGTCATCCTGAAGATGCTCAGGCAAACAAGGTAAGGGGTGAACAGTGGCTGTTGAGATGCTTTGTGAAGGTGACTTGCTGAGGCCCAGAAGCAGGTGGAGAAGATAATTCATATGATCCCCTAATCCCCTTGGCAGACTACCACATATGTTGGCCTTTTTGTCTCTCCCATGAAAACCCAGGCTCTGGAGGCTACAGTCAGAGTCGAACATAAACATTAGCAGGTGGTTAGAGAATGAGAGGGAGCTCTTCTGTACTCCATACCTCAATTGCCTTGGAAGAGAGGTATCTTCAGGCCAGATGGACGCCTCTTCCTATCCTCTGGAGCAGTGATACAGGCCTGAGCCCTGCTAGACAGTGGATCATGGATCAGACTACTGAGAACCAGAGTCAGAGTTTGGCCTCTGAACTTCTGGGAGCTTATCTGAACTGGACCAATGCTCTGCACCTTTTGAGGTTGGTCTGTTACAAAGCAGGAGAATGGAGCCTACTGAAAAACTTGTTGCAATTTTAACCTTTTCTAAAAGAAAAGTGAGTTGTTGTTGAACAATGTCCAGAATACACTGCCAATGCCATGGAATGAACCATCAGCTGGCGTTCAGGAAACCCCAACGCAAAATAAAATAATCCAAGGTGAAAACCTAAGAGGAATATGCACATAATAAAATCAGTGAATAGTGGGACAGAACCCAGAGGTCTGAATGCAGGTAGTGTGATCTAGAAGTGAGTGCAAGGTGGGAGGGATTTCTCTTTTATTCCAAGCTAGTTACTAAATCACAGTGAGACAGTGGGAGAATCACGTAGCCTTTCTAAGTTCAGTCAAAGCATTTGCAAAATCAAATAGCAGGACCTGAGAGAAAAATCCCGTCTGCCTGTAAATGAATTGTTCTGGGAAATACAATCTTTAAAACTAAGGATCAGATCCTCAAGTGGTATAAATCAGCAAAGCTTCAGTGACCTCAATAGAGCTCTGTCGATTCCACTAGCTAGGCTCTGACCCCCAATTTATACTTTTTACTCACAGTAGGCAGCAGTCATGTGTGGAATACTTGTAACACTTACTAGGAGCACAGAGTTTTTATTTAGGGCCAAATGGTGCCTTCCCCTTGATTCAGGACCAAGCGGGAGGGCTGAAAGCAGCCTTCTCTTTTTGTATTGGATCTGCAGCATGCGGGCTTCCTCTGTGCACCTCCAGAAAGGAAGTTCCTCCACCCGTGACCCAGCCAGCCGAGAACAGGGCTCATTCCACTAGAACCTGGAAGCCTCTTGGAGATATAGCCCGTCCCTGAGGTCCCACTGTGGCATCTCAGCCCAATACCACTGGAAGCACAGGGCTTACCACTGTGCAGCACTTATCTAGTTAGAGCCAGGATATGGGGTAACAGATAGTAAAGGTCTTTACAGTCCAGCTAAAAGCTGCCAGCTTTTAAAGCTAAAGCCCTTGTGCTTTATTAGTACTGGGGCTTCTATTCTTTGTTTTACCACCACAGCCTGGAGCTACTGGTGTTTCAAACTCTGGCTCAAGCTGATGTCAGAATATTTATTCATCTTGAGATCTCTGGGCAGAAATAAATGAACCCGGGGTTTATTTTATGACTAGTGCGCTAAGTTCAAAAGAAGGTGCAAAGTGCTTTGCACCTAGCTAGAATATTACTTTTTTATTTTATTATGTAACACCTGTCAGGATACATTTCTGCTTGGCACAGCGGCGCAGCAGGAGGCTGAGGCAGGTGGGCTCACAGCGCCATCTTGTGGAGAGAAGAGAATTAAAACCAGTAGGACTGGAGCGTGAGTAATGAACAGAAACCATACGAATGAGCAACGTTAGGCCTCACTCAGAACCTTGGTCGCTTTATTATTAAATTCTCGCATGCACTGTACCAGGCCACAACGTTTCCTTGAGAAATTCCCCATCTCTCAGCTTGGGTCTATGATCCCAGTAAACCCTCCTTTGTGATGGTCGAATGTTTGTAATGCTTCTCAGTGTTCAAGCCTTCGCAAAACTTATGCCTGGGTGCTGGAACTCAGGGTGCTGGTGGTGCTGCCACACCCCCTAGCTTGAAGTGGTTTCCATCACATACAGGATATACAGTTTGGTTCAATGGCTCTCAGCACCCCCACTATACAAATTGTTCCAGCACCCCTGTATTTATATGCTCCAGACAGGTTTCCATCCACTAGCAGGATACACATTTCCCAGCCTTATTTCTTTCTCTGAATCCTCCCTCTCACTCAGGGGACAGTTCTGCCTCTGCCTGTCTCACACAATCAGCCTACAGATGGAGAAATCCTGGCCCCAGTGAAGTCAATGAAAGTTTTGCCGTAGACTTCAATGGGGCCAGGATTGGAGCAACTTGGTCCCACCTCTCTCAAAGTCTGCCTCAGCCTTCCCTCTCTTCTATTCTATAACCCTGCATCCAGGACTCTCAGTCTCTGTACTGATGCAGGCGGCATATAATGTGAAACACTTGCTTGGTCTCTCGAGGATGGAATCCCAGTCTACGTTCCATAAGTCACTCGGGTTGTTAGACTGAAGGAGCTAGAAGCAATGGCTTCTCAGTCCACTTGCTTGGCAGGAGAAAAAGTGCCTCTGTTGAAAGTGCGTGGGTCTGGAGATGCAAATTAAAGTGAGGGGATAGACTTGAAAACCGTACCTGGCCCAGTCTATGTGTCTCAAGACACAAAACAATGGAGAGCATGAACTCACATGCCTGGGGTTTCCATTGCAGAAAGAAATATTGTGCTTAATAAATAAGATTTAAGACTAATGTAGCTGTAACTATAGTAATTTCAGAGCTACATGCTGGTAAATTTTTATCACACAGTAATACATATGGCACCAACAAAGAGAGTCTCTGATTTCTTTAGCATATAAAGTACCACACATTTATAAAATCATGCTCTTATTCTGTTATGCTATTCGGCATATGTTTGAAAAGCACATTAAAGTGTGGGGAAGTGTCCAAAAAAGCTGGATTGGTCTGTTTTATGACTGACAGGAAAGGCCAAGCAATTATCTGAACTCCGAACATGACAATTTTATTCAGATGCATTTGGGGGCCACAAGGTAAGGATTTCAGCAGAAAGATGACTTCGGCTCATGGAACGTACAGGATGTCCAAAACAGGATCTGAAATCGATTAGGCTTAAGTAGTCAAAAGGAAATGATGTACATGACTGGCACCGAATGTATTGTCTTCAAACTAACATGTAGCCCAGCAACACTGGAATAACTTACAATAACACGACTTTATGGACCCAGAAATTATTTTTCATTCCAATAGTATGCATAAATCTCCATGCGTCAGGTGAAAATATAGGACCAGATCCTAGGCTGGTGTAGATCAGCATAGCTCCACTGACTATTATGATTTAGACCAGTGGAGGGTCTGGCCCATAGCTTCTAGATGGGCTACAGGGCTTCTTTCCCTCTGGACAGTTACTATGGTTGGTTGGTTGGTTTGTGGGGGAGGGTAAGATTGTCCCCATTTGCACCCAATCCTGCTGCCATTGGCTTCAATGGGCAAAGGATTGGGTCCAGTGACTTTAGTGGAGTTACTCCAAAATTACCAGATCTGAATCTGGTAACCCAGATCTGAATCTGTCTCAGACTCCTGAATTGCCCGGGTAGCACCAGAGGCCAAGAACACTTATTTCCTTCTGTGCCTAGTGAGAAGCTTACCACATTTTCTTTCTGAGGCAAACCTTGCCACAGCTAGCCAAGTCGCTGTCACCTGCTTTCTTTTTATGGGAATACCTGTTGCATCCCCTCCAGAAATGAAACTAACACAGATTGTGGCTGCCTACTTATTAAGCAGAGTCTGATGTCAGAGGCACATTATAATACTGCTCTGGGAGCTGCACTGGATGCCAATAAGTTTGCAGATGGAATTCTAGGTATCGGTTTTAACCTATAGAGTGCTAAATGATTGAGAACCTGAGAGATCACCTCTATCCACATGCCATACTGCTACAGCTGAGATTCATGAAGGTGCTATGCATAGAAAGGGTCTTCTGGCATGGCATGTTTTGTGAGCTTTTTAATTCACTGTCCCCTCAATCTGTCAGAGCCCCGATTTGCTAACATCCAGGGCACACTACAAGATCCTCTTTTCTCCCACATGCTTGAGAAGGGTTGTAGAGGTTTCAGTGTTTGCTGTGTGGGTCATCTCCTCCGCATTATTTTACATTGCGGGGCAATGAAGGGCAACCCATTTATTTGAGATTTTATTATGAAACCGAATGTTATGTTAGCCCTGAACTTGGTATGGACACCAAGATATACTTTCACTAACTGAAAACGAAATATTGGGCACAGCTAGGTGAACAAATTTATCTTCAGTTATCACTTCCGCCGGCTGGCCTGGTGATGAAGTATGGCTCGCTGCCCTGCTATTCCCAGGATCGCCAAACACCTTTTGTTAAAGATAGGTACCATCATTTGCTACCCTCCAGTTTTTGTTAGCAGTTTGGTCACTTTATTATTAGATTCTTGAGGAAGACTTTTATCTATGGCATCTGGGCCTGGTTACTTTCTAGTTTTCATTGACCAGTTGGTCCCAGCACCTGCTTTTCTGACACTTTCCTTTTTGACACTCCTCATCTTTATTACCTGCAATAGGCATAGTTCCAACTTCCTCTCCGGTGGAGATTGATGCAAAGAAATTGTTTAGCTTTCCTGCCATGTCCTTCATTTTCCCCTTCATTTTCCTGGTAGTCCAGCAGACACTGATTCTTTTGCAGGCTTCCTGCTTCTGATGGTTTTAAAGACCTTCTTCTTTATTTAGATAGCTTTTGCCCTTTGTTCTTCAAATTCCCTTAGGCGTGTATATTATACTGCTATATAATACAGCAGCAGCAATAATCATGATATTTGAAAATAAAGGTATATTAAATGTGACAAACACTAATTATTCAGACTTCAAAACCTTGGTGTGATTTCTTTCTACCACCTTTTAACAGAAGAGTTGCAAAAGGTCCAGAAGTTGCATCATGCTTTTAGGGGACTCCCTTGACTGCTCCAGATTTATTACGAGTTAAAACTTAATCAAGGAACCAAGAAAGGCTCGTTTTTCAAATAGTTCCAGCATCATCACCTGAGAGATTCAGCTTCATTAAATCTTACTAGCATATCATTGAGAACAGACTCCCAAAATATACTGTATTGAGGTGGACCAGAAACCGAGGGGATACATAGCTTTACTTCTTCTTCCAAACTGAAAAGAAATAAATTAGAGATCTAAATCCTCTATGTGGTCATTTAATCTATGGCAGATGTGTCCAAAGGTTCACATATCATCCAAAAGCAGGTCTTTCTCCCAATTCCTTTACAGGAAGGATGCGTAACAAAGGGATTTATCAATTGTCTTATCACGGATGGGCTTTATATCCTGAAGTGCCCCTGTGGACAGATCTCCTTGGGTAAAAACAGCCATTACCTCAACATTGGTACAAGTGAACAGAAAAATGCTGCACACAGGAAAGAGAGAATTGCTAGCAGTCATTCACTTCACGGAGGTAGTGATGCATCATGACATGAAATCAAATATATTCTGTGCATTTCAGAGAATAGGGGACATGTGTTGGCACACACACATACACACAAGCATGCTGCGTGCCCAGAATATGTGGTTTGTTTCTATGTAATTGCCGTGAGCTGGAAGGGTGTACCGGGCATGCAAACGATTACATAGCAGGCATCCAATTTTGCTTAAAAATTCCCATCTCCTTTACAGACAGAACCAATGACTGTGGGGAGGGGGGTGAATTCAGCTCTGGATATACTCAGGGTTGGCAAACAAGTAAAGTGTTGGCAGTGAAGAGACGAGCTTTTCACACTAATATGCCTCAGGCCTGACCTGGAGAGACCCACCTTCAAAAGGCAGGGCTGGCTTCATGCCTAAGTAGTCGTTGTCCTCTCTGCTGAGACAACCAACATGGGTGCTAATCAGTGCCAACTGGGGTCGGGGTTTTTTTATCTATGAATACTTGCCCACTAGAAACTGCATTGTGACCCTGTAGTCAGGTGATGGTCGTGCTTCCCTCTCTGGGTTGGAGAGGAGCCCCACCCCCTCACTACACCATCAGGTTCTCTGCTTAGTATTAGGGGAATTTGCAAGTTAGGCTTTAGTATCCTGTCTGGCCTAACAGGGCCAAACCTCCAGATAGGCAATTAGTATCCAGCCTGTAGGCAGAAACAGGTTGTCCCAGGAGTCTCTATGCCCTGGCCTTAGGCAGAGGGCTGAACAGTCAACCGGCTACTATAACCCCTGGGCTCTTTAAGCAGGGACTGGGCAGGCACCGTAGAGGCTATCGCCGGGGGTCCCTTCAGCAGGAGCCAGATCAATCCCAGCAGTCACTTAGCTCTGATTCCTTGATGCAGGGACAAAGCAAACCCAATAGTCAAGTAGCTCTGGGCCCTTGGTGCAGGGACAGAGCAAAAACCCAAGGGCTCGGGCGTCCTAGCTCCGACGGAGGATCAACAAGCCCAGGCTTCTGGACCTGGTGAGGGGGTGGGGTGGCAGGTGGGGCTCGGGCCCACCCTACTCCACTGTGTGGATTGCCACGGACTCGCAGGGGCGAAAATAATTGCAGGCCTGCTATTTACCAGGCTGCATGTGGCAATAGACTATATTGGTAAGGGACGCAAGGAGAGTGTGGGTCACGACACGGGCTGCAGACACACACACACACAACTAAAATTAATCAATTTAAAGTTTTATTGGGGATAATTACAAGGGGTAAGGGAGCAGTTTTTTGGTTAACTAATAGATTTAATGAAACTTAAAACACACAATGACTAAATATCTACTAACAATATTTATAAACAAAGATGCAGCATTTAGTAATAATCGATACTTACAAATACAAACCAACGCATAACGACTGGCAAACGTAGAAGCTCTGTTTGAAAACACGTGAGCTGAGAGAGAGGCTTCGAGGTGATCAGGCTCGGTTATGGGGATACACGGATACACGGGATTCGTTTTCGTTTTTCCTCTCTCTGTCTGCACATGGCAGACAGACCCATAAGTACCAACTATGACATCACAGAAGTGTCATAGGAGACGGGCCCAAAACTTGTTTGTGTTCGCTTCTGATTGGCACAAGCAAAGTTTACACCAAGTAGGGGAGCAGGTGCCTCAAAGTCTGGCCTCGCCCCCAAAAGGTGAGGAAATGCACATTGTTATAGAATGCACGCGAAACTGAATGACAAAAGAAGAGGCCAGGGCAATACTGGTAAGGGCAAGTTCACTGGATGCAGACAGAAACTGATCTGAACACACTGGACCCCAACCCAGGGCCCTAACAGTGGCAGAGGGGTCAGCCACTGGGTCAGCGGGAATTCCAGCTACAACACGCTGACTGTGCCTTAGGCAGAGCTACAGCCAGACTAAAGTCGGCTGTTCCTGGGCACTTCCTCCCGGCCCCGCAGTGCAGTATATTACTGTTGTTGTCTTGAGCTGCATTTAGATAGGCCAAAATGAGGAAACTGAATCCAACCCCCATGGAACTCTGGGTAATTTTGGATCTGGACATGGACCTGAAATTCACAGTTGGAACCATCTGGGTAAGAATAAGAACATCAAATCTGACCCTTCTCACATAAGAGTCCAGATCTAAATCCAAAGGTGGAGGGCTGTGACTAGCTACATCATGACTGTGTTTGTTCTCTGCGAATATAGTTAACTGTCTCAGCATTAAAGTGCTTTCACTTTGGCCACTGTACCAATCAGATTGTATGCACCAGCAAACCAAGGGATTCAACACCACAATTCAGCGCTTCCGCTACGCAAAAGACTTCTTCTGGCCTGAAAGTTCTTGCACTGTTTGGGGAATAGAATTACTGCATTGTTAAAAAGCTATGGCCAAGACTGTGCCACAATTAGCTCTGGGCCCTTGGTGCAGGGACAGAGCAAAAACCCAAGGGCTCGGGCGTCCTAGCTCCAACGGAGGATCAACAAGCCCAAGCCTCTGGACCTGGTGAGGGGGTGGGGTGGCAGGTGGGGCCCGGGCCCACCTTACTCCACTGGACCCCAACCCAGGGCCCTAACAGTGGCAGAGGGGTCAGCCACTGGCTAAAAATTACCTTAGTCCTTCAGTACTTCCGTTCAATCTAATGGGAGTAAGGGTATAAAGGCTAACTCCTCTTTATGCCTTAGGAAAGGTTCCCCTAAGGTATTACTTCAGCAGCTGGCACATTCGGGTTCTAGGAGGGTATGTAAGGACTCGTATATTTAGTACATTTGAAATCCTGCTTCCAGGACAAAACAAAGATAAGAGGAATTGTAGAAATACTATAGTGACTACATAAGCTAACTGGTATATTCAGGGAGGCTCTTTTTCTTTTAAACCAATATAGAGAACAATTAGTACTGTGACAGCCAGAAATATCAACCTGCCCACTGGTCCTGCCGTGGCTGCAGAATCATACAGCCTCACCCACAATTCCCTGTACAAGTCATTTCCAGGATAATGAAATCTTCAGGTCACATTCTGCTCTCCATTAAAGGGATGCAACTTCATTAGGGTTGCACCGATTGGAGGAGCTGAGAGCAGAATTTAACTTTTAGCTGCTCTGTAAAGGAATAAGGGGAAGACAATTCTGAAGAACACATTATGATAAAATTGAAGGTCACTTTAGCCATGTAAGTCTTGGCTTTGCAAAGACTATTTCAGATTGTTGCATTTCTTTAGGCAGGCCAAATTCTACTACAGCTAAAAGGAAAATGAGGGCAGCTGCTTCAACTTGATAATGTGTTGACTACCTAAAGGATTCTCAACACCAGCTGCTCCTCTTGGATGTGTTTAGTGCTAGAACTGATTTAGACTCAAGTCAGAGTTGTTGTTTCCCTTCAGTGATGAGCAGATCTGAGGGATAAGTTTTAGACCTGATGTGGTAACAGTATTGTAATCTAAGATAAACAAGCAGCAGTACAAAGGTTCCTTGCTATTCAGTGAAATCACTAAGACTAAGTGAGGAAGCCCAAAATGCAGCATTGCGGAAGTGGCAGAGAGTGACAAGCAGCAGTGAAAACAGTGGCAGAGATAACAGTGAGAGCAGTGGGGTGTGGTGAGTGGTAAATGGGGTGCAGCAGAGGGAATGGGTAGTGGTGTGTAAAGGGGACTGTCATAAGTGTAAAAGGCTGGAGAGTGATACTCTGCCTGTATAGAGTTAATGTTATCTGAGAACAAGGGACATAAGAGCCTTCCGACCATGAGGGAGGGAGGGGTTTAGTTAGTTCAGTTTTAGTTTTGGCTTGCCAATGTAGCTTGGTAAGGGTTCTGGAGCATCTTTAGCTATGAAGATGGCTCTACTTCCTTCTTATATTCCTGATTAGCTGTACTGTGAGTATAACCTTTTGATTCTTTTAAGCCTGTGCCTATTTGGGGTGTTTCTCTCCTTTTCAGAAGGGAGTTAGAGAACTCCAGATTGTAAAGTGTAATGTATCTCTGTTTATTCCCTTTTCTTTATTAAATCTTTTAGTTAAAAAAATGGTTGGTTTATTCCCTTAATGTTTTCTCTGCTTCCAGTCTGGGAAGGAAGAAGGGAAGGGAGTAGGTAAACGGGTCAGCTCTGTGTAGGAGCAGAGGAACAGAGTCTGTCTCCTTCTACCTTCAGACGAGAAGGGGGAGGGGTGGGGGAAGGGAACAGCCTCTGAGGGTCCGGCTCTCAGGTAGAGAGACGGAGGGTGGGGAAGTTCGGGGGTCCCTCCAAGGTTTTGGAAGTACACCCGAATGGTGGCAGCATTGGGTAACCCCAATTTCCCAGCTGGCAAAGTGGGGGTGTTGGGGAGAAAGACTTAACTTAGCTGGGGAGCAGTTAAAGTTTAGTTGGTCTGGCATACAAGAGTCCTTTTCTCTGTACTCAGGAGCACAGGGATCAGGGTACCACTCTTACAGGGACATTTGTTTGTTTGGACATTTGTTTGGACTTTTGCACCGCAAGGTGGGAAGCTGAGGCAAAGGATCCTGCCAGCACTGTGGGGATTGTGGTGTTTTCCCAAATTAATGCCAGGTTCATTGTCCCATATTAATAGAAGTTGTCTTTCGTTACACACAGATTCAGTGCTTGCGTGTGAGGAAGTGTTGCCTCTTCGAGGTGCTCGGGGGAGGGCTGTTTTCTCAGATTACTGGGCGCAGGCTCAAGCCACTTCTGTTTTGTCTTGTTAAAAGGAACCTCTAGATACTGAACCTGGACTTTTTTGCTGCTGATTCCACCTGTCAGAAGAGTTACACTGGATATAAACTACAGTATGTTTCCCAGATGAGCATATTCAGTAGCGTTGTTCTATATACTGTAATTTGCCAATGTGATTTTTTTAAAACTTTAAATACTATCACACTTTTGATTTTAAACAAAGAGATTGGCACCATAGGATAGAAATAATCATAGATCCATTAAATGTATCCTCCTCCTCCTCTATATGGGAAGACTAGATTTCCCAAAGGGAAAACGGGACACCCCCAGCCACTTGCCCAAGCTCCTCCTCCCCCTCCCCCTAGGCTGTTGCTCGGTAACTGGAATCCTGCTGCCCCTCCTACGCAAGGCTGTTGCCTTCTCCCCAACCCTACCTCTGCCCTCCCCCCCCTCTGCTCATACCCCACCCTCCCGCATCTTCCTCTGCACCCCATTTTTTTTTGACAAAAGTGGGCATTTGTCCCATTTGCTCTTGCCTACTGATCAAGAGCAAATGGGACAAATGCCCAGTTTTGCCAAAAAAAATTGAAATGGCCAGAACAGGGCTTTAAAAAGGGACAGTCCCAGCCAAAACAGGATGGATGGTCACCCTAGCTCTATAATAGGTGAAACTTGCTTTCCACAGGAATTGCCATAATCTAGCTGACTAACTTTCCCCCAACTACATTGCAATTTGCCAGGAATCCAAGGGCAGGATCAACTTGAATGCAAAGGTGCAACATAGATAGGTCAGAACTACCAGCATGAAAGGTTCCATCTCCACTGAGCGGCAACTCAGCTCCAGCTGGCACATTGCATGCTGTGAGTTTAACCATTTGAACTTGCTAGGATAATTGTTACACTCCTCACATCCACACACAAAAGGGTTCCCAACAGTGCAGAGGTGTTCTAACCAACATTTGGATTAGACTTGCTTTGAACAAGGCTAACTGCTCCGTGGTCTTCCCCAAGCCAATTTCCAGTGGTGTAGCACCAGTATGCATGCGAACTGCTGGGATAATAATGGTGAAAAGCTCTCCTTCTATTGTCCTGTAACTCACCACTGTCCCTAGCTAGGTGGCCTGTCTGGTTTACTTTCTGCACGCCACTGTCCAAGGATCAAGTTTGCTGCAAGTCACCTCCCTGTCCAAGTAACACTGCACTCATTGTGGCGCTCCATAGCACACTACTTCTACCGCAATACATTGGTGTATGGCTGAGAACAACTGGCTGAGATGGCCATCACTCAGTCCGGCAAGCAGAGCTGCAGGAAGGCAGAGAAACTGGCAGTCCCATATAACAAGCCCAGACAAGAACAACAGGGCTGCACTGTGAGAGTTGGGGGAGAATTGCACTGTGTCAAGTAGCTGCTGTAGGACATCAAACACATTCCTAGAAATCAAGCAGACACTCAACTTAGCCCTTCATTTTCCCCAGGCTCAGGAGTCATATAAAAAGTTCTCTTAAAGCAAGTGCTCCAGGCTTGCAATCAGCTTCTGTGTCACTGCATGTTTCTTCTTTCCCCACAGAAATTCACACGACCTCGCCATTCACAGAACTGGTCCTTTCATATCAGCTGTGTGAACAACTTGACTGCAACATTATCTGCTTTCCCCTTGCTCTCTGAATTCCTTCTCTCCCCTTTTCCACCAAGAGATGTTTTTGAAGGTCCTGTTTGGCTGCATTACACAACCTCTGTTAGTCTAGTTAGCATGATAAAGACATGCCTCTCCAGTGTCAAAGTAATCTAGCAGCCCTACCTACCTTCCTCCTTATAAGTGCTGGGTGTGAATGTCAGTATGTTCATACCACCACTGATCCAAGAAGCCTTTTGCCTTGAATCTGAACTGTGACTGACTGTTACTTTTCTTACATTTCTTGGTATTTCAAGGTATGGATGGGCTAGTGCTCTGGATTTGAATGATTTTGGGTTTGTCTTTTGTGCTAATACTACAGGTAAATCCAGATCCTGGTGTGGTGCAGGAGTGAGAGCAGGTTCACTGCACAGTTAGGGAATCCCAAGTGTTTAAATTCTTCTGGTACACAAGTCACCTTGATCAGAGGTCCCTGTAACACATTGCGTACTGTCTTGTAAATCTTCACCACAGCAGCAGTCACCAATGGCCTGCCTACCCCAGACTTGTGCCCTTTAACTATTTAGGCAGCTATTGTTCACAGGGTGATCACTGCTCTCTTCACAGCCAGGGTAGCTCTCATCCTCATGGTCGGCTGCTGCGTTGGCAAGGTGTGCTCATTACAGAGGTACAGAAAAGTGTCTTTCCTCATTCTGAAGTCGTTTCCTGGAAGTTCCCAGAGGGCCTTTTAATATGTCCCAGAAGCCCCTGCTTAGGGGATTCCTGTCAGGAACTGTGGAGTGGGTTCTGTGAGGGCAGGGCACCTGCAGCTGAGCAGTCAAGGGCAAATGTATTCACAGGGCAAAACTGCAACCAAACCAGATGGCTAGTGCAGGCACACTGCTCGGCTGACACTTACCCAGGTATTATCCCACAGCTCGGTTACCAGTGCTTCCACTCTCTAGTGGAGACAAAGCACCATGTAGCCTCACGCTGCACTTCAGCTACCCGACCCTCCTAAGTAAAGGCCTATTTCTACTAGTTCTTTTAGGAGCTAATCCCAAATTCTGCTGAGATCTGAAAGAAAAAGCTTGTCTTGATTTGTAGCCCAACCTTTCCTCCCATTTCCATTCAGGTCCACTCCGTAAAGGCAGCTCCCGGGAGCCAGAGGAGACCTTGGCATTAATCATTGAGTGATCCCCTAGGATATTTAAACACTGAAATGAGGCTCTCTACCTCCCCTGCCCCCCCCCTTCTATACTGAAGTTTAGGCAAATTCAATCCACAGAGCCTTCTCTCATAGGAACAATTTAACCATGGGATTGAGGTTATAAATTCAGTCAGTCCCCACAGAACAGCACCAAATTAAAGCATTAAAAAATAAACCATCAAAACAGCAATTTAAAGCTAACTAACCACGTTATAATTTAAAACAGTTGCACACTGGTAAGCAATTTCTCTCTCATTACTCCTTTTTTCGGTAGGATATATTTTAGGTTAAAAACTGGTTTTAAAAAAAAAGTGGATACCCAAATAGTGCAATTTCTTTAGTATTACACAATCTGGACTGAGCTGTGAGTTTTCTATGGCAATTTGTTATGAACAATCCTAGGTTATTTAAGCAGATAGGATTGCATTATATAGACAGAAAAGGAAACGGTAAAAATTGTCTACTCAGTGAGAAATAATTGCTCCTTATTAAGCCCACTTGTTATCACCACCTAGGACTAAATATTTTACACAAGGCAGCAACAAAGTATTCTGTCTTTAGCTCCCTTGAGTCACTTGTACTACATATGGTAGACTTGTCTTTGCCTGCTCAGCCTATTTCCAGGAAGGAGCTCTCCCCTGATATAAGAATTGGAATAATTTCCAAGCAATTTAAACAAACAAACACTGCAGGGGTTACTAGCTTATGTAATTGATTTGAACAAGTTTTATATACTTGCACTTTCTTTTTACTCCCTCTTGCCTATGCAACTGGTGTGTGATTTTGTCATATTGCTTCTGCTGTCAACATGCTGCTCCCATAACATCAGAGCAAGGTTGTCTCCACTGTTTTGTAGATCACTATTAGAACATGGGTTCTGATTTCAGACTGGTTCATGTATGTTTGCCATACAGTTGTACAGTACAACTTTAGGCCCTGCTTCCTCTCCCATTAAAGTTAATGGCAACCCATTCATCCCTTTTGATTTAAATGAGAATGGAAGGTCTTTGTTTTGTATAGTATCTCATCTACAAACCATATTCCCAGATGCTTACAGAGTTAAATAATCAAGTCTCAGCACTCATCAATAAATGAGAGTGATAGGAAAGGGATTTGAGCTGTAAATTGCCTAGAGGGATACAACCAGACCGTTTCAGATGGCAGGAGTTGCAGAAGAGAAGGCTCCATACCACGAGTTGTGAAACAGGACAATGAGCAGACTGGTATTAGAAGAGAGGAGGGAGAGAGAAAGCCTGGGTGATATGGAGGAGCAAGTCCAACAAGTCAAGAATAAGAAGGATGGTTTTGAATCCTATATATATTTAATTATCTATGAGGTAATTGTTTCTATATATTTTCCAGAACCATCTTGAATGTCTGCTCCTGAACAGAACCCCACAGGAAGTGGGACATAGGGGCAATAAACCATTTTGATAGTTACTGCCAAGGACCATGGACTCATCATCCCAAATGAACTCATCTATGCCGACTCAGTGACTCAGATTTTCACCCATCACAGCACTGTGGGCTCTACTGTTTTTATACCAATATTCCAACCTTCAACAGTACAGAGAAGACTTACTTTGCAATCACAAGGGGGGCCAAGAAACAGCCTTTTCTAAATTTGTGTACCTTTCCACTGGAACTGTCATTGTGATGCTGAATAGGTGGTGGTGGTCCAGCCAACAGAAAGAGACCCGAGATTCCTCCAATTGGCTCACTCAGCAAACCAAAGTAATAATGCTAACGGTAGTAGAGCAAATCCAGAACACAAGATCTAATATTTCCAGGACAATTCCACTCCACCCTCCATGTATCACATTCACAGTTTGTGGGGTCACCTTTGACTGCTAACCTTGCCAAGCCATGGAACGAAAGGGTGTATTCTGGTGTAAATCAGAAGTAGCTTCATAGAAGTTTGCGGTAATGAAGCTGGCATATGTGAGATGAGAATCAGAACCAAAATTCTTTAAGCAACTGCTTAAATTGCAGTTGTCAAGAATGGGAACAACTCCCAGTCAATCTACGATAATGTGATGGGCCAACAAACATTTTCTTAAATTATATTTCCAAGGAATCATTAATTCACTTGGAAATTAACACTTTAAACATGCCACACAGTATTGTTATTAGGACCAACAACTGATTTATTGGCTGGCCCTGACACAGGCAGCCAATCATATTATTTGGTTTCCACGGTACATACTAGTTTATTCTGAGTTAGGAAATGGAGCAAGAGAAATCAAATGTTTCAGCAACTAAGTGCCAGTAGGATATCTTAGAGAGACAAGCTGGATGAGGTAATATCTTTTTTGGACCAACTTCTGTTGGTGAGAAAGGCAAGCTGTCAAGCCACACAGAAAACTCTTCTTCAGCTCAGAGATCTTTGTAGCTTGAAAGCTTCTCTCTCTCTCACCAATAGAAGTTAGTCCAGAAAAAATATTACCTCACCCACCTTGTCTCTCAAATAGCCTGGAATTGACACAGCTACAGCAACAGGGTATACTAGGTTATCTTATTAAGTTACCCTCCTGGGAAAAGCTATTCTGGGCTTCTCCTGAGAGGTTAGGTGAGAAACAAAACCAAACTTATATCAGATGTAATTTGAAGAGGAGAATAAAGCCTGGAAGAAAGATTTTTGATTGACTCCAAAGCTTTTAAAAAAAATAAACCAACAAATATGAATTCTTACACCCTAGAACTTATGGAATTCACAGTTTGTCTCCTCCTGCTCTTTGCAAATTACAAGTAATGCTTGGACTTATTCTATGAGATGTCACAAAATTTACGTTATGAGAAATGTAAAAGAAATACACAAATAAATATACAACATATTTGCCAAAACATGTTTTAGGATGGCATCTGTTAATACACAGCTGAAAACAGTTTTCAGAGCTATGTAATACTAAGTGTATGTCATTTATTAAGGACCTAAAGGGTAAAAGAATGTCTATTTCAGTTACACTGCTTTGTCTCAACTTTTCCTACATACAAGGTTATGGCAGGCCAGTCCAATGGCATGTTCCCAAATATTGATAAACTGCCAGAATGCTTTTAATGGAGTTAAACTGTGCCTTGTAGGTGTACAAAAGACATATTTCAAGTATGCTAGCTAGTCATTTCAACTGCCAACTCCCTCTGAGTCTAGCTGAATTAGCCCACAGTTGTTCCCAGGATCTTTCTTCAAAGGTATAATATAAAGCTTTTTATTCCATACCCCTTTGAAGTTCTTAACATTTTATAAAATTACTGATAGAGACATTAATGGGAGTGAGAAAAGAGATGGGCCTTTTGAGAAACATCTTAGCATACATTCTTACTGGGAGAATGTTTTATTCCTAGATTGCAAGGCCAGAAGGGAATCACTGCGATCATCTAGCATAGGGATTCCCAAACTTGTTCTGTGGTTTGGCCAGGGTAAGCCCCTGGCTGGCCACAAGATGTTTTGTTTACCCGAGTGGCCGTAGGTACGGCAGCCAGTGGGAGCTGCAAGCGGCCGAACCTACAGCCACTCGGGTAAACAAAACATCTTGCGGCAAGCCAGGGGCTTACCCTGGCCAAACCACAGAACAAGTTTGGGAACCCCTGATCTAGCATCACCTCTCATATGCCATAAGCCATAGAACTTCCTCTTAATAATACTGTTTAAATGATTAAATCATTTTGTATTGGAACTATTTTAAGGGAGACAATCCAATCCCCACACATGGAAAACTGGTCTTGTTTATAGGCAGCAACAATGCTAACTAAACAAATATAAAATGAAAAATGGAGTCATCAGGTCATGAGATAATGGAAACTGGGCAAAGCTCAAAGGCTTTAGAGGGCCAAAGTGAGAGGGATTTTTTGTCATATGAGTCTATTGACATTTTTCTAAGCCAATCAATGGAGCTGCAGGGATGATCTCATAGGGCAGCCCTACCTGATGTGCTCTCCAGCAGGACGCCCACCCCTACATATGTACTCGGGTGACTAGCCCAAGCTGCCACCAGTGTTGCTATGGCCACACTACTATTTTTAGTGCACCAGCCCAGGCAGAGCTAGTACATGTATGTCTGCCTGAGCTGGGAATCACATCTTCTGTCCCAGAGGCAGGGTAGATGTACCCTTAGTTGTGGGGCAGTACTGTAGATATTGTTCGAAGCTTTTAATTAGAGCTTCTTTGTGTTCTGTTGTTCTGTTGGTATACAACTAGAACTCTCCTTTTATTTCAATGGGGACCTATTTTTGTACAGCGGTAGCACAATGTAGCCATATCATTAGCTGCAGTCCTTATAAAATACAAGGTATCTATGCTCACATATCAGGGCGGTACCTATATTAAGGTGCACAAAGGTTTTACCCTTTGATATTTTTATTCGATGGAATATATTATACTAACCCTCATTAAACCAATTTTAAAATCTTTTCCATGAAAATTCAACACTTGTTATAAACATCCTAACAGTATCAATAGGGAAATTTCAACTACTCTTTATTATAATATAGTTGAAGACAGTTAATTACAGTTTTATAACTGAATTATGAAGACACTGCTTCTGATCTTATGTCTGTTTTATAGCCGTGTAACTCCAATTACTTCAATTGAGTGCATTTGTGTGAGACCACATCAGCCCTACATGTCAAATGATAATAGCCTTGTAAATGTAATGCAAGAATTAGTTTGGGCAAAACTTAGGAGGAAATTCCAGGAGACAATGGTGACAGTTTTCATACCTCTGATTTTGCTGTAGCTTATAGAACATAAAGCCTGATTCTCCTTTAATTGACGGTGGTATAAATCTGGAGTGAGTTCAATGAGTCACTGGAGGTGCCTGAGTATAAATGAGAGGAGAATCAGGACAATAGTTTCTATCATGAATGGCATGTTTATAGGCTTTCCAATTTTCTGTTAAAAACAAATGCTATTTTCCTCTTCTCCCTTCTATCCCCAAGCACCATCACTACCAATTAATAACGTTTCTCAGTCAATGTAATTAAGTAGTGCCATCCAATTATTTTCTATCAAAGATCTGAGAAAATACCAACAAGGTATCTACTGTTTTCAGTATGACAGCTCACATTGCTAGAATAAAAACAAATTTATGGCAAAAAAATTAAAACATTTACATTCTAACATCTCCAGATTTTATTAGGTGTTCTCTGTACCGTCATCTGGTATGTTTAAAGAGTGAGCAACCATATAAAAGGAAATATGGTCATAACTGATTGAAGTAATAAAATCCTGAAACTAAGTAACATCTCATAATTCATTACACAGCATATATTAGATTTCATTACATCAGTATATGACTTAGTAGTAAATTCTCCTGATGGTCATAAGCCTCTGAGGTGTTGTCACCTGAAAAATGAAATAATAATAATAATATAATAATTAAATCATAAAAAGACAAAGCCAGGATAGTTCTAGTAGTGCCCTGTAAGGTTATGGAATAGATCCACCTAGTGTCAGGGTGAAGAACTGGAACGCAACAGGCCACAGCAATGTTAGGCATAACAGCACGTTCGTATGGTTATTGGTGGGGGTGGGGATTTATGTTCATGTTTAATATAGGATTAAATAATTCTATAAATTAAAGATGATAGATTGATAGCATCAGATATTGAGAGCTATAAATCATTAATTGGTGTATTCCTGATAACTCTTCGTGATCTCTGTATTTTAAAATATCTGCTGGAGCTTGAACCTTTGTTCAGCTCGTACATTTCTGAAGTTTAAAGAGACTTTGGAATGTATAGCTATACCACCCTGAACACGCTGGATCCCATCTGATCGCGGAAGCTAAGCAGGGTTGGGCTTGGCTAGTACTTGGATGGGAGACCTCCTGGGAATACCAGGTGCTGTATGTAGGCTTAACACCTGGCAGTAGGTATAAAATACCTCCAATGACAGATGGAACGACGCATCGGTTGGAGTATACCCCAGTTGTATCACTGGTTGTGTCCAGTCTAAGCGGACCCTGCCATAATGTGGGAATAATGCTAGGAGAAAAACACACAAAGAGACTTTGGAATGCCATGAGCAGCACAGAGTGGTGCTCTTGGAGCAGTGACACAGCCTGTTTGTTTGCCTCCACATGTAGCCAGTGTCTGAGGAGCCTGGTAGGGAAGTCATAGGGGGGTTGGATGGGTTGGAGGCTATCAAGGGGTGGGGGTGGGACAGGCAGGGAGTGCTGAATAGCAAAGGGCTTTTGCCTTCTTTTTGGACTGCAAGCACAGAGATCATAGTTTGCAACAGAAATTGAAGACTTTTACTACCTCGCAGGACTGGGCACAGACTCAGTGAAAAAATGTTAATTGAAGCCTCTCAAATGAGGTCCTTAGAAGGTGATGATTTCTGTCTAGCATTACGATATTGGGCCCAAGGCTCAGCTATGCAGTTTGCTCTGGCTTTGCATTACTCAAGGATTGCCTAGGGGAATCCTTGGCTGCCATTGCAAGGAAAAGGATTCAGCCCATGAGATCTCTCTAAAGTGCCTGAAGATTGTGTGGTGGAACCTGTAGGACAGCAAGAACCAATACACATGTAGAGAGAAAATACTTTAAGTAGGAATGTTTATCACATTATTAGTGCAGGCTTAGATCATGTTGGGCATGAGTAAACTTGCATATAGCTTGATTTGAGTGCAAGGGTATAACAGCCTGAGTGCTGGACAGTATTTTTGGGTTAGTTGAGAAAAGTAGAAACACCCTGAGCTGATAAGCCTGAAGTACAAATAAAGTAAGGATGTAAGTGATTGACCCTTACAGCAGCCCTACCCTGTGAATACCAATTGGATTAAAGTATACATAGTAGGAGGTAGGAAAGATGTATATAAACTATGTAGTGTAGTGTCATGAGAGACATGATTTGGACTTGTCATGGTATTACCTAGTACCTACTGCCCCATGTCTGGGATTTGGCCCTATGGGCACAGAGCTGTGACATAACTATTATGAATGATGAGTGGGCATCAGATTCAGTTTTTGGATCCCAGAGCGTTAGCCAAAGTGCTTTCTCAGAACTTGACGAGGTGTTCTGCATAAACCACACAGAAAAGGTCTCAAAGAGGAATCCCAGCTTTCAGTAGCTCCAATATGACACCCATGGATATTTTACCAAAATTCCTAAGGCATTTATATCTGTTTTAGTTTTTATTAGGGTGGAAGTTGGATTTAAAACAAACATTTGTTTCTAGTTACAGAGCAGTTTAAAATAATCTATTGTTTCTGGCTTTTCTGTTTCAAAATTTAGTTAAAGAAATTAATACAAGGACTTCAAGTGATGAGCAAAGATGACTTAAGAGGAGTGTGAAAATTGAATTTAAGTCAAATACCATTAAACTGCAGAATAGCGTTAACTTAGACTATCTTAAATCGACACGATTGCAAGAAAATGAGAAACAAACCAACTACTTGTGAACACTCTGGTTTAAGTGACTTGCCCAGGATCTCATAGCAACACTGTAGCACAGGTAGGGATAGAATCCAGGATCAGCCTCTTTCTTGTAATCCCGCCTCATTCACTACACACCTTCCAACTTCTATAATGAATGAGGCAAGGGTACCGCAGACAGCAGACTCATCATTATACAACCATGATTTATCTCTAGAGCACCAAGCTTGGGATCTTTTGGAAAAATGGCATTTGATCATGCAATTGAAAATTATGCGCAACACACACAAGGGGGCAGGACAAAGGTTTCAGGGCTGATTTTCTAGCTTTTGAATGCTTGACTTTGCAACCTAAATATTTAGTTTTTTTAAAATGTAATTTCCTAATTTTAAAACAAAAACTGAAAACCCCCAAATGTCCTCCTATATAGCCACACTGATCCCTACCTTCGGTCATGAGCAACACAGACCTCTACACTTGAGCTAACAAAGTAACTAGTAGCAGTAGTAGGCTGTTCTCCTCTGTATGGACTACACAGAGGGAAAGAAATACATTACCCTGTGTTTGAGTTATTCGCTAGCTGCAGAGGAACATAGACACTCAATAATGCTGGGTTCAATTCCAAGTTTTGGAAAGAGAGTCTCTTTAGTGGCTAAAGAACCTTCTTTGTTTCTAGGTTCCCCATGTCACTTCCCTACCCCTCTTCAGCACCTGTTCTGTATCCTGCTCCATTCCTCTCTGCTTCTGTCCTCCACCCCCATGCTCCCAGCAGCTCATAATTTGGCTGAATTTACACAATGTTTTATGGAGACAGCACAAGGCACAGTCCTCATAGCACTGCTACACCTCTGCCAAAATTTCAAATAATTACTCCACAACATGAAGGTAGTTGAGAACCTCTCCTAAATGACTAAGAATTTTTAAACATGAGCAGAATGAGTTTTTTCCCCTTGAACGTCACAGCTGAAACTTTCCAAAATACCTCAGCCTGAGGCAGACATACACAATGGAAAATTTCAGCCCAATGGATTAGTTTAACAAAGTAATAAGCAACTGAAATTAGGCTTATAATGGAAAGTCAGTTTTAGGAATAGATAGTACAATCACCTCTGCTTAATATGGTTTCCTCCCTGCCACTTCCCCACCACAGAATTTTAAATGTTATTCGGCAGGCAAAATTGAATTTATACTTTGCTTCATTGTTTTAAGGCTGCTCAAAAGGCTTCCTCCATTTTTTTTTTTTTTTTTTTTTACAATATAAGAGTAGATTGTGACTGTGCAGACATTTGTTATTTAAAAAGTCAGTGATTTCAAGTGTCCATTTTTAGGATCCAGTTTTCAGAGCATGGGTGGCTCAGCTCTTTAGAAATAGAGTCCAGCCACTTTAAGGTCTCTCACTTTGAGCACGCAACATCACCAGTTACGAAAACCTTATCCTCCAATATTTTATGGACCAGTGGTAGAATTAATGTATTGCATGATGAAAGTCTAATAATTTAATTGAAAAGTTTTTTTTAATTGAGACTAGACTACTTATTTAGACACCTATTTAACCTCCACCTACAAACACTTGAGAATTTTTAAAGATAAGATTAGACCGTCAGAGCACAAATCCCACTTCTGAAGCTCCCAGGAAAAGCAGACTAGGCATTTCTGATACTTCAGTGGTTTGAAAAAGTCCATCAAAGTCTTTTGGTTTTTTTTATAGGTTTATAAAAAGTCACATCCATCTTTCATTTGCAGGTCTGTAACAGCAGGAATGTTTTAGTCAATACATTTTACTATGACTTCAGGGAAGCAAGAAAATAACAATTCTTTGTTGAAAGAATTTGTAAGGGGCTCTGGCAGATGTAATTGTGAATGCAACTTTTTCAAACTACTAGTCTGAGATGATGGCCACCATCAATCTGCAAACTGTGTGGACCACTTATTTAAAAAAATGGATGTATAATACCTAGCTCTTACATTGAGCTGTATGGATCAAAAGCACTAAGTGCTTTACAAAAAGAGCACGATCCTTATTTTACAAAAGGGGAAACCGAGGCAGAGGTAATGTGACTTTCTGGAGGTCACACAACAGGCCAGCAGCAGAGCTAGGAAAAGAACATGAGCAGTTTGCCCCATCCCAGTGCTTTAGTCGGTGGGCCAAACTAACCCTACCACCAGAAGACTTGGCTTGCTCCAAGTTTTCATAGTTAATTTGTTTTTACAGCGTAATATGTAATCCTCTTAAACTTTGCCCTGCCTCCTTTTATCTTTCTGCAGATCACAAACATGCACTATTTCTTAAAGTCTGCACATTTTGCTACTATCTGGGCAAGAGCTGTGACCATTTCAACAGGATTGCATGTGCATGGAACTGAGGCAGGCTTTGGGGGAAAATGCAGGAAAACCATGTAGTCCACAGTCAGATTTTAATTTTAGAAAATCCGTATTTGAGCTCCACATCCTTTTTGAAGATGCTGTGGCCTCACAAGAAAGCTGTTACAGAGATAGTTTAAACACAGAGAAAGTATTAAAACACAGACATCTGTACTTGAGATCAGCAGCTTGCACAAAGACTTACTTTGGGCGAAGGGAGGAAGGAGGACATACGCCATTTTTAAAATTAGTTTCTAGAAAGGGTAACAGTAAGTCACTGTAACCCAGTAACACTCTAATTTCTTGAAAATTTTACAATTAGAACCACCCAGTGTTACCAAAGACGACAGCTATTCTAAAGTGTTGTTCAGCATTTAGTACATGAAGGGAGTGACTAAGACATTATAAACCTGAGGAAATAGTCTTTATTCTGTGGTTAACAAGTCACTCAAATTCCATTCCTGTAGTATTCCATGTGCCTGGGTACACACAGTTACATAATGCTGTTGCACAAGTACTCAAGCATGCATCATAGTATTCCTGTCTCCAGGGAAGGGAGGCGATGAAGGGTATAAGCCTATCACTCCATGTCTAAGTATCCCTTTTATAAATTAACTAGAGGACCTGGCATAAACACCCAAAGACTTTTGCTTACCTACCCTCCCAGCTGCAGGAAGCAGCTGTACTATGACAAGAGTATGAATCAAGAGGCTGGAATGAAGACCACATATTCATGTGAGGATATCCAATGTATCTGATTGTAGGAAAGATCTGAACGCTGGTTTGTTATAATTTACAAGCAAGTCTCCAACTCGATTTTGTACTCTGATGTGTTTATTTTATTTGGACCGAAAAATTCAGTGAACAACGTGTTTCTTCAGCCTCAAACATTCCTCCCAGATTTTTACCATAACTTTAAAATATGTGTTAGAAAGAAATGTAGCAGTTTTCATGAAAATCTTCCTAGCAGTTACTTCTTGTCCCATTCTTCTCTTTCGAGTCGTTCACGGATTACCTCTTTCAGGTATGGTTCAAGATACTTTTTATCCTGAAAAAAACAGATTTTTTTTTTAAAAAAAAACAAACAATGCAGGAATTGTGACACTAAGTGCAGCTCTAACTCTGGAAGTGTGACTGAAAATGGCACACAGGGGGTCTGTGTTTCTCAAATTCTTCTCAAACCTTGCTACTTTAGGCAAAGGATGAATTTTCTAACTCCAATTTCTGCAAATTCAACCCATCATCTGATTGTCAAGCTGTGTTCTACCTTCTCACACCTCACCACCATTAACAGGGCAAATCAGTATTCCTGTCTCCAGGGAAGAAGTACTCAAGCATGCATCATAGTATAAAATTTTAAGTTATGCCCTCTTGCAGGTCTTCCATAACAAAAGCACAGGAGTATTTCCAACTGATTGCTCAATACACAGAGCGCTCTAGTGAACAGCCAAGCTTTGATCAACATTCTACATTTTAGAGACTCCCTTCTTATTCACGTGGTTTTAGCTATTTTATGGGTGAACTTGAGTTCCATGTGATCAACAGTTCAAAGGTTAATTAAATAAAATGGTTAAACTAAGCTCTTGCTATTTTATCCGTAGAATAAAATTTCTTTGTATTTTAAGCATTAAATGCCCTTCAGTTTCTTCCAATCCATTCCTTCAGCTGCAGAAGTAGCATCCAAGAAACAGTTTCACAACTACATGCAACTGTTGTGAATCTGTCCAGCTATGTTTAGTCACTTGAGCAATTTAAAAAGGTATTCTTCTCATCTACAAGCAATTCTAGTCTTCCTTTCTCCTATACCCAAAGTTATTTTCCCTTTAGATGGCTACTTCTCCAGTCAGTGAGACAGTGGTCAGTCTTGCACCAGCTTTCCAATATTGACAGTTTGCTTGAATCCCTTCTGTACCAGAAAGAAGCTCCCAAACACTTAAAGACAGGTCAAGAAAGACCTGTCCACCTCAGATAAGATCCAGGATCTTCAACTCTTAATGTTAGATTCCAAAGCCCGAAGGGACCGTTGTGATCAGTATCCTGCTGCAGACACTCGGGGAGCATTTTTGTGTTTTACATTTTAAAGTAACACCAGCTTTAGGATAACTAACTCTGGCTTCCTGGCCAATTTCTTGTTTTGGAACAAATTATCCTAACTAGACCATGCCACACAGTGAACAACTTTTTTTGTATTTTGCAAGCATGCCAGGGGATTGGACTTCAAAAATCAAGGTTTTTACTCTTTTAGCCAACATACATTTCACCCAATACAGTTTAGGAGATATCCAGAACCATGTTTCATGAGATTATTCTTTTATACATGAAAAAATAACCATACAAAATATAACACCTTGCAACTCAAATTCATACAAGATACTTTATAAAACATTTTTGTTTGCAGCTGCAGAGTTTAAGTGCTAAGAATTATTAGAGAAATCATTGTTCTCCACTAAAGAGGAATGCAGACTTCTGTTAAAACACAGCAGTAATACAGAACTATTACTTCTGGAGGCATTCTGTGCCCAGAAAATAAAATTTCTGCACACATTTTAAAATTCTGCAAATTTATCAAAAATAATACTACATAACTCACACCATTTTGGTAATTTATTTAAAAATATCTGTCAGCAAGTATGTCTGTAACAATATAGGCACACACAAACACTCCCCCAGGAGTAGAGAATTCAAGAAACCCCATATGACAACCCAGTCCTGTTTCTCTGCCCCCTTCCCTCTCAGAGCCCAGCTGGAGGGCTAGACACCCACAACTCCTGCCCCCCCCAGAGCCCAGCCATGGTTCCCTTCCCAGCCCAGACACTCCCCCTGCTCCAGAGCCCAAGGATCCAGAGGGAGAAACAGCCTCATGCTTGGTCCCAGGCCTGCATGGAGTTTCATGTGCGCTGCCGTCTCCTTCCCTCAGAGCATTCTGGAAATTGCAGTTGCCAGGAACCCTCTAGCTCAGGGGTGGGTGGGCAAACTACGGCCCGCATGCCCTTCCTGACTTGCCCCTGAGCTCCCAGCCCGGAAGGCTGCTCCAGCCACACCCCCACCTTCCCCCTTCTAGAGCAGGGGTGGGCAAACGTTTTGACCCAAAGGCCACATTGGGTTTACAAAACTATATAGAAGGCTGGGTAGGGAAAGCCCCGCCCCCCCAAGCCGGCCTCCTCCCACTTCCCACCCCCTCAGAATCTCCGACCCATCCCCCACCTTGTCCCCTGACTGCCCCCTTCCAGAGACCCCTAACCACCCCCCAGGATCCCACCCAATTTCCCTACTCCCTGTCCCGACCCTATCCACCCTGCCAACCCCTAACCACCACCCCAGAACCCCACCCCCTATCAACCGACCCTGCTCCCTGACTGCCCCCTCCAGAGTACCCCCCCCCCCAACCACCACCCCGAACCTCCCCTCTGCCCCCTCCGGGGGAGAGAGGAGTGCGCAGTCCCGTCCGTAGCACTACGCAACGCGGCTCTGGGGGAGGGCTGGAGGCAGCCTCTCCAGCCAGGGGGCTGGATGTGTCAGTCCCACAGGCCGGATCTGGCCTCCGGGCCATAGTTTGCCCACCCATGATGTAAATGGTCCTACAGGTCAAGCATGCAGCAGTGCTGAAAGCTCAGGATTCAAACCCTGATACACAATTGTGATGGACGTTAAGAGTTTCAACCAGAAAAGGCTTTTTTTAGAAAAGGCTAAAAAAAATACCAAAAATACATTAAAGAACAATCACTCAAATTCATTCAGTGCGTGAGGCAGGAGTCCTGTGGAAAAAAAACAGTCAATCTTTAGATCACATACTATCAGAATGCATGTGCACACAAGAGATCAGAATTAAGGTGCACAGCAAATGTAAATATGGCATTTCCAAACTTTCAGGTACTTGACTTTGCAACTCAAATGATTTCCTTTTAATGTATGCAATGACCATTTATTACACAGTCTGAATCCTGATGCACAGAGTCAGCCTGTGAAGTCATGTGTAGCCATATGCGAGAACTACAACAATATTGTCAGCGATGGATTACACACACACAAAATTAGAGTAGCTGGATTACAATTTCCGACCAGTTACACTGTAGTTAAGCTTTGATATCTAATCACTATTAATCATGTAACAAGGAAGTTCACTATGTGACAGATCACTGAATTCACAGAGTACTCCTGAGGGCATTCTGCGCCAAAAAATTAAAACTTGTGTGCAATATTTTAAAATTGTGGAAGCTTTGTTTGTCAACAAACGCAGAGAGTCTAGCATGGCAGTGGGGAGCACAGGTCACTGGTTACAGAGAAGGGAGATCGCCCTGCAGTATCCCCACCACCCACACTGGGGATACAGACTCTGTGGTGATGCTGCACCCCACCCTAACACAGTACAAGGCCTGGGCCTGCCCCATGCACTAAGTGTAGGGGAAGAAGGCTCAATCAGGCAGGATCCAAGTGGGGAACAGGTCAGTGTCGGGGATCCAAGTGAGAGGATTCTCCGTGGGATAATTTGGGTGTAGGCAGTTGGGGAGGGCGGAGGGAGGGAGAGAAGAGAACCGGACACAACTAGGTGTGTGAGGGGAGCTGGATTCTCAGAGGCTTGTTGGATGGATTCCAGGTGCTATGGGATTCTGCAGAGGCTTCCAGGTGAAAGTGGTGGGGGCTCAGCAGAGACCTCTGGGTGTGGGGAGGTCAGTGAAGGGATCTGGGGGAGTGAGGAGGGTCTGGGTACAGCTAACTGGCGGTATGTGGGGGCTCAGGATGGTGTGGGGGCTTGAGTGCAGGGAGCTCAGTGGGGAGTGGTCTGAGTATGGAGGGCTAAGGGTTCTGGGTGTACAGGGCAAGGCTTGGTGGTAGTGTCTGAGTATGGGAGGTCCAGATGCACAGGGGATGGGTGGCTGGGGAAGCAGCTCCCCGTACAGTGACCCTTCCTTCAGCAGCTAAGGAGCGATGGGGACAAGAAGCAGGAGAGGATGCCGACCCTCCTGCAGCTGGAGGAGGTTTCTGGGGGTGGGTCTGACAAAGCCCCATCCTCTTCCCCTGCAATAAGTGTAAGTCTCATCCTCTCCTCCTCCCAACCCAGCCAGGTCTTGCAGCTGATTCCAGTTCAGCGTAGAGCTGGGAAGCAAAAAAAAATCTGCAGGAGACATGAATTCTGTGCATGTGGAGTAGTACAGAATTCCCCCAGAAGTAACTTAGTATAACCTTCCAGTTACATGAATGAGTGGCAACTGCATATAGCAAAGTGTCACAGCATTGCTAGACTTTAAGTGTGACACATTTAAGACACTTAAAAGGAAAGAGCGCCACAGTAATCATATTTAGTCATACATGGATATGGAGTTATTTACTTGATAACTGGAATCTCTCATTGGAACATAAGAAAGGCCGTAATGGGTCAGACCAACTGTCCATCTAGCCCAGTATCCTGTCTACTAACAGTGGCCAATGCCAGGTGCCCCAGAGTGAGTGAACGTAACAGGTAATGATCAAGTGATCTCTCTCCTGCCGTCCATCACCCCCCTCTGACAAACAGAGGCTAGGGACACTATTTCTTACACATCCTGGCTAAAAACCATTAATGGACTTAACCTCCATGAATTTATCCAGTTCTCTTTTAAACCCTGTTATAGTCCTAGCCTTCACAGCCTCCTCAGGCAAGGAGTTCCACAGGTTAACTGTGTGCTGTGTGAAGAACTTCCTTTTATTTGTTTTAAACCTGCTGCCCACTAATTTCATTGGGTGGCCCCTATTTCTTATATTATGGGAACAACTTTTCCTTATTCACTTTCTCCTTACCACTCAATTTTATATACCTCTATCATATTCACCCCTTAGTCTCCTCTTTTCCAAGCTAAAAAATCCTAGCCTCTTTAATCTCTCCACATATGGGACCCATTCCAAACCCCTAATCATTTTAGTTGCCCTTCTCTGAACCTTTTCTAAGGCCAATATATCCTTTTTGAGATGAGGAGACCACATTTGTACACAGTATTCAAGATGTGGGCGCACCATGGATTTGTATAAGGGCAGTAAGATTCTCCTTCTTATTCTCTATCCCTTCTTTAAATGATTCCTAGCATCGGTTTGCTTTTTTGATTGCCGCTGCACACTGCATGGATGTCTTTAGAGAACTATCACGATGACTCCAAGATCTTTTTCCTGATTAGTTGTAGCTAAATTAGCCCCCATCATATTGCATATATAGTTGGGGTTATTTTTTCCAATGTGCATTACTTTACATTTATCCACATTAAATTTCATTTGCCATTTTGTTGCCCAATCATTTAGTTTTGTGAGATCTTTTTGAAGTTCTTCACAGTCTGCTTGGGTCTTAACTATCTTGAGTAGTTTAGTATCATCTGCAAACTTTGCCACCTCACTATTTACCCCTTCCTCCAAATCATTTATGAATAAGTTGAATAGGATTGGTCCTAGGACTGACCCTTGGGGAACACCATTAGTTACCCCTCTTCATTCAGAAAATTTACCATTTATTCCTACTCTTTGTTCCCTCTCTTTTAACCAGTTCTCAATCCATGAAAGGATCTTCCCTCTTATCCCATGGCAACTTACTTTACGTAAAAGCCTTTGGTGAGGGACCTTGTCAAAGGCTTTCTAGAAATCTAAGTACATTAAGTCCACTGGATCCCCCTTGTCCACACGTTTGTTGACCCCTTCATAGAACTCTAATAGATTAGTAAGACATGATTTCCCTTTATTAGAAACCATGTTGACTTTTGCCCAACAATTTATGTTCTTCTATGTGCCTGACAATTTTAATTTATTCTCTTCTCTAAGGCACTACAAGTATTCCTCGTGTTTCAACTAATTTGCCCGGTACAGACGTTAGACTTACCAGTCTGTAATTGCCGGGATCACCTCTAGAGTCCTTTTTAAATATTGGCGTTACATTAGCTATCTTCTAGTCATTAGGCACAGAAGGCGATTTAAAGGACAGGTCACAAACCCTAGTTAATACCGTAGTTCCACTATTTCACCTTTGAGTTCTTTCAGAACTCTTGGGTGAATGCCATCTGGTCCCGGTGACTAGTTACAGTTACCGGTAAGTTTATCAATTAGTTCCAAAACCTCCTCTCATGACACTTCAATCTGTGACAATTCCTCAGATTTGTCACCCTACAAAAGATGGCTCCGGTTTGGGAATCTCCCTAACGTCCTCAGCTGTGAAGACTGAAGCAAAGAATTCATTTAGTTTCTCCGCAATGACTTTATCGTCTTTAAGTGCTCCTTCTGTATCTCTATTGTCCAGGGGCCCCACTGGTTGTTTAGCAGGCTTCCTGCTTCTGACGTATTTTAAAAACATTTTATTATTACCCTTTGAGTTTTTAGCTAGCTGTTCTTCAAACTCCATTTTGGCTTTTCTTATTACATTTTTACACTTAATTTGGCAGTGTTTATGCTCCTTTCTAGTTACCTCACTAGGATTTGACTTCCACTTTTTAAAAGATGCCTTTTTATTTCTCACTGCTTCTTTTACATGGTTTTTAAGCCACGGTGGCTTTTTTTTAGTTTTTTGACTTTTTAAATTTGGGGTATACATTTAAATTGGGCCTCTATTATGGTGTCTTTGAACAGTGTACAGGCAGCTTGCAGGGATTTCACTTTAGTCACTTTACCTATTAATTTCCGTTTAACTAACCCCCTAATTTTTGCATAGTTCCCCTTTCTGAAATTAAATGCCACAGTGTTGGGCTGCTGAGGTGTTGTTCCCACCACAGGAATGTTAAAAATTATTCTATTATGATCACTATTTCCAAGCAGTCCTGTTATACTTATCTCTTGGACCAGCTCCTGCGCTCCACTCAGGACTAAATCAAGAGTTGCCTCTCCCCTTGTGGGTTCCTGTACCAGCTGCTCCAAAAAGCAGTCATTTAAAGTATCAAGGAATTTTGTGTCTGCATTTTGTCCTGAGGTGACATGTACCCAGTCAATATGGGGATAATTGAAATCCCCCACTATTATTGAGTTCTTTATTTTGACAGCCTCCCTAATCTCCCTTAGCATTTCATCATCATCACTGTCCTGATCAGGTGGTCGATAATAGATCCCTATTGTTATATTCTTATTAGAGCATGGAATTACTATCCATAGAGATTCTACAGAACATGTGGATTCATTTAAGATTTTTAATTCATTTGAGTCTACATTTTCTTTCACATATAGTGCCACCCCCCCACCACCACGACCTGTTCTGTCCTTCCGATATATTTTATACCCCGGAATGATTGTGTCCCATTGATTGTCCTCACTCCACCATGTTTCTGTGATGCTTATTATGTCAATATCCTCCTTTAACACAAGGCACTCTAGTTCACCCATCATCTTATTTAGACTTCTGGCGTTAGTGTACAAGCACTTTAAAAACTGGTCACTATTTATCTGTTGGCCCTTTTCTGATATTTCAGATTTTTTTACATGATAGTTTCCTGTCTGATCTGTCCTCTCCTTCATCCTTTTCCATCCTCTCCTCCCGACTAAAACCTAGAGAATCTCCATTAGTAGACCCTCCCGTAAGAGAAGTCTCTATCCGATCCACATGCTCCTCTGCAGCAATCGGCTTTCCCCATCTCTTAGTTTAAAAACTGCTCTGCAACCTTTTTACATTGGAGTTCTCCTTTAAAGAATTTCCCCTCCTCCCAATGTCCCCAGCCCATTTTAAGAATAAAATCTTTGGTTCAGAATAGCTTTCTACAAAATTAAAGGGGCTAATCAAAAGATTAAGATATGCTAGTGTTATCTGGAGAGCTTTACAGTATACAACATTAGGCCTCGTTTGGAAGATGGTACTTTCTCACTGCACAGCAGTAAAAATTCCATGTTTATAATTGCAGTTAAGGATACTCAAGCTCCTAAGTAGCTCAGGGGTGGGAAAACTTTTTGGCCCGAGGGCCATATCGGGGTTGCAAAATTGTATGGAGGGAAGGCTGTTCCCTCCCCAAACAGCCTGGCCCAGCCCCCTATCTGCCCCCTCCCATTTCCCACCCTGACTGCCCCTCTTAGAATTCCCGACCCATCCAACCTCCCCTGCTCTTTGTCCCCTGCCCTCTCGCTCCCAAGACCCCCGACCCTAACTGCCTTCTCCAGGACCCCAACCTCCCCTCCCCTCCCCCCCATTCCCTGTCCCCTGACTGCTCCAACCCCTATCTACCTCCCCACCCCTTGAAGACCCCAGGACTCACACACCTATCCAACCCCACCCCTTCCCTATCCCCTTACCGCCACCCCCTGAACCGACTTCCCCCCCACCCCAGGACTCCCTGCCCCTTATCCAACCTCCCTGCTTCCCAGCCCCCTACCACGCTGCTCAAAGCAGCATGTCTGGCAGCCCCGCAGAGCCAGAATTCTTATTGAACAGGACATAGCCAAACTTGTATTCAAAGACTGCATTCACATAACGTAAGAAACAAACATTTAAAGATGAGAACAGATACATTGCCTATATTAAAAAAAGTGAATTTACAAATACCTCTTCATATTTCACCCACTCTTCTTTAGGAAGAATTTGTTGTTTCATACTCAGATCAAGGGCTCTCTTGATGCGAAATAGTCGTTCATTACGAAGATCTTCTGGAAGCCTCGTCAGTGCAGCTTTTACATCATCATCTTCATATATGGTATCATCTCGCATTAATCCTGTAACAATAACATTTTTCAATATCACGACATTTTAAAGGTCAGGCTGGGATGATTTAGTTGGGGATTGGTCCTGCTTTGAGAAGGGGATTGGACTGGATAACCTCCTGAGGTCCCTTCCAACCCTGATATTCTATGAATTGCTAGTCCTAGTGTTTATAGCTGTCAAAAAATCTTAATTTTAGTTAAATATTTTAATAGTGATTTGCATTTGGACTGCACTGTATAGACATTAATACTGGAGTGTAAGGTTGGTTTCCCTATTACCACTCCATACAAATAGTAATCATTTTTCCACAAAGCAGTTTATTAAACATCAATAGATGGATAAATAAAACTGTGTTTTCTTTTTAAAAGAAAGAATGAACAGGAAGAAAAAATTGACCCAATGAGGAAAGTCACTGAAGTCCATTAGTATGTAGTCTTCCGTGACCTTGTGTCTTCCTATTTAGTAACCTAACTTGCCTTTTAAAGACCCTGCTGTTCCTGAGCTACATTGTATTAAAAATTTTTCTAGATTTCATTTACTAAAAAAAGGAAGCCACAAGTTCACTGTAGAGTGAAAAACACTATACACACAGATCATAACCAAAAAAAAGCAACATTTCATATTGATTTAATTATTTCCTTCAGAGTGCAAAGTTGGAGTTTGTAAGATCTCATCATGTATCGGGTTGTAGTACCCAATATTTCTAGGTTGATGCATTATGAAAGAGAGCAGAGGATGCTTAAGCAAGCAGCATGGTAAGCCGATCAGTTTTAACAGGACGACTGACCAAAAGAATCAAGCAGAAATATCCCCTCCTGCAAAAACATCAATCCTTGCTATAGTCTCAATATTGTGACCAGGTAATGATCCCCTGACTGCTACATAGAAAATAAATGAGGCAAAATAAAGTTGTTCATTTTCAAGGAAGAAAGTACTGTATCTATATGCTATAAATTACTATAATTTTAATCTTAATTGCAATGTTACCTTGAGGAACCATTTACCTACTGCATCCAAGACTGGGATATTTCTTGTTACAGCAGTGTATAAATCAGTACAGTTTATTAAAGACCTACTAAAAAGGATCGACACAGTTTAATGGATTGCTAATGAGATATAGGGTCTCTTCTATAGATTAACAGTTCAAAATGAGCCCAAGTATCATTGCCATCTGATGGGTGTTTAGTGACCAATATGAAATGAGATCTTACCCCAGTTCTTAGTAGACATACGTTCACCATAAAAAATAAAAATAAAAAAACACACTACCATCAAAACTAGTAGAAATATTTGTTATCAGTTTCAGCAGAAGTGATGAACATGCCTAAAAACTCTGAACAAACATCTCAGAAGGAAAACAGCAACAGTGCAGAAGAGATCTTGTACAGTAAACCCTCGATTTAACGGACCTCGATTTAACGGACTTCGGATGCAACAGACAAAATTTTAAAGAAAGTCCGATGCATCCGAAATCCGTTTATCGAGGTCCGGCTGCCGGCTCCCCGCTGCCGCCTGGGTCCCGGCAGCGGGCGGGCTGCCTGTCGGCGCCCGCCTGGGTTCCGCCTGCTGCCCAGGTCCTGGCAGTCAGCTGGAGCCCCTAGCCTCGGGGAGCGCGGATCAAGCCGCACTCCCTGGGCGGCAGCTGGAGCCCCGCTCCCCGGGCGGCGGCTGGAGCCGCAAGCCCCGGGGAGCGCCGCCCCTGGAGCCCCAAGCCTCGGGGAGCGAGCCCCTAACCCCGGGGAGCGCGGATCAAGCCACGCTCCCCGGGTGGCGGCTGGAGCCGCAAGCCCCGGGGAGCGCGGCGCCTGGAGCCCCGAGCCCCGGCCGCCAGCGGGGACTGGGGCCGGGGTGTATGGGGGTCCAGGGCAGTTTTTTTTTTTTCATTTTATTTAAAAAAAAAAAAAAAAAATGGCGGCTTTTCGGCGGAGGGGAGTACTGTACAGTAAAACCTCGAAATAAGGACTAATTGGGCAGGCTGGGTTTTTTTCCTAATTATTAAATAACGGACTTTTGGGTTTAACGGACACCCAGTCGCCCCAATTAGTCCGTTAAATCGAGGTTTTACTGTACAGCCACTCGGCCTTTCTATGGATAAATGGAAAACTTAACTCTTTCACAAATAAACTGACTCAATGTCAAACAGAAGGCTATTAAAAGGGAATCTGCATAGTCACAAGTTATCAGTGAATAAACTGAACCAGCCATTGAGAAACTAGATTAGTTGGTACACAGTTCATATGAACTCAAGCTGAACAAATGTAAGGAAATGCTAGCAAGGCAAGGTCCTGTTCTTATAGATGGAAGAAATGTAGTAAAGCTGTTTCATCGTAAGCATGGGAGAAGCACATCATCTGCATCATATTTTCTTTCAACTTCCTTTCCTATTTATTCAGTTCATAACACCCTAACTACATACTCCGAGTTGCAGTTAATTTTTAAGAGCATGTTTCCAGCTTCTGTTGCTTTGTTTTTGGGGAAAATCTTATTGTGGTTAGATCCAGGTCTCATGGATGAACTCTTGGTGATCTCAATCATCAATAGGACTCAGATCAGTGTCTTCAAGAGGTGAATTTTACAGTAAGATCTGAAGATAATGACAATTGGACTCTATCTCCTTTGGGACAGGGTTCCAGATCTTTGGGCTGTTTTTGTGAAACTTCTTGCTCCCGTTCCCTTCAGTTTATACTTAGGCTTTTAGTTGTAGAGAAGCAAATTATAGTAGCTACCGTAATACATTGCAGAAGAGGCAGATTATTCATCACTAGTTAGCAAGTATCGGCATTCAAGCTGCTACAAACATTTTCACAACTGCAATAGAAGGGTGTGGCTGACTGACTGACACTCAAGATGGGCTTTAAATTGAATACAAATACATTAACTTTTAAATTAACTTTAAAAAAACCTAGAAAGGTTCTTTACACAGGCAATGGATAAACACAATGTTCGCTGTTTTCAATTCTTAAAAAAATTAAGACCTACCAAGTTTGTTGAATCCAGCTGCATTGTAATACCATTTGCGAAAGCCTTCTAACACTCGAACACTTGCTGAAACTGAAAGTGATCTCTATTAGTTCAGAAGACAGACAAAACTTTACATTGATCGGTAACTAGCAGTGGGTTAACATGCAAATATTTTAATATCTACTTTGCTATGCATATGTTTTACATATTAGGTCATTTAATCTAGGCTTCACAATATCCAGTTTTGGTTTCATCTGCTCTTCAGTGTTATTAAAATGATACCGTGCACAAGAAATTATATAGTACTTCGGCAATACTCATTTTGGTATCTGCCTTATTAAACAGGGTCTGAAAGTTACATTGGTCCAAGTCCTGGACAAGTACTAAAAAACGCTCAGACCAATACTGGGAACTAATGACAATTGTAAGGTTCATTACCTCACAACACACCAGGAATAAAAATATACCTCTATGCCACTAAAAAGCAAATAGGCATTGTTTCCCAATATTACTGGTTTATATTTGGGCACTTCCCATAGCCCTTGTGCAATGAGGTATTTGATGCTGAAGTCATGCCACTTTGGTTGCTATCTTTTTTTCCCCCTCCCCCCACGCTTAAGTACAATATTATTTTAGTGTCTGCTTCCAGAAGCAGCACTAGCTTAAAATACCTCTCTCTGAACACTTAAATATGTTACAACATTTGTCAAACTATTACTGAGACAAGCTGGTGAACATTATAGCACAACTGAAACAGACAATTAGATATCATTTTAGAGCACTGATATCATCAAGAAATTTAGTTGAGATTTTACAAGTCACTTTAAGAGCACAAAACTAAGATTTTAATGTTAAAGAGAACCTAGACGAATTTAAGCAATGTTTAATAGAGAAGAAATTATTTTCAGTGTTTAATAAAACTGGGCAACCATTGCTCCCCTTGAGCCCAGAAGTATATCAAACTGCAGAATGGAAATTGACAGCTTCAGATTTCACTGGGAAAGGGAACAACAGTGAAGTTAAATTTTGCTTAACAGAGTTTGGAGGAGGGGAGGATTTTTGCACAAAGTTAACATTGCACAATACACGAAGAAAATGATTAAGTGAGGCACAGGTGGAAAAATACTTGTACTGATCCAACAGCAAGATTTTTTTAGAACTCTAATTGTCATAGCTTTTTATACCACCCTCATCTCTGAGCACCTTCCAGTAGTGCAGTAAGCATTTACGATCATCTGTCACATTTGTTCTCATCCTCTTCGGAGAGGCGTGTATGGTGGGGGTGTCTTATTTTGGTAGCCCTTTTTTGTTCCTGAGCCAGTAATCAAAAAGAACAGTAACATGGATGACAATAAGTGATGTTATGAAATAGTTTTACATATTATACCAGTCTCTCATTTTCATACATTTCTCCATCTCTCTGGCATTACTCAGTGGAAAGATTTTAGTGCTTAAAAGGGACACTATTAACTTGACATTTAGTCAGTTACACAAAAGGAATTTAAAAGTTTCAGGTACACATCACCCCTGACACTCCCTGCAATTTTTTGCGATTTTACAATCACACTTGCACATTATTCCTAGAAGAATCCTAAATATGGCATGGCAACAAAGAGGTTTCCAAGGAAATTAATTTTGAGAGAGAACACCCTGATCAGTGCCTTAAAAATACATGAACATAAGTTGCAGGAGTATGAATGAGCACTTTTGAAGAAACCATGAATATAGAAAGGTAGCATGTTAATTGTCAAGCTAGGAGAACATACCTACTGGTCTTTTTCAGGGGTCACTCCAGGGTCTGATTCATTAATGAAAATGTTGAATAGTCTCGGATATTGGAGTGGAAAGTATGCCTATAAAGTATGTAGATGACAGCAAGCTCCAAGGGATTGGTCACTCTTTAGAGGCAGGATTATAATTCAAAGTGACTTTGACCAATAGGAGAATTGGCCTGAAATCAACCAAATGAAATTCCAGACAAACATAAAATTCTACTTGGTCCAGCCTTAGTGCAGGGGATGGACTAGATGAGTTCTCCAGGTCCCTTTTCCAGCCCTAAATTTCTGACTCGATATGAAAACACTACAAAACAGAAACTTATACGAGAAAGGGATGAACTAGGCACAGCCACCCAACGACACGTGAGCATAACAAGCCGCCTCACAAACACCTTTGAAGGCAAATTACCCAAACTTCACAAAGAAGCAAAACAGACTAGAACTGAATTGACTTTGAGTCCCAATTCCCCAGTCTAACCGCCCCTCCCCCCCCCCCCATCGCGCACAGTGAACTCGCAGGTGGGACCCCCAAACCCACCCGTCTGGCTCCCCGCGCAGAGCCGTCTGCTTGGGGCTGACCCCGGGGATGCGGATGGGGCGGGGCGCAGAGGAGAAGGGGCATCGCTCCCCGCCCTCGGGCACGACGTCCTAACAGCGGCCTGGGGCGGATCACGCACGGAGCCCGGCAGTGCCGGGTCCCCAGACTCGCCCGAGGCCAGAAGCCCCCAAAGCCGGAAAAGACACGCGACTCGCGGGACCCGTCACCGACCGCTCACCTGGTGCCCTCGACGCCATTTTGACCTCAGAGAGAAGCGCGGGCTGCTGGGTAAATTACCGATTCCCCAGCGTCACGTGAGGAGCGGGCACGGTGCCGTTCGCGCAATGCGCATGCGCTCTGGGAGGCACGTAACGTAACCTGTGTCCGCGGTGGGGGTGGGTAGAGGCGATGAGGCCGCGTTCTGTGGACGAGCGCGGAGATCCCGGCTGCACCTCGGCCCCGGGGGAAGGCGGGAGGTGCCTCAGGGCTACTGGGCCCCGGCCCGCACACGCCCCGCGAGCTTCCCCCCGGCTGTGGGCGCGGCCCCGGGGGTGTCCCCGCGGCTCGGCGCTGCCCCAACTAAAGTGTAGCCGCAACCGCCTCCGCCGCTCCCCGCTAGCGGGCCTGGGAGGCGCCGCCCTGGGCGAAGTCTCAACGGGTTCAGCATATTGCAGCGGCACTTGCGCGGCCACCCGACTGGGCACCGCCCCAACAGAGCCGAGCCGGGTCCTGCCCCAAAGAGCTCCGCTTACCATCGAAGTGGGCCGAACAGACTGAATTTGATTTACTGCCAGAAACGCACCAAGTGTTGCAGACGCACTGCGCCGGGGGCAGAATGGTGCAGTGTGGACTCACTGCAGTAGTGGGGACTTTGTACGGTTTGTGTCTTGCCCCTCTCATGCAAAGAAATGAGGCGGGGGAGAAGACCTGGCCAGTTTACCTTTTACTGGGCTTAAAACTCTCCCCTTCTCCCATGTTGTGAGTATTATTGAGGGGTTAAAGTTTCTCCAAAAATGGGGAGTGATCAAATATTTAATAGGTGATGGCAGCATGCTGGCTACATAAGACTGGTGCTCCTGTATTTTGGACTCATTGGAACATTTCACTTGCTTAGCAAATACATTGTAGTTAAAAACTGAAAGACTGTAGGAAGCCAGTCTGATGGCCTAAAAGGTATCGCCCCTGGCATTCAATGGCAGATGTTCCTGATTCATAATCTTGTGATAGATTTATCCCCTGTGCAAGAACTGGTGAAATTCTAGGGCTGGTCTTGTGAGGTTAGTTGAGATTATCATAATGGTTTCTTCTGCCTTTGAAAATATATGAAAAAAACTAATGTATCTTTCTAATTTCTCCAAGAGACTACTTAAAGTATAGATAATTCCACCATTGGGTCTTTTTATAGTAGCCTCAACATGATACACATGGACACAAAAGTATTATGATACCACTACTGTGAATTATTAGTTGTTTTTTTAATTGCAACTTTATTTTGAAACATTGCACATATCAGAGGTATTGAGAATTTCTTCTGAACTGGAAAAGGACTCAAGCATTTTAATAGCTGACCAATTTACCTAAGCAGTTTCATTCACTGGCTAGGAATTGGAAGAACTTAAGAAAGCCACTATGGAACAAATTTTAAAAGAAAAGCACACGAAATTAAAACAAACATTTTCCTATCTCTGTGGAGACTCGACTTCAGTACTGATCCTAAAGCCTGGTTTACAGCAGAAAATTAGCTCAGTTTAATGACATGGTTTAGGGTCATAGTTAAGCAGAATTAAGGCCATGTCTACACTACAAAAAGTTAAGTCGACTTCATGTAAATTAGCTGTTACCACACAAGGGGTATGTCTTCACTACAGCAGTAGTTCGATTTCCTTTATTTCGATGTTGTGAACGCGACGGTATAAAGTCGATTTTGTGTGTCTTCACTAGGCACAGCTACGCACAGCACGTCGACAGTGTCTGTCCGCAAAACTTTTGCAAGCGTCGACATGACGAGCGTTGCACTGTGGGTACCTATCCCACAGTTCCCTGATCCCCCAGCAGGCACCATTTCGAGTGCTGCACTATGGGTAGGCATTTCCAAATTTCGCGCCCTTTTTCCGCGCCGCCCACCCCCATTCCGAGCGGTGCACTGTAGGTAGGCATCCCATAATTCGCGCCCTTTCTCCGCCGTGCTAACGCCATAGCATTGCAAGCATGGAGCCCGCTGACACCACGGCTGCAGTAATGGCTGTTGTGAGGACCTCGATCACGGTTGCTGAGTTCCTGCTGCACCGTCTGCAGAGGAGGAATGCGATCCGGGGAGAACTGCGCTTTCCGGAACCCGACGACAGTGAGGAGGAGATGGACAAGCACAGCGGGGACGACAGGGACACTGACGTGCACAGCGGGGACGACAGGGACACTGCCGTTTTTGCAAGTAGGGCGACTGACAATCTGTCAAGAATGGTGGCAATGGGGCAGGCTCATGCCATCGAACGCCGATTCTGGGCCAGGGAAACAAGCACGGACTGGTGGGACCGCATAGTGCTGCGGGTCTGGGATGACTCCCAGTGGCTCAGAAACTTCCGCATGCGAAAGGGCACCTTCATGGAACTTTGTGACTTGCTGTCCCCGGCCCTCCAGCGCAGGAATACCAAAATGAGAGCGGCCCTTACAGTGGAGAAGCGAGTGGCGATAGCCCTCTGGAAGCTTGCAACGCCAGACAGCTACCGGTCAGTGGCGAATCAGTTTGGGGTGGGTAGGTCTACAGTGGGCTTTGCTGTGATGCAAGTAAGCAGGGCAATCGTCGAGCGGCTGCTACACCGGGTTATAAACCTCGGAAACCTGCAAACCACAATAGATGGCTTTGCCGCCATGGGATTCCCTAACTGTGGTGGGGCTATAGATGGGACTCATATCCCTATCCTGGCACCGGACCACGAGGCCGCCGAGTACAGAAACCGGAAGGGATATTACTCAATGGTCATGCAAGCAGTGGTTGACCACAAGGGACGTTTCACCGACCTGTACGTGGGGTGGCCGGGAAAGCTTCATGACGCTCGAGTGTTCAGGAACTCTAGGGTTTTTAGGCAGCTGCAGCAAGGCACTTTCTTCCCCGACCAGAAAATTTCTGTGGGGGGGGTCGAAATGCCGATCGTGATCATTGGGGACCCAGCCTACCCCCTAATGCCCTGGCTTATGAAGCCCTACACAGGAGCCCTGGACAGGGGTCAGGAGCTGTTCAACTACAGGCTGAGCAAGTGCAGAATGGCCGTGGAGTGTGCATTTGGCCGCTTGAAAGGGAGATGGCGTTCCTTACTGATACGCTCAGACATCCGCGAGAGAAATATCCCCATTGTTATAGCTGCTTGCTCTGTGCTCCACAATATCTGTGAGAGCAAGGGGGAAACGTTTATGGCGGGCTGGGAGGCAGAGGCAAATTTACTTTCTGCTACTTATGAGCAGCCACACAGCAGGGAAAGTAAAAGAGCCCACCGTGAGGCCCTGCGCCTCAGGGACGCCTTGAAAGACAGTTTTATGAGTGCCCGAGATGGCGTTTGAGAATCTGCTCCCTTGCTGTGCTCTAAGCCTGCTGCCCTTGTACCCTCTTTCCCTCCCCCCTCCCCATGCTTTCCCTCCTCCCTCCCCATGCTTGCAGAGGAAATAAAATCACTGTTGGAAAAATCATGGTTCCTTTATTGGTTCATCGGAAATACAAATGCAGGGGATCACTGTCCTGGTATCCTGGAGGGAAACCGGCAGTCGCAGTGGGGGAGGAGCGGGCAAAGGAGGGAGGGGAAGGGGGGAGAGGAGGGGTGGGCAAGACACAGCAGCTTTTACAAGTTTTCTGAGAAAGTCAGCCTGCTGCTGCTGCTGCTTCTGCTGGCTTGTGGGGTGGAGTGGAGCGGCCCACGGGCCTTGCCCCCCCGTGTTCTCACCCCGCGTCTGGGTGGGGAATCTATGGGAGTTGGGGAGGGGGGGAGGTGGTTACACAGGGGCTGCAGAGGTGGTCTTTGGGCATGCTGCAGCTCCACCAGAGATCGCAGCATGTCGCTCTGGTCCTCCATTATGCGGAGGAAAGCATCCATGCGTCTTTCCTCACGTTCTACTCTCCTTTCTGCAGCGGCTTCCCTCCTTTCTGCAGCGGCTTCCCTCTTTGCTGCAGCGGCTTCCCTCTTTTCTGCAGCGGCTCTCCTTTCCTCTCTCTCTCGATTCCTTTCCTCTCTGTCTCGTTCCCTTGCCTGTATCATTTTTTCCCTCCAGTCCGTCTGGCGGGCTGCCTCAGCGCGTGAGTTCTCCAGGAGTTCAGTGAACATCTCATCGCGCGTTCGCGTTTTCTTTTTACGCTTTCTTTTCTGCGGTGCAGGGCGGGAGTTCAACTGTTGTTGTTCATCTGTGGGCAAGTGTGTGGGAAAAAAAAGGTTGAAAGTTATGAGACAGATACATTCAAGGTTAGGAGGCACTCGGACGGTACACAATGGGAGTAGTATGCTGTTTGCAACCTCAGTATTCAGAGGCCTGATATGATTTCTGTACAAGGTCATGTTCTACACCTAAAAGGAGAGGAGAGCTCACAGAAAAGTCAGAGCATCTCAGACACATATGCGTGCCTCAGCCCAAGACGGCTTCTGAAATCACCGTGCAGCCGGCCATGGTAAGTTAAAAGTGGCGCCTGCATACTGTAGAGCAACCCCGCCCCCTTCCCCCCACCGCGTGGCTGGCTCCCACTGAAACCGCAAACTGCAAAGCAAATGCCTAAGGGCTAAGGTCTTTTTGGGGCTCTTCAGACCGCGTGCAGACGGCTCAGATTCCCTGCCAGCTAACGCTACGGGCTGGGGGGGGGGGGGCGGGCGGCGGTCAGCGTTCGTGGGGGGGGGGGGGGGGCGGGTTCGGTTCGTCGGTCCTCAGCAGAAAAGAGTACTTTGCAGCTGGGACTCTTTATCTCCCGACTAATTGCAGTCCGTATCTCAAACAGGCAACCCTGAATGACATCACTTTGCTGAGAATTTCTCGGAGAGATAGGGAGCGCATGCTCCTTGAGTCCATGCAAAGTCCTGGTCCATACGCCGCAATGCTAGCCTGCTCAATGATACCAGAAAACCTACTACTTTCGTGGCGTGGGTTGGTGTCCTATCACGGGGGACCAGATAAGGCAGCTCTCCCCAGAAATCTGCTGCGCTGGATTCATCGCTACCTCCTGGATAGCTTCCTTGAAATGTCCGCGGAGGACTTATGGTCAATCCCGGAGTATATTGACAAACTCTTTGAGTAGAAATTGACCAGCAATGAAAGCACGCTAAGTCCTTAGGGCAAGTTACTTAGGGCAAGCATTAATGCCTTAGGGCAAGCATTAATAAATACTTCCTTTACAAAATCACGCGTCATGTAATCACTTAAAAAAGAAACACTTACCCCCCTGGGAGGCTTGGGAGGGTACTGGCTCCAGGGTGACAAACAGCTCCTGGCTCTCTGGGTACAAGGGTTCTCCGCTGGGCTCCTGCTGCTCCGTGAGATTTTCTTCTTCATGCTCGTCCTCCTCGGAATCAGTCTCCTCCCTGACGATGATCCCATCGGTGGAGTCCACGCACACCGGCGCGATGGTGGTGGGGGCGCCCCCCATTATGGCATTTAGTTCATTGTAGAACCTGCATGTCCGTGGCGCGCCCCCTGATCGTCCGTTTGCCTCCTTGGCTTTCTGGAAAGATTGCCGCAGCTCCTTAATTTTCACGCGGCACTGTGTGGTGTCCCTGTTGTGGCCCCTTTCCAGCATGGCCTTGGAGACTCTTCCGTAGGTGTTGGCATTCCGTTTGTTGTTGCGGAGTTCCAACATCACGGATTCCTCTCCCCAGATAGCGATGAGATCCAGCACCTCACGAGTGGACCATGCTGGAGCTCTTCTCCTCTGGCTGGTCTCCAGGGTAGATGAGCTCAGCATGGATTCCTGTGATGCTGAGCTCTGCATGGCGGCTAGTGCTGCTGATTGCTCTGAATGGCGACTGATCAGTTCAGGTGAGCTGGCCACGCTGACCAAACAGGAAATGGCATTCAAATGTTCCCGGGTCTTATCTACCTGGCCAGAGCAGCGAGTTCAGAGTGCAGTGCAGAGCGGTCACAGTGGAGCAGTAGTGAGGCAGTCCAGAGCGGTCAGAATGGAGCATTGTGGGACAGCCTCTGGAGGCTATTAATGTCGGGTTCCGTCTTCACTAGCCCACGGTCGAGCTTGGAACGTCGAGATTAGCCTTATGCCACTGGTTAGGCTGGAGTGCCAAGATCGATCTTTAAGGCCCTTTACATCGACGTTAAGGGCATGTATGTGAAGACAGGTACACGTTTACTTCGACCTAACGTCATTAAGGTCGAATTAAAGTGGTAGTGAAGACATGCCCAAGAAAGATCTTGGAGTCATTGCAGATAGTTGTGGATAGTTCTCTGAAAACCGCTGCGCAGTGGCAGTAAAAAAAAAGCAAACAATGTTGGGAATCATTAAGAAAGGGATAGATAAGACAGAAAATATCATATTGCCTCTATCTAAATCCATGGTTTGCCCACATCTTGAATATTGTATGTAGATGTGGTCGCCCTATCTCAAGAAAGATATATTGGAATTGGAAAAGATTCAGAAAAGAGCAACAAAAATGAAGGATATGGAATGGCTGCTGCTTGAGAGGAGATTAATAAGATTAAGACTTTTCAGCTTGGAAAAGAGATGACTAAGGAGGGATATGATAGAGGTCTATAAAATCATGGTTGGTGTCGAGAAAGTAAATAACGAAGACTTATTTATTTCTCATAACTCAAGAACTGGAGGCCACCACATGAAATTAATAGGCAGCAAGTTTAAAACAGGGAAGTATTTTTTCACACAATGCACAGTCAATCTGTTGAACTCCTTGCCAGATGATGATGTGAAGGCCAAGACTATAAAAGGGTCCAAAAAAGGTTCATCAATGGCTATTAGCTGGGATGGGCAGGGATGGTGACCCTAGCCTCTGTTTGCCAGAAGCTGGGAATGGGTAACGGGATGGATCACTTGAAGATTACATGTTCTGTTCATTCCCTTTGGGGCACCTGGCATTGGCCACAGTTGGAAGACAGGATACTGGGCTAGATGGACCTTTGGTCTGACCCAGTATGTCCGTTCTTATGCTCTTTATACTGGAGTGGTGCAAGAAAGTGTCCTACTGTGGTGAACGAAATAAGACAGCCCTTCCCAGAAATCTGCAAACGATTGCAGAGTACCTCCATGAAAGCTTCCTAGAGATCTCCGTGGAGGATTCCCAGGCCATCCCCATACACATAAACAGTCTTTTTTTTGGAGAGCACCCTCTGCGCAGCTGGAGTAGCCACCAATACCCACTACACCTACTTTTTTGTTTGGATTAAACATAAAAAAGAATAGTATGTAACCCCTACAGTTTGGTTGGAAATGACAATGTCCTCGTTGTTGCTCAAGGTTGCCTGGGGCTCCTGGGAGGTATCCACGGAGCATTTAGGGGTAGCAGTGGGGTCACCGCTGAGAATCACATTCCTCATAAAAGCGGCTTGTTTGTGGGGCAGAACAAGAAGAACCTTGTCTTCTGTGGGTCCCCATTGGTCTCAGGTCACTGCTGTGTGTCCCTGTTGTAGCCCTTCTGCCCCATGCGATCTTGGCATAGATGTTAGCGTTTCTTCTTCTGGATCAGAGCTCTGCCTGCAGACTCTTCTCCACACAGCAATAAGATCCACCACCTCCTCTGTACTCCATGATGGAGCAGGTTTGTGACCTTGAGTATCTGATCAGCTGTGCTGGCAAGCTCTCCACATTGATCAAATGTGAAATGAAAATTCAGAAGTTCCCAGGGTTTAACAGGAGCAGCTGCTTCTTGCATACCTGGCTGACAGCATGGAGGTGAAAGTGCTCTCCACAGCAGAGCCCTGTGAAATCTGGAGGCCAATTCATTTGAATTACACAGTGCAGTGTCTACACTATCCCCATGTTGACCTGTGGAATGTCAAATCAAGCGCTATGCTTCTCACAGAGGTGAAGTACAGAAGTCAACTTTGCAGGCCACTTAAGTCAGTGGAAGGGACTCAGTAGTGGAGACATATTCGTTATTAGATTGACTTAAGTCAACATAAGTCTGTAGTGTAGACCAGGCCTAAGTCCCAAAGTAGACAGCAGTAGGTCGATGGAAGAATTCTGTTAACCTTGCTACTACCACATGGGGAAGTGGATTACCTACACAGGTAGGTGAATTCCTCCTGTTGTCATATATAGTGTCTACACTGCAGAGGCACAACCGTGCCCCTGTAGCATTTAAAGTGTAGAGAATCTCTAGGGAATATGTACTTGCTTTATCTGCATAGCAAAAGATTTATCCATTCCCCTCCTGACCAAGGCTACAGACAATACATTGTTTCCAAAGCCCTAGGAGCCTGAAGAGGCCTGCCCAGCTCAGGACTCCAGCTCTCTTCCCTAATTCTCCCTCCCCATCTCCCACAAGTAATCAGAATTGGGGTCTTCCCTGTCCCAACAAGGTTTCAGACACTGCAGCCAGGGTTCCAGGGCTGAGGGCCTTCCTCCTCACATTGGCATCCATGGAAGGTATAGAAAAGACGACTTAAGGCAACCCCAGCAACTGTAATCGTCCTTTTATTCAAACCCACCCTCTTATACATGCACTATTTAAAAGGGTAGGTAACTTGCTAGATCCCAGGCACAGTCTATTCTGCAATTCCACAGCAGAATCCACTGCACCCTGAAGAATTGTGCTCCAGCATCTATTTTGTTTGTTTTATTTTAATCAATGGCAATTGCTCTCATAATTATAATTGTGCCACTGAACCAGAAAGGGTTAAGCAACTTGCAGGTGAAATGACCCAAATTCTACCTCTAAAGACAGATTAGGAAAGAAGTAAATGATAACGAGGGCTATTCCTTATAAATAGCTAGCAAAACCATGTTAGCTAGACTGGAGCTTTGAAATGTAGACTTGTACTGTTAAAAAATTAGAAGATATTGATTGTAGTAAGTCTGTGTTTATACAGTAGACTCGATTATCCAGGATGATAGGAAAAAATTAATCCTGCTTAATAAAATCCCAGATAATCACCATCCATAGGAAATATGGGGGGGGGGGAGGGGGTTGGTTCACCAGCCATCCTGCGCCGGAGGAAGGGGGGGGGGTCGGTTCACTGGCTGCACTGCGCCCGGGGGATGAGTGGGTGGGTTGTGTGCTTGGGAGAGCAGCAAAGCCAGAGCCAGCCCTGCAAGTTATGTATTATTATTATTATTATTGACATCTTGGTTAATCCACATCCTGGATAATCGAGAGTTTACTGTATCTTGTTCGAGATTTAAAGTGTCACTGGAAGGCTTGTCTGCCTGTCACTATGTTCTATTGATTCAAAGATCAAAAGAGGAATATTAACATTTAAATGAACTGTGAATGTGGTAATATATTTCAAAAAGAAATAAATATGTAATAAACTACCTGTAAATGGTGAAAGAGGGGCAGTTGCCTTATGCTAATCCATGCAGCTAATTATTGGTGATGCTTAGGAAATACTTCAACGCCATAATGCTTCACTTATTTGACTGCTGCCAAGAGGCTGCCAGAGAACTATAAAAAACTCTTGGGCCCTGACCCTGTTACTTCAGATACGCTTAAGCTTCATCAGGGAAAGTTTGAGTCGCAAGACTGAGGTCCCCAGCTACAGTCTGGGTCATCCTGATATTAAACATAGGTTATAGTCCAATGGAACTTATTTTGAAAGAACTTTTTGAAACTCTAAACCTCACCATCTCTGCTATGAAACAAAAACTAAGAATTATACTCTTTTTTTAAAATACATTTTAGTTTAGTTAATAAGAATTGGCAATAAGCATGTATTTGGGTAAGAACTGAAATATTCATTGATCTGGTGGTGGGTAATATGTCCAGTCCTTTGGGACTGATAGAATTTTTTATATTGACGAGTAGGATTTTCAGTAATCATCATATTTTACTTGGCCAGCTGGGTAGGAGCCCAAGGCTGGATTGTTTTAAGGGAACAGTGTTTTTGGCTTCGGAGTAACCAGTAAGGTGCAGTAAAAGCTGTTTTGGTGAATCTAATTTTAGAAATACTATCATGTGCGGCAAATAGCCACTTGCAGCTCCCCCACCTCAGGCTGAGGATCACTGCTTTAAAGGGAGAGAACTATTAGGGAACATAGGCTCCAAATTTTAGCTTAAAAAAAAATCAGTGGAAACATTTATTGCAGTTTAATAAATCTGAATTAAAATAAATTTTTAAACCTCTTAAAATATAAGCCAAACGCTACACCGCTATGCTAGTATGAAGAACCATACGGACAGTAAACAAGATCAGAAAGTGTCTAGTCTAATTTACTTTATGCATTTTATTCAGCTTGGCAAATAGCATGGACCATGAAGGTGTTTATAATTCTGTATAATGAATGCAGTCAGTTTAGATGACTTCCATCTGAATATATCTATTATAACTTTCCAACATTACTATAACTGAAAGTTGTGGGGAAAATATTTGCTTTTCAATTAAGTTTGTACACACAACAGCATTTTGTTTCTTTCACACAGCAAAAGGGAAAAGACAAAAGACTGGAAAATGGTCTGTAAAACTACACAAATTGGCAAATGAAGTATTTCTAACTATTTTGTAACTGGACTAAATTTCAACTTGCTATCCTTTAATGGATTATAGTACTTTGATATTTTTAAAGAACGGAGTTGCTTAGCTGTCTAGCTACCATTAGGGTAACCTCAGTGTCCACCTTAAAGATGTATGCTCACTGGAAGGTGTTAAGAAGTCCCTTTAGTGTGAGCGCCACCCTGTCAGAGCCTATAGAGGCTGTACAATAGAATTGAATCAACCACTAACAGTAAAGGATAATAATCATGCTGCTCAGCATTATCTGTCTCATTCAGAAAGTGAAACTGTCCATCCCTCTTTAGTTTGCTTGATCAGTTTTTCATCTTACAGTATACTGAAACAAATGGTGGGTGAAAAAGTAGCAAACAAAATCAATTTTAATATGCTCTATAAGTTTGTGTTCTTAGTTGGCTGCATTGCCAATCATGAATGAAAAGTAGGCTTTCATTTCAAGAGTTACGTCAATAATTATACATACATTTGCATATTTTAAATCAATTTATTAGCCGTTATCCTTACACACTGCAGTAATTTCATAAGCAATAACTTTTTAAACCAGTAAATAAGCAGTTAAGAGACAGAAGAGCAGTTTTTGTAAAATACATTTATTTCATAACATTCTCTCTTTTTTTACATGTGTTACTAATTAAAGTGTTTTTAAGAATTTTTCAAAGTCCTTTACTGAGGCCTTGGCAACCTCTGTACAAAACACCTCATCAGGCATGGATACTAGTTTGTCCAGAGAGATGTAGCTGGGTTGTGCTGGGTCATACTGTGCTCTTCCCAAAAATGTAAGAAACATGTGTCTTTCTTTGATTCGTAATAGCTTTGAATTGAAAACCTAGGAAACAAAAGAAAGGGCTGAGTTTTGTAAGCTTCAGGCTGAATAAGTACAACTAAAAGTAAAAAGGTTTTGCAACTAAAGTAAAAGTTCTGAATAAAAATGAGGAAGTTTTGCATCTTCCCCCTTCCATTTTTTCTAAACCATTCCTCTAAGTATATGAGCCACATCCTAGACTACACTTGATTTTTTTTTTTAAATTAACACTGTTGGAATTAACAAAGAATCAATGTGATGATACATCTCTAGAAAGTTACTTCACACAGTGGATTCTGTTTATTAGCAACTGCTTGGTTCCCAGCAAAAAGTTGTCATTATCTGGAAGTTGCAAATAAGCAGAAGGTAGGTGCGACCAAGGAAGAAAGCACTGGGACATGCCTTCCCTGTCTGCAGCACTGTAAGCATGTCTTCAGCTGGTGCATGCAGGATGCAGCCCAGAGAGGGCTTGGAGTGGTACCATTCCTCCCTATGGGAAACCCCAGCATTTGGGCTGTAACCTCCCCTGCTCTACCCACAACTTCCCTGCCCAGACCACAGCACCAGGACTCCTGCAGGGACTTCCCCAGTGGGCAGGGATGAGTGTGTCCCAGACGGTTAACTCCTGTGAAGGTAGTGGGGCTGCCACCAGGGAAGGAAGCTCTCTGATGTGCTAAGCCTGGGACTCCAATACCAGGTCAGGACGCACCCTGGAGAACGCAAGGAGAGGAACCGCACAGCCCTAGCATTTCTTTCCCTGGCTGCAGCCTTGCCTGTGGATCAATTATTTATTCCAAGCAATCAATTATTCCAAGCAATCAATCAATCAGAAAAATAGGAATCATCATGCCTGTTACCAATATCCAAATTCCATCAATATGAAAAGCAATGGGATGGAATTAACTCCAGTTAACATAAAATTATGAACATCAGGTTTGCTATTAAGCAGCATCCCCTGTATATGCTAACCCATAAATAAATGGTACTCTCTAACCGGGAATACTGTGTTCAGTTCTAGTCAGTCACCTTATTTCAAAAATGGTGATAGCACAAATGGGGATTCAGAGATAAGCAACAAGAATGATTGAAGGCAAACAGAAGCTTCCATATGAAAAGAAATTCAGACTAGGATTGTATATTAGAAAAGAGACAAAATAAGGGGATGAGAACAAGATAAAGTAATGAATGGTAGAGTGGCATATTAGGTACAGCTATTCATCTTTCATAATGCAGAACCAACGGAATATGGGATGAAACTGATAACAGGAAGTTTACTTCATACAGTACACAAATTAGCTTGTGAAATTCATTTTCACAAAATAACACAGAGGCCAAGCAGTCGATAGGATTTAAATAGGAACTGGGCATTTATATGGATAAGGTATCCAGAGTTATAGCAGTACAGATTAAAACAAACTCAAGAGTTTTGGGAGGAATAGAATTTATCATGCTTCAGCGCATCACTCAACTTCTTTAAGGGGAGTTAAGAAGAATCTTTTACCTGGGGGCAGATTATCCAGAACTGCTGATTGCAGGGCTTCTTCCACTTTCCTCTGAAGAGGCTGGTATTGGTACACCCTTATTCTGGCCACTCTTGGAGACAGGATACTGGACTAGATGGACCACTAATCTGTTCTGGTAAGGCAATGCCTATGTTCCTGCCCCCAAAAAGCTTACCATCTACCCTGTTTCCCCGAAAGTAAGACATCCCCCGAAAATAAGACGTACTTCCAGTTTTGCCTCTCGCTGTAATATAATGTAATGTAATTTTGGGAGCAAAAATTAATATAAGACACTGTCTTATTTTCGGGGAAACACGGTAAGTAAGACATTGCCATATTTTCCTCCCCTCACTCCTTGTAAACAAGATGGCACAATAGAGGGTTTTTGTTGTTTTTTAGGAGAAAGTTGAATGAGGTAAGGAAGGTGGCTCGGTGAAAGATTCATGGAGGTCATTCCCAGCATAAGGGGTAGCATGAAAGAAGGAAAGGAGAGGTGTCTGAGAGAACACAAGGCATCAAAGCTGATGATATTGGCAGAGTGAAGAGGGCAGAGAAGACACACAGAAATCAGGTCAGAGATCTATCTTCTTTCATATGGAATTGCAAAGCTTTTTTGTTATTGGTAAGTGAGGACAGCAGTCTAGCTTGGTCAGGTAACCACATTTTGTAGGAGAGAGGCCCCTTCTACACAGAGTTGAAAAACACAGAGCTATAAGCCAATGTTTCAATGTTTGCCCGGAAAAGGGCCATTTAACTTAGGATTGTCACTTGAGTTGCTTTTTGGATCACAAGGCTGTCAATGGTGTTCAGTCACCATGTTGATGGCTCTGGTCATGCTGAAGCATTTAACAGGCAGCGCCACATAAAGGTTGCCATTTGCCCCACCAATGATAGAGCACAGGCAGAAAAGTTGATGGATCAAAGAACTGAGCTTTCAGGGACCCACACCAGACAAAAAGCCTTCAAAATGTATGCAGAAAGAATGGCTAAACAGGTAGTTAGGAGAACAACTAGATTCATGACTTCATCCCTCTTAAGGGATGACGTGAATAGTAACAAAGGAAGAAAGATGAATATGGAGATAGACACTGAGGTCACTGGACTTAGTGTTAGAGCAATGGTTCTCAAACGTTTGTATTGGTGACCCCTTTCACACAGCAAGCCTCTGCATGTGACCTCATAGATTAAAAACACTTTTTTACATTTAACGCTATTATAAATGCTGGAGGTGAAGCTTGTTTTGGGGGTGGAGGCTGGCAATTCGCGACCTCCATGTAATAATCTCACGACCCCCTGAGGGGTCCTGACCCCTAGTCTGAGAACCCCTGTGTTAGAGAATCTTGAGATTGTGTCATTTTTCCTTGGGGAAAACGAACCAATCATCGTGGTGGAGGAGGAGATTTTATATTTTTATATCTATCTATCTATCTATCTATCTATCTATCTATCTCTCCTCCCCAACAATCTGTTAGCTAACCTTTTGTTTCGGTCTTGATTTAAGATTAGCCATCCCATGGCTTTTAACTTCAAGATTTAGAATGTTAGACTCAGTGTCATGGCTACAATCATTTCATTCCTTCTTAAACTGCCCCTTGCAGTTTTTAATTGCACATGCTTTTCTTCTAAAAGTTGCCATGTTCCACTCAGAGGTGACTGCATTTCAGCAGTGAGTACAGTAAACCCTAAATATACTGTTTATTTTTAGGATGAAAGTAAATGTAAGGTTTAAAATCACTTAAACAAGGCAGTAGAAAAAAAGTTAATTATCAGGAACTCAGCTATTTGTGCAATACACCTTAGTAAAGATTTTAAAAAGTCTAAGAGGTATACTGATATGTAAAGACATTTTGTTGCTTGCCATATACATTCTAAAGGCAATACAAGAAATTACAGTCAAGCTATTTAATGATATTAAACTTCTGCCAGTTATAATACTTAGCTTAGAAACAGGGCAAATCTGAAAGATCATTGCAAGAACTGCATTTTTAGAACTAGTTAAATACCTGATGAAGAGAGTCTGGATTTTTTGGATTAGAATTTCCAATAATTTAGAATGAACTTTCTCCAGTGTCCTTCCTATTTCTTCTCCCCCCCCCCCCACCCCCCAGACACAAAAGCCTTAGGTCCAATGTTACTCAGCCCTCAGAGGTTCAAGAGCCAAATTAGCAATCAACATTACCCAAAAGAGCCACAGTAGTGTGAATTCATTGTTTCATTTATTATTTTTATATGACTATATTATTCTCACAGCAAAATAACCAAGTATTTTACAACTGGTTAATAATATAGTAAAACCTTCCTGATTGGTTAATAAGTAAATCACAGTGTTTTAATATCATGTGCTGCAAAGAGCGATAGGGGAGACTTTAAAAAACCACTTGCAGCTCCTGAGCATCAGTCTGAGTATCCGAGGTGCAGATTGTGAAGGCACCAACAACAGTGTTGGGTGTAATAGGCACTTAACTATATTGTAAATCAGCCAGTAGAGGTCACCGCTGCCATAACCATAAAAAACAAGATTATGATGTTCACTGAATCAAAGAAGAAAAAAGTTCTAAATGAGCTCCCAAATTGAAATCTTTAGCACAGATGCCTGTTGCTCCACTGAACTAGTCGTAAGTGAATTATTACTGATAAAATTGTTCTAATTTAAGGAAAGCCCCAAATTACTTTTTGCTGCCAGAGATCACTTGTAGAATCCATGTGGATTCTGGCGGTTGTACAATTTTGCCCTCTGCGCTGGCCCATGAAGGAAATCAAACAGCTTGTTTTGACAGCAATTACACTTTAACCCACAATTCTTAAATCTCTTACTTGAGGGAAGATAGTAAGGATGTGGTGGGGAATGCCCATTACATTGTGCAGGTAGTCAAAAGTTTCTGTAAGCTTCCTTTTGTTTGCAGTTAAAACCTTGGGGATTTTAGATACAATATGCTGCATTTCATTACGTCGAAAACCAAGTTCAACCTGGCACACCTGAAAAAAGAAATAATAAATCAGCTATGATAATTTGATTTTTCTTAACACATCACTGAAACCTGCTATATTTAAAAAAAAAAAAAAAAAAAAGTTATCCGTATTAAGATATTCCAATCAATGGTCATCTAGCTGTGGGTATCTAAACCATAGTGTCCACCATGTTCAGACTGTAAACTGCTTAGGGACAGAAACTGAATTGCTTTATGTTATAAACGATAACTGATGATGTTCAACAAACAAGGATATAAACACATTTGATCTGATAGGTTGCTGAATAATAAAACTTTTGCACTTTCATATTACAGCACAATCAAACTGAGAATCTCAAAGCACTTTAAAAACATAAATAAGTTTAATCTTAACTCATGTTAGGTAGGAGAGATATTATCCCCATTTCATAGATGAGGAATCTAAGCACAGAGATCAAAATATTTGCCCAAGGTCATACAATAAATCTGTTGTAGAGCCAAGTGAACATCCCAAGTGTTTTCATACTCACATTCTCAGGGCTTTTTTTAAAAATTGCATTAACTATGTCTGCATCCCAGGCCTATGACCCACAGTTTCATTAACAGGTATCCTTTTATGCCTCCACTTCCATCCTGATTAATGGTTGATGACATAAGGAACAACAAACCAAAGGATAGCCTGAGAAGGTTATCGTTTGGGTGATAAGGGGGAACAAAAACATAGGGAAATGGTCAGATTTACCTCCAGAAATACTATGCCTGCACAATATAACCACCTCCACTTGCCCAGAAGCAAAATTCCCAAGGCTGGGTCCACCCTATAGACTTATATTGGTATAACTACATTGCTCAGGTATGTGGATATTTTTGTTTATCCATACTCTGAGCAATGTCGTTATACTAATTTAACTCTCTTTAATATTCTTGGATGGAGATTATCTGGGTCCTCTGATTTAGTCCCAATAAACTGTTTGAGTTAGACTTCCACCTCGGATGCAGTAATTTCTACAACCATACCCTCATTTCCATTAGTCATTCTGCTGCTGCCGCTAAGATCTTCATTATCCTTACTAAAAACAAAGGGCAAGTATTTGATCTGGTGTTGGGCTGTGCCTAGATTATTTTTAATCTCTCCCGACATCCTCCTATCCTCAGTGTTTAGCGGTCTCACTTCTTTCCTTTTTATTTATATGGTTATAGAACCTTTTATTATTGGTTAGAATTCCCTTTGGACAGTCCGATTGTGCTTGGTTTTTGGCAGTTCTCACTTTATCTCTACACTTTTTGATCTCCAAGAGGTAGCTTTCTTTGCTGATCCATCCCATCTTCCATTCCTTGTAGGCTTTCTGCTTTCTTTTAATCACCTGTTGGAGATGCTTGCTCATGCAGGTTCGATCTACAACCCTTCCCTGTGAATATTTTCCCCTTGCTTGAGATGCAGGCTTCACATAGTTTCTGCAACTTTGATGTAAAATCCAAGCCTCCTCCACATTCAGATCCTTGAGATCTTTGGTGCAGTCCACTTCCCTAAATAATTCCCTTAATTTTTTAATATTGATTATTATAATCTTGTCTCATCTTCATTCTCCTCTAGGGACAGGTAGAATCTCACTGAAGATCACCTGAGTCTCCATTTCTTAAGTGTCTTCTCCAGCCTGGCAGCATCTCCCTTGATATGTTCCACAAGAATCAAGCTTTATCATTTGTTCCCACGTAAAGGAAAATCAGTGAATCCCATTAGGATCCTCTTCGGCCTTAGATCCACATCCCATATCTTAGCTCCCAGCAGACAGTACGCCCTTTTGTTCTCTGGATTAGCACGGGGGGGGGGGGGGGGAGGAGGGGGGGAGGGACACAGGTCACTTGCCGGTTTAAACTAGTGTAAATGGTGGATTCTCCGTAATTTGAAATCTTTAAATAGTGATTTGAGGACTTCAGTCATTCAGCCAGAGGATAGGGGTCTATTACAGAAATGGGTGGGTGAGGTTCTGTGGCCTGCAATGTGCAGGAGGTCAGACTAGATTATCATGATGGTCTCTTCTGACAAAGTCTAGGATTTCTCCCTCCCCGACAATGTGGACAGTGCTATGTTAACGGGAAAAGCTACTGTCTCTTGGGGAGGCGCATTAATTATGCCAATGGGAGAAACTCTCCTGCCAACACAGTAGCATCTTCATTAAAGTGCTATAGTGGCGCAGCTCTGCTGGGGCAGCTGAGCTGCTGTTGCGCCATAGACAAGCCCTTACTGAGGAGACATCTTAAGAAGTGGGGGTATTCTCACAAAAAACTGGATGCTCCTCATTCCTGTGAAGCCAGCCAGCTCTGCAACAGACAAACTTTTTTTTGGAGGGGGGGAAACTACTGTATTAGACAGGAAAAGTAACTACTACTAAGTGCAGACCAAGAGTTGCTTTTATGATTTTGTTTTGTATCGTAACCTTCTGTTTCCATCACTTCATCTTGTCTTTAGTGGAATTCTTATCCTTTCTTACATAAACCTTCTGTTGTTTTACTACAAGTTGTGTGTGTGTTTTACAGGAGTGGTGATTTAAGGTAAAATTAGTAAATGGATACACTCCTCCTCTTGGGGCAGAGGACCTGCCATTTCTGTGTCATAGGCTAGATACCACAGGGGTAGGCTTCTAATTGTGGGACTCAGATGCACCAAACCTGCAAGGCAAAGACAGAGCTAGTATCGCCCAGAGGAGAGTATGTGAGTGGCTGAAAAGCTGGTAGTGTTAAGAAGCTGATACCCAGCTAGGCACAGACAAGACACCCTCATGGCAGAGCCAGAGTGACTCTTAGTCCCAGGTGCCCTGAGAAACATCAGATCATCTAACATCTTGTCCAATAGTAACAACTCTTGTCCATGACCAACCAAGGCTGGATTTGAACTACTGATCTAAAATTTCATGGATTCTAAAGCCAGAAAAGATCTCTGTGATCCTCTAGTTTGAACTTCTGTATAACAGACCACCAATGGTTAATTACTATTACTCTTTAAAATGTACACTTTATTTCCAGTCTGAATTTGTCTAGCTTCAGCTTACAGCCACTGGACTGTGTTATACCTCTCTCTATCAGACTGAAGAGCCCATTATTAAATACTAGCAGAAATACCCGGCGTTGCTCGGGGTATTTGTAACTGGAAACTGGGATGTAAAAAGACTACGTTTTTTATTAATACAAATTTTGTTGTTATTGTATATCAGTACATTCCATAAATTACTATCAACTTAAATTACCACCTTTAATTCAGCCTCCAGATCCTCTGCTCTTATATTTTTCTGGAAGTACACCTGATTCTAAGCATTTTCGCTTTTTACGCGGCATAACAAGTAGGGTTCTTTTTAAGAAAAAAACAGTGTATTTAATCATGTTTGCACAACACTAAGCTCTCTGGTTATCTGTATTATTACATCATAACTATGTCACAGACAACAGCATGTGTTAACCTGCTGCCCAGATGATGTTATGTGAGCTGTGTAGTTGATGTTAATGAGCTTTAAAGAATTTCACCCCTAGGGGGTGTAAGAGGTGAGATTTTAAAAATTTTCGATTCTTACCCTGATTAGGACCCTAAAGCCTCTAACTGTACCAAATTTCAAGTATCTAGCTGAAATGGTGTGGAAGTAGTAAGGGAACATACATACATACATACATACACCATTATATACCGTATATACTCGAGTATAAGCCGAGTTTTTCAGCCCACTTTTTGGGCTGAAAAAAGCCTCCTCGGCTTATACTTGAGACACCCCGGTAAAAAAAAAAAAAAAAAAAAAAAAAAAAAAAGCCTCGCTCTCCCGTCCCCGCCGCGCGGGCGGGCTGCCGGGAGCGTCCCGGTTCCCCCCTCCCCGCCGCGGGCGGGCTCCCGGCAGGGACAGGACGGGTCGCGCCCGCAATGGCCGGGGCTCCCCCCGTGACAGGCCGCGGCACGGAGCCGCCGGGCCCAACCGCCCCGGGATCCTCCCGAGCCAGCCCTGCTACCGCGCAGCGGGGGCCGTTCCCCCCCCCCGGGGAGGGGTGAGTGCAGGGCCCGGCCCGGGCGGCGGGCTGGGGGGGGGGGGAAACGGCCCCCGCTGCGCGGTAGCAGGGCTGGCTCGGGAGGATCCCGGGGCGGTTGGGCCCGGCGGCTCCGTGCCGCGGCCTGTCACGGGGGGAGCCCCGGCCATTGCGGGCGCGACCCGTCCTGTCCCTGCTGGGAGCCCGCCAGCGGCGGGGAGGGGGGAACCGGGACGCTCCCGGCAGCCCGCCCGCGCGGCGGGGACGGGAGAGCGAGGCTTTTTTTTTTTTTTTTTTGTCCGGCGGGGAGGGGAGGAACCGGGGCGCACATTTTTTTTTTGGTCCGGCGGGGAGGAGGGAACCTCGGCAGCCCGCCCGCGGCGGGGAAGGGGGAACCTCGGCAGGGGGAACCTCGGCAGGGGGGACTCGGCTTATACTCGAGTCAATAACTTTTACCGGTTTTTGTGCTAAAATTAGGTGCATCGGCTTATATTCGGGTCGGCCTATACTCGAGTATATACGGTATATACTAGCAAAAATACCCGGTGTTGCTCGGGGTATTTGTAATTGGAAACTGGGATGTAAAAAGACTACCATATTTTTTATTAATACAAATTTTGTTCAGACGTCTCAGCGTTGCTCGGGTCCGTTGGAGGGGGGAGGGGGCAGAGAGCTGAGCGAGTGCGGGGTCCGTTGGAGGGGGGTATTATGACATCATAACTATGTCACAGAGAACAGCAGGTGTTAACCTGCTGCCCAGCTGATGTGAATAGGCTTTAAAGAATTTCACCCCTGGGGGGCGTCAGAGGTGAGATTTGAATTTTTTTTGACTCTTACCCTGATTAGGACCCTAAAGCCTATAACTGTACCAAATTTCAAGTCTCTAGCTCAAACGGTGTGGAAGGAGTAAGGCAGCATACATACACCATTTGACTTTTATATATATAGATACTAGAGAAAATACCCGGCATTGCTTGGGTCCGTTGGAGGGGGGGAAGGGAGGAGAGAGCTGAGCGAGTGCGGGGTCCGTTGGAGGGGGGAGAGAGCTGAGCGAGTGGGGGGGGCATTGGAGTGGGGGGAGGGGGGAGAGAGCTGAGCGAGTGGGGAGGCCGTTGGAAGGGGGAGGGGGCAGAGAGCTGAGCGAGTGCGGGGTCCGTTGGAGGGGGCAGAGAGCTGAGCGAGTGCGGGGTGCGTTGGAGGGGGCAGAGAGCTGAGCAAGTGCGGGGTGCGTTGGAGGGGGGTATTATTACATCATAACTATGTCACAGAACAGCAGCTGTTAAGCTGCTGCCCAGCTGATGTGAATGGGCTTTAAAGAATTTCACCCCTAGGGGGTGTAAGAGGTGAGATTTTAAAAATTTTCGATTCTTACCCTGATTAGGATCCTAAAGCCTAAAACTGTACCAAATTTCAAGTCTCTAGCTCAAACAGCGTGGAAGGAGTAAGGGAACATACATACACACACACCATTTGACATTTATATATATAGATTTTCTCCACATATAGGTACTGTGGCAGGGTACTGGCCAGGAGTGTCTGAGCCAGCCCTGCCAGCCCTTTAGGAGGGAGAAAAGCCCTCTGCAAACCTCCCTTGCAGGGAGGCTAATTAGCCACCTGGCTTGCAGGGCAATCAGCCTTGATGAGTGGCACCTGGCAGCCTCCTCAGGGGGATAAAAGGCCTGCCAGGAAGCAAGCCCAGTGTGGTGGGGATGGTATAGAGTGAGGTGGTGGTTTGAGCTATTCAGAGCTGAGTGGAGTTGTAAGCTGGACTATATAGAGTCTGTGGAGCTGTGAGTTGTATACTGAGGGACTGGACAAGCTGTATGTATTGGTGGTGAGGCCTGCACTGTGAATAAAGAGCACTGTTTGGAGCAGAGAAGGGTTTCCTGCCTGTGTTCCTGAGAGGGTTGAGAGAGCGGTCTGTCACACGTGGTGTCAGGGGTGGGATCGCTACACCAGCAATCCAACTGGTGGCCCTGAGATGGAGGGAACCCTGCAGTGGCTCGTGGAGCAGCAAAAGCAGACCCAGCAGGCCATGCATGCCTTGCAGCAAACCCACCAGGAGATGCAGCAGGCTCAGGCAGAGCAGCAGAAGATGCTGCAGAACTTTATCAAGGAGCAGGCAAACACCCAGGCGAAACTCCTGCAGCTGCTGGTGAGTCCAGGGGCAGGAGGAGGCATCCAGCCGCCAGGCTGGGGACTTTGTAAAATGAGTCCGGCGGATGACCCCGATGCCTTCCTGGGGACTTTCGAGAGGGTAGCCACCACAGCCGGGTGGGAGCGGACCACCTGGGCCCTCCGGCTCGCTCCATACCTCATGGGCGAAGCCCAGGCGGCCTACATGGCCCTGGGGAATGCAGAGGCCCAGGACTTTGAAATTGTCAGAGCGGCCATTTTGGACCGGGTCGGCTTATCTGCAGAGAGATACCGACAGAAGTTACGGGCGGCCCGCTGGACGCAGGCGGTGCAGCCCCGGGCGTTTGCCCAGAGGCTAAGAGACTGGGCGACGCGTTGGCTGAGGCCGGAGGCCCGGTCAGGGGAGGAAATTATGGACTCCCTGATCTTGGAGCAGTTTTTGCTCAGCCTCCCCGAGACTGTCCGTACCTGGGTCAGGAGGCACCAGCCGGAGACGGTGGAGGCTGCGGTGCGCCTGACCGAGGAGTACGTGGAGGCAGAGGGATCTCGGGGAGAAGACAGACCACGACGGGTCCGGGATTTGGGGCGTCGGCCCGTGGGCTCCCCTCCGCCCAGAGGGAAAAGGACTGATGGGGAGCCCAGGGGGGTGCCCGAGAGAGCGGCCCGGCTTACCTGCTGGCAGTGCGGGAAGCCAGGGCATATTAAGAGAGACTGCCCAGCCATGGAGTGCGACTACTCTAACTGGTGTGGGTGGACGGAGGTTTGGGGGCGGAAACCGCATAAGGGGATACCCACCCTGCAGGTACAGGTGGGAAGGAAGTCCCAACCGGGGGTAGTGGACTCAGCCTCTCCCTGTACACTTGTCCGCAGAGCGTTGGTACGCCCCGAGTGGCTGATCCCAGGGGCTACCATGGACTTACAGTGTGTCCATGGAGACAGGAAGACCTGTCGGGTGGCCCAGGTCCCCCTGAAAATCAGCGGACGATTCCGCTGGAAGCGGGTCGGGGTGCCAGAGGGGTTACCTTGCCCCGTAATCATTGGGCGGGACTGGGGCCCGGTGGGGGGAATGAGGCCCCGGGTTGCCCCGAGGCCGGGCGTGAGAACCCGTAAGGGGGGCTTGGCTGAGCGAAGGGGCGGGTCTCAGCCCAATAACCCAGTGAAGGGTCTAGCCAGCCCTGAACATCAGGGATTAGGGCAGGAGGTGAGCTCCACGGAGGAAGCCCCGAGCTCCTGTGAGAGCCAGGAGGAAATTGAGGCCGGGGAAGTTGCCCTGTGTGGTGAGGCACCATGCGAGGGTGTGAGCGCCGAATGGCACAGGGGCGGCCGATACCCTGCCTTTATTGTGCAAGGCTGGAGGTAGGGCTCTCTGCCTCTGCCGCGAGGGAAGCTGAGGCAGAAGAGGCTGGCCCTAGCCCCGAAAAGCAGGGGGGCAATAATCCACAACCCCAGACCGGGCGGCGCCGGTGAAAGGGGAAATATTGAAGGGTCCGAGCCAGCCCGATGGGGCTAGGCTAAGGGGGGAGGTGTGTGGCAGGGTACTGGCCAGGAGTGTCTGAGCCAGCCCTGCCGGCCCTTTAAGAGGGAGAAAAGCCCTCTGCAAACCTCCCTTGCAGGGAGGCTAATTAGCCACCTGGCTTGCAGGGCAATCAGCCTTGATGAGTGGCACCTGGCAGCCTCCTCAGGGGGATAAAAGGCCTGCCAGGAAGCAAGCCCAGTGTGGTGGGGATGGTATAGGTATAGAGTGAGGTGGTGGTTTGAGCTATTCAGAGCTGAGTGTTTGGCGTTGTAAGCTGGACTATATAGAGTCTGTGGAGCTGTGAGTTGTATACTGAGGGACTGGACAAGCTGTATGTATTGGTGGTGGGGCCTGCACTGTGAATAAAGAGCACTGTTTGGAGCAGAGAAGGGTTTCCTGCCTGTGTTCCTGAGAGGGGTGAGAAAGCGGTCTGTCACAGTACCTATAGACCAGCGGTTCCGCAACCCCCCTGGGGGCCGCCACCTGATTCCAGGGAGGTCGCGAGCCCTTTTTGCCGCCGAACTGCTGCTGCATTGATTACTTCCGCGTTCAGCGGCTTTTCGGTGGACACGGTGGGTGCCACAGAGAGTCCGCCGAAAAGCCTCCGAAGTGATCATTTCCAGTTTCAGCAGCTTTTTGGCGGGCACTTGGAAGCGCACGTCTGTCTGTCGAAATGCTGCCGAATTGATTACTTCCGTGTTCGGCGGCCACAGCAAGGGTTGTGCTGCCACACCGCCGAATGAAAAAGGGTTGTGTTTCAGGAGCATTTGAGGACCGCTGCTATAGACTATAATCAAGTCTGCAATATCAAAGATTATCTCACTTTCAGTCCCAGAATTATCTAGACTTGAGTGGATTTATCTCCACGGTATTACTAGATTTAATTAGTGACTAATCAGAACGGTTTCTTCCCATCCACAAAGGTGAGGACAGTAACACTATGTACTTCATTAGAGACAGACACAAACTTGGGCTTTTCAAAAACATGCATTGTGACACATTACTTGGACAGATTAGGGATTCAAAGTTCATTAAAAAGAAAGTGCTAATAATTAAAACAATTTGCTCCTTTCCAAACCTCCTCCCTCACCACACCCCTTCCAGGTTGGCAGATTTCCAATGGTCAGGAGTTTCAGAGGAGCCATTTCATCTGAAAACAATAGATTTTTATTCATTTATGGATTATATGGTAATAGGATTTCTCAAATTGAGTTACTGCACATCACGCTGTTGGCGTAGCTAGTGTGACAGCACGATAATTAAAGCAATACACAACTTACATTTTCAAAGGGGAAAGAAGTCCTTATGGAATTGCAAGTTATTTATCCAATGTGTAACCCTTCTGCCCTTCAGAATTGGCAGCAACAAGGGCCGGGTTCAGTAAATAGGGGTTCCCTCTCAACAATACAATGCAAACTGGCTCGAGCCCCCACCCAGTGACCTGGGAAAATCCTAACACACCCCTGGGCGCCTCAATGAGGCAATACTTCCCCTCTTGCAAGCACAGATCGGTGTAACAGAAGATCTTTATTAACATGAGGTAAATGACATCACTAAACTGGGAAAAACACCACACCTAGGGTTCATACACCAACCCGTGAGCAAATTGCCCCTCCCCAGCAAGTTTGGGCTGTGTCCTCTCCTGTGGGTTCAGGAGTCCAGCAACCCAAACGTCACCCAAAGTCCCACAAGTCCAATAGCCCAAAGTCCCTGGAGTCCAGCAACCCCAAAAGTCACCCAAAGTCCCAAAAGTTCAACAGCCCCGAAGTCTCTGGAGTCCCTGGTGGAAAGTCACTCTGCCGAGTCTTACCTCCCAGGCTGGGTGGAAGTGGAGAGCAGAGTGGAGGGTACCTTCATGAGGTCCGAGGCCGACGGCCCAGTCTCTCCGTGGGGTGCCGGTGGCTCCGCTAGCCGCCCTGCTAGCCGACTCAGGAACTGCTCTGCCCGCGGCTCGACTCTGCTCGCTGTCTCAGGAACTGCTCTGCCCGCGGCTCGACTCTGCTCGCTGTCTCAGGAACTGCTCTGCCCGCGGCTCGACTCTGCTCGCTGTCTCAGGAACTGCTCAGGAACTGCTCGGCCAGCTGTCTCAGGAACGGGTCAGCCGGCACCGGGGCTGCTCGGCCAGCTGTCTCAGGAACGGGCCAGCCGGCACCGGGGCTGCTCGGCCAGCTGTCTCAGGAACGGGTCAGCCGGCACCGGGGCTGCTCGGCCAGCTGTCTCAGGAACGGGTCAGCCGGCACCGGGGCTGCTTGGCCAGCTGTCTCAGGAACGGGTCAGCCGGCACCGGGACTGCTCGGCCAGCTGTCTCAGGAACGGGTCAGCTGGCACAGGAACCGCTCTGCTTAGGGCCCCCCACTTAAGATAAAGCTCAGTGATTTCCAGCTCTTAAGTGATTTCCAGCTCTTAAGTGATTTCAGCTCATAGCGGGGGGCCTTAGTGCAGAGGCACAACCAGACCCAAAACAACTTCAGCTCCGTGGGCTGAAGTTAGACTCCTAAAGGAAGCAAAAGTCAGCTCTGACATTCCACAGGGGAGAGAGGCCAGGTGCAATAGGCCTGTGCGGCCCTCAGACAAGGCCCTGACCACAAGGTCTTGAGCCTGTCTACAGCCTCTCTCAATTCAGTGAGTTTTGGAACCCCTGTCCCTTGTTTACCGAGTGTTACCTAGCTGAAGGCGAGTCCCTCCAGCATGCCAAAGGCCAAATCAATGTCCCAACCCCTCATTCACATAAACATGTTAATCAGCACTCTATCATTCTTGCCCCAATACTACAGAAACTGGGGGTCCCACAGTAGCCAAAGTGATCATTTTGGCTGTTAGAGGACAGGCCAGGTGCGGTGGGTGTGTCTAAGCAAATCAGGTGTTATTTTCCAAAAGCTACTGCAATTTCTGCAACTCACCACTGGATGTCACCCATACTGACAGTGCAAAGTCATTGCAATTCCTGCAATTCCCTGACACTGCTTACATCCTCCCCCCAGTCAAAATTTGTCGTCCCGACAAACCCCACTCCCTATCATACCGACTCATTGGTTTCCTCCAAAGGGCCTCAGAAAGCCCACTTTAGCTTCCACAAGCCTGTGTGCTAAGTGTATGGGCTCCTCACTAACCACCCCGGGTGCATCATAGGTTAGCCGTTGTACGGGTCTTATTACCCTGTCCCTTCTATTGAGAGTCTCTGTTGCAGGAGTGGGGGGAACATCTTCTTGAGTGACGGATGGGGAGGTTTCCTTTGAGGATCCCTCGGCTACTGGCCCAGGCCTCTGCATCTCTGGTTCCGGTAGTGGAAAGTCTATTGTGCCTAGGGCCCCCTCCCCCTCGATGTCTCCATTGTCCAGTAAACTGTGTGCGTCATCACAGGGGGGTCCCACCAGCGGCTCAGGGGTGCCTGTAACTGGCCGAAATACCTCCGCCACAGGGTTTAGGGCTGAGGAGGGAGAGCTCTCTATCAGCTCAGCTGATGGAGACTGAAGTCTTGTTTCCATTCTGGGATACGCCCTGGTCGTGTCTTCCTCCTCGGCCTCACTCTCCGACATGCTGGCTAGGGGTAGGTTATCTTCAGAATGCCCGCAGGCCCTGTTGGATGGCAGCTTTGGCCTAGCACTTCTATTCTGCCCGGCTGCTCTGTCCTGGCCCATCTCATAAGGGGTGCCTACCAATTCCCCCACAGGGAGCAATAGGTTTCTATGCACTGTCTTTATTTGCCCTGGACCCTCTTCAGGTTTGATCTTGTAGACCGGCAGATCTCCCAGTTTTTCCATCACTAGGTAGGGTATTGCCTTCCATCTGTCAGCTATCTTGTGTTTGCCAGCAATACCCAGATTTCGCAGCAGGACTCTGTCCCCTGACTGGAGCTCCTGTAAACGTACCCTCGCATCATATCGATGTTTGTTGCGGTCTGCATTCTTCCTAGCGGCAGATGTAGCTAGGCGATAAGCATCCTGCAGCTTTTCTCTTAGCCGGGCTACATATTGCTGATGGGTTTCATAGCTATCTCCATCCTCTGATACACCAAAGCACAGGTCTATGGGTAATCTGGGTTCTCGCCCAAACATCAAGAGATATGGGGTGACTCCCGTAGCATCATTCCTGGTGGCGTTGTAGGCATGCACCAGAAATGCCACATGCTGGCTCCAGTTTGCCTTCTGCTCTGGTCGCAAAGTCCCCAGCATATCTAACAGGGTTCGGTTGAACCTCTCTGGCTGGGGATCACCCTGCGGATGGTAAGGTGTTGTCCTAGACTTTTTAATTCCCGCTATTTTCAGTACCTCCTTCAGAAGGTGACTCTCAAAGTCTCGCCCCTGATCTGAGTGTATCCGGGCCGGGAATCCATAGACTGAGAAATATTTCTCCCACAGTTCTCGAGCGACAGTGGTGGCTCTCTGATCTCGGGTGGGATATGCCTGTGCATACCGTGTAAAATGGTCAGTCACTACTAGGATGTTTCCGAAATTCTTCCTGTCTACTTCGAGAGACAAGAAATCAATGCATACCAGTTCTAATGGTTTGCTGCTGGTGATGTTCTTGAGATATGCAGCCCTTGTGGGCAGAGTTTTCCTTTGGACACATCGAGCGCATGTCTCACATTTCCTGCGAACATCTTCAGCCATCCGGGGCCAATAGAACCTGCTACGAATAAGTTCCAGGGTCCTCTCCATCCCTAAATGTCCAAAGTCATCATGCAGTGCCCTCATGGTCAGGGCTCGGTACTCTTTTGGCAACACTAGCTGTGCTCGCTGTTTCTGTAAAGGGTCCATAGTCACTCGGTGTAGTACTCCTTGAATCAGTTTTAGTTTGGTCCACTCTCTCAACAGTAGTTTACACTCCAGGGTAGGTGTGACCACTGCAGCCGGGCTTCGCCCCTCCCTTTTGGCAAGTAGTGTATCACGAATGTCAGTATCTTGCAGCTGGGCTTCTTGCCAGTCAGCCACATTGAGCATGGGCAAGGGAGTTTGGTTCAATGCAGTATAGTTCACTGCAGCGGAGGGCACGCATTCCGGGGGCAGGCCCAACGCTTCTGCAACACATCCATGACAGCTCTCATGGGTCTCTGGCCCTCGGCGACTCACACTGCAAATAGCTCTCACTCCATCCGTGGGTATCACAGCAACTTCTGGTGCCTGCGGACGCCTGGACAATGCGTCTGCATCTACATTGCTTCTCCCTGAGCGGTATTGAATGCTGAACTCATAGCTAGCCAAGGCGGCCACCCATCTCTGCCCTGTAGCATCTAGCTTAGCACTTGTCAACACATAAGTCAATGGGTTGTTGTCTGTCCACACCTGGAACTGAGCACCATACAGATAGTCTCGAAATTTCTCGGTGATGGCCCATTTCAAGGCCAAGAACTCCAGCTTGTGGATGGGATAGCGAGTTTCACTGTCAGACAGTCCTCGGCTGGCAAAGGCTACAGGTTTACGTTTACCTTCCACTTCCTGGTACAGTACTGCTCCCAGACCCTCCAAACTGGCATCAGTATGCAGGATAAACGGTTTGCTGGGGTCAGCAAAGACCAAGACTGGAGCATGCGTTAGGCAAGCAATGATTTCTTGAAATGCCCTCTCACATCTCTCATCCCACCGGGGCCCAAACGGTGCAAATGGGCCATAGTGTCTCTGCACAGGAGGCTTTGTGGGCTTCCCCTTGTTCTTGGTTTTAGATTTGTTTTTTCCGGACTGGTATCCCCGGGTAAGATCGTTCAGAGGCTTTACAATCGTAGCATAGTTCTTAACAAATCTGCGGTAGTAGCCACTAAATCCAAGGAAGGTCTTGAGTTCTCTGTAGTTACTTGGATGAGGCCAGGTAGTGAGTGCTTCTATTTTATCGGGATCAGTGCTCACGCCCTCTTGGGACACGATGTGCCCCACATATTTCACTGAGGTTCGGCAGAACTGGCATTTGTCTATTGAGAGCTTCAAACCATAGTCCTCCAACCTATCGAGCACTTTAAGTAATCTTTCTTCATGCTCCTCCAATGTTCTTCCAAACACAATCAGGTCATCCAAATAAACCAAAACTTGTAGTAAATTCATGTCTCCCACTACTTTCTCCATAAGACGTTGAAATGTGGCAGGCGCCCCTGAAATCCCCTGGGGCATGCGTTCAAACTGATAAAACCCTAATGGGCAGATGAAGGCGGTCTTCTCCTCATCTTCCTCTCCCAGGGGGATCTGGTAGTATCCACTCCGGAGATCCAACACAGAGAACCACTGGCTTCCCAGCAAACAATCCAGGGCATCTTGGACTCTAGGCATAGTGTACTGGTCAACCACAGTACGGCTGTTTAGGGTGCGGTAGTCAATGCACATCCGGACTTTTCCATTCTTTTTACGGGCTATCACAATGGGTGAGGCATATGGGCTGCGGGACTCTGTAATGATGCCATTTGCAGCTAGCTCTTGAAGATGATGTCGCACATCTTCCATCTCCGAGAGGGCGATCCTCCTCGATCTCTCCCTAAAGGGTCGAGAGTCATGTAGCCTGATGTGGTGCTCTACTCCTTTGGCACGTCCCACATCCCACTCATGCAGTGAGAACACTTTGGATCTTTCACAAAGTTTCTTCCTCAAACGATCTTTCCACTCCTCGGACAATGGTGAATCTCCAAAGTCAAACTTTTCGGGGTCTATTGCCAGACTCTGAGTTTCACATCGGGGTGTCACAATCGACTCAGGCTCAAAGAGGTCTGCTATCTTTTGTCCCTGCTTCACAACAACATTACGACTTGTTTCATTAGCAATCAGTATAGTCACCTCTTCCTGGGCTTCAGCAGGTAGGGTTATGACTCCACTGAGAACCAGCACTCCTTCAGGGAGGCCTCCTTCAGCTGGCTGCTCTACCACCGCTAGTGCTCCCTTGCTGCCTTTTAGGCAGGTACTCATGACAAGCACCTCCTTTTCAGTCATTGCAGGCACCACTAAAGGGCCTGGGCCCGTATACTTCAATGCTCCCAGGGGCAAATCAGGCATCACTTTTCTGGTGTCCTCAATTTTCCTGTAGGCTGCGGCACAAAGCGTGTGTATCATCAAGGTGTTCAGGTATTGGTCCCCCGCCCGCTGTCTGCAGTAATCTGCAAGCACCTTAAAGAGACTGGAGTTGGTCCCTATTAGCACTGATACATCCGAGACCCCTTTAGGGTCAGGGCATATTAGAGCAGCAGTGTCCACCTCCTGCCTCACCCCAGCAATCTCTTCTGGGAACTCCAGGTGTATTATGACATACCCCCGGTAGGGGTATTCATCCATGCTGAGGCCACACAGGCCAACCCCTGTCAGGGGCCATATAGGCAGATGCCTAAGCATCTGCTGGTAGAAAGATTGGAATATGATAGTCACTTGGGATCCTGTGTCAAGCACTGCTCTACATTCGGTCCCTTCGATTTTCACAGTGACCTCCGCTCGAGGTCCTATTAATCCTGGTGGGATCCGGGCCGCATGGTTCTTTCCAGGGGAGCCTCCACACCCTCTTGGCCTGGGCGGCTCCCTTCCCAGGCCCTGGGGCCGTTTCCCGACCTTCCCCAGGTGGTCCTCAGCTTTTGATATACTAGCGTGGGATTCTCCGCGTTCGGACACCTCGCAGCCATGTGCCCATCCTGGCCACACCGGTAGCAGAAGGATTGTCCCTTCCCTTGTCGCCTGGGTGGGACAGAGGTTCTAAATGTAGTCTGCTGGACCATGTTAGAGGGTGGTTCCCTGTACCTTGAAATCTTTTCTGAATCAAAGGTATTCTCTAGTTCAGCCACTCTCTGTGTCAGGACCTGCACCCGTTGGGTAAGTTCCTCTTGTGGACTCACCATCAGTGCCTTGGGTGTTCGTATGGATGTGTTTCCAGTCACCTGGTGTGGCTGAACTTCCCAAACCTCGCCAGCTGCCTGCCTCTCTTCTTCCTCTCGGACCTCTTTTATCAGCTGAGAGTAACTCGGTGGATTGTCTTGCCGTTCCCTTAATCGAAGGTGGAGGAGGATTGGGTTCTGGTATTGAATTCCTCTCACAATCTGCGCCAATCTAGTCCTGTCCATTTGCTCGACTGCTATGGCTCCCCTCATGATGGCTCTCTGTAATAATTTCTCCAACCTTTGGGTATAGGCGGAGACTTTCTCTCCCTTTTGCTGCTTGGCATTGAGGAACTTGCAATAAACATCCTCTGAGCTCTCAGTTCTCCCAAAGGCGTGATCAAGGGCCTCTAGGCAGTCCTTTACCTTGACCCCGTGGTCACGGAGCTTCAGGGTGCGAATCACATCTAAGGCCGGCCCCCTGAGGCACTCTACCAGTCGCCTTCTCTTTTCAGCTTCAGGCACCGCCCACTCTTGCAGCATTTCAGTGGTATGTTCCAGCCAGGGTTCAAATGCTTCCTCCCCAGGTATTGGGGTGGGACCCCCAGAAAACAACCTCAGTTTACGATAGGGGCTTGACTCAGGGTGGAGTGGCACAACCTTCTCTAATGCTTTCCCTAAAGTCTTCACCCAGTCATCAGGTGAAGGATAAGTCTCCCGGCGTGGAACTCCTGGGTCAAGACCCAACAGACCTGGCATGTCAGCCAAAGTCTTTCCCTCTTTCCCCAAGAAGGCTGACATTTTCTTTAAAAACTCTACATCCGGTGCAGGGGCTGGTGAGGACTGGCTCCCAGGGGTTATTACCTTCCACTCACCCCCGGCCACTGCTATTGTACCTGGAACCTATAAAGGGTCCACCGCCGAGGGCAGTTCACACAGTACAGCAAAAGCCCCCTCCTCCCTCACAAACAAGCGCCCACGCATTTTGCACTTATGGAGGTACTCAGTGGATGTCCTTAGGACAGGTTCTATTGAGCCCTCATCAAATTCCTCTGTCACCCCTGTCACCAGGAGACAATTCCTAGGGTTAATATTCATCCCTTTGCACCAATCCTCTAGCAAGTGTAGAGACATTATTCAACCGGTAATCCTTTCCAAATGTAACAGATCAAATAACAAGAACTAGATTGTGGGTTTTCCCAATTTAATGGATCACTCAAAATGGGCTTGCAAGGGGGTACTGACCCAGTAATCCCGGACGAGCCCCCAAAATGTAACCCTTCTGCCCTTCAGAATTGGCAGCAACAAGGGCCGGGTTCAGTAAATAGGGGTTCCCTCTCAACAATACAATGCAAACTGGCTCGAGCCCCCACCCAGTGACCTGGGAAAATCCTAACACACCCCTGGGCGCCTCAATGAGGCAATACTTCCCCTCTTGCAAGCACAGATCGGTGTAACAGAAGATCTTTATTAACATGAGGTAAATGACATCACTAAACTGGGAAAAACACCACACCTAGGGTTCATACACCAACCCGTGAGCAAATTGCCCCTCCCCAGCAAGTTTGGGCTGTGTCCTCTCCTGTGGGTTCAGGAGTCCAGCAACCCAAACGTCACCCAAAGTCCCACAAGTCCAATAGCCCAAAGTCCCTGGAGTCCAGCAACCCCAAAAGTCACCCAAAGTCCCAAAAGTTCAACAGCCCCGAAGTCTCTGGAGTCCCTGGTGGAAAGTCACTCTGCCGAGTCTTACCTCCCAGGCTGGGTGGAAGTGGAGAGCAGAGTGGAGGGTACCTTCATGAGGTCCGAGGCCGACGGCCCAGTCTCTCCGTGGGGTGCCGGTGGCTCCGCTAGCCGCCCTGCTAGCCGACTCAGGAACTGCTCTGCCCGCGGCTCGACTCTGCTCGCTGTCTCAGGAACTGCTCTGCCCGCGGCTCGACTCTGCTCGCTGTCTCAGGAACTGCTCAGGAACTGCTCGGCCAGCTGTCTCAGGAACGGGTCAGCCGGCACCGGGGCTGCTCGGCCAGCTGTCTCAGGAACGGGCCAGCCGGCACCGGGGCTGCTCGGCCAGCTGTCTCAGGAACGGGCCAGCCGGCACCGGGGCTGCTCGGCCAGCTGTCTCAGGAACGGGCCAGCCGGCACCGGGGCTGCTCGGCCAGCTGTCTCAGGAACGGGTCAGCCGGCACCGGGGCTGCTTGGCCAGCTGTCTCAGGAACGGGTCAGCCGGCACCGGGGCTGCTCGGCCAGCTGTCTCAGGAACGGGTCAGCTGGCACAGGAACCGCTCTGCTTAGGGCCCCCCACTTAAGATAAAGCTCAGTGATTTCCAGCTCTTAAGTGATTTCCAGCTCTTAAGTGATTTCAGCTCATAGCGGGGGGCCTTAGTGCAGAGGCACCACCAGACCCAAAACAACTTCAGCTCCGTGGGCTGAAGTTAGACTCCTAAAGGAAGCAAAATTCAGCTCTGACATTCCACAGGGGAGAGAGGCCAGGTGCAATAGGCCTGTGCGGCCCTCAGACAAGGCCCTGACCACAAGGTCTTGAGCCTGTCTACAGCCTCTCTCAATTCAGTGAGTTTTGGAACCCCTGTCCCTTGTTTACTGAGTGCTACCTAGCTGAAGGCGAGTCCCTCCAGCATGCCAAAGGCCAAATCAATGTCCCAACCCCTCATTCACATAAACATGTTAATCAGCACTCTATCATTCTTGCCCCAATACTACAGAAACTGGGGGTCCCACAGTAGCCAAAGTGATCATTTTGGCTGTTAGAGGGCAGGCCAGGTGCGGTGGGTGTGTCTAAGCAAATCAGGTGTTATTTTCCAAAAGCTACTGCAATTTCTGCAACTCACCACTGGATGTCACCCATACTGACAGTGCAAAGTCATTGCAATTCCTGCAATTCCCTGACACTGCTTACAAATGTAAGAGATCCGCTCTTCCCCCACGTCACAAACAGGCAGGAGACTCTTCTGTGGCTCCCAACAGTGCTCTTTATTCACAGTGCAAGCCCCACCACCAATATACAGCTTTACAGGTTTCAGGACAGCTCAGGCCCAGCCCTCACTTGGCTGGCCTCAGGAATAGTTAGCTCAGCTACCTTCCTCAGCTCTACTCCCTTCCCTGTACCTTCTCTGTCTCCTTCTCTCTCCAAGCTACCAGCTCCTCTACCACACTGGGCAGGCTTTTATCCCTGAGGAGGCTGCCAGGTGCAACTCATAACCCTGAGCCCTCTGCAGCCCAGGGGGCTGATTAGCCTTCCCTCGCAGGGGGGGTTTGCAGAGGTTCTGCTCCCTCTTAAAAGGCCAGCAGGGCTGGCTCAGGCACTCCGGGCCAGCGCCCTGCCACACCAACAATTGTTAATAATGACCATCTGCTATCAGACAATAGGTGTCAAATCCACTTTTTGGCAGCTCAACTTCCTACCAAAAGAAGATAATCACCTGCATATTTCTTGCTCCTAAATCCTCAGGGATAATTACTATAATTTTTTTGCCAGCTTGGGTTAAGAAAAGATAGCGGACCAATCTTTCACTGTTTACTCAGAAAACGATAGCCGCTGATGTCAACAGGAATTTTAACTGAGAGGATTTTCTGGGCGGAATTTACCAAGTCCAAAATTAAAAAAAACCAAAACGAAGTGCTATTGCATGTGTGCTCTGAAACCTGACTGTTAAATACCAAAACAGTTTTGCTAGAAAGATCCTTAAAGTTGTTTCATATGTACATATAAATACATTACCTCCTGCATGGAATTTATGCCTAAGGAATTTTAAAATCTCTATTTTTAATTAGCATAGCTATACAATATATTGACTTTTGATAGATTTTAAGCTTACCTGCCAATTTTCTTTTATAGGCTCAAGACTGCCAGTCAGTAGCCTTGGAAGACTGACTACTAAGTCCCGGGTCTGTAATTTAAAATGGGAAAGATTATTATTATTTAAATCACAACTATTAGAACTACATCCATGTAAATCAGATACAATAGACTCTCGATTATCCGGGATGATAGGGAAAAAATTAATCCTGGTTAATAAATCCTGGATAATCACCATCCATAGGAAATATGGGGGGTGAGGGGATATGTTGGTTCACTGGTTGTCCTGCGCCCTGGTGGTGGTGTGTGTGCGCGCGCGCTTGGGGCAGCAACGAAGTCAGAACTGGCCCTGAAAGTTACGTTTTTGTTTGTTTTTTGACATCCTGGTTAATCCACAACCCAGTTAACCCAATCCTGGATAATCGAGAATCTAATGTACATATTTTACATTCACAAATGTTTTGTTGGATTTTTACACACATGCTCCTGTATTTCAATTTTAGTCTGAGGAAATTAATTCTTTCATTTGAAAATCCATTATGCTATCTCCAGCACCAGGATTAGAGAGTCTGAAGAGAAATGAAAAAAGAAGAGGAAAAGGTACTAATAAATAGCTGGAGTAAAATTTCACCATTCGGAAAAAAATGGGATTGAAAGGTATGGCGAAACAGCAGGAAGATGGGATTAAAATAGGCCTATGGACAAAGGGATTTTGAAGTCCATATCCTTTGACAGTTCTTAAGAGTTGTTCTTTTGTTAAGATAGCCAGTTTTGAGACATTAAGGTTCGGGTAGTCTCCTAAAGACTTTTAACAGCATAGAAATAGGATATGCTGCTATCAGGAGACTGAAATAATGTAATCACCAATTAGAGACATGTGTGACACACATCATGGTTTTGTACTAGTTAGATTTTCTTCCCCTTCCCACCACTCTCAAGGCTCTATTCCAGTTATCTTTCTAGCCAAAGAGCAAAGGACTCCCTTTGGAGGCTGATAATTAAGGAGTAGCCCTTGAATGAAGTAATTAACTCAATTCCTACACACCTCAAAAGACTGAATGGACTGCTAATGCCCTGAAGGCCATAAAGCAAGGGATCATGCATCTAATCTTGTCTCCTGTGCAACCATGCAGAGTAAATTGAATAGGTTTCTGATCTAAGCATAGTGTTAGGAGTTTATGTTATGTTATTTGTATACTATATGATGTACTTAAGGCCCCTGTTATATTGCAGCACTTAAAAAAGATGAAGTCAGTTGTCTTTCTTGTTTTATTTATTTTAGCAGTAGGATCAATCCTCTGATGCTGCATCAGATGACAAAGCTGTATATACATTTAACACTGTTCACAGATGTACTGCCTTCAGAGGGAGTATTTTGGGATACTTAGTGTTAAAGATTCATGCTACTTACCTGGGGGAGTTAAAGTCATGTCTTTCAGCAACAGTGTGAGAGTGACAATCAATAACCTTGCATGTACACTACAAGTATTTTGAGGTTATCTATGGGCATCTATATTTCAAGTCTAGCTTACTTTCCACTAACAAAATACATAAGTATGTAGGAGTATATTTACCTTTTGCACACTTAGTCCAAGTTCTTTTTGGAAGAAACCCAATCTATTATCCAATCTTTCCACTGAAAAAGACAGTAAAAATGGAGCTCTTGAGACCATCCGTGCAACTGCTTCCTTACCAAATTTTTTTGATTTTAGGTAAGCCACTCTAGGAAAGAGCAAAAACAGTGATGGACATTTAGTGCCTCAATTTATTCATCTAGTTGCACAAATTCCTCAGTGATATCTTGCAACCAGACAAATGTTTTAATATTAACATACAACCCTGCCAGAAATAATTAGGGGGAGAAGTCTGCAGTTATCATAAAAGTAAAATACCATCTCTTCCGACTAACTACAAGCAAAATATGAGAGAGCAAAATGTCAATACTGAAGACAGATTTTAATTCTTTCCAGCTGTACTTAAAATACAGGTTCAAATAGTTATCTGCTTAACCTGTCTCAGATTAAGAACACACTCATGCACATCAGAGCATGTGGCTATGACAATATATATTGTCTTCTGCTTATTTTAATAAAATACATTTTCATTGCTTTGGTTAAATGTAAGAAGGACCTCAATACCATCCTCCCTTGCACAGTCCTATTATGCCAATATCACAGAAGTAGAAATACCATATAATGACATGTATGGAGAAACCTTCCACAAAAGAGTAAATTAAACATTTTTAGATCTGTAGAAGTTATTTGTGTTATAACAGAGCTCTACTTTTGGTCACTGTCCCCAAGATTTAGTTATAAAACATCTGGTTGCCAGGACATAGAAAGAGTTTATCAACAGCCTTCCAAGCGAAGTAGTTGGGGCAAAAAATTTAACTGGTTTCAAGACTGAGCTTGATGTATTTATGGGGGGATGGTATGATGAGACTACCTACAATGGCACATAGCTGACCTGCAGCTGCTAGTAGTGGGTATCTCCATCATCTGGTGATGGGACAAGATATGGGGAGGGCTCTGTGTTACTACAGATAATCCTTTGCTGTCTTGCTGGGGGGGGGGGTCTTCCCACATGCTCAAAAAGGTCTACCTGGTCATCATATTTGGGGTCAGGAAGGAACTTCTCCACAGGTCAGATTGGCAAAAACCCACCTCCTTCTGCAGCATTGCCAATCTGACTTGAATGTGTCACCTTCCTTTGCAGCATGGGACACAGGTCACTTGCAGGTTTAAACTAGAGTAAATGGTGGAGTCTCTGTAACTTGACATCTTTAAATCATTATTTGAAAACTTCAGTAACTCACCCAAACCGCCTTAGAGGGTCTATTATAGGAGTGGGTGGGGGAGGTTCTGTTGCCTGTAATGAGGAGGTAAGACTAGATTATCAAGATGGTTCTTCTGACTTAAAGTCTAAGAGTAACATTTTTATGTTTAAGAGAGGTTTATTTCTTCTCCATCTGCTAAAGTTAGTGAAAATGGAGTTCTAATTAAAATACTATATATAGGGCCCTACAAAATTCACAGTCCATTTCGGTCAATTTTTAAAATTAGTCAATTGCACAGTTTGATGTTTACATCTGAAATTTCAGTATTCTCACCTTGGGGGTCCCAACCCAAGCAACAAAGTGAAGCTCACCTAATTAATGTCGGTTTGTTGCCAATAGGGTTCTAAAAAGAAACAATTTTCCTGTCACAACATTACTCTGCTGCACTTCTTCCACTCAGATTTGTTAGATACTCTATTCCTTGCAATGAAATCTAGAATTTTGCAGAAACTGATGGCAGAGGTCTCCTATTTACCCTTAATGAATGGATTGTTCATGACTGGTTTAAATACATCATTTACTGAGAATTGCCAATCCCAAACATTCTAAAAAACACACAATGGTTTTTAAAATTTCACAATAAGTCAAGAGAGTATGGAGTGGGTTTTATTTTTGTTTTTGCTTTCTCTTTGGTGAGTCATTAGGTTTTATGGTTTCAAGCTTTTCCACAAAACCAAGAGAGCCAGAAACTTACTTAAAAAAAAAAATTTTTAAAGTACACCTGACATTTTCATGTGGCTACTTGACACTAAGAGCTGGGACTTTTAAGACAAACACAAACAAGACTCATGATAATCCTGTGAGAGTTGGCAACCCTGTCAGCTCAGCAGTTGTATAAAGCATGTTAAAGATTCAAGTCACCATTAACCATATTTCAAAATAAACATATCTGGTGCAGCTGCACTACAGACACTGATTTGTAACTGTCAGAATTGTTATGAATTATGGAATGTTTTTACTTTTAGTGTTTATCTCAAGTCATAAATGCCAAATGTATTGAAACTTTTGTTTTGTTTCCTGGCAACATGAGATCCATAACAATAAAATATTCCAGAGAGTGATGTAACCAATATTGGGTCCACCTGTATTTAAGTGTTTAGGCACAGGTGGCCTTACTTCTTTAATTCAAAGGATATATTACATATTTATTCAACGTGCAGCCTGCTATCTCCTCTGCACTACCAACTTATTTTTAAAGTGCCATGCAAGCATTTATGAATGCCAAATAAAAGATAAACTCACTCAAATCAAATGTTTAGTATATTTAAAATGAATTGGAGTGTACTTTTTTTAAAAAAGCTTTGCAAGCCAGATGGCATTACAGGATGTTCACCAAAATAAAAGTTTGACTTCACAGCTGAGATAAAGTCAACCTATCATCCTAAAGAGTATCTTGTGAAAATTAAAAGCAGCTGCAGACCCTCCAAAGTAAACATACTACAGCATAGCTCTACCTGTAAATTTTGGTTTCACATTGGATGTGATATAGGTGTCTATTCTGGATAGACATATTGCTGCTCCATGGGAAAAAGGGTATTAATCTTGAGACAGTTAGCAAGAGTGCAGTGGTTACAGATCTGTTAGCATTTCTAGCCTAAATGCTAGAATTCAGGAATCTCTCTTGGATAGAGAAATTTGCTATGTGCAGAAACCAGGCAGGCAAAGGCAAAACCAAGCTAGGTTTTATAAAAAAAATTGATTCCTATACCAATTTTAAAAACTGGTTTTCAAAATAAAAAAAAGCCCATTCTACTGCAGTACTTGCACAACCCTAGCACTGGAATAGTGAACTTGGCCAGATAGTGAAACTGACTAGTTATTTCAGCATCCAAGTATAACTGCCTCACCACAGTAAACAAACTGCGTAAAGTGGGTAAAGAAAATTAAGGCCACGTCTACACTATAAACTTTGGTTGAGGCAAGTTACTTCAGCATAAGCCGCAGCACTTAGTATGTCACTTGTGCATGCGCATGCACTTGGCTCATTGCATCGGCACTGTGCGATCTCACCAGGAGTACTTGTATTGATGCAGTGTGGTGCACCCTGGGTGGGTATCCCACGACTGTCCAGCACACTGTCTTTTGGGAAAATTTGGCAACACGTGGGGCAGAAATGAATTGTGCAAGGGTGATTGGGAGCAAGGGCAGTGGGCAACTGTCTCCATCCCACAATGTCATCTATGTCAGGGGTTCTCAACCTTTTTCTTTCTGAAGCCCCCTCCAACATGCTATAAAAAATCCACAGTGCACCTGTGCCACGATAACTGGTTTTCTGCATATAAAAGTCAGGGCCAGTGTTAGGGGGTAGCAAGCATGGCAAATGCCTGGGGTTCCACACCACAGGAGCCCCAGCGAAGCTACATTGCTCAGGCTTCAGTTTCAGTCCAGGGTAGCAGGACTCAGAGTGATGAATCTTTAGTTTTCTGCCCTGGGCCCCAGCAAGTATAACACTGGCCCTGCTTGGCGGCTCCCCTGAAACGTGCTCACAGCCCTCAAGTGGGCCCCGGACCCGTGGTTGAGAACCACTGATTGTATCACAATTTTCTATGCCTTTTTTCAGAATTCTACGGATATGTGAAGCTCTCCTCACTGTCCACCATCACTAACACAAGCATGGAGCCTACACACTTCTGCACTCTAGTCATGAGCATTGCAAGCTCAAGACACAATCCTCCAGTATTTGGAGAGCAGCAAGAAGAGCTGAATCAGTAGGGACATGAGGATTTCTTGGAGGACACACTGCTGTGGGACATAGCGAGAGCAAATTCAAAGTTGTTGATGGTGTTCACTGAGCAGCTGTAAATGGTGGAGCACAAATTCTGGACCTGAGAAACAAGCACTGTCTGGTTGGATCACATTGTAATGAAGGCATGGGATAAACAGTGGCTGCAGAACTTTCAGATGCACAAGGCCACATTCCTGGATCTGTGCTGACCTTGCCCCAGCAGCCCTCCAGTGCAGGGAGAGTGAAATGAGAGCTGCATTGACAGTGGAGAAGTGAGTGGCGATCGCACTGTGGAAACTTGCAACACCAGATTGCTACTAGTCAGTCAGGAATCAATTTGGAATTAAGAAATCCACCACTGGGGCCATTGTCATGCAAATGTGCAGGGCTTTTAATAGAGCCCTGCACGGATACAAAAATGTGTATCCGCATCCAATACACAATCTGCAAAAATTGTCCGTAGATATCCGCAGATTAGCAGGGCTCTACTTGGACTGAACTGGGCTACTTGAGCCCTCCACTCAGGGCAGGTGGAGGGACCCAGGCTCCCCAGAGCTGCCAGCACGGCTTTCCCCAACCCAGCTCTGGCTGGGGCAGCTCAAAAACTGCAATTCTGATACGTTTAGCTATATCAGTCTAGAGAATTGAGTAAGTCATCTTAGCAGGTGGGCATGACATACAAATCATGCTCCTGGAAAAGGATGCGAGTAACCCAAACCTTTTCCAGTTTCTTAATTTCTTTTCTGTCCTCTGCTAGTCTGACTTGATCCCACAAAATAGCCAGCTAGAAGAATTTTGTTGCGACTTAACTGCAGTTTTTTCATTCCCCGTGTAATTTCAAGTACATGTTCCCACCTACCTAATGTCACAGTTGTAGGATTCCAAGTCTAATAGAATATTTTTTTTAAAAAAAATTATCCTTCTGAGCAGTGGCAGACAGATCTATGTGACTTAGGATTCCAACTCCCAGGGACCCCACGCCCTAGCCCCCACAATCCCGATTCCCCTCCACAGTCTGGACTGACTTGGGCAACAACAGCCTGCTGCACAAACCCAGTTACAACTGCAAATAGGGGCTGGTCTTCACTGAGGGGGGAGGGGATCAACTGAAGATTTGCAACTTCAGCTATGTGAATAACGTAGCTGAAGTCGGCATATCTTCAGCCGACTTACCTGCCATCCTCATGGCGGTGGCGGGCAGTGGCACGCTCCCCTCTCGACTCCAGCTTGTGCCTCGCGGCAAGCTGAAGACATGGAGTCGATGGGGGCACCGCTGGCGATCGATTTCTCACGTCTTAACGAGACGTGAGAAATTGATCGCTAAAAGATAGATCACTACCCGCTGATCCGGTGGGTAGTGAAGACCTACCCAAAGAGTCCTGTGGCACCTCATAGACTAACAGATGTATTAGAGCATAAGCTTTTGCGGGTGAATACCCACTTTGTCGGATTCATGCAGTTTTCCACTTCATACATCCGACAAAGTGGGTATTCACCCATGAAAACTTATGCTCTAATACATCTGTTAGTCTATAAGATGTCACAGGACTCTATCGCTTTTGCAGATCCACACTAACATGGCTACCCCTCTGATACTGAACACCAGTTATAACTGCATTGCTCTGCTCCCTATTTAGAAAATGCACTTCCTCATTTCTTGGTTCATGTAGAGGTGGCAGACATCAGCAGGTGTAGATCGCACAAAGAGGAGGGGAGGCAGAAGGAAATTTGAAATGGGAATTGTATGGGCCCAGAAAGGCATGGGACAACAACAGGCTTGTAGAACAGGTGCATAGACATTGGGTGTCTATAGCTGAGAAGGGAGGCATGGTGTGGATTTTCACTTAGGGCCCTGCACACCAAGCACCAGCCCCACATTTGAGATTTTAAAGCATTTACGTGCGAGACCTAACAAAATCCCACTGTAATATTTACCTATTTTATAGATGGGTAAATTGAGGTAGAAGGGATTGGATTTATGTGATTAGAGTTAGCAGGCATAGGATTAATGGGTCGTGGGCTTGTTTCATGGAAGACCTACCTTGTCTCTAGCATCTCCAAGTCTGCAGCAAGAATGAATGGATTTTGGGTCAGGAATGGCCCCAGCTGATTATCTTCTACACCCACATCCTTAAGAAACAAAAGTCTTTTTCTTATATCTTTTTCAAAATCCAGTCTCAGTAGGAGCTGGCCTGCATTTGGACGTTTTTCCACTTTGGACAAATCGACTCCTACAGTAAATAAATCACAAACTCTACTTTAGTTGAATGCTTAGTTAAATGAATTATGAGGAAGATATTCATAACAACATGCTGCACTGCATGTCTGACGTCTTGCATACAACTTGTGCAGATAGCCAACATATTTTGATTGCTCAAGATATTATGGTCACAGTAGCTTGTACATTCAGAAGAGCCGAGATAAAACAAGATCTAAATTCTTTCTAACCCAAATTTTGGTAGCAAAATTCAGATGCATTTCACACCATATTCTGAACTGTGCAATGTGCAGGGATCTCATTTTGTTTTCCCAGAGGTATGTGTGCGTGGGTATCTCCCAACTCTTTCTTATATGGGCACAGTAAATGAGGGGGAAATTTTATTGCAAAGTGTCTTTGGTTACCAATTCAAATAGCTCTCATTATTAGACTGTTAGCAAAAGGCAATTCGAATACAAAACCCGCTCGCCCCAACAATCCAGCAATTCATTTCTTTCTCTGGGCTTTATTCCACGCTAGAGAGTATAACTTTGTGTCTGTGGTACTATGTCATGCACTAACTGGTGCCTGATTCCACACACTAAGGGCTTGTCTTCACTAGGCTGGTCCAGGATCGATCTTTTGGCGATCTATTTATCACGTCTGGTCAAGACGCAATAAATCGATCGCCAGCGGCGCCCCCGTCGACTGCGGAATGCCAGCTTGCCAAAAGGCACAAGCTGAAGTCGACGGGGGAGCGCACCCACGAATGACATTATAAAGGTCCAAATGGCCCTTCACAGAAAAAAGGTTCCCCACCCCTGTGCTAGATCAACAGCTGAGGAACACAGATTCTGTCCCAAACAAACATATATTAGCGGTAAACCACATAAACAGCCTCTACTTGCGTTCATTTTTCCTGCATCTCTCCCCTCTACTTTGGATTGGGCATTACTACACCTATAAAATTACGATTTTCAAGTTTACTGCTAAGTCAGTACAATCAGAATATAAACCTAGGAACACATCAAGCACAAAATCTGCCTAAACATCACTACACTTACCCAAAAGCACTAATTTTCTCAGAGTTTCTGAACGATCAACATAATCTCGAAGTGTGAAAGAACTAAGGGGAAGGGGCGGCTCAGCTACAATCTGCACAGCTTCTTCTTCAGAGATCTTCTCCAAAGCAGATGAAGGTGGCGTATCTTCCCAAACTAGAAGCCATTAATAAGAGAAATGTTAACAGATTTTCTTGACAAACTGTTAGAATTTCCAGTACCTTCCCAGTATGTCTCAAGGACTAGAAATTAAAGTATTTTCAAAATATGATTTTACTAATGTTGTAACTTTCACTTGTTTAGGGCATTTCTTTTATGAGGCAACTATGATTACCAGGCAACAGGAAACATAATTAGCTGTAATGTAATGAAATCAAAGGACTGATTCTTTCCCTAGCTCAGCCAGGACTTCCTGCTAATCCTGCAAAAGTTTTTTTGCATGCTTAATTTTAAGCATCCAAGTGGTAATATGTGCTTAAAACTAAGCATGTAAGTGTTAGCAGAACTGGGACTTTACAGTGCAACACGGGCAAGTCACTCAAACTTTGCTTCAGTTTCCACATCAAATATGGATATCATCAGATCCCTAGCTGAAGAAGCACAATTAATAGTTGGAATGTATTTTAAGGTCCTTGGATTAATGTTGCTGTAGCAGTATCATCAAAATGCTTCCTAATAGTGAGATCTATTGAATTATGTAGTAGTCACACCAGGGAATCGGTAAAAGCCACATCAATTGAGAAATTTAAATTTATAAAGGCCTGGAGAATATTAGCAATCTCTTTGCAACAGCCCTGTAACTACTACTACTCTCTGTTCAACAGATTGGGAATTTAGATACAAAAATAGTGATTTACCTAAGAATACACACAAAGTCTATAGCAGAACTGGGAACTGAACCTGTACATCCTGATTCCCAATCTAGTGCCTTAACCAAAAGACAATCATTCTGATTTCTGTCTGATTTTTTTAAACCTACTTGTTACAGTAATTTGAGGTCTGTCTTGAAACAAGTTAGAAAAACACACTCTTTTTTCCATTTTGTACATCATCATCATCATCATCATCAATCCTCTTCACTCCCGCTGGAGTATAAGGCACCAACAAATCTCCTCCATGCCTCTCGATCTTGGGCAAGCCAGCTGATTTCATTCCACGTTTTGTTCATCATCATTTGTTCATCAGCATTTCCCACATACAGTAGACTCTTGATTATCCAGGATTGGGTTAACCAGGATGTGGATTAACCAGGACATCAAAAAACAAACACGTAACTCGCAGGGCTGGCTCTGGCTTTGTTGCCGCCCCAAATGCACACAAAAACCCCCACCAGGACGCAGGGCAGCCAGTGAACCAACACCCCACACCCCTGGCACAAGGTGGCTGGTGAACCAACCCTCCCTCCCCATGTTTCCTATGGATGGTGATTATCCAGGATTTTATTAACCAGGATTATTTTTTTCCCTATCATCCTGGATAATCGAGAGTCTACTGTACTCTGTTTCAAAAATTTTCCAGTTGTGTGGCTCTTTCACAAAGCAATAAGGTAGAAACTTTTTTTTTTGTTAATTTTTAAAGAAAATAAGACTGAAAAACTACAAAACCGGTAGGGACATCCAGGACCAGTGGAGTCCCTGAAACTGTATCTTTAAAAAAAAAAAAAAAAAACTTAGTAGATGTGAAGTGGACCTCTAACAAGGTTTTTTATATGTCAACACTTTCATTTTTTAAGTACTGACAGCTTTAGTAGAAACATCCAGCTAGTGTGCATAGCCAGTGTGGCTGGACAGAATAAAAGGTAGAGTTATAAATTATATCATCCATCCACCACTGTCACTGCAGAATTGTTCCTCATATTTTCCCATACTTTGTAGAGTCTAGTTTTAAATGCCCTAAAAGTTGAGAGACAGCCTCTAGCACCTCTATTCCACAGTCTAAACAGAGTTCTCACTGTTACCGAGTTTTAGATCATTTTCCAGCAGAAGTTTCTCTTTTCTCCATTTCATCCTAATATACCTACATTAATACTGGGGTTCAAACTGAGTGAAACTTGTAAAGACTGTCCAAAAATGTCAGCATGAGCAGGATTGAGTTAACAGCCAAAAGTAAAGTTTAAAGCAGAATTTTCAGTACAGAACAACAGAAATTCCTACATCATGCTGCCAAAATGAGAATGCTTAGGTGGATGCTGTGGAGGCTACACAATAAAACAACATGAGCCCTCATCACAGAAAAGCAGAGGAAGTATCAACTGAGATGAAGGAGTCGTGAGATGAGAAAGAGTTATGTGGGATATGCTAGTTCATATACTAGTAGCAGTGGGACATGAGGAATACCTAGAAAAAGGTAGTTTGAGATGCTGAAGTAGGACATGAAGGTTGGTGTCAGCTTGTTAGATGCACTGGACATGAATGCTTGGAGACTAAGCACCAACAACACCGAACTGATGGGACATGGTGGACTTTATATTAAAGTTCTTAAAGTTTCTTACCTTCATATAATGTTTCTGTATCTGAGCTGGGTATTACTCCTGTTTGCTGCTGGTAGTGGTTTACTGGAGAAAGTAAGTTACTTTCTGAAGAAATCTGTCCATTACTTGAGTTGGTGGACTGTAAACAGCTCCCCAAAGATACAGATCTGTAGGTCTTCAATCCACGCTCAAGAAAGTGATTATCCGTGCATAGGAAAGACAGAACTGAAAGCTCATGCAACTGCATCCACGTTCTGTGGGTTTTTCTCAGTCCCTGAATAGAATTAGCAACACTACTTGTTTTCACTGACGAGCATAATATGCTTATCTGCCGAGCCCAAAAAGCCATCTTCTATAGAAATATGGTTCCCTGCTGATAAAAAGGAGCACTTACGTATAGGGAGAAAATTGTCAGGAATAAAGCAATGCATCTCACTGTTCACACAAACTAGGTCCAAAGTTAAGGAAGCAGCTTTGTCAAAATTAAAGCAGAAGTACCGGTAGGTCTGTGCTATCTAATGTCATTCAGCTGCCTTGTCAATTTACAAATGTGCTATCCTAGAAAATACATAATTAAACACAATAAAAATGTTAAAACCTTGAACAGAAATTGTTTGCATTAAGTGTGTTAATTCCCAATCTATTTATGAAAAAAAGAGAGAATCAGAGCACCACAATGTCAAGCCTCTTGTTGGGCACTGCCAGACTGTTCTTTGGTTCTGTGTTTGTACGAGCACATAGCACTGGGAAGTCCTGGCCCACAACTATAGCTCTTACGTGTTATGCTAATACTCATAAATTGATTACAACCATAACACATTTAGTCTGATTATGAGCATGCAATTAATATTGTATCTTGAAAGACAAAACAGCTCCCCCTAGCCCAACAGGTACATGGCTCTCTTGGCTATGGCTACAGGAGGGAGCTTTACAGCAGTGCATCCCCAATGCAGCTGTCAAGGGGCAAAGCTCTCCCACCAACACAGCACAGTCCACACCAGTGCTTAAGGTGGTGTGACTTGTCACTCAGAGGGGTGGCTTATTCACATGCCCCAGCAACATAAGTCAGACCAATGTAAGCGGCAGGGCAGACACACTACTATATTCCTGCCCTCAACAGATCCCAGAGCTAGGCCCCTGCCAAGGACACATGAATCAGGAGCACCCAGCAGACCTATTGCTGCGCTTAAAGTGGGCTGAAAATAAAGCAGGAGGGTCGAACATAACCCCAGTCACAGTCAATTATCATGCCTGGGAATCATGCAATTCCCAATTCCGTGTACAGTAAAACCTCGATTTAACGGACCTCGATTTAATAGACTTCGGATGCAACGGACAAAATTTCTGATGCATATCAGACCGCGACCCCTCCCAGCTGCAGCCCCGGTCCCCTTCGCAGGCAGCTGGCTGCTGGCTCCTGGCTGCCGCCCCGGTCCCAGCCGCTGGCGGGCTGGCTGCCAGCTCCCGGCTGCCGCCCAGATCCCGGCAGCGGGCGGTCTGGCTGCCGGCTCCCGCCCTGATCCTTGCAGCGGGCGGTCTGGCTGCCGGCTCCTGGCTGCCGCCCCGGTCCCGGCAGCGGGCGGGCTGGCTCCCGGCTCCTGGCTGCCGCCCCGGTCCCGGCCGCGGGCGGTCTGGCTGCCGGCTGCCGGCCCGATCCCGGCAGCGGGCGGTCTGGCTGCCGGCTGCCGCCCCGATCCCGGCAGCGGGCGGTCTGGCTGCCGGCTGCCGCCCCGATCCCGGCAGCGGGCGGTCTGGCTGCCGGCTGCCGCCCCGATCCCGGCAGCGGGCGGTCTGGCTGCCGGCTGCCGCCCCGATCCCGGCAGCGGGCGGTCTGGCTGCCGGCTCCCGCCCCGATCCCGGCAGCGGGCGGTCTGGCTGCCGGCTCCCGCCCCGATCCCGGCAGCGGGCGGTCTGGCTGCCGGCTCCCGCCCCGATCCCGGCAGCGGGCGGGCTGGCTGCCGGCTCCCGCCCCGATCCCGGCAGCGGGCGGGCTGGCTGCCGGCTCCCGCCCCGATCCCGGCAGCGGGCGGGCTGGCTGCCGGCTCCCGCCCCGATCCCGGCAGCGGGCGGGCTGGCTGCCGGCTCCCGCCCCGATCCCGGCAGCGGGCGGGCTGGCTGCCGGCTCCCGCCCCGATCCCGGCAGCGGGCGGGCTGGCTGCCGGCTCCCGCCCCGATCCCGGCAGCGGGCGGGCTGGCTGCCGGCTCCCGCCCCGATCCCGGCAGCGGGCGGGCTGGCTGCCGGCTCCCGCCCCGATCCCGGCAGCGGGCGGGCTGGCTGCCGGCTCCCGCCCCGATCCCGGCAGCGGGCGGGCTGGCTGCCGGCTCCCGCCCCGATCCCGGCAGCGGGCGGGCTGGCTGCCGGCTCCCGCCCCGATCCCGGCAGCGGGCGGGCTGGCTGCCGGCTCCCGCCCCGATCCCGGCAGCGGGCGGGCTGGCTGCCGGCTCCCGCCCCGATCCCGGCAGCGGGCGGGCTGGCTGCCGGCTCCCGCCCCGATCCCGGCAGCGGGCGGGCTGGCTGCCGGCTCCCGCCCCGATCCCGGCAGCGGGCGGGCTGGCGAACCTGCCGCCCTGACTCTGTGGTGGGCGGGCTGCTGCTCTGACAGCTCGGTTTTGGTTTTTTTTAATTAAATAACGGACTTTTTGATTTAACGGACACCCCCTCGCCCGAATTAGTCCGTTAAATGGAGGTTTTACTATATTACAAAATCCCCTGCAACCGTTAGCTCAGAAAGCTCAGTACAAATATTTCATGTCACTGGTTTTACAACAGGCCTCATACAAGTAATTCAAACCCGAGACACCCCAGTACGGGGGGGGGGGGCGCGCAGGGACGCTCAGACCGCGCCTGGGGTGTTGCTGCCTCTGCTCTCGCTGGCGCGTCCGTGCCCGGGGCCCGGCTCTGAGCCGGTCACTCCGAGGGGCTGGGCGGGCGGCAGGCCCGGTCCGTGCCCCTGCGGTTCGGACGCTGCTAGCCTCGCTCCCCGGACGCAGGCCCCGTGACTGCGGGGCCCGGTCCGCCTGTCCCCCTAGCCCCCCCTTGTCGCCGGCCCTGCTGAAGCCCGCAGCCTGCCCCATTCCCAGCGCCCCCGGCCCCGCTCCAGCCGCGGAGCCCGGCCGGGTGACGGGGGGGGGGGGGTGTCGGGTCCTCACCTGAGGCGGCGGCGGCGAGGCCTTGAATCGAGCCGCGCCGCTGGCTCCTCCTCCGCCTGTCGCCCCGCCCCCTCCCGGCAGGTCTGCGCGCAGCTTCCCCCTCCCGTCCTGCCGAGGCGCTTCCTGCCCGGGCGAGACCATCCGCCGGCGGGGGGGGGGGGTGACACTCTCTTCCCTCTGCCCGCGCGGTCCGGCCGCTCGCTCCCCCCCTCCCGCGCAGGAATTCGCCGCCTCGCCGGGGCCTAGTCCCAGCGCCTGGTTGGTCCCGCGCCGCCAGGCGGGGCCAGCGCTTCTCCCTCCCTCCGGCGGCGGCTGCGCGGAGCGGGCGGCCTGGCCGCGCGGGGACATGGCGTCCTGCGTGGGGAGCCGGACCCTGAGCAAGGACGATGTGAACTACCGGCTGCACTTCCGCATGATCAACGAGCAGCAGGTGGAGGACATCACCCTGGAGTTCTTCTACCGGCCCCACACCATCACCCTGCTGAGCTTCACCATCCTCAGCCTCATGGCCTTCGCCTTCACCCGGTGCGAGTGCGGGGCGAGCCGGGGGCGGGCGGGCGGGAGGAGAGAGCCGGGGGAGGTTACTCCGCGACGCGGGGAGGGTGCCGCGTTAGTAGCTCAGTGACTTGTGGAGGCGCAGCCCGGCTGGGGGGCGGTCACACCGGGCGGGTTGGTCCCCACCATGCGCCAGGTTTTCTTTACCAAAAAAATCGAGCTGTTGTTTTGAACGTGGCCACGGGGGGCCGGGGTTCTGCGCCTCTGCTGGAGTTTGCCCCCCGCTCTCTCTGGGTGCTGGCGAGGCATCCCTGCCAAGTATAACTTCTGTCCATAAATACCATCAAGCGAAGGTCTTCTTTTGCCTTTGGAAAGCATCTGACTGCAGCAGGACGATGCATCCTACCTAGAGCATCATACTAGGGCTTTATTCAAACTGACATTCATTCACTTTGGTGTTTTTTTATGCACTCTGTAAATCTGAAGTACGATCATTTGGGTTTGGTTTTGCTAAAATCTTCATTCCTGAATACATATTTTGTGTCAGCCTCTCACATTCAGATTATTTAAAGTGCTGATACTGTAGATAAAGACAAGGCATCTCTTGTGATAGTGATACCAGTCCCTTTTATCATGCCGAAGACAGTGCTGTTAAGTCTGTTATATGTTTCTTTCCCCTATTTTTTAATGGAGAAGGTAGTGTGCAGTGGGACAGGGCATTGTTTGTTTTGTTACCATACTCACTGGTAAACTTATTCAGGATTAGTGAGAGTGAACTGTAACATCTTACAAACCATAGCTGTGGCATCAAGTGAGAGTTTTTCAGTGAGCTTAATCCAAATTACAAAGTGTTTTTAAAAGTATTCTAGCAAGATATAGAGTATCAGGTACTAGAAATGATTCATATCCTTTTTTAAAAACATACAAAAAAGCTTGCTTTTCAGGACCATAAAGTCTAACTCTGTGTGATTTTTTTCAGTGTTATTTAGTTTCCTAACATGATTTTGTAAAAAAACATCAGTTGAAGTCTTCACTGAAGTCAACATAGTTCTCAAGCAGTCATCTGGGACTTAGCTTCTTTATTTAATAAAAATATTAAGTGCACCATTTCTTGTATAGCATCACATCCTTTGCTTATTGAACAGTTTGATGCAATCTTTTTTTTAAAAAAAGTCTTCTTCTATAGAGATACCACTGGTAATGTGAAGGTTTAGGTCCTGATCCTGCAAACACTTATTAAGGTGCTAACATTACTTCTGCGAGTAGTCCCATTGAAGTCAGTGGGGCTGTTCACAGAAGTAAAACTAAGCATATGCATAAGTGTTTGCAGGATTGGGGTCTTATTTGTACTCAGTAGCAGTCCACTCATGCAGAAATCGGGCCAGTATATATGTGTGTATGCCCATGCTCATGCTCCAATGTCTCCTTCTGAATAGGGTCACACTCTTGCTCATGTATTTGTGATTCTCCTTTGGCTTGGTGATTACAAGAAACCTGTATTTCCTGAGCAGGAGCTTGTGAATTCTCTTTACCATGGATGCAACCCTGCAGTACTTAGTCAAAACACACTGATTTCCGTAGGGTTTTTGCCAAAGTAAGCCTTGCAGGATTTGACCTCATGTTTACTGTTTACTTGTTGACATGGTGACATTGTATGGATATGGTCACAGATTACAACTAGGTTTTTTTATTACTAATTAAACACCAACAGAGATTTACAGAGGTGAGAACCACTACTTTTCTCAGGGCTGATAAAAATTTTAAAAAAATGCATGTAATTTGATAGCATTGATTTTGAGAATATAAATCTATAGCTAATAGTTAAATTACAAAGGTAACAAAATAAATCTTGTAAAACTGGGAAGAGTGTGTGTGTGTATGAGAGAGAGAGAAGAAATGTATGTTTATGAGAGAGGAAAATCAAAAATCTAATTAGAAACTCCCAACAAAACGTATCCTTTTCCTATTACTACCAGTGTGGCACTCAACAAGATACATTTGATAAAGTGCGTCCCTTGCCCTCATCAAGTATCCACATTTACTGTCATTTGTAACTTAGGTTGGATGGCCCAGAGACCCCTTTTAAAAATCTTGGCCCTTTATCACCATACTCTGTTACATAAGTACTTCCGTATTAGTGGTATAATCGCTTAAAACTATTTATCCCTGAACAAAGTCCTCTGGTTATTCTGTGAGGGAGCACAATGCTGTGAGATGCTGAGCCTTTACTAGTGTCAGTTTCATGGATGTAGTGCCACCCATGCATGTCTTGGAGTCATTCCATGACTAGCTAAAAAATAGGAATTCTGCCCCAGCCCTGGTCTCCCAGTGCTCCAGGAGTTCCACTTTGATCAGAGCTGCTGCCCTGTCTTCTCCAGTTGATCCACAGATGACTGGGTCCTTGGGATTGATGATTCACCCAGGGGGAAAAACAAATGCCTAGTCCTTTTTTCTTTTCTTTTTTTTTTTTTTTTTAACCAAATAAAGGGTGGGCTGGGTTGCAGTTCAGATCTACTGTCCTCAAGACACAGAACATTAGCTGGGTGCTCAGATACTTGTTTTTGAGTAGATTCATTGGTTTTCTTTCTTTTTTTTTCTGCTGCCACTTTTTTCCTAGCTCTGGTATGTTCCTCTTTTGTTTCCCCTCTCCTTGTTTTTACTTCTGTTCCCTTTAATTTCCAGTTCATTTCAACTGTCTGTTGACATCTCTTCATCTCTCCTTGTTTATCTCTCCTTTTCCCCCTCAAAGGGTAGGAGATGACAGCTCTCATTATGTCAAGAATCAGGGAGGTAGCCGTGTTAGTCTGGAATAGCAGAGGTAACAAAGTCCTGTGGCACCTTAAAGACTAACTATAAAGTTTTGAAGCATGAGCTTTCGTGGGCTAATACCCACTTCGTCGGATGCAGGCAGTGGAAGTGGGTATTAGCCCACGAAAGCTCATGCTTCAAAACTTTATAGTTAGTCTTTAAGGTGCCACAGGACTTTGTTACCTCAGCTCTCATTATGTTTTCCTTCCTTTTCTCCTCTTCTCACTTGTCACTACCAACTGCCATGAAAACTTCCTCAATCTGAGTAATACCAATATGCAACCTCTTCTTCCATTGCTGGGACAGTACCCAACACATGTGGCTAGCTGTTTGAATAGGCATAGAGAAGAAAAGAGTGTTTCCTCATGTGTTTCCAGTTACATTCCCACTGTCTGTCTTTCCTGTTCTCCTCATCATGGTGTCTGAGCCTCTACCCATCATGTTCTCATTTCCATTGCTTGGGCCATCAAGTCCCAATCGCTCCTCCGCCACCCCTTTGGGATATCCCTTCAGAGAGTCCAAGTTTTCTTAGACCTAAACATAAATGCCTCACCACTGCTTTTCTTCTGCAGTCACTTACTACAATGCATGACAAATTCACATATACAATGCAGACAGTACTGGGTATAATATAATCAGTGTGCCTGGTGCTAAGTATTTGCAGTCAGGCCTGCAAAAGCATTTTATTCCTGAAAGTTGTCGTCAGAGTTCACCACCAAACACCCTTCATATATTAAATTCTGCACTCGGACACATGTGCAATGCGGTGCCCTGTAGAAATAAACTGACAACTTACTCTCATGTGTCTCAGGATAGTACTTGGCCTTTGGTATATATGTGCTACTCCTAAAGGCCAAACAGCTGTCAACATAAAATAAGATGGTCTAGTAAAGCCAAACACACACATGCGCGCACACGCACTTCTGCTTGGTTGGGAAGAAGCAGATGGGATTAAAACTATTTTTTCAATATAGGGAATAAAACTTATTAAACCACCTCAGCTCTAACAAAAAGACTGTTTCAATAAAACATCCCTTTTATGCATGAAACAATGCTGGCTACAAAGTATAGCACAGTTTATTGTCCAAACAAGGTCCAAAATAGTTTATTACAATTGTTACTTCTCTGGGGTGCATAAAATTCAAAGCCTACCCAAACTGCAATTTCAGCAAAGAATCAACACACTACTGAACAAGTTGACTTCCCTAGTCACACCAAGTTCTGAGAGCAGAAAGTAGAAGCTCTAAGGGCATAAATTACTCTCCTAGAAATAGCACTTCTTATACACTTCATAGTGTAATTATTAGTACAAGTTTATTTTTAAGGAACATCAGACCAGGATGGGCTAACTCAACCCTGGAAAGCCTCTTTCTTGTCTCATCCAGAGTTCCTTCTATGCCAGAAATTTAAGGATCTCAGATGAACCTGGGAAAAGATCTTCTGTTGGATGCAGCAGCCAGATCCATCTTTAGTTTTGGGAACCTGATAGTGGTTCTTCCTTAAGATCTCAGGAGACAAAGATCACAGTCCTGAAGTTGCAGACTGGGGTGGAGCTAGACTTCAGGGAGGGATTGCTTCTATGTGGAAAAGCCAACAAAGTAAATTTGAATGGGTGTTTAATTGCCTAATTTGCCTATTTTAGGCTTTTCTAATGTATCTGTCACCTAAATATTCAGGGCAACTGTTGCACCTGCCTTGTTTTTCGTATTGGATAAACTGGTCTTTGGCTTCCCATCTCCAAATCTGTTGCTCTAGCTAGGGGCTGGTCCCCACTACAGCTTAACGTCGACTTTAGCGACATTAATTCGACATAAACCTGTACCCGTCCTCACACAGACGCCATTTGCATCAATTTAAAGGGCCCTCAAAATTGACTTCTGTACTCCTCCCTAACGAGAGGAGTAGCGCTGAAATCGACCTCTCTGGATCGATTGTGGACTAGTGAGGACGAATGGGACGTTATTGGCCTCCAGAGGCTGTCCCACAATGCTCCATTCTGAACACTCTGGACTGCCTCACTGCTCCACTGTGACCGCTCTGGACAGCACTCTCAACTCGCTGCTCTGGCCAGGTAGACAGGAAAAGACCCGGGAACATTTGAATAGCATTTCCTGTTTGGTCAGCGTGGCCAGCTCACCTGCACAGCTCAGTCGCCATTCAGAGAAATCAGCAGCACAAGACTCCATGCAGAGCTCAGCAGCACAGGAGACCATCCAGAGGAAAAGAGCTCCAGCATGGTCCAATCGTGAGGTGTTGGATCTGATCGCTATCTGGGGAGAGGAATCCGTGATGTTGGAACTCCGCAACAACAAACGGAATGCAAACACGTTCGCCAGGGTCTCCAAGGCCATGCTGGAAAGAGGCCACAACAGGGACGCGCAACAGTGCCGCATGAAAATTAAGGAGCTGAGGAAAGCGTTCCAGAAAGCCAAAGAGGCAAACGGACACTCAGGGGGTCCGCCACGGACATGCTGGTTCTACAATGAACTGAATCAGATAATGGGGGGCGCCCCCACCACCATCGCACCAGTTTGCATGGAGTCCACACATGGGATAATGCTCAGGGCCGAGGAGGATTCGGATGAGGAGGAGGAGGATGATGAGGGAAATATCACGGAACAGCAGGACGCAAACGGAGAAACAGTATTATTACCAGACAGCCAGGAGCTTTTTATCACCCTGGAGCCAGTACTCAGCCAACCCTCCCAAGCGGGTACCCAAGCCGGCGAAGGGAACTCTGGTGAGTGGGTTTTTTTGTTAAGGGATTAGATGACTCATGATTTTAAAAGGAAGCATTTATTAATGATTAACTTGACCTAAGGAATTGGAGTGCTTTCATTGCTGGTCTGGTCCCTTTTCACTCAAAGAACTTGTCGATGTACTCGGGTACTGACCGGAAGTCCTCTGCGGACATTTCAATGAAGCTATCCAGGAGGTAGCGATGAATCTTCCACACCAGATTTCTGGGGAGAGCCGCCTTGTCCGGCCCCCCGTGATAGGAGACCATCCCACGCCACGAAAGTAGTAAATAGTCTGGTATCATTGAGCAGCATAGTATTGCGGCGAATGCACCAGGACTTTGAAACGATTCCAACAACATGCGTTCCCTATCTCTCCGAGAAATTCTAAGCAGAGTTATGTCATTCATGGTTGCCTGTTTGAAATACGGACTGCAATTAGTCTGAACGCAGCGAGCCAGACAGCCTGTCAACCCCCCCTTCGCCCCAGCCAGCCCGTTGCAAGAGCAGTTAGAGGAGTTTTGAGCCTACAAGCGGATGCTTCCGCAGCCAGCCCGAAGCCAGAGAGTTTTTGGTTTTGTTTTGCATTTCGCGGTTCACCGGGAGCCACGCGGTGGGGGGGATGGGGGTGGGGTTACTCTGGAATACCCGAGCCCTGCTGTAAAGAGTATGGCTTTGCTTACCATAGCCGGCTGCATGGTGATTTCAGCAGCCGTGGTGAGGCTCTCGTGCGTGAGTTGATTCTGTGACTTTTGACTGATCCAGTAACTTTTAGGTGAGGAATATGACCTTGTACAGAAACCATATCAGGCCTGTGAATACTGTGTTTCCCCGCTGCATAGTAATCCCATTGTTCTCTGCGACTGTATGTGTCTCATAACCTTATACCTTTCTTTCTTCACCAGCTGCACAGTTATCTCTGAATCCTCCCTCTTGCCCCTCACGCCGGCTATCACAGATACGAAAGCGTAAAAAGAACACTCGTGATGACATGTTTAACGAACTTCTGCATAACTCTCACACTGAGGCCGCACGGCAGACCGAATGGAGGGAAAAATTGTTACAGTTAAGGCAAGAATCAAGAGCTGCAGCAGAAAAGTTGCAGGAACGTGAAGAACGGCGGATGGATGCTTTGCTCCGCATAATGGAGGAGCAAAGTGCCATGCTTCATTGTCTGGTGGAGCTTCAGCAGGACCAAAGATCGCCTCTACAGCCTCTGTGTAACCACCTCCCGCCCTCCCCAAGTCCCATAGCTTCCCCGCCCAGACGCGGGGTGAGAACCCGGGGGGGGGGGGAGCTCCGGGGACCGACCCACTCTACCCCACAAGGCAGCACAAGCAGCAGCAGGTTGAGTTTCTCTAAAAACTTGTAAAAGCTGCTGTCTTGCCCCCCTCCCTCCCCGCTCATCCACCACTGCAACTGCTGTTTCCCTCCTCACCCACCCCTTCTTGGCTACCTTGCCAGTGATTCCCTATATTTGTATTTGTGATGAAGCAATAAAGAAACCATGATTTTTAAAACAGTGAATTTATTTCCTCTGCAAGCATCGGGAGGGGGGAGGGAAAGAGGGTGCAAGGACGGCAGGCTTAGGGCTGAGCAGAGCAAGGGAGCAGATTCTCAAACGCCATCTTGGGCACTCATAAAACTGGTTTTCAAGGCGTCCCTGAGACACAGCGCATCATGGTGCGCTCTTCTACTTTCCCTGCTGTTTGGCTGCTGGTAAGCAGCGGACAGGAAATTTGCCTCTGCCTCCCAGCCCGCCATAAACGTTTCCCCCTTGCTCTCACAGAGATTGTGGAGTACAGAGCAAGCAGCAATAACAATGGGGATATTTCTGTCGCTGATGTCTGAGCGAATCAGTAATGATCTCCATCTCCCCTTGAGTCGGCCAAATGCACACTCTACTGCCATCCTGCAGTTGCTCAGCCTGTAGTTGAACAGCTCCTGACCCCTGTCCAGGGCTCCAGTGTAGGGCTTCATAAGCCAGGGCATTAAGGGGTAGGCTGGGTCCCCAAGGATAACGATTGGCATTTCTACACCCCCCACAGTAATTTTCTGGTCGGGGAAGAAAATCCCTTGCTGCAGCTGTCTAAATATCCTAGAGTTCCTGAACACACGAGCGTCATGAACCTTTCCCGGCCATCCCACGTACAGGTCGGTGAAATGTCCCTTGTGGTCAACCACTGCTTGCATGACCATAGAATAATATCCCTTCCGGTTTCTGTACTCTGCGGCCTCGTCCGGTGCCAGGATAGGGATATGAGTCCCATCTATAGCCCCACCACAGTTAGGGAATCCCATGGCGGCAAAGCCATCTATTGTAGCTTGCAGGTCTCCAAGGTTTATAACCCTGGGTAGCAGCAGGTCGACGATTGCTCTGCTTACTTGCATCACAGCAGACCCCACTGTAGATTTACCCACCCCAAACTGATTCGCGACTGACCGGTAGCTGTCTGGCGTTGCAAGCTTCCAGAGGGCTATCGCCACTTGCTTCTGAACTGTGAGGGCCGCCCTCATTCTGGTATTCTTGCACTGGAGGGCCGGGGAAAGCAAGTCACAAAATTCCATGAACGTGCCCTTACGCATGCGGAAGTTTCTGAGCCACTGGGAGTCATCCCACACCCGCAGCACTATGCGATCCCACCAGTCAGTGCTTGTTTCCCTGGCCCAGAATCGGCGTTCGATGGCATGAGCCTGCCCCATTGCCACCAAATTTGCCAGATTGTCGGTCACCCTACTTCCAAAAACGTCAGTGTCCCTGTCCCTGCTGTGCACGTCCAGGTCCACCTCCTCATCACTGTCATCGGGTTCCAGAAAGTGCAGTTGTCTCCGGATCGCATTCCTCTGCAGACAGTAAAGCATAAAATCCACAACAGTGCGCGAGGTCCGCACAACGGCCAGTACTGCAGCGGTGGCATCAGCGGGCTCCATGCTTGCAGTGCTATGGCGTTAACGAAGCGCAGAGAAAGGGCACGAATAATGGGATGCCTACCCACAGTACACCGCTCAAAATGGGGTCAGCAGCACGAAAAAAGGGCGCGAAATTATGAAATGCCTACCCATAGTACAGCACTCGAAATGGTGCCTGCTGGGGACTCCGGGAACTGTGGGATAGGTACCCACAGTGCAACGCTCGCTATGTCGACTCTTGCAACAGTTGTGCGGACAGACACTGCCAACTTGCTGTGCTTTGTGGGGACACACAAAATCGACACTATACAGTTTGCTTTAAATAATTGACTGCAAGGAAATCGAACTACTGCTGTAGTGAAGATACACCCTAGGATTCCTATTCACTGTGCCCCACTGTTTCCCTTTCCTTCTCTGTAGAGGAGGCTATGGCTTTCATTTAACTGAGAGGCAACCAAGAAGGCAACAGAGGGACGTCTGCTGGAGGCACTCCTTTGTGAAGCACACACAGCAGCACTTAATAGAGGTGACCGGCTGTGTTTTATTAAAGCAAGAATAGAATGCAAGACTGTGTTCTCCCACTGCCCCCACCCCCATAAAACCTTCCCATCCCCTCAAAACACTGGAACAGTGCTGATTAAACCAACATGGGTTTTGTTTTGACTTTGTGTGGGGTTATGGCTGCACCCAGACCCCCACCCCACCGAGCCCCAGCCAGCTGCACCTGGACCCCCACCAACCAAGCTCCACTCCCTCAGCACCTGGACACCCCTCCCCCCCCCAGCCACACACATTCAGCTTCCCCCCCCCCCACACACACACACACTGAGCCCCAGCCACCTTCGCCTGGACCCCCCCCCCCCGCAGAGTCCTATTGCCCCTGTACCCATATCGCCCAGTGAGCCCCTGTTCATCCAAATCCCCCCACATAACACTCTATCCCCCCACAGTAAGGCCCTTCACGCTTGGATCCTGCTGGGCTGAGTCTGCTTACCCCCCCGGAGTGCCCTTGCACCCCACCGTGACATAGTGCAGCCTCACCGCTGAGTCCATGTGCCAGGATGGGGGGCAGGCTTTGGGGTGATCTCCTACCTCCATGCAGCCAGTGGCCTGTGCTCCCCACTGCCATGCTGGAGCCTCTATATTTATTTATCAACAAATAAAATTTGAAGAATTTTAAAATATTGTGCAGAGTTTTTATTTATTTGGCACAGAGTTTCCTCAAGAGTACATTTTCTTATTATGATTTGTTGTGACAGTCATTTTCTTTTCCTGTGCCTGCACCTTTCTCTCGGGATTCCCAGGAACACCTCTTCTGAACAAACACCATAGTCTATCTTCTACCTCAGAAGCAGTGACTCACGTTTTTTCTTTCTTGCCTCTGGCAAGAGGACAGGATAAACATTTAAAAGTGTCACTGTATTAATCCCCAAATGAACTAACTAAAGCATAACTTTTGGCTTTCTTAATTAAGGCTTTGACTATCTAGTAGGCAGTAAGTAAAGAGGATGTACATAGATAACGATGTTAAAGATTACCACAATACTCAGGATCTTAGGGGGAGAGTGGAGCTGATCTGTTCAAGTAGTGACCAAAAAAGAAGACAAAAATGATCTATAAGGCTCAGAAATCTTGATCTGTCCAAAGCCAAATATATTTGGTGCTACGTTAGGCTTAAGTGACTTATTCTACCCTTCTCTAATGTATGTGGCTACGTTGCACTGAATTAGGCAGCAATTTTACTTGATTATTAAATAATTCAATAGCTTTCATTTTTATGGAAAACATTCTGCCAGGCATTACTAAGTGAAAGTAATGAATGTACACTGCTCTGTGAATTTGTAGCCGAGAAATACCACATCTGTATGCTGAGCCATTGTGAATCTGTGGGTCAGCTGGGGAAGACAGGGCAGCAGCTCTCATTAAGGTGGAACTCCTGGAGGAGCACTGGGAGCCCAGTGCTAGGGCACAATTCCTGTTTTGTAGCTAGCATGGAATGACTCTAACTACAACCAGGAAACTGACACTAGTAGATCTGGATGGAACAGGGGGAAGATTGGAGAAAAGTCACTGCGATGAGACACTTTAGAGGGACATGGTAGGTGAGATAATATCTTTTATTGGACCAACTTCTGTCGGTGAGAGCTTTACTCATATGTAGGACCCTGCCAAATTCATGGCCCATTTTGATTAATTTCAGGGCCAGAGGGTTTTAAAATTGGTCAGGTTCACATTTTCAGATGTTTACATCTGAAATTTCAGGGTGTTGTAACCATATGGTTCCTGAGCCAAAAGGTGTATGGGGGGGCGGGGGGAGAGAGAGTTGCAAAGCTGATGTAGCAGGTCGCTGGATTGTCACCCTCAGTTCTGGGCTGCCTTCGGAGCTGGGTTCTGAAGGCAGCAGCTGTGGAGCTTCCTGCAGCCTGCGGAGATTCTTGGAGGTAGAATGGGTCTGATCTCCCCTGTGCTGCTGGGAGTCTTCAGAGCTGGTAGCAGCCATGAGCTTTGTGCAGCCAAGGGAGGTACCCAGAGATGGGTCTGCTCTTCCCCTGAGAGCAGCTGTTCAGGGGAAGAGGAGGTCTTACCCCCACCCTACTGCAGCAGCTGGAGCCTGGTGAACAGTAGGAGCCCCCAGCTGGGGTGCCCCAGTCCTTCCAATGACTAGATTTCATGGGGGAAATCTGATTTCACAGTCCATGACATGTTTTTCACAGCCATGAATTTGGTAGGTCCCTATTCATGTTCAGTTTGGAAGCTTCACATGGCAGTAGCCTTGCAATGGCAGACCTGACCTATCCAGGGCTTAGAAGCTTCACGGGTAAAAAAGGCTGCTGTGGCCCTCCATTGTAGTGTAATGTATTACTATTCTTTATATGTATTACCATAGTATTTAGGAGCCGTTGTCATAGACCAGGACCTTAATATGCTAAGGGCTGTACAAACACACAAAAAAAAACCCTGTTCCTGCCCCAAAGAGCTTACAATCTAAGTAGGAGATTATGCAGCATGATGGAAGAGGGGAAAATTATATGTCCCCCATTCAGACTTGCACCTTGGGTAGGGCGACCGCTCTGGGCCCCACGGGCCAGTGTGATTGGCCGGCGCAGTCGGTCCTGGAAGAGACAAATCTGTCACTTCTACCCCAGGTTCTACTCCCCACCAGGTATGGCCGTGCCCACATTTATAATCATGCATCTGAGGCTAAATGTTATTGCAAACTCTAAAATACAGTACTATTTCCTCACTGATCCCATCCTGGCAATTATTATGGGGCAAATTACACTGCTGCAGGTTCATTTTTGAACCATCCTGAAATAAGATACCCTTACTTCACTATGCATAGCTTAGTCCATTGTAAAACTAGAAAGAAAATTTGCCGCTAAAAGAAAAGGAAGAAATAATTGAATATATTACTGTGCATTGTATAATGGTACCTAGATAAGTTCATGATGAGTACATTAAAATATTTAGTTATCAGCAATAAGATTTTAATCTTAATAGTAATAATTAAATATAACTATGCTCGTATTTTTGAGTTATTAATAATTGATGGTTACACTTACCGATTTTGTTATTTAGGGCTCCTAGAACTGACTGAAGAAGAGAGAATTTATTTGCAAAAGCCAGATCTATTCTGAAATGGGTGGATCTCCCATGTAAACTAGACTGTACTCTTAGCTATCTGAGAAGGAAAAACAGATAAATCAGGCTTGCCAGGATTTTCTGCCAAGATATTAACACTGGATGCTTAGGTCTATCCTTTGGCGATAATATAACAACCACCTTTCTAAAAAAAAAAAAAAGAGGAATAATTTTAGCCTTATTATTTTAACTTTGCAGTCAGTTCTGACAATGGCCTGTGTATATTGATTTTATGTTTAGCTTTGTTCTTGTATAAATGGATGTGCAAGGGTGTCAAGTGAAACCATTCAGTGCAGTTATTAAGTTTGCATCTCTTATTTGTTGTGAACCGTCATTGCTTTTCAGTGCTTATTTCCTAATGTATTTCATTAACCTGGCCTCTAGAATGCCCTTTGTCATTGTCCTCAAAAAAGTCATGTTAGTAACTGGATGATGTCTGTCTTTTCAGGAATGATTCTATCCCAGAAGATAATATTTGGAAGGGTATCCTCTGTGTGGTTTTCTTCTTTCTAATCATTAGTGTTCTAGCTTTTCCAAATGGTAAGTATATTGATGCTTTACTTTTATTTCAAATGCATATTTCTTTTCACTTGTTGCCATGTTGCCATTTTCTTTCTGAGATGAAGAAGCAAGCAAGCTATCCTTTCCAAGTGATTACGCATGTCCGTTCCATGTTAGGTGAGTGTGCTCACCACATGCACCAGTGCCAGAATTTTTTCCTCAGTTGCATCCATTGGAGACCGGCTCTGGTGCCCTCTGGAGTGGCACTGTAACGGGGCGGTCACTCACCCCGGTGGCACCCCTGTCTGGTCGTCTGGGGAATCAGCTCTTTCCAGCGTCCGGAGTGCCCTCTGCCGGCTGATGTCCGCGCCTGCTCCAGCCCGTGTCCCTCCCGGACCCCGGTGCCCATGAAGCTGAGGGTGCTGCACCCTTGCAGAACCCCCCAAGTCTTAGGGTCTCCCCTCCCTGGGGAACCCTAAACCCACTATCCCTACCTTGCCTCAGGCTTTGCCTCTGCTAGTCACCATTTGCCCCGCTCACTGAGGCGGACTGCAGTATCAGGCTGCTCATCACAGGCAAGAAGGGTTTGGCCAGCTGCTTCTACCCAGCCTGGGGGCTGCCTCCTGGCACCCCCAGTACCCAGTGGATCGGGCCTATGCTAGGCGCGGCAGCCTGGGGCCCTCTCTCTAGAGCTTACCGCTCCCCGGCTCCCAGCTGCCTTGCCCCTGCCCTGGCCCACTCTGGGTACCTTATCTTAGGCTCCCAGCAGCGAGGCCTGTCTCTCTCTGCTCCCAGAGGAGGCTTCTCTATTCCTAGCCCTGGGTGAGGCCTTTTACCAGGTCTTGCCGCCTGGGGCTCCCAGGCTAGAGCTCCCTAGCTCCCGGTGCCTAGCCCCAGCCCTGCACCCCCCTGGTAACTCCCTCAGCCCCAGCTGCTACGCCTGTCTCCCTCTGAGTGCCAGAGGAGACTGTTCCTCTCTCTCTCTCACTCTCTCCTTTAGGCCCCTGCCTCTCAGGCTTTTATACAGGCCTGAGTTTGGGGCGTGGCCACTCAGCTAAGCCTGCTTCCCAATTAATCCGGGAGTTTGCAGGCTCCCAGCCACAGACCCCTTTCCCAGGGCTATCCCAGCCCTGGCCGCCAGGGAGCGGGGAGCACCCCGCTATAGGCACTTATGTGCCTCCCCCAGCCCTCAGTTCCTGCCTATCGCCAGTGTCAGTGCTGGAATGCCCCCCTTGTCCTAGCAACTGGTTTCTCTTCAGTAGTTCTTTGAACTTTTGTGTAAATAGTTGTTAGGTAGCAATTAGTTTACAGTTCTTAATAGCTAGTAGACTTTAGGAGATAGTCCCTTAGGGACTAAGCCCAGGGACGGGGCATGCCCCATTCCCTGAGCTTTAAGCCTTGCAATCGTTTTAAGGAGCCCCCATGCCAATCAGCAATCCACACCTAAGCTGTTTGAAGTGTCTGGGTGAGTCCCATATCCATGAAAAGTGCCACAAGGGATTCCACCCCTGGACCAAGAGGGAGAGAGACATTTGACTTTGCACACTCCTCTTATTGACCAGGATATCTTCCTTCCAGTGTTCTCCCTGAAACTTCACAAGACCAATCACAAGAGATGCCTGCACACTCTAGATGTCAGGTGCACCGTAGTTTTCTATTTGAAGCACAACAGGATCTTCTGCAGATCGACTCAACTCTTTGTTGTAACTGCCGACAGAGTGAAGGGTCTTCCAGTGTTCTCTAAACTGGCTCACCACAGCATCCACACCTGTTACGAGTTAGTGCGGGCAGTGCCTCCACCAATAGTGAAGACTTATTGCACTAGGACTCGAGCATCTTCAGCTGCCTTCCTGGCACATGTCCCTATCCAGGATATCTGCAGGGCTGTGATGTGGTCTTTAGTACACACATTCACCACTCATTACACCATCGCCCAGCAAGCCAGTGATGCTAGATTTGACAGAGCTATTTGCAGTCAACAAGTCCATGAACTCTACCACTTCCGATGGTACTGCTTGGGAGTCACCTAACATGGAATGGACATGAGCAATCACTTGAAGAAAAACCAGTTACTAACCTTTCATCACTGTCGTTCTTCGAGATGTGTTGCTTATGTCCATTCCATCACCACCCTCCTTCCTCATTGTCCAAGTACCGGCAAGAATGAACTGAGGGAGGGTGGAGGGCGGCCCCTTACACCAGTGCATATGCGCGTCACTCCAGAGGGTGCTAGACTTGGTCCCCTACGTGTACCACTGAGGAAAAACCTCCAGCATTCGTGTATGTGGCGAGCACACTCACCTAACATGGAATGGACATGAGCAACACACCTCGAAGAACAACAGTTACAAAAGGTTAGTAACTGTTTTTTTTTTAATTTAGATAGATTTTATTCACTGTCTTTACGTTGCATTGAATTAAGCAACTGTATAAATGAGCTGTAATAGCACGGAGCTGAAATACCAACAAAATACGGACTCTTTATCTTTTGCATGATCTCGCTAGAGCGACCTAGTCCCTTGAAAATGGAAATGTCAGCTTTTCCAGCATATTTGGGGATTAAATAAATCTCTTAATAATAATAAAACCTGTCTCTTCTACAATGCTTTACATCAGTAAATCTCAAAGTACTTTGCAAAGGGGTGAGGTCAGTATCATTTTCCACACTTTGTAGATGGGAAAATTAAGGCCCCAAGAGAGGAAGTGACTTGCCGAAGATCATATAAAAGGCTAGTGGCAGAGCCAGGACTAGAACCTAAATCTGACCTTTCTTGTTATGGATGTACAACGGTAGAGTTGCTCTACTTCATCTGCACCCCGTAAAAAAATGAAACTTGGAAGAATTTCTCAATGATTGTGAGTGGAATTGTGAAGTAAATCAATTTTTTTGCCGGCTTTTACTAATGGTGGGATATGAAAAGAATAACACTTTGGTTACCCTGGAGACCCTTCAGGAGAAGTTATCCCGTTTTGAGTTACGTATATTGTGATCTTCGTTTGGTGCTGTAGACTGGCTATGACCGTACATTTGTTGGTCAGTTTTACTTCCCCCCATTTCAGATATTCCCATGCTGCCTCTATTCAGCAATAGATGAACACTAGTTTCAGCTGGGACAAATTTGCTGCTTTAAATTGGAACATTTTAAAAGGACTCACTAGAGCTTTGTTTTATGATGCTATCTAGCTTCTCTTTGAACTTCATCAATGAGTAGTTTTCATAACATGCTCACTAAAATGATGAATTGGATAGAGAGAAGGAAAATGCAGGAATTTTGTGCAAATACCTTTAGCTTTCATATTTTCAGTAGACTCCTAAACCTCCCATTGTGGTTTCTGACATGACGCTATATTCATATACTTCCCAGCACCTGTGGGATAAAAGTTTTAGTTTTTTACAGTATGTAGTTTTTCTGCTGACACACACACTTGACAATTAAGAGTTTTATGTGCAAGAAACTGAATTCCTGGTTATATTACCCATATCAAAATCACCATGAAAGTGTTATTTTGGAGTGCACAGTGGCACAATACGAATTAGTGCATTCTAGATGAGGCTGTTCTAGCATTAAAGAGAGCATGTGTAAACTCCTGGTAATCAGCTCTGTCTTCAGCAGCAAATGAATCTTCAATCTTGAAGGATCACACGAGAGCATATGAGGGGGCAGAGGGAATAAATAGAGATCATGTCTCCTCTCATCAGGTGTAAATGTCTGCCAAAATCTAGTTTCATAAGTTCCAAGGCAAAAAGAGACCACTGTGAGCATCTAGTAATATGTCCTATAGAATCTCCCTATAATAATTCCTTTTGAACTAGCACATTTATATATATTTTAAAGTTGTTGTTAGTTTCCTGATGGAAGTTATAGTCTTAATGTATTTATTGAAAAATTATGGATGGAACTAAGTATTTTTAAGTATGCTTAGATAATAGAAATATTAGGGTGCTAGGAAGGTGGAGATGAAATTACTATTAACTTTATTAAATACTAGCGAAAATACCCGGCGTTGCTCGGGTCCGTCGGAGGTGGGGAGGGGCCAGAGAGCTGAGCGAATGCAGGGTCCGTTGGAGGGGGTATTATGACATCGTAACTATGTCACAGAGAACAGCAGCTGCCCAGCTGATGTGATTGGCCTTTAAATAATTTCACCCCTGGGGGGCATCAGAGGTGAGATTTGAAAAATTTTCGACTCTTACCCTGATTAGGATCCTAAGACCTCTAACTGTACCAAATTTCAAGTCTCTAGCTCAAACGGTGTTGAAGGAGTAAGTGCACATACATACATACACGCATACACCATTTGACTTTTATATATATAGACTAGCGAAAATACCCAGCGTTGCTCAGGTCCGTCGGAGGTGGGGAGGGGGCAGAGAGCTGAGCAAGTGCGAGGTCCGTTGGAGGGGGGAGGGGGCAGAGAGCAAACCTGACACCCCCACCTCACCCCCCCGACCAAACCCGACACCCCCACCTCACTTACCCCTCGACTAACCCCGACTCACATTTTCACCCCCCCACCCAAACCCAACACCCCCACGTCACCCCCTACCAACCCCAACACCCCCTGACCAACACCCACACCTCACCCCCCGCAGACCAAACCTGACACACCCACCTCACTTTCCCCCCCAACCAAACCTGACACCCCTACCTACCACCACAAACAAACCCAACACCCACACCTCACTTACCCCTCGACCAACACCAACCCCCCTCCTCACCCCCCCACCAAACCCAACACCCTCTGACCAACTCCAACACCCACACCTCACCTCTCACCCACCCCGACACCTTCCCACCCCCCCAGACCAAACCCAACACCCACGGCTCACTTACCCCCCGACCAAACCCAACTCGGGTCTGTCGGAGGTGGGGAGGGGACAGAGAGCTGAGCGAGTGCGGGGTCCGTTGGAGGGGGGAGGGGGCAGAGAGCTGAGTGAGTGCGGGGTCCTTTGGAGGGGGGAGGGGGCAGAGAGCTGAGCGAATGCAGGGTCCGTTGGAGGGGGTATTATGACATCATAACTATGTCACAGAGAACAGCAGCTGCCCAGCTGATGTGAATGGGCTTTAAAGAATTTCACCCCTGGGGGGCGTCAGAGGTGAGATTTGAAAAATTTTCGACTCTTACCCTGATTAGGACCCTAAGACCTCTAACTGTACCAAATTTCAAGTCTCTAGCTCAAACGGTGTGGAAGGAGTAAGTGCACATACATACACGCATACACGCACACATACACCATTTTACTTATATATATATATATATATATATATATATATATCTTAGAAAATTTGGATTCATGGCCCATAATTGGTTTTGGGTAGATTTTTCCAAAATCTTTGTGGAGCAAATAAATAACTCCTTACAAATTCAGGGATTACTCCCACAAATCGTTAATTTAGAGGAAGTTATTTTGAAATTACATCAACCACTATGATGTTGACAAAAGAAGGCAAGGGTTTAACTCAATGTGCCTGTCCCATAGCTACATTCTATAAAATCTCATCAAGGTAATCACTAATGTTCCTACCCCCATAAATGAATTATGTATCACACACAGACCAAACCAGTTTCCTATAGGGAAGAATAAATTTGGATATGCGAATAAGGTTGCATAATGTAATCACCCAAACCACAAGATCTGCATGTGACTGTTGCTCCATTGTGGGTTTAGAAAAAACCCTTGCAAAGTGAAATAGGGATAGTTATTTGCATATGGGATTCAAAGATCAATTCATAATGTGTGTTAAAGACCTATGTTTTCAGCCTCTTCCTGCAGTCTAAAGAATGGATTATATTTAAAACTTTTCAGCTCTACCAGAGAAAGCTGGCCCTTATCTCCACTTCTCTTTTTGCTCTCGTTTGGTGTTTTAATAATGGAGTCAATCTAATCTCCAGCAAAATAAATCTAAAACAGAATAAGAGGACATTCATCCTCAGGAATCCAGGCTCTTAAGACCTTTAAAGAAATCTTGAAATATCTTGAAGTTGAGACCTTTTGAGCGATGTGTTTAATCAGGATTTGTGTTTGATCTTAATGGTATCTCTAAAGGTATTTTGTAGCCAGAAGAGCTTGTTTTCACACACATCCAACCTCTGTGTGTAAAATGCCTGATATTCTTTGAGATAACTGATATAAAGTCTGTTAGAAGTTTAGGTGGCCTGCCTGGTAATGTTTTTGGGAGTCCGTGCCCCCAGTTTCATTGCTAACCTGAAGAAACTTGTACTTAATTACTTTTTTATTCCAAAAATGAAACATACCCACAACTGTAAAAAGCCGCAAAACGTATGTAATCTAGAAAATAGATCAAGAGATCAGCCTGTTAAAAAATACCATCAGCTGACACCTCAGCACACGTGCATCCAAAATATGTGCCATCTTCTTACTGCCATGGAAAGAATGCCAGTCAAAAGTAATTGCATATTTCTTCCATGTCCCAGTGATCAAAAAACCTTAGTCTCTAAGGTGCCACAAGTCTTCCTCATCTTATCTTCAAATCCTAGGGCTTGTCTTCACTACAGCGGGTAGCCATCAATATTTTGGCAATCGATTTATCGCGTCTCATCAAGACGCAATAAATCGATCGCCAGCAGCACCCCTGTCGACTCTGGAACTCCAGCTTGCGGAGAGGCACAAGCTGGAGTCGACGGGGGAGCGCGCCGCCGACTGCTGCTGCCGTGAGGACGGCAGGTAAGTCGTCTGAAGAAACGCCAACTTCAGCTACGTGATTCATGTAACTGAAGTTGCGTATCTTCAGTCGATCCCCCTCCCCCACCCAGTGAAGACCAGCCCCTAGAATCAATTACTAATGAACTTGTTTTATTTAAATACAGCAGGTGCTTTAAGCCAAACCTTCAAGTACATTGTAAAGCTTGAAGGAAAACTGATCTTTGCTTGTTAACTTTTGCTGATATCCCATAAGCCAAGTCTTAGAAATAATATATTGTAGTTTTAGTCTTCGTAATCCAGTCACTGTCATCTAACAAATATTTCTCTCCACAGGGCCTTTTACTCGCCCACATCCAGCGATATGGCGGATGGTTTTTGGTAAGCTTTAAACTGTATCTTATTTAGTTTCATCAGCTGGTTGGTTGAACCTGAGATTATTAAAGAAAGCAAATTGGGTTCAATTAATTTGCACCAAATCGCATGCATGGGCCCTGTCGTGCTGTCTGCCATGGGCCCATAGATCTAATGCTTGCATGATCTGCAGCTTCCAGAGAGCGCTGCCATGCGAGGGTTCATATATTTCAAGGCCTGAAAGGACCATTGTGATCATCTAGTCTGAGATTTCTGTATAACACAAGCTATAGAACTTTCCCAAAATAATTCCTAGAGCATATCTTTTAGAAAAACATCCAATGTCCAAGTTGTCAGGGATGATGAATCCACCATGACCCTTGGTAAATTGTTGCAATGGTTAATTACCCTCACTGTTAGAAATTTACCCCTTGTTTCCAGTCTAAATTTGTCTAACTTTAACTTCCAGCCCCTGGGTCATGTTATGCCTTTCTTTGCTATATTGAAGGGCCTGTTATTAAATATTTGTTCTCCACATAGGTATACACACACTGTAATCGAGTTATCCCTTAGCCATAAACTAAATAAATTGAGCTCCTTGAGTCTCTCATTATAAGACACGTTTTCTAATTATTTACTCATACTCATGGCTCTTCTCTGAACCCTCTCCAACTGATCAACATCCTTCTGGAATTATGTGCACCAGAACTGGTCACAGTATTCCAGCAGCGGTTGCCCTGCTGCCAAATACATAGGTAAAATAACCTCTTTGCTCCTACTCAAGATTACGCTGTTTGTGTGTCCCAGGATCACATTAGTTGTCTTCGTCATAGCATCACACTCGGAGCTCATGTTCAGTTCGTTGTCTACCAGGACTCTCACATCTTTTTTTTTTAAGTTACTGCTTTCCTAGATAGAGTCCCCCATCCTGTAAGTATGGCCTACGTCATTGGTTCTCAAACTGGGGGTCATGATCCAATTATGTGGGGTTCGCAAGCCCCTGCTGTCAGCGGCGGAGCCCTGAGCCCCAGACCCAGCCCCTGCCACACAGGCTGCCGGCGGCGCCCCAAGCCCCAGCCACACCGTCAGAGAGAGGCGGGGCGGCAGAGAGCCCTCTCCACTCCCTCCCCTCTGGCAGAGTCGGGGAAGATGGACTGCGTCCCCCGGCTGGAGAGCTCTCTGCCGCCCGGGGCATGCTGCAGGGGCGGGCACCCAGCATGCAGCCAGCGCCAGGGCAGAGAGCCCCCCCCTTGCAACCTGGCTCTGGCTGCGCCCTCCCCCCGCGCCTCCCCCATGGGTCCCCCAGCCTCCCCTTGCTGCCCCCTTACGTTGTTTGTTCCAAATGTACATGGTTACATTTAGCTGTATTAAAATGCATATTGTTTGCTTGTGCCCAGTTTATCAGGCAATCCAGATCACTCTGAATCAGTGACCTGGTCTCTTCATTGTTTACCACTCCCACTATTTTTGTGTAATCTGCCACCTTTGTCAGTGATGATTTTATGTTTTCTTCCAAGTGATTTATAAAAGTGATAAATACCTTAAGGTGAAGAACCAGTCCCTACGGCACCATGCTGGAAACAGACCTGCTCAATGACAGTTATGTGTTAAGCTTTGAGATCTATCAGTTAGCAAGTTGTTAATCTATGTAATGTGTGCCATGTTAATTTTATATCTTTCTAGTTTTTCAATCAAAATGTTACATGGTACCAAATCAAACGCCTTAGAGAAGTCTTAACTATATTATGTCAGTGCTATTACCTTTATCAACTGAACTTGTAATCTCATAAAAAAGATACCAAGTTTGTTAGAATCTGTTTTCCATAAACATTAATTACATTACCCTCCTTTAATTCTTTATTAATCGAGTTCCATATCAGCTGCTCCCTTATCTTGAAAGGGATCGAAGTCAGGCTGACAGCCCTATAATAACGTGAGTCATCCCGTTTACCCTTTTTAAAAATTGGCACAACCTTAGCTTTATTCCAGTCTTTTGTAACTTCTCCTGTGCTTCAGAACTTATTGAAAATCAACAGTAGTGGGCCAGCGAACAACTCGGCAGCTCTTTAAAAACTCTTGGATGCCAGTTATCTGAACCGTCTGATTTTAAAATCTCTACCTTTTGTTGCTTTGTTAAGGGCATGTCTTCACTACCACTTTAATTCGACCTTAACGACGTTAGGTCGAATTAAACGTGTACCTGTCTTCACATACATGCCCTTAAAGTCGATTTAAAGGGCCCTCAAAATCGAATTTGTAACTCCTGCCTGATGAGAGAAGTAAGGCTAAAATCGACTTCTCTATGTCTACTGTGAGTAAGTGAAGAGGCATCTGAAGTTAAGCCTCCGACCTCCGAGCAGCCCCGCCCACCTGAACAGCCCCCCCGCCTGACCCCCCCCGCCCGCCCGAGGGGGGGGGGAGCCGCGCGGACTGCTTGAGCGAGCGGGTCAGCTGCTTGGTCAATTTCAGGTGAAATTGACTAGGCAGCTGACCCCCTCACTCAAGCAGCCCGGCGCCGGCTCCCCCCCCCCTCGGGTGGGCGGGGGTCCGATGGGGGGGCTGTTCAGGTGGGTGGGGGGGCCACGGGGCTGCTGGGGCGGGGGGTGGAGGGGTCCGGCGCGGGGCTGCTTGAGCGGGTCAGGTGAAATTGACCAGGTAGCTGAGCGCTCGCTCAAGCAGCCCCGCGCCGGCTCCCCTCCCCCCCTCGGGCGGGCGGGGGGGGGTCCGGCGGGGGGGCTGTTCAGGCAGGCGGGGGGGTCCGCGGGGCTGCTTGGGGGGGAGGGGGGTCTGGCACACATTGCACTGTGGGCTACCTACCCAAAGTGCAATGCGGGCTATGTCGACCCCTGCAAAAGTTCTAGGACAGACAGTGTCGACCACTGTCAACCTGCTATCCTGGTGGGGACACACTGATTCGATTTTCTAAAATCGAATTTAGAATTAAGGGAAATCGACCTAGTCCTGTAGTGAAGACATACCCGTAACATTCTCCAGAGGTACTAGTGGAATGGAAAGAGTGTTATCACCATCTGATGAGACTATACCATCAGTTTTCCCCAAATACACAACAGAAATATTTATTGAACACTTCTGCCTTTTTGCATTACTATTGATAAGTCTACCATTTCCATTTAGTAGTGGATGAATATTATTGTCAAGATTATTTTTATTCCTGATATCTTAAGTGTACAGGCCATATATTTCTCCTTGTGCCCCTTTGCTTCCCTTTTCAGTTTTCTACAGTTCTTAACTTCTGATTTATGTTAATTACTATCAGCTTCCCCTTCTTCCATTTGTATTTATAGCTGCCTTCACTTCCCCTCTAAACCAGGTCTTTTTTTTACTAGTGTGGCCTTCTTCCTCAGCTGTGGATATACAGTTTTTGGGCATCTAGTAAGGTGTTCGTAATCGGGATTCATTTAAGATTCACTCTTTTCTGATTAAATTCCTCCTCCCAGCTGTTTTGTCTCATAATTGTTTTTAGCTTTATGACATTGGTGCTTTAATAGGGCCAATATTACTGGTCTGGACTTTATTCTGCTTGAACATTCCAAATGTGATCAAGTCATGATCACTTGTACCTAAGCTACTGTTAATTTCTACTTCTGTAGTCAGTTTCCCTTTTGTCTGTTAGGACAAGGTTTAATAAAGAATTCCCCATGTTGGCTGCAACCCGTTTTGTGTAGAAAATTGTCATCCGTAATGTTTAGAAATTCCAAGATGTTTTAATATTGGCAGTATGAGATCTCTCATATATATCACTCAAATTGAAGTGCCACCAGATTACATAGCTCATGAAACAAGAAGAATCTCAGAGAAGACTGCTTGGATATTCTTTTTCAGTGTATTTCTGAGTTCCCTGAAGTCATCCAATATCTGTGAAATATCCTGCAATGCAGTTCCATTAATGCCGATCTGAACCATCACCAATGTCTCTTCGCCTGTCAACTTCAGAAGCCTATTCAGTCTTAGTGACATCTCTTGTGTTGGCTCTGGAAAGGCAGCACACCATCCTGTTGACTGCTTGTCCCTTGTGGAATGTTCTTTCTATTCTTCTGAAGATTAAATCTCCAACAAGGATCATCTGTCTTCCTTGGATGATTGGAGAACTCTTTGCGGACAAGCTTGATTTTCTTACGTTAGGCCAAACTGCTATCCACATGTGTATCCCCTACATGTCACCCTTCCATTGAACCTGCTGGATCTTGAGAGGTGTTTTCCAAAGTTTCCACATTGAGGATCTGGTATTAATTTGAAATTTCTAGCTGTATGTAATTCCTCCCAGTCCTCTTCTCTTTGGTGGCCACAGCCTGCCCTTCCTCATCTGTCTCGAGCCATGTAGAATGCCATTGTGACTTCTTGCCTGTGGTGGTTACAAACTACCAGGCTTCCTCTCTGACTTCCTCTCTCTCTGATTCCTTTGTGACCAGCACCATTCTTCCTTGAACCTGAGGTACTGGGGTTTTCTGAACCTGGCTCTCTAGGAACTCCTCAGCTTTTCTGATTCTCAGTAATGTCTCTTCTTGCTCCTCCCATGCAAGAATCTTTAAGACAGAAGGGATTTCAAGCAGCAAAGAAAACATGATACATCCATTGCAGTCACCACCATTGTTCCATTGATGGCCATCTTGATATCACATGTGCTGAACCTAGAAGTCTCTTACATTGCTTCTCTCAACTCACTCTGAAATTTTCCTGCCTCTTTTCATAGATCACCCTGTTATGGATCTGGGAGCCTGAAGCCAATCTAGTCTCTCTGATACTCCCATACTCCCTGCTGTGGAGCCAGGAGCCTGGGAGATCCAGTTAGATTTTATTTTCAAACTATTAAATAACCTCCCTAAGAAAATTGCCATCTCTATAATTGTTTTATTCCTGGTATAAGCTGTTTTGTATAATTTTTTTCATTAATTCACTGACAAATAGTTTAATTAGATACTGTTCCTGTACTCTAACCTGTCTGTGGAGAGATGCTGCTCTTTTTCTGCAGATATGGGGATGACCTGTAGTATTCCAAAATGTCTTACAATCAGAGCTCCAAGTTTTGCTTAAAATGATCAACTTCAGTGAAGCAGAAAAATTAATAGGTTTTTATGAAATATACATTTAAAAGGGCCCCAAATTTAAAATCTTTGCAGACGTATGAATCACTTGCTGAGGGGGCTGATGTGTTTAAGATCTCTCCCAGGCACTGCACATTCATCCTGGAAGCTTCATCATGGGGGCTTAGAGGGGGAGAGAAATGTTTTCTTGTTTCAAGAAAAGCAGTTTTCAAATGTTGTGGTTTTATTAACCATTTTACTCCAAAAAAGTACCTTAATTTGCTGAGAAATAAACACAAAAAATCAGAACAGGGAATCCTCTTTGTAATACATGTAGCAAAAGTGTTACATGAATTTTGAAAGTTGCCCATTTAGTTACAAGATTTCAAATATGAGACAACTGGATGATACAGTGTTGGAAGTGAACTGCTGCCTCATCATAATTTTTAAAACTGATTTCCATTAATTAAGTAATAGTCACATTATGTATGTAGAATGTGAAGTTCACAATCCATTTTGGTGCACTACGAATTTCCTGCTGTTTCCACATCAGGGGCGGTTGGAGCCTCCTGATTCAATGGGTGCACTATACTGAACTGCCAAGAAGCACTGACCACCCTGGCACCACAACCCTAATCCCATCCTGTGGGGTGCTGGGAAGCAGATAGAGAACAAGCCTGCCCTGGGCTGGGCCCCGCTCTCTGCTCCAGTCATTGCAACCTGTGCATGGTGTCACAGCACCACTTGGGGTTGGCCTGGCTGCCCCTGCATCGTGGTAGAGAGGCTGCTGGACCAAATTCAATTGAGTGGCGCTGTGACATGGTGCTTGGATGTTGCATCATCTGCAGCCAGGACAGAACTGAGTGGCGCTGCTACCTGTACACCAGCTGCAATGCCTGTAGCAGGCAGTCGGGCCCAAACCCATGAGACCGGAGCTGCCACTGAGGTAGATGCAGGACAGGCTTGTTCTTAAATCCAACAGCCCTCCCCTGCGCACTAGGCCAGGAGAAGTGTATGTTTGCCTGGGTTTGCACCCTGGGTTTTGTCATTTCTGGGAGTGCAATTGAACCCATGCTACAGTCACTCATGTTTCACATTACGTTATTGGGGAGAAGTTTGGGTCCCATTAAACCACGTGTGCAGCATAATTTGACCACCAGTGCAGTTTCTAATTGCAAAACTTTTAACCAGGGTACATAAATTGATCAGCACAGTGTTCACTTACATAGTAGGGCAGAAAAAATACCCTCCACTGCAGAAATTATTCAGTGGAATTCTGTTTCTTAAAACGATCTGAAATACATGGCAAAAACCATGCAAAATTCCCCTCAAAATACTTGGAGGCTCATGGAGCATAACACAGATTTTGAAAATGTTTTTATAGAATTGAGTCTGAAGTGAAGAATTAGAGCTGTTCAAAAAGACACTGAGGATGCCTGTGTGGGGATTTTTTATGTAGCTAAAAATATCGAGCCTGTTAAAGTAGCTGATGACTCATCTGTTGACATTAAAAGGTCACTGCTGATTAGCGATAACAAGTTTGAGAATTTAGCTAACTGAGAAGCTTGAATAACCTAGCTTCTGATGTACAGTCTTGGAGTACAATAATTGTAAATTAAAAGGATGCTCTCAAGGTTGCCACACCCAAAATGTCTGTTGTACTGTTGGAGAGAAAGTATGCCTGTGTAATTAGGGCAAAATCCTGCTCTAGTGTGATTCTGCTGCCGTTGGCATGACTAGTCAGCCACAGCTATTCAGTAGCTGCAGAGCAGGAGGGCTCTGAGGGGTGCACCTAACTGCAACTCCAAAATAGAGTCTCACGCACAGTTGGAAAGCATATATTTCATCACAACTCCTAATCAGTAGGCCACACCTCGTCTAGTAGCCAGACAGGTATCCATCCTGCCTTGATCCCCTGGGGAGAGAAGCTCTCTGTATAATCCTCTATCCCTCATATTCTATAGGCATATCTCTGAACATGATTTGGCTCTTAATATATAGTGACATCATGCAATAACCTCATTATTATTAAGACTTACTAGTGTTTGTCCTAATTAAACTGAGTTTAAAGACAAATATGGGTTTTTTTCCATATTTTTCCCTCTCATGGTATTGCTAGAGGACAGAATTAAGGTGGTTTGCGTGTTTAAACTGTGCATTTCTTGCATTGACATGTTTATATTTCTCCTAAGTGAATTTCCTGGAATTGTAATTATGCCCCAAATCAAGCATTAAAACATCCCTATAGTGTTATTTTTACCCTTAAATTACTGATATATACGCTTAGTCTTAACTCCGTCTTAATGTAGTTTTGTGTTTTTGAATTCCCTTAGTTTACCTTTTTTAAGAATTAAACTTTTAATGACAATCTCCAGCGCATCAAAGCAGGTACAGTGCACTAAGCAGGAAAGCTAGAGTTGCAGCTAAATTTGCATTTCCAAAGCAACTCAAAGCAGGTGTGTCCATTCCTTAATATGTAATTATTGGTTTAGAAGGCTATGTTAGTGAGGCCAGGAGAGCATGAAATCAGGACAGGAAAAGAGCGGTCTCGGGGTCCTCGTGTCTCTTTTTTTAAGAGCTTCCCCATGCTCCTGTTTAAATTCTGTGTTTGAATTGCTCTTTGGATGTGACTTGATTTGATTCAGTTTGCTCAGTCATGTCTACGTAATAGAGTATGCAATAGGCTGTTTTGGTTGTTTTTTTTCAAAGATTGCCATATGATGTATGTTTGCAAAATATTTCTATGCAGCTGTTGTCTGAACAAAACCTGCATTTGTGCAAATTGGCATTTTTGTGTGCAGTTAACCATTGTAAGCGGTGTTTGGGTCACCACTTTGGAACCAACTTTTAACTATTTGACCCATGAAATTTCCTCAATAAACATTCCATGTGAATATGATTCTGCCTCTGACAGGTCTCAGCGTTCTCTATTTCCTGTTTCTGGTGTTTGTGCTCTTCCTTAACTTGGAGCAGGTCAAAGCAGTGATGTATTGGCTAGATCCTAATCTTCGTTATGCCACCAGGGAAGCAGACATCATGGTATGTATACTTAGCATCCTTGTGCAAGGTACAGCTATTTTGAATTAACTGTCAGAGCTCTACATTTCAATTAACCAGTAAAATATTTTTTTAATTCTTTTTTATTCAAGTTAGTAAAAACTGATTCACTGGGCATATTGGAAATATCTGTGTTAAGGTTTTGGGTTATATTAATCATGGAAGTGATGCTAGATATCTGAAGGGTATCCATCGTTGTAGTAAATGGGTCATACCTGAGCATCTTGGAGTCAAGTCAGACTAGGAGGCCTACCATTGCTATCAGACCAAATGTAATGGAGAAGGTGGGTTTTCTCCTGACAGTACTAAGCAATGGAACTTTGTGCCTTCTGTGCTTTTGCACAGACTTAATTTCTCTCACATCACTGACAAACAGCTATAATAGATGACTTATTTGTGGACAAACAAAATCCAGACTTACGGCCTTGTCTCCTCTTGACACAAAGGAAAGTGCACCCATTGCTAGGGTGTCGGGGCTGTAGGTGCAGCTCCAGCTATAATTAGACCTTTTTCTGGGGAATCTTGCTGCAAATCTTATGCTTATTATTTGAGTATTATCATTGTATCTACAAGATACAAACTTGCAGCACCCTGCCCTACTTAGGAACTTACAGTCTCCTTCAAACAATACACTTTGTCTTTGTTCAAGAAATAAAACCCAATGACCTAGTTTAAAAATCACACGTAGGGCATTCTACAAATTGAGAGTTGAACTTAATTTAACTTTATAGCTTCATGGCTTGAATTTGGACCTGGTTTTCTGCATATGTGCATGCAGGAAAAGAAGTAACAAAGCATCAAGCAACTGTATTCTCCCTCCTTGGCCTTTCCCCCCAAGCCCATAAAGTTCCTACTTCGCAGGTCTTCTGTGGCCAGAACTGGGAGGAGTCTAGGCCAGGGTATGCTGTGGGATGTATGCCCATCTGTGGTCAAAACTTAAAGAACTATATAACTATTCTGATGGCTTTGTTTGCATTGGTGGCAAAATGAGAGCCCTGGGGTGCTCAAAATGCTGTGCCTGTCAAGAAGATGACTTTTACATTTTCCCCTTCCCCCAAGCACCCTACATTATTGTAGTGTGGCACGGAATAACTTAAATAATTAGATTACAATTCTGTAATTTCATAGGCTCTTGACCTGAGCTTTCTCATGCTATCCTATCTTTGGTATTTTACACTGCTTTCTCCAGTAGTAATAAATGTAAACCTTACAGCTAGGAGACATTCTAGGAAGAGATTATTTTTTAAAAAATCCTGGTGTAATGGTTTTTAATGTGTAGGTCCAGATTATGGCTTTTAAGGAGGAGTCTGCACTGGACAGACCCAGAGGGGACTGCATTGCAATAGGAGCCCTTGAAAGAAGCCTAATTCCTCTGGAGGGATCTTCCTGGGCACATTCACTGCAACTGCAGCTTTGCCACCCTTACAGTGGATGATACTTTCACTTCTCTCTCCGCCCAATCAACTCCGCTAGCTTGCAGGAGGAGTTAACTCTCCCCCCCCTTCACCCACCCTGTTAGGGTGGCTTGTACCCCTGAGCATGGTTGGCACATGAAACCCCCCCCCCCCATTGGGGAGGCTTGCCCCCTCCTTCCAGATAAGTAGGGCCTTACCAATTTCATAGCTGTGAAAAACATGTCACCAACTGTGAAATCTGACTCTCTCCCTCCCACCACCAAGCCACTCTGGCTCAGGTCCAGCCCGGGCTTGGGACTTCCACCCTCCCAGCTGCCCCGGCTTAGGGCTTCCGCGCCCTCAGTCATTCCAGCCGGGCTCAGGGCTTCTTCCCCTGTAGCTCTTGCAGGGGCTCAGGGTGACCCAATAGGGTCTTCTGCCCTCGGGCTTCTTCCAGGGCTGGGGCACCCATTTTTTTCTAGGGGGGGGCCAGATTGGCTGGGGGCCCATGCCTTAATCTGTCTCTGGATTAGCAGCTAGGAGCCCCCAGTGGGGTGCTCCCAGAGCCCAGCTCTGAAGGGAGCACAGAAGTGAGGGTGGAAATCTGCAGACCCCCCTAAAACAACTTGGCAAGCCCCCCAATCCTAATTTGGGTCAGGACGCCTATGTTTACAACACCCTTAAATTTCAGATGTAAACACCTGAAGTTGATGAATTTTTAAATCTTCAGCCATGAAATTAACCAGAATGAACTGTGAATTTGGTAGGGCCCTATGCATAAGGCCTCACCTGCTGGAGCCCTGAGCCACACCCCCACATCCCTACCCCTCCCCCCCACACACACACACAGCCGGGAGGATCCCTGAGCCCCAGCCTGACCCCCTCTTCCCACAGCCTCTGGCTGGAGTTGAATCCCCACCAGCGTCAGAGAGAAGGTAGAGCGAGTGTGGGGCCTTGGGGCTGAGTGTGATCATCCAAAGGCCGGGTTAGCAGAGGCTTAGCCTCCCTAGCCTCTTATACCTGCCACCCATGTGAGTGCACTCGCAATGAGCAGCGTTTACAATCTCTTTGGGGGGAGAGGTTGGGTGAAATCCTGGCTCCACTGAAGTCAGTGGAAGTTAGACCTGCAACTTGTCTGGGGAACTGTTTCAGGCATTGTACTGAGGATATGCCACTGTGAGTTTTTTGAAAACCAAACCTTCAAGGACAGCATTAAAGCAAGAGAACCGTAATCACTTGTATGTAACTTTTTTTCCCCATGATCTGCTTGTTTGCAGTTTTATATGTGTATTTTCCATAGTTATTTCTTCTTACTGTTGCATCTGTCCTTCAGTCCCATGTGCAGAATTCACCCCAAAGGCTGCAAAGACCATCTCTAGTGTTCAAATGTTCACTGTTCAGTTTCCCAATGACCCTTTTTCTAACATACTTTCCAGGGCTAGGAGGAGGCAGAAGAGGGCATTTCTAATGTTGGTGGGAATAGAAACATGGATTTCAAAATCCAGAATATCTTTAGTTTCAGCCTTTCAGTTTACGCTGAGTTAAAAATGTCCTTCTGTTCTGGTGCTTCCAGATGTAGACCCTAGCTGAGGATCTCTTGTTGTTTTGTTAACAGGAATATGCTATAAACTGCCATGTTATCACCTGGGAGAGAATCCTCAGCCATTTTGACATATTTGCTTTTGGACATTTCTGGGGCTGGGCAATGAAGGCCTTGTTGATCCGCAGCTATGGGCTATGTTGGACTATTAGCATCACCTGGGAACTCACTGAGGTAGGTTGACATGTTAATCATGAGCTGATGGTACTATATATTACTCATAGCATACAGGAAAGAGGACTGGCAATTTTACTTCAGCACTCGCTAAATACCAGTATATGTACACAGTAAATTACAAAAAGCATAACGCTATATTCATTTCAGGAAGAAATGTGAAGGTCAAATAGGTTTCACTAAATAGAATTAGAAAGCGAGAATAGTTTGTACTAAACTATGACAAATTCAATCCGTGCAAACCCTGGCTTGCCCCTGTCCACACTAAGGGATCAGCATGATTTGCTGGGCACCAGTTGCCAAATGGAAGCTATTCTATAGTGTAGACAAAGCCTTAGGTTAGACTAGCCATGCAGTGCTCAGCCCTGCTTTCCCCCCATATGTAACAGTTCCCTACATAATTCTTAAAGCAGCAGGTCTCATTGATTTCATTGGAGTCTGATGGTACTTGAGCCTACTGAAAATCAACTGACTTATGTCTTAGAAACTAAATACAGATTTAGGAACCTAATGTGAGTCCCCCTCAATTTGAAAATATTGGCCCTAACATCTCCTCCTACTAATGTGTGCTGTTATTCTTGGGTATTCATGGATTCTATCTCTTCCAGGCCCCTCTTAGAACTGTATTGTTTAAAATGAAAAGTGAATTCCAATTCACGAAGGCACTAGGTGACATAGTGAGCTAATGCACTAGCCTTCACCTTCGGAGAACAGGTTGAAATCCTGACTCAGCTCACAATTGAACTCTTATCATCCCCTATTGATCATCACAAAGTCACCATCCACAACTTGACCCCATATGATTGGTATTATTCCCTGCTAGTGAAGGGCAGAGTAATTGAAAGGGAAAATTTTACCATTTAGTAAGGATTTTTAGTGCTTTAACTGTTTCAGAAGAGTCATTAGAAACCTACAGTAGTTATTGGGGAGTTGCGTAGGGATTTAGTTGTGCATCTCCTGTTAACATTGATAGCTGTCAGGTGGCTAAATTCTCATACTAAAACTGAACACTCACACGTACTGAATGCTATCTTCTTAAAGCTGGAATTCAAATATACCTTTTATGCTCTATGCTCAGCACCATCACCACCATAAACTGGTGGTATGCAAATATCATTACTCTGTTTACACTCAGCTTCCTCAGCTATAATCTGTAGTGTCTTTGGGCAAAAATAATGTGGTATATAAGATCATTAAATACTGTAAGAGAGTTAAAACATAATATGAGAAATGGATATACTGCCTATTTCACACCAGTTTTATCCAAAAGCTTTATGAAGTGAGATGATTGATTTGAAACCACTGTTAAAGATGTGTACATCTTTGACTCTGGAAAATAATTTAAAGTTCTTCCTTTTCATATTAAAACTGTCCCACAGCTTTAGTGCACGGAAAATAAAGATGTTTAAGCAGTCTGTTTCTGCCGTTACCCTGGAGGAAAGGTATCACTGTCAGGGTAGATCACTGTATCTTGTTTTACAATGACCAGCATCCTTTGTTGCTCTGTGCATGAGGCACTCCTTGCCCCTTCCGCATATACCTGACATAACATTTTTTCTGCATCCTTCTGGCAATGAAAAGATGTTTTAATGCGAAATTCTGGTAGCATGCGAGAGACTACGCAAGCCAATTCCTTTGACTTTTATTAGCATTTCATGAAAGAAAATATAGAATACTATGAGGAATATCTGTTTTGCTTGGCACCTCCTTGAACATACCACAGGGACTGCTCAACATGCACATATCCCCTTTTCTGATGAATTGCGAATTATCCAGTTTTGAGATTATCCAATCTCTTTGGAGAGATAATCTGTAATGGAGACCAAAACTGAGAAGTCCATTTCTAACCCTGAATGAATCAGGTTTGTGTTTTACTTAAAATGTCTCCGTCCCACCATTCTGCCTCATTCATTCTATGAATGAAGATAATAAAATTCCTTCTTCTTGAAGGGCACGGGGTATATCTTATTGCTGGACTGATGCCATACGCTGCTCATGACCCGAACATGAGTCCTATAGGAGCAAGATGGTGAGCTTTAAAAATAAATGATGTTACACTCAAAGGAAGTTCGTAGGAAACTGGAAATATTGGGAGATTATAACAGCTCTTTTACCCCTATGTTACTAGTTTGAATCTAGCCTGTTGAGTGACTGGAAGTGTCATTACTGTCTGTTCTTCCCTATGTGAAATAAGTAGTTGGTCCCGGGACATGTCTACACTACCATGCTACATCATCACAACTGCACCAATTCAGCTGCACTGCTGTAGTGTGTCTCATGAAGACATGCAATGCCGACAGAGAACGGTCTCCCGTCGGCACAATAACTTTACCTCTGTGAGAGGCAGAAGTAATGTCAGCAGGCAGCACTCTCCCACCAACATAGCATGATGTGGACAGCACCTCAGTCAGTCTAACTTACATCGCTCAGGGGGTTGTCATTTTCACAGCCCTGAGTGACGTAAGTTACATCGACTTAAGCGGTAGGGTAGACGAACCCTTGGTCGTCTTTTTTAATAGCACCATCACAGCACTATCGCGATTGGCAGTTAGCAGAAATGCAAGGGATTGAAAGCATATGGAGAATAAAATATCCTGTCACTCCTATGCCCTTCCAGGCCAAGGATGAGACAGTTTGGTAGGTCAGCATGGCAAAGGTTGCACTGCCACTGTCTATGCTGTATATATCTGTGAATAGAAAAATTGCATCCTATGGGTTGCCAGCCCTATAACTTTTACGAGCAGTAACGTCATTAACAAAAAAGACTTCAGTTCCCGAAATGTGTTCAATTAGAAGTCTTAAAAATCATGCATTCTAAAGTGCTTCAATATTGATGCTCATGATTAAAAAGTAAACACATTCTCCTGATTCCATGTTATTGACTGTTCAGAGAACAGACAGTTTAACACTAAATAACAAAGAAGATTCTCTTTAAAATGTAGCCTTTTGATTTTAGTACAAGTACAAACCACCTTCCTTTCTCTGAAAGAATTGTAGTTCTGAAAGGGTTCTGTGTTATAACATTGAATTATGTCGTACGGGGTCAAAACTCTGAACTAGATTCCTATGGGTAGTACAGCACCAGAGGGAAAAAGTGAGAGGAGGGAAACCTCTGAAGCCTTTGTAGGACCCTGATCCAGAGTCCACTAGAATCAGTGGAAAGATGTCCATTAACTTCAATGGACTTTTAAGCAGGTTCATAAAATATGACACATTTTGTATATTCAACAGTTGCTTTTTTTAAAAAAGAAAAGAACGTTGAAAATCTTTGTAAGAATTCTATGTTGTTCCTCACCCAGATTTTTTTGTTGTTGTTGTATTCTGTAGCTGTTCTTCATGCATCTTCTGCCTAATTTTGCCGAATGCTGGTGGGATCAAGTCTTTTTGGACATCCTGCTGTGTAATGGGGGTGGCATCTGGTTGGGCATGATAGTTTGTCGTTTCTTGGAGATGAGGACCTATCACTGGGCAAGTTTCAAGTAGGTCTAAAGTAAAAGCCAATAAGCTTCATGTTTAAAACATTGCAGTGTAAAATTCTGAATTATTAGCTCCTTGTGAAATGTCTTTATGTATGTAAAATGCATCTACTATAGAAATGTAGAGTATGATCAGTTTATATTTACAGTGTTATATACAAGATTAATAATGTTGGGGCACCATCTTGTGTCAGTTCTTTTGTATAAATGTGTTCCTGATTATAATTGAATTTTTAAGAATTTTTCTTAGTCTTAAAGGTGTAAGTTAAGGCCAAATAGAGTACAAAATGGTAGAAGGAAATGATATTTGCATTTTTAATCTTTTAGCAAAGATCTTTTAATCTTTTACCCTTTAGAGGGTAGCAAAGCATCGTTTGAAGAAAAAGGAACAAAATACACATGTACGTCTGAACTGTTTGACTTGTTAAATCCTTTCAGTAGTAGGTTTGGGATCAGGGAGTTATTCTTTAGTGTGGTGATGCAGCAATAATACTATCAGTTCCCAACATATGTAAGACCACGTTCTGATAAACATATGTTATGTAGTACCTTATTCCACAGGCGATTCCGTTAATATCCATGGAAGCACTTTCAGTATAAGGTAGTAGTCAATGTGAATAAGAGTGGCAGAATCTGGCCTATTGTATATTTAGTCCAACCAACTCAAAGATTTAGTTTTTCCACAGTTTTACTGAGATGGCAAGCAGTAGTGTCCATCTTTTACAGATGGCGAAACTGAAACTGAAAGAGGATAAGTGACTTGTCCAAGGTCACTCTCAGCAAGTTGGGGACAGAGCTAGGAAGAGAGCCCAGATCTCCTGCTGTCCAGTCTTGTATCCTATACACTAAACCAGAATACCTTCCTTAACTGGACATGCTGTTTGCTAAGATGAGGGAGACTTGAGTTTTGTCTAAATCAGGGGTGGGCAAACTTTTTGGCCGGGGGGCCACATTGGGGTTTGAAATTGTGTGGAGGGCCAGGTAGGGAAGGCTGTGCCTCCCGAAACAGCCTGGCCCCGCCCCCTATTTGACCCCACCCACTTCCCACCCCTCACTGCCCCCCTCAGAACCCCCCACCCATTCCCCCCCTTCCTTGTTCCCTGATCACTCCCTCCGGAGACCCCCCCTCTGACTGCCCCCCAGGGTCCCACCCCCTATCTAAACCTCTCTGCTCTTTGTTTCCTTACAACCCCCTCCCGAGACCCTCCCACCCTAACGACCACCCCAAGGGACGCCCCCCACACCCTATTTAAGCCCCGCTCTTTGTTCCCTGACTGCCCCCCAGTCCTCCCCCAACCCACCACCTAAGCCACCCCCCTTCTTGCTTACCTTGGCTCCCTGCGCTCTGCTGGCCCCTGGGAATGCGGGCCCGCAGCTCCCCGCACCCGGCCCCTCCAGTGGGGAACGCAGGGCCCGGCTCCACACCTCCGTCCGGGAGCGCAGGGCCCCGCCGCGCCCCATGCCCAGCCCGGCTCCTCCGTCAGGAATGCGGAACCCCGTGGTTCCCTGCCGGGTCCGGCCCCTCCGGCGGACCCCGTGCGGCCAGTCCTGTGGCTCCCTGCCCTTCCAGTGGGGCCCCGCGGCTCCCCGCGCCCGGCCTGGTGCCTCGGCGGGGCCGTGCCACACCCTTGCCCGGCCAGGCATTTCCAAGGGGGAGCGCGGGCCCCGCTGCTCCCCAAGCTCAGGCCCGATGGGGCCATGCCTCTCCCTTGACCGGCCCCTCCGTCGGGCCCCGCTGCTCCCCGCACCTGGCCCAGCATCTCCGGAGGGGAGCTTGGGTCCCGCGGCTTTGGGTGCAGCCTCTGGGCGAGGAGCATGGGGCCACTGGTCCCGCTCCCCCAGTCTTTCGCGGGCCAGATAAAAATGACCGGCGGGCCACATGTGGCCCACGGGCTGTAGTTTGCCCACTTCTGGTCTAAATTCAGGATTTCCTGCCTCTTATTCCAGCATGGACACAGGGAGCATCATATAGTGTCCTATGTCTGTGGGAGAGTGCAGTGCAGATTAAGAGTAAGACAAATAATATATCCCCTGAGGGAACTATCTTCACTACTAGCTTTTTATTTTATGGTGGTGTGGTGATGGTTATCGTTATCTTTTAAAAGGCTCATGTGAATTCCTAGTATTTTAAATTTCTCAGTTGGTGATTTTACAAAGGTGAACTGTAAGGAGAAAAATGTTTTTGCTTGTGTCCTTTACTGCTCTTTTCTGTTATGTAAAGGTTGGTTCAAAGATTGAAAGAAAGAAATAAAACCAAACTTGCTCTTAAAAAAACAAATACCAGAAATTTCAGTCTCTATTTCCCTGTTTCCCATGGAGGAGCACAGACCTAGAGTGGCACAGTGACATTGCAACAGGCTGAAATCTAATTTGTCGCTTTCTCAACCCTCTGGTGGAAGAGAGGAGAATTGAAAGGTTCCACCAAAAGCTTTCCTTCCATTTGTTTTGTTAATTATTCATGTAACAAAGATGTTAACAAAAACAAAATGCAGCCCATCTAACAGAGACTCCCCTTCCTTCCAAGATGGGAGGTGAGGGGAGAAATTTATGAAGCAGAGGTAAGCTTATGGCTTACATACAGTGCTGTTCATGGCCATGTGGAACACCCAAGTTGGGTCCAATACCTAGCTAGCATGGGTTGAGGATCCTGCAATAGCAACAGACTCAGACCTGTAGAATAGGAGTCCCATAGTTCTAAGTAATGAAATCTGACTGATCCTTTAAGGCGTGGTGTTGAGGATCTATACAAGGGAATCACCATCTACACCTCGTTGGTAAGGACAGTGTAGCTGTAAAATAGGGATCTAACTTCTCTTCAGGATTCTATGGGAGATTTGCAGAACACCATTCTTCTTGGTCCTTTTTCCTTCAGGGAAAGAAAAAAATGCTTTGAAACGCAAACTGAATAACTACTTTAGATGGTACGAGGAGTTTGACTCCAATGTTTTCTAGCTTTTGCTTTTTTATACTGACTCTGTATATAGCTCTGCTATAAGAAGGTTGTTTCTCATAATAGCTGTTTGCCTCTTCACTGAAACACTCAGTAAATTCTGTCCCTTAGTGCAAACTTCGGCTGTAACACACAACACATTGCCCTTAAGGACAGATTTATGGGAAAGAGCACTGCATCATGATTCGTTATAGAAATACTAAAATGCAGTAGCACTCCCTCCTCTGCCCGCCTTATCTTTTCCTTGTCTTCACTGCAGCCATTCTTTTCTTTCAGGGACATTCATACCACCACCGGGAAAATCAAAAGAGCTGTATTACAGTTCACTCCAGCTAGCTGGACCTATGTTCGCTGGTTTGACCCCAAGTCTTCATTTCAAAGAGTGGCTGGAATATACCTTTTCATGATCATCTGGCAGGTAAGAAATAACTTTTGTGAAATCAAAACGAGTATCAGCTCAGTTTACTTGCTGGCTGAGTTTGGTTAGAAGATGATATATTCTTATCTTAGTCCATCATTGAAATGTATAATTAAATGAATTGATACCACAAACTATTCTGGACACTATCCAATGCATCTGTGCTACAGTTTAGGAGTGAAATTACAGTATCTGTGAAAGAAACAAATGGCTGCAGATTGATGTACTGGCTGTGAGGTTATTGTAAATAATGGATAAGAACTGAAGAAACAGATAGGTTTTTCCCACTTGATGGAACATGTACAAGAATGATACTTAGAATTCAGTCCCTAGTTCACCAAGGTCCTTCAACGTGTGCCTAACTTTAAGTGCATATGACTTTAATGGGATTACTTATGTGCTTAAAATTAGGCACTTGCTGAAATGCCTTACAGCGTTTGTGGTGGTACCCAGGGATATGCTCTCTTTTGTAGGACTCTAATCCCATTGCCCTTAATCTGTGTTCAATCAGACAACATTTCATACAAGTGGCACTTTTGCTTAAGTGAAGCCCATAGTAATCCTTAATGACATAGCCTTTAGTGATGACCTGTTTCCTGGGCACTTATGTGCTACTGCTACCTGCCTCTCATTCAGTTGTGCGGTCTGTAATCTGCCTGAGTTGGCAGGCACTACCTTCTACAACTGTTAAACTGGTACATTTGCCCTAAAAGCTCAGGAACCACTGGTATAATTTAAACCATTCTTGATCAGAAGGAGATACAGCAAGAGAGCACTGAATTATTGAGTGACTGCAAACTATTTACAGTCAGTGGTGTCTGACCCCAGTCATATTGCTGCCGCCAAAGGCTTTTACTTTAATGCAAAAAGAAGGGAACTAATACAATGAATGTAAAGGGTGGGTAGAAGAGAGCCCAGTTTTTATGGGGAAAGAATATTTTCTGCAATGTCCACAGAGATGTTTGGATATAATCATTCTAGCATCTTAGAAAATTCACCCCCAAGATAGCATGCAATTTACTTGTTTACAATTTTGCTAATTGGAACAGACTTCCTTTGTGAGAAATGTATCTTGTTTTGAGATGAGGCCCACTGGGACAGCAGTCCTACAATTCTTACTCCAAAAATACTTCAGTGCAATACAGTGTAGGACACACTGTCTAAAATAACAAATGATCACACTGAGCAGTCATATCTTCACTTCATTTTCTACTGTGAGAATTCTTAAGGGGTTAAAAACTTGAATAAAATTAAACAGGAGTACCTGTGTCAAGGGAGCAGGTGGTTTATTACAGCTATTTGGAGTTACCACCTCCAATTCCAGCTTTTCATATTCCATTTTAGCAAATTTTTTTTAAGTGATGGACTAGTTTAATCATTTCTGGTTTTGTTGGGATGAGAGCATAAATATGCTGGTGCTAAATTATGAACATATTTCTGTATATTTCAGCCACTTGCACATAATTTATACTAACTTTAAATCTTTTTAAGAGATTTAATTAAAAAAAAACTTTTTAAACTAAACAGGTATAAATGGGGAACTCTTTTAGGAAGAAAAAACTCAGCTGGATTTGGTTTGTAAAAAGTCCAGTGAGCTCTGAATTTTACAGACTTGAACGCTTTCTCCTCTTTCTAAATTTGTGTCCTAGCACTGGTTCAAGAATTATGCTGTTGTTCCAGAATGGAACTCTACAAACTATTAACTGAAACCTTGATGGGTTAGCTGAAGTATATGAAGTAGTTCAGCGCTGTTTTGTGCGCATGTGTGTTTTTTAACTTTATTTTTTGGTTTGTTGACTTGATATACAACTTTCCCTGTTCTGAAGACGATATTTTAAGAGCTTTTAGTTCTTAATCCAACCAACAGAGCTAGTTACTGAGCTGCAGAAAACCACAAATCATTCCCTCTTGTGTATTTTAATTATTATATTAATTCTAACATTTTCTGTATCGGTCTCTTAGAAGGTGTTATATGTGCATGTGTCTGTCCTGTAAAATAGAACCTTATTAACTGACTTCTTTATTTCCAGCTGACTGAGTTGAACACATTCTTTTTGAAACATATATTTGTGTTCCAAGCAAGTCACCCTTTAAGCTGGGGTAGAATTCTCTTCATTGGAATTATCACAGCACCCACTGTAAGGTAACTTTTTTTTTTTTTTTTTAATTGTACAGTAGTTCTGACTCTTAGGAACACAAGAAAGGATGTGCAGGCTTTCCAAATAAGTACAGTATGTGAAAAGAAATAAGACATTTAAGTCTCCAAAAAGGGCAAAAATATCCATATTTTTGATGTACTACCCTGTTTCCCCGAAAGTAAGACATCCCCCGAAAATAAGACGTACTTCCAGTTTTGCCTCTCGCTGTAATATAATGTAATGTAATTTTGGGAGCAAAAATTAATATAAGACACTGTCTTATTTTCGGGGAAACACGGTAGGTATAAGACTAAGGATAAAATTCAGCAGTCTGGGTGTATGCTACTGATGGTGAGACTTGTGTGAAAATCTGCATTTGATAAGAATCCATCATTCTCTCTTCTGATTGCACAGCAGTTGCCTGTGTTGGGTGAATTAACTCCATATGCAGCCATCTATAATTTCATGTAAGGTTCTTTTGTTGACAAGAGCCATAGTATGATGACAGCATGCAGGTTAGGGAATTTACACCTGTGGCTCTTTCCATGATACCTGCCTCCAGCTACCTATTTATGCTTGAGTATGGAATATACCGCAATGTGTTTATAAGGAAAGGTGGTAGTTCCTTGTTCTGAATAATTAGTGAAGCTACAAAATATGAATCATGATTGGGACTTGCGAACTAATCAATCCATAGTCACCTCTCAAACTTATTTTATGAAATAATTTTGTGGAGCAACCAAAATGTCTTGTACTAGCTTCTGTTTACATCCAAACTGAAAAGTCAAGATTCCAGCTACTGAAGCATATATTGTACTTGAGATTGTTTTTTGGGTGGGATTCTGGTAAATATGTATTTTAATATATATGTGCAAATTGATTGTGTAGGAACCGTAACTTTCAATATTGTGTGTTCTGTCTCTCTTAGGTACTTATATGGACCCCATTACCATAGTATCTGAGCGCCTAACGGTCTTTAGTGTATTTATCCTCATAACACTCTTGTGAGTAGGGAAGTGCTATTATCCTCCTTTTACTGATGGGGAACAGGAGCACAGAGAAACAAAGGGTATGTCTATACTGCCCAAAAGAAAAAAAAGGAAGCCCATTGCAGCGAGTCTCAGAGCCCGGGTCAACTGACTTGGTCTTGCAGGGCTCTTGCTAGTGGGTTAAAAATAGCAGTGTAGACGTTCCTGCTTGGGCTGGAGCATACCATAAGTGACTTGCCCAAAGTCACACAGGAAGTCTATGGCAAAGCAGGGAATTGAATCTAGGTCTCCAGAATCGCAGGTTAGCACCCCGAACCACTGGACCATTCTTCCCCATTTATACTTCCTCTGTTTAAATTCTTAACCATGGTGTTACAGCAACATAAGACTTTTGAATTTACTTTCCTCTGTATTTGTGAAAGGATAAAAAGCCAACAATTCTGATATCGTATGTCCCTCTAGGCTGGCAAATGGCCTTTTTCCTAATAATCATATCACAAATATTGCTCTACCTTCCATTCACATTAATTAGCTGTTAATCTGCTACCCTCAAAATACAGTCACTGTCATAAGTAGCATTCTTTATTGGCAGTTTCGGTAGGAAAAACCATGAATTGAATGGCTTGGAAATTGAATTATCCCCCACCCCTAGCAGTGATCTCTCCAGGTCAGCGCTGATACAGGCTGGCAGATTATGAAAAACTTTGCATTGTGCTGCTGCCTGTGCTGTGTGTGTTCTGTGAATGGAGGATAACAGTCACCAGGGCTGTCATTATAGTCATGTAAACTATGTTCCATTCCCACTTAGACTCGGTGTCCGAATGGGAGCCTTTCAGAGTAATGTTAACAGGAAAGAGGCACATTTTAAAATGATGAATCTAATTTGTAAACAGATCCTTGGTTTCCTTAGACTATGTTTTTTCCCCCAAGACTAACCCTCTACTGACACACTTCAGCTCCCAAGCTATACATGCGCACTCGGGAACTAGAATAACTTAAAATGAAAAGTAACTTCAAAGTTTAGAGCATAGCTAATTTTTTTAATCAAATTTGCTCTTCCAAGACTTGTTAGTAGTCTGGTTGACTTCCCCACTCCCCCCATCTGATGATGAGTCCTACTAAAACTGTGAAGCCATCCCGTAGGCTTTCATCCTGTTTTAACTTAATGCATGATATAAGCCCTAAGTGCTCCACTTTTGATATAGGGAATATTAATGTTAATCATTTTTTAACAGTGTAAATGTATTTCAGAAGCTTGGTGCTTAATTAAAGAATTTTTATTTGTTGTTTCTGTTTCTAGGCAATATTATGCCTACCTCACAGACACACAGTGCAAACGGGTAGGAACTCAATGCTGGGTGTTCGGGTAAGTGTTCTCGACTGTTGGAAATTTTACAAACATGAGGCTGTGTTCTGTTTTTGTTGTTTTAAGTGTTGGCACTGTGCTCAGTGTGGTGCCAGATATGATATGAAGCCAGTCCTTGCCCCAAATTGCTTTCAATCTAAAAGACAGGCATAGAAAAGCTCCTTGGTGAGAAGCCTACGGGAGAAGAAAATCTTAGATTTGTGGGGTGGAAAGGATGGAGAAGGGAAGGGAGAGTTGTTATAGGTGCTGCTGGTTAAAGAAAGAAATATTAGTCAGGGCATCTGCATTCTGTTCCCCACGTAGGCATTTGGTGGCTTTCGCAAATAGCTTAACCGCTGATGCATTCATTTTAACTGTGCAATGTGCTTGCCTAGCAGTGATATTGCGAAGCATAATTAAGTAGAGCTAAATTCTGCCTTGAGATATGAGGGCACCACAACTCCTGTTTGCAGTGATTATTGGCTTTATGAGATTTGAATTTTAGGCTCTTAATAAATAATAACTTTTCATTGTAGTAGCACCTAGGAGCCCAGGTCATGGGCCAGGATCCCATGGTGCTGGGCAATTTGTGAATTTTTTCACTATTGTCTGTAGATAGATGGCATATAGCAGATTTTATTTGTAAATTAATATAAAAATCCAATCAAGCTCATTTGTATCAGTCTTCATGTATTAGTTACTTGGCTTCCGGAATGATGGCTTAATAAAATTTTAAGTGACAAAATCCTCTTCATATCATAGAAATTAGAGCTGGAACAGATCTTTTTGCTAACTGGAACTTCCAATCTGGCTGGGCTAATGGACTCCCCCTGCCAGATTATAAAGCTATCCACCAAAAAAGGTTCTTTCACACTGCAGGAGCCTTCTTTTGGATCATAAGGGAACTTTCCAGTAAAGTGCTTTAACAGATGCTTAAATATAACAGTACTGATCTTGTTTTTTTCACCAAGGGCCACATTGGTGCAGGCCCTGTGTAAGGATTTGAGTTTTTCTACTTGCATCCACTTCCTAATCTGCTTGCAGTGACTGCCACTAATGAGCAAATGTGACAGGGCAGATAGAAGTGAATGTCTAAAGGAGGCCAAGAGATTGGATTAAATGTGGGAGAAATTTAATCTGTGTCTTCCTTACATATGCACACTGCTAATCCACAGGTGCTTTTATTTAAATATGACTTTGTGAATTGTGACACAATGTCCAGACTTATAGACCAGTTGCCTGAGGATGCTGTGGAAGAGTTTAAGGTCTAAACTCTAAAACATCACTGCAATCATCACTTGATATGGTGGACACCTCAACTAGGATTATGGCTTCAACTGTAACAATGAGAGCTTCTTGGCTACAGATTTGGGTATGTCTTTGTTTTCTGAAAAGACTGATGGGACAGTACATTCTTTTAAGGACTCCAGGACCATTTTATGATCCTTTGGGGTTTATACATCAACAGTTAAGACCTCATTATGGGGATCTGCAACAACAATTCCACTAGTACTCCCAAGAATATTTCAGGCAACCTGCTTATTCTGCAAGACAGCAGGACTTCTCCAAGAGAAGACACAAGTTGCTCAGGAGAAGGCCCTCTTTTTTTCCATCTTCAGCTGGCCAGCCCATAGCCCATCAACTAATGGCAAGCAGCCAATTTGACCCTCCCTTCAAGGGCAACAAACCAGTCACTAGTGAAGGCTATTTCCCCTCCATTTGGGGACATTTGTTCTACTTCTATAGGGCTTGGGATTCAATAACCTCAGACAAGTGGGTCCTAAACCCTGTGTAATTGGGTTATACCATCTAGTTTCTATCTGTTCCTCCTTCCCATGGATGGAATCACAATGACTGCATCTGAAGAAGTGGGGTTTTTACTGACAAAAGCTTCTGCCCAAATAAATCTGTTAGTCTTTAAGATGCCACCGGACTCCTTGTTGTTTTTGATAAATGACTGGTTTGCTGTTCTTAATATCCAAAGTGTCTGTTCCCATTTGCCGATTTTCCCAAGCCACAGGAGGTTTTGAGATTCCTAGTTGCAGGTCAACATTAATAGTATATGGTTCTCCATTTTGCCATGACATCAGCCCCATCCATATTTTACATATTTACCAAATGCATGTCAGTGATAGCAATCTATCTCAGGAGGAGGGAAATTCATCTCTTCCCATACCTAGATGATTGATTAGTGAGGGGCAGATCTAAAGAATCCGTCTCAATCACACTGGATCTCTTTGATTGACAAGAGTTGATTTTGAACAAAAAAAAATCAGAAGACCTGTCCAAAAAAAAAAAAAAAGTCAAAGCAAAACAGAAAATCAAGTTAATTATTGCCATCGTAGACTCTGTATTCTAGGGCCCATCTCTCGCATGAGCAATTCTAGGCAATTCGGTGCCTGTGTCAGGATTTCCATTCTCAGTCTTCAACCACAGTCCATGTGTTTCTGAAGTTACTAGGTCTAATGGCCATATGCATTTGCCTGGACCAAAATGCAAGATTGCATCTTGTTCTCTTCAATCATGGTTGAAGTTGGTTTATCACCCGAGTTGTCAGTCATTGGACAGGCTTTTCCAAATGCCAGGACTCTCTACAGTGATGGATAGATCAGATCAATATATGCAAGGGTATACCCTTTGCTTGTTCTCCACTGACCATGACTGTAGTCACTGGTGCCACATCTAGGAGAGCACATCTAGGAATATTGATAATTCAGGGTTTGTGGTCAGAACAGGATGCATTCTTTCATATCAACGACCTGGAGTTTTGAGCCATTTACGGTGTGTGTCCATCCTTTTGGGATCAAATCAGGGCTGTGGTTCATATAGTTACAACAATATGTTATGTGAACAAGAAAGGAGGAGTCCACTCCAACCAGCTTTGCAGGAAGCAATAAAGTTTTGGTAGTTCTGCATCAAGGAAGACCTGCCCACAGCTGCACAGGTGCTCAGAATTGGCTGATCAACTCAGCTGGAATTTCTTCCAAAGTCATGAGTGGCTCTGAAGGACAGTGTGCTGAGGTCCATTTTCAAAGACTGGGGCATTCTGATGATTGCCTTGTTTGAAGTGAAAGACAACAAAAAATGTAGTTGAGATTTTGCTCGCACATGAGTCTCAGTTTGGGTTCATTAACTGACCCCTTTCATTTGATTTGGGAATCGGCCCTGATGTATGATTCACGCCCCCCGAAACCCACTCATTCCTCAGGTGCTTCTCAAAATTAAGTTGGATCATGCCTAGGTGATACTCATTGCACCAGGTTGGCCAAGACAATGTTGGTTTTCCAACCTTCGCAGTCCATCTTTTTGACATCATAGCTCTCTTCCCCTCATTCCTGACCTGTCGATGTCACACCACAGGCAAGTATGGCATCCAGCATTGAACAGTCTGCATCTAAGGGTGCGGATAAAACATGTTTAAGAATGATGTTTGCAAGCAGTGCAGTGAGTTCTATTTAATACTAGAAAACTTTCTACTAGGTATACCTGTTTGGTGAAGTGGAAGCATTTTTCGGTTTGGTCAGACTCAGGGAATTCAGCATGTAAACACGTTTTTAGAGTCATATTTTTAGAGTCTTATCCTGCTTTTTCTTTCTTTTTTTCTTTTTGAGATGTGGAAAGGATTGTTTTAAAATGGACAATTCTGGAAAGCTAAATGTCTGTAACTGCCTGGGTATGATCCATATTGTAGAAGTTTGGCCCCTGACAATGGAGCAGCACAGCTGGCAAAGATCATAGAAACCTGTCCTCTAAAGCTAGGAGAGGATTACAGTCTGCAGAAAGCCTTTAAGGACTTGCTGTTTTCTCACTCGATCACAGAAACATTATAAGAGATGAAGGGAACAAATCTGTCTTAAAACATCTGTGCCTTTTTTGAAAGGAACATTCTGTCCTCTTGAAGTTACAGACATCAGTGCTGTTTATGTCAGCAAGGCTTGCTCGCGTAGATATTGTCCCATCAGGGCTGATACATGCTGAGGTTTGTTTGCTTTCACGTCTGCGTCTTGCTTTTGGCAAATATAACCAACCTAGGTGAATCAGTTGACACTGAGATTTTGAGGGATGTCCATTTCGTGCCCGTTTGCCGAATTTCAAGAGATTCCATTATAATAACCAATGAACATTGAGTCAGTTGTCTGCTTTTGGAATAGCATATAGGCTGATGTATTGTGTAGCCAATTGATTTATGGAGCTGGCAGTTAGCAAGATTAATGATATTTTTTAGGGCTGTCAAGCGATTAAAATTAATGGTGATTAATCGGACTGTTAATAATAGAATACCAGTTATTTAAATATTTTTGGGTGTTTTCTACATTTTTAAATATATTGATTTCAATTACAACACAGAATACAAAGTGTACGGTGCTCACTTTATATTAATCTTTGATTACAAATATTTGCACTGTAAAAAACAAAAGAAATAGTATATTTCAATTCACCTAATACTTTATAATGAAAGCTGAACTTACAAATGTGGAATTATGTGCAAAAAAAAAACCTGCATTCAAAAATAAAACAATGTAAAACTTTAGAACCCACAAGTCCACTCAGTCCTACTTCAGCCAATCGCGCAGACAAACAAATTTGGTTACAATTTGCAGGAGATAATGCTGCCCAAGTCTTGTTTACAATGTCACCTGAAAGTGAAAACACGCATTCACATGGCACTGTTGTATCCAGCGTTGTAAGATATTTACGTGCCAGATGCGCTAAAGATTCATATGTCCCTTCATGCTTCAACCACCATTCCAGAATATGTGTCCATGCTGATGACGGGTTCTGCTCGATAACAATCCAAAGCAGAGCAGACCAATGCATGTTCATTTTCATTATCTGAATTAGATGCCACCAGCAGAAGGTTGATTTTATTTTTTGATGGTTCGGGTTCTGTAGTTTCCGCATTGAAGGGTTGCTCTTTTAAGACTTCTGAAAGCATGCTCCACACCTCGTCCCTCTCAGATTTTGCAAGGTATGTCAGAGTCTTAAACCTTGGGTTGAGTACTGTATCTATCCTTAGAAATCTCACATTGGTATCTTCTTTGCATTTTGTCAAAACTGATGTGAAAGCTTTCTTAAAATGAACATGTGCTGAGTCATCATCCGAGACTGCTATAACATGAAATACATGGCAGCATGCAGGTAAAGCAGAACAGGAGACATACAGTTCTCCCCCAAGGAGATCAGTCACAAATTTAATTAATGCATTATTTTTTTAACGAGCATCATCAGCATGGAAGCATGTCCTCTGGAATGGTGGCCAAAGCGTGAAGGGACATATGAATGTTTAGCATATATGGTACATAAATACCTTGCAATGCCAGCTACAGAAGGGCCATGCAAACACCTGTTCTTACTTTCAAGTGACACTGTAAATAAGAAGCAGTCAGCAGTATCTCCCATAAATGTAAACACACTTGTTTGTCTTAGCAATTGACTGAAGAAGAAGTAGGACTGAGTGGATTTCTAAGCTCTAAAGTTCTACATTGTTTTGTTTTTGAGTACTGTTATGTAACAAAAAAAATCTACATTTGTACGTTACACTTTAATGACAGAGATTGCACTATAGTACTTGTATGGGGTGAATTGAAAAAAACTTTTTTATAATTTTTACAGTGTAAATATTTGTAATTAATGTAAAGTGAGCACTGTACACTTTGTATTCTGAGTTTTAATAGAAATCAATATATTTGAAAATGTAGAAAAACATCCAAAAATATTTAATAAATTTTAATTTGTATTTTATTGTTTAACGTAATTAATCATGATTAATTTTTTTGATTGTAGTTAATTTTTTTTTAGTTAATGGCATGAGTTAAAAGCGATTAATCGACAGCCCTAGTATTTTTATGTATCATGACATCATAATCTCTAGAAGACCAAATATAGATCTGACTGTGGAATGTAATGAATGGCAGAGTGTATAGATCCAACATAATAGTAAGCAGCGGAGTAGAAAGTGTTACAGTTTCTAGAATACTGGTTTGGAATGGAATTTATAATCCTGTATCAAAATCCGAAACTTCAGACGATTCGCAACGAGTGTCACTTCCTATTTATTTGAGCACTATATTGTTTAGCACAGTACAAAACATTGGAAGAGATGATAAAAGAAAATCAAAATACAGTATGCAGCATATTTCACACTTCAATGTAAGATGTTCTAGAGCAGGGGTCCTCAACCTTTTTCTTTCTGAGACCTTCCCAACAAACTATAAAAAACCCATGGCCCACCTGTGCTATAGCTGTTTTCTGCATATCCAGTAGATTAAAAGCCACCAGCGTTAGGGGGTAGCACACAGAGCAGTTCCCATGGCCCATGCTACAGGGGCCCCGCAAAGCTAAGTTGCTCAGGCTTCGGATTCAGTCCAGGATGGTGGGGCTCAGGATTCGGCTTTCTGCCCTGGGCCCCAGCGAGTCTAATGCGGCCCCTCTCTGGTTTATTTTGGTAAAAACCCCTGAAACCTGTCATGGCCCCCCAGGGGGGGCTCCCAACCCTTGGTCAAGAGCTAATGTTCTAGAGAGCTGAATAAGAGACACACTCATGGCAGTCTCTTTGAACTTGGTACTTTCGCTTACTAAAACACCATTTTGTTCTAGGCTTTTATGTTCCTTAATTTTGTGCAGTGCTTATGTACCACAAATATATACATTTAATATTGCTGCTAACTCTTGTGGTTTAATTAGTAGTTGGATGGTGTCCCCAGCCTCTCTTTGTCAGAGGGTGGTGATAGATGGCAGAAGAGAGATCAGTTGATCGTTACCTGTTAGGTTCACTCACTCCGGGGCACCTGGCATTGGCAACTGCCAGTAGACAGGATACTGGGCTGGATGGACCTGGTCTGATCCAGTACGGCCGTTCTTATGTTCTTATGTATGGTATTGGGTGTTTCACTGATGGCCCCAGCTCCTAGAATCATGTGAATAAGTAAGAATCTTAGTTTTCATTTAAAAGGAAGATTATAACCCTCATGAATGTGGAACAAAGCTGGAAAATGTGAACCCTAAAGGCTCAGTCACAAGAAAGTAAATAAAAAACCTAAAAGCTGTTTGGTTTCATTAATCTCATTTATATATCAAAATTGGCATGCTTGTGGTTGGCAATCTTGTAAATTTTGAATATAGCTGAGTGATAGGGGGTGGTTCAGACTTTGAACTGTATGTGGATATTTTACATAACAAGCACTTGTAAAATAAAGATGTTAAACAAGAATCTGAACAAATGGACATCCCTTTTAAGCAATGAATTTCTAGCACCTGAAATACCACACAAAGTTGGTGAGAATATTAAGCAAAAGTCTTCATTGAAGAACTATTATGTGTTCAATGAAGGAACCTTTTTATTATATTCATATATCTTCTTAAGGATGCTTAAGTGTAGCACAGGGTTTAATTTAGGTTCTGAGGTTTTGGCTGCAGGTTTGAGGAGTAGAGCTTCTTGATGCTAAATGTACAAGTTCAAGTTTCTTTTTCTTGAGTGGGTCCATGTAGCGGTGCGGTGCGACGACTCACCCTGCAGCGCCTCCTGCTGGTACGTCAAGGGAATTAGCTCACTAGTCTCCAGAGCACCCTCTGCAGGCCAATGTCTTCCGTACCACTGGGCCCGTGTCACTCCCAGACCCCGGTGCCCTCTTCTCTGGGGTACTGCACCCCTGCAGTACCCCCACAGTCTCAAGGTCTCCCCTCCCCAGGGAATCCCAACCCCCTAATCCCACCTTGCCTCAGCCTGTGGCTACTGCCAGTCAGCAATGAGCCCCCGCACCCTAGGGCAGACAGCAGTATAAGAGTCAGTCATCACAGGCAAGGGGGTAGGGACTGTTGTCTTCCTCTGCCACCCAGTACCTCTGTGGGCCTCTGGCTGGGCCCTTCAGCCTGGGAAGTTGCCATCCTGGAGCTCCCCAGCTCCTCTGGTCTTTCCCCAGCCCTGCTTCACTCCCAGTACCTTTTCTCCACCAGCAGCCAGGCCCTGTTCCCTCCAAGACTGGAGAGAGAGACTCTTGAGCTTCTGGCCCACTGCCCTCTTATGAGGGCCAGCTGGGCCCTAATTGACCCAGCCACAGCTGTGGTTGGTATGCCCAATCAGCCTGGGAGCTGCTTGCCCCCAGCCACAGCCCTGTTTATCCAGGAGTGGGACAGCTGCCCCACTACAGTCCTACATGTGAACAAATGTGGCCAAACAATATAGAAAGATAAAAGGCAGCTTTTAGTTAGCTATGTCATTGATTCTTATAAGTTAGACTGACTTTCTTCTGTGCAGAGAAAGCTGTTTAATCTTTCACAAGATGGATTAGATTTCTCTTCTCAAAGAAAGGATCAAGAAGTGGCATGAATGTGCACACACTAATGGATCATCAATGTACTTGTACATTTCAGACCAAAGGGAAAGGTGCCAAGAAACTGTTTACTGTTATGGCGTAGTTGGTAATGTTGTGCCTCTTGGAGATTGAATGGTAGTCTACTTGGCATCACTATATCATTTAGTGAAGTGGAAGAATTTAGCAGGATATAGTCGATTAGAGAAATATTTTATTAAAAGAATAAAAGTATTTGGACTAGTAAGGACTTGAATAATTGCTTTTAGATAGTGACGGGGTGAAATTCTGTTCCCACCGAAGTGGAGGAGAGTTTGCCAATGACTTCAAGAGAGCCACAGTTTAATTCCTGATTCTTCTTAATTGTCTAATAGTTTCTTTTGTCCACAAAATTGATTTACCTGATGCAGATGGGGGTCTGTTTTTTGTTCTCTCTGATCATTTGATTTTTTAAAAAAAAAATATTTTGAAGGAGAGTTGCCTTTAAAATTTATTTTCAAGTGCTACTAGAACAGCTTCTCCATGCTTATTATAGGAAAATGTCTAGTGTTTTTATGTACTGCTGACAAAAGATTAGAAGTGGAAGAAGTACAGTATCCTATTTGCTATCCTTTCTCTGTGTAGTTTTACTGTATCATTTTAGTTAAGTAAATTACTCTTACCTATGGCCTGATCCATGAATTAGTCATGTATGTCAGTAATATTGTGTCACCTGCTACTTAGCAAGTATGGAAGCTTTGTTTCCTGGGATGTTGTCAGATATGTCAGTTGTACCATAAATGTAAGAGCCAATCTCTTCAAGTTTATAAAATTAAGGTTGTTTCTGTGTTTTCAAACGTACAGGACCAGATATGTGGTGTAAATGAGTGCAGCTCTCTTGACAGCAGTGGAACTGCACTGATTTACTGGGGATCTAGACCTTCATTTTTAATGTCTTTCATGTGTATATTTAGGGCCAAAATTCTGGACTCTCTCCTTCTGCCAGGAAGGCATAGTCTCGGCTTTGTGTGGCCACTCTCCTATCCCAATACATATTAGCTAAGAGAGGGAACTGGCTGTCTGATAATAGGCAGGTCTGCCCCTTCTTCTTGCTACCCTCCTACTCTTCCCATCTTGGCAATTTGGCCTGCATGAAATGAGTTGGTGATGTCAGTCCAGCATGGAGTAGACGGTGTCCACAGTAAAGTTGCCTCATTGTTGACTGTCCCAACAGAGAACCTGTGGGTTGAGTGGACGTAGAAATGGAATGATCATCTTATCCCTTCAGGTGAAGACAGAGGCATATTAGCAGAGTGTGGGGAAGTTTTCACTGTCATTGAACCTCTTATACCCATGTCATGAATAAGCAGAGAATTTCAGCCCTGAAGGCTGTCAGCCCAGCATTCTTCATGTTCTCTACACTAATACTGCTGCCAAAGAATGGCATGCTCAGCAGAAATCTGGCTAAAGCTACTGCTTGTTTAGAGCGGAAGAGTCCAGACTCTTTACCTGATCAGTGTTTATAACCTCACCTTTTTTCTTTCTTTACCAACAGGGTCATTGGTTTCCTTGAAGCTTTTGTGTGCATAAAGTTTGGTCAAGAGCTCTTCTCCAAAACACAAATATTGTATGTTGTGCTTTGGCTTCTTTGTGTGGTAAGTGAGACTTCTCACTCATGAAACACAGTACCCAGCAGTCCCTTGAGGCCTCGATCCGGCAAACCTTATGTACCTAAGTAGTGTGTACATAAACAAGAACTCCTGCTAAATTCAGTAAGTAAGGACTTCTTAACCCAGTAAGAATGGCAGATGTGAAACCTAATACTCTGAACATTATTGATGGTACTATGAATTTGTAAATACTCTTTCTTTGATAAACAAATGGAATTTGCTAATATTCTCAGAAACAAAGGGCCAAACTCTCTCAAATGGAGTAGCTGCATTGACTCAGTGCAGTTAAACCTGTAGAGATCTTAGCTCAAAGTTCTGTAAACATTTTTATGTTGTTTTTTCCACCCTCTTGTAGGCTGTTACGACTTTCCTGTGTTTATATGGAATGGTTTGGTATGCAGAGTACTATGGCCACCGAGAAAAGGTACTTTGGTGGGGACTCCATTTTTATTTTAAGCCAAAATTAAACTGCAACTCAACCACATTGTTATAAGTTCTTGTAAAGAGAATGCTGATATAGGAATCAAGGTTGTGACCCTTTGAAGTGAGTTTGAAACACTTCCATTGAAGTCAGTTGGCTTTGGACTGGGCCCAAAGTATGTTGTCTCCAAGGAGCATTGTAATCCTAGCTGTACAATATAGGGCTGGAACTTTAATAAAGACTGGACTAATAAATAACTAATGTCTCCACTGTCTACATGAAAAGACAAGAAGAATATGAAAAATATTGAGAAAAGCTTTGTTAAAGGACAGGCCACCTCAGAGCTGTTGCTTTATTGTCATTTCACGGTCCCATTGTTGCATCAGCTATTTGTGCTTGATAATGAGATGGGGAAAGACCTTTACTTCCATTAGCATTTTTGTCAGAATTCTTGCTGCAGCTTTAATGCTGCAAGTCCTAACTGAAAGTGTAGTGGAAAGGAGAAGTGGAGACTGACTCAGCCTCCCAATGACGTGTGTCCTCCTTGTCTTTATAGACCTTGTCAGAAAGCGAGGACAGCCCATACAGCCCAGATGTCTCATGGCTTCATTCTAAATTCACGAAAGGTACTGCTGCTTTGCATGCACATTCTGAGTGTCGGATCACTGGGAATACAGCTCAGTCCTAGTAAATGTAGCTTGAAAAACTTGCAGTGTAGGTTATTTATTTTCTGACCCTTGCAATTCAAGTGCATATAAAAATAAGCTGCAAATGTCACTTTTATTTTCCCCATTGATTTTCTTTCCGTTTGTTAGAATGTGATTTATTTTTTAATGGAACAAATGGCTCCTCCACCTATTGCTGTTCCAGTTCTTCCTGACAGTGTATGTTTGAGATTGGAGAATTTCACAGCCTTGTTGGGCAGGTTTTCTCACTGAACATCGCCTGTATGGCTTCAAGTGAAGAAAGTGAAAAGTGCTTTTATGCCTGCTTGTTAGGGAGCAGGAGCTTATGTTCCTACTGACACTAAGGGCTAGACTACATGAATATATAGTTCATGGCAAGTTGGGGTGCCAATCTACCCTGCACTAGCCTGCCACAGACTAGCTGTCCATATGGACCCTACTGATGTGTGTTTTGTTTCAAAGAGAACTAGATCAAAGTATATTAGTTAATTAACAAACTTACTGCAGTTCAGCAGGGTCCACATGCACAGTTAGTCAGCCTTGTTTCATTGCAATGAGAGTCAAGTAGACAGCCTGTTTTCTCCTTCTTACGTTTTAGCGAGGAGCTTCCTGTGGAAAAAGGACAAGATTAGCATCTTGAAACTACCATTCAGAGGTTACGCTCCAGGTGTATTTACATCGTTACAACAATATTTTCTTTTCATTGTAACTTCCTGGAGTCCTGACACTTGAAGCACTTACACATGTTTTCCTTCAGTTGCATGCACAGATTTCCTAGATTGCCTTTATTGGTTTCGTTGTGGTTTGTTGTTTAAAGAATCATATCTATTTATTTATTTATTTAAAAAATACATAAATTAAAATAGATTTTTCAAGTGTAAAAAAAGAAAAAACTCTAATTGTTGATCTAAAAACTTTGACAGTGTCCCCTGTCTTCATCAGAGTTAACTGCTTAATAGCAAATTTTCTGCTAAAGTGTGAAAGAGGTTAATACCCATGTATATTAATCATCATCAGGCCTCTCCACCTGCACAGGCCCAATGTGTGTGACAAAGATCCAAAATGAGAGATACTAAACAATTATTCTTGCAGGAAACTTGGCGATGTGGGAATTCTCTTCTCCATAATTCTCTTCAACCTCAGTTTCTTGGTTCTTAATTTCTAATGTAAATAATTGTCAGCAGTATGAAGGAGATGTCACTAATTTTAATCTGCATTGAAATTTGCCATCCGTTTAAATGAGGGACACTTCAGCGTCTCATTTTAATTTGTTATTTTTTTGAAGTTGTCTGGAGAAAGGTTTTCTTGCAGCAGCTGGCAGAATAAGTGTTTTAATTTGACCACTAGATGGAGTGCTAGTATCAAACAAACAGTTTCAGCCTGAAATAATTTGTTTAAACGTTAGGAAACCTTAAAAACTAAAACAGTCAAGAGTTGCTTTCAACCGTCATCTCCAAATCTTAAATGAATTTTGATTTCTTTGTAGGCACTGAGGCTAGTCCACCAAAACATTCAGGCAACATAGAGAGCCATTCATCTAGAAGAAGGAATCGTCATTCCAGAACAAAAGTAACCAATGGAATTGGCAAGAAATAAGATCAGCCTCTCGAGATGTTCCAGAGTGTGCCTAGACATGAGAAGGAAAACTGGACCTGGTTCTGAATTCCCTATTAGAAGGTTAATAAGAAAACAGGTGGAAGATGAGGGGAAATGTTTGCAGCAACCGAAGGGTCTAGTATCTTTTTAAAGTGTAGCCATCAGTGTATTGCAGATCATTGCTTGTTGCCACGTGCCATTCACTGACTTAAATCTAATTTCTTCAGCACTTGGCATTCAGAAACAAGTAGTAGTATGCTGAAAGGAAAAATAGTTTGCTCTTGGCAGGTATGTGAAGGTGTATGTTCAGGTATCCCGATTTGCATTTTTAATATCTTTGTTAGTTGAGAACATTAATCCAAGGGCTAATGGACGATGACCAGGTATTTGGGGGGGGGGGGTTGGACGGGGAGGATGACGCCAGGGGATTGGTTGGTTGTGTCTTTGTTTTGATTAATTTCTTTGTTTTGAAACATACGCAACCTTTGATTAAAAGCATCTCCACCCTTCATTCTCAATCAGACAGCTAAACTTTTCCATACTAATGGTTCTTTTTATTTTAAGTATTTTAAAAACAAATCCATATTTCTATCCAATTGCTCATTTTTATTTAATGACATTCTCTCCACTCGGTGGCAGGATTTTACCAACTGGGGAATGTGTCCAGGTTTCTTATAAAGGTGCAGAGTTAATTTCAAATGTTTCCTTGTTTCTGATTCTGTTCCCTATCCTGTTTAACACCTAATTCCAGTGCACATATGAAACCTATTACACAGTAGTGAGTGCTGTACCTGTTGACCCCCGGGGGAAGAGGTAGTATTGTTCAGTTTACTCCCCCACCATTTACCGCTGTGTATTTGCTACCATCAGCTGCACGTAGTGTAAGGTGTACAATCCTAATAGGCTTTATTCTTTCAGTTGCATCATACTTTGTAAAATACTTGCCCCTTGCTTTGCCTCAAGTTCTAAATAAGATTCACGTTAAAGGCAGCTTGAAGTCTTTTGATATTGCCCAGTCTGGTGATAAGGCAGCTTCTTCACGAAGTACTGTAGCTCACTATTTTATAATTTTACAATAATTGGTAAAGACTCACTGTGTTGCTGAGAGTAGAAGAGGTCACACAATATTATTGTGTTTATACAGTGTTTTCCTATTTCCTAACATGCTATCAAATAGCAAACAGAAAATAAACCACATATTTGAATCATCTATACTAATTGTGATCTCAAAGTGGGTAATTCCCTCAAACTGCAGCTAGCATAACGATTATTCTTTAAGTAAACCTGCAAGATTAGTCAGTTAGGCAACTTGGTTGTGGGGCCTATAACCTTAGAGAGCTCAGCAAAGCAGACAGGTTAAGACAATACATAATTTCTGAGACACGCTACTGTGATTTGCCACAGGTTATGTACTATAAAATACTATAAAGACTTTATCATACAAGTGTATGATACTGTAAATAGGAAAACCATCCTATGTGTATTCCATGATGACCTATGTGCCACAGACTGTCAAAGTTTTGAATGCACTTCTTATGCTGCTGCCTAACTCTTGGAAGCCCTTTTAATTTTCTTCAATCCAACACAAACATATAACTTAAGAACTAAATTTTATTGAAAGCTGCTATATCATTTTTTTGCAACTATGTTAAATTTTACAGAAAAAAGGGTCTGGAAGACTTTTTTGGACTTTTCTACAAATATTCTGTTTTCATTTAGATCATCAATGCTGTCGTCTGTAGCATCTCTATTTGTTCTTAGCATGCTGCTTATTGTTGAATGTATTCACGTTTCTTTGGCTATTCAAATTTGTTACTTTTATATTTCACCTGTTTATAATTGTCACTGCAAGACTGAGGATGGCATTGTGAATTGTTTTTCCTATTGATTAATATCAAAGCAAGAAGTTGAAGTTTGACATAATATTTACATTTTGTATTTTTTATCATTTTTATTTTAAAGGACCGGTTTTCAAAGGTCAGAGACTGTTTTGTACTTGCAAAATATGTGCGCACACGCATTGTACATATAAAAAACACCGTGGCTTGTCTAAATGGGGGCTTATATATACAGTTATCCATTTTCCACACACAGTGGGTAAACGCAAACATTTTGCAAGTGCTGAATTAGTGCTCACATTTGTGAATTGGACCCTGAAAATTTAGAAAAAGGAAATATGAAGAAAGTTGAAGGTTCATCTGTTGAAGGTTCTGACTTCTGAATTCTGTTACACTAGCACAGGTCTGACCAGTAAAACATAGGTCAGGACCTTCAACTCATAATGCCTATGGAAAAGAAATGTCCAGAAAAAACCTCTTTTGCATGTTTCCCCTAGTGGGTGTTTTTGTTGTTTGTTTGTTTGTTTGTTTGTTTTTACTTTTTTGAAAATTAAAGGGAGAGTGGGGGAGGCAGGGGGAAATTAAGTAGAGTCTTTTAGGCAGTTTGAAAAATGGCACTTTCTGCACTCCACCAGCAATCCTGCTGCGATCGACAAGTGTTCTGACAATTCATCCACTGGCTGACAAGTGCTGTTTCCACTCCATTTTCCATGACAATGGGCGTTGCGTTGACACAAATAGGATGGTGCTTTTGATCACTGCTGTAAATCTGAAGTAATTATCATTTCCCCCCTTATCACTGTACTCCACATACCGTTCATCTGCAATGGCCAGTGAGAATGCTGAATAACTTGAGCTGTTCCATGAACTAATTTCCTTGTATCAATAATTCTGCTGCTTGAATAGTCATTGCTACTGTTACAAATGCACTGTCCCTTTTTTACCCGTTCTTTGTCCTTCCATGTCTTCTCATCTCACCTTCCTTTTATTCTCTTCTCTCTCCTGTTATTCTGTCCTCCAGTTTTAAAACAAGCTATTCCCTGACATTGAAAGGACTGAATTCGCCCTCCAGAGACGTTACTTAATGTCAGTCATTGAAGGGGGGCTAATTCAGTCCAGCATGGCCGGAGGATAGTGGCAACACTTTACAACACTGAGTGGATTGAATAGCAATGGACAGTTTTCAGGATGGAGAATGCTGGGAGGGTAAAAAATGAACGGAAGCCACCAAAGTGAACCTCACTACCAGCTGCCAGTATTAAAGCTGGATGGAGAGCTGTGTAAATCAAACACAGTATCTAATCAAATACACGGAGGAGCTTGATTTCTGTTGTTCTTTTGTTACTCAGCTGTGAAGAAAATAGTTTGCTGTTTCATCTATTAAAGGCTTGGTATTTACTACATTATCACAAGATGACACACCAATTATCATGTATTTAACATTGTTTTCAATAGAATTGCTCTGTACTGATTGCGAAGTATCGTATTTTGCAGTAACTAAGTAAAACAACCTATGTCACCACTATGTGTTTGTCATCTATATACAACAGGGCACAGCAGGTGATCACTCGTTAGAAGCTGTTAATTTTTATACTACTAATTGCAGACTGACACATTCATCCATTTCCGTCACAGAACGGAGGCTGTAACACTCTGAGGTCTCACTGCAATCTGCTATTTGGGAGGAGAGCAGACTTTTAAAATACATCAGTAATATCACAGCTTTCTCTTGTTTCTGACACTACTTCTCGGGTTTCTAGCAGGCAGAATACCTCTGTTCTAGTAAACCTAGATATTTGTTTTGCATTTTGGATATGTTACTTTATTATTGCAGACCACATAGATATGGAAGATGTGAATTGTCACAGAGTGTCCTTGATTGCAGGTGAACAGAAAGGTTTCTCAGAGAGGAACAGGGTGACACAGGTTACTAGCAGGTGGGCTTATGCTCATGCCTCCATCAGTGAAGTACAATAGCAACATTTGGATAACAGGAATACTTATGCTTAGTTTTCACAGCCAATGTAGCTGCTGCTGCAGCACTATTGTTATACTGTATAAAAACGGAGTGTTAAATGGTTATTTGCTATTGAAATATGCTAAAAACACCAGGCAGTACAGCGTCGAGACATTGCAGGCACAATGTTCTATCACGAGAAGTTCTCTGAAAGATGTATTCGTAATGCGGATATTCATTGTCTGCAAAACCATGGCCAGTTTTACATGTGAGATACAGAACTTATAATTTACAACCAGCCACGTGCACTGCTGCCTCTGGATAGTGAATATGAACAATATGTGAAGCTCTGCTAGTTTAACTGTGTCTTTCCTCAGGAACAGGAGAGCTTTTCAATACTAAAAAGAAGTAAGTGTGAAAAGTAGAAAAGCAAAAAGAGTTATATTGTTGTATATTTATAATCCTCTTTGCCAGAGGATATTGTGAAGGCCAAGACTATAACAGGGTTCAAAAAAGAACTAGATAAATTCACGGAGGATAGGTCCATCAATGGCTCTTAGCCAGGATGGGCAGGAATGGTGTCCCTAGCCTCTGTGCCAGAAGCTGGCTATGGGTGCTGGGATGGATCACTTGATGATTACCTGTTCTGTTCATTCCCTCTGAAGCACCTGGCATTGGCCACTATCGGAAGACAGGATACTGAGCTAGGTGGACTATTCTTATGTTCTTATGCTTTTCTGATATGTTACTCACAGGCCAGGAAGGCCTCAGAGCGTCTCCCCCAAAAGATTTCATAAGAACATAAGAACGGCCATACTGGGTCAGACCAAAGGTCCATCTAGCCCAGCATCCTGTCTACCGACAGTGGCCAATGCCAGGTGCCCCGGAGTGAGTGAACCTAACAGGTATGATCGAGCGATCTCTCTCCTGCCATCCATCACCCCCCTCTGACAGACAGAGGCTAGGGACACCATTCATTACCCATCCCGGCTAATAGCCATTTATGGACTTAGCCTCCATGAATTTATCCAGCTCTCTTTTAAACCCTGTTATAGTCCTAGCATTTCAAAACATAAAACCTCTCAGTTCACAGCAAAATGAGTAATGGATGCCATTGACTTCAGTGGGAGGAGGATTTGGCTCATTGAATAACCTCTGGAGCAATAAGGTGTCACAAGTCTTCCTCGTTTTCTTTACGGATACAGACTAACAACTGCTAATCTTAAACCTTTGGAGCAATGGACATTTTGGCTTATCCTCTCCACTTTCACAGCTCGTACTGAAGACTGATTCTATATTTTACAGGCACATTCACTGGAAACTGGAGGGGAAACTTATTTTTAAGTTGATTCTTCCATTCTCTTCTTGAAAGCAGTGTGCTGTAGTGAGATCAGCTCTGTTGTTTACAGGGTTGCACTGGTATTTTCACTGTTCTTCATATGTTGGTTCGTTACTGACCACTGGATTCATCCTCAGTAGAATTTGTATAATAAATCCTGAATTTTCTCTACTTCAATAAGTACAGTGTGGTTCCATGTTGAACTCCAAGTTAGTTGTATGGACTTATAAAGTGTTTCAAGATCCTTTGTCATAGGCTCCCAATGTCTCTCCACTGTGGATCTTATCCTAGTGTTTCCATTGTCAATCTGCAGGCCTGGTTTCCGCAAGCTTGGGAACATGACACTTCACACAAGGGGGCAGTCTTCAAACCTCCCACTCTGTTCTAGAGTCTGATTTATGAAGAGCATAAACCTCAGCTCTTCACTGCAAAAAAAGAAAAGCCTGGGAAAGAATTCAAATTATAAACACTGAATTCCTATAATCAGCAATAATGCAAGCGCCAGACTATACTGCAGTGTACATATGGATTTAATTTTAGTATTTTTTCATACTTTGAAGGTTGCAGATAAAAATGAAAGGTCCTGATGAGTTATTTTGTGTGGGGTTTCTGTTTGTTTTTTAAACCCACTGTACTTTTATGGACTTTACAGAATGAGCTTTAGATAAACAGATATTACATGGGGGGGGGGGGTTAAGTGCTTGGTGACTTTCTTTTAAAATGCACATTGATAAAATCTGCATAATTTCATCTAAATATCCCAAGTGTATATTTTCCCCCAAATGCTTGATATCCGCTTGAATTATTGTCTCATCAGGGCATTAACCATCTCCCTTCAGTGTGTATGTATGATGTCTGGTACACCTGGGCACCAGTCTTGGGTGGGGCCTCTAGGTGATGTCTTATTACAAATACAAAATAAGGCCTGAATTTTCAAAAGTTACTAACTTCATTCATCCCAGCGGGATGTTTCAGGGGACTCTACAGCTCCCATTGACTTCAATTACATGTACCGTGCACACAAACCTATAAACTATTACTGTTCTCAAAGAATGTTCTACTTACTAAAAAATAACCAAAGCAAACCACACACACATGAATAGGTTTTGGAAGCTTTTTAATTAAAATGTTAAAAATGGTAGCTTTCACCTTGACAGCTTAAAAATAGTCTTTGGAGAGAGACTTCTACTGAGTTTCCAGCACACAGCCACAACCACCAGTTTGTTGTCCAAATAGCTTTCCTATTTGAAGGGAGTACAGATCTCTCCCACAGTCCTTTGGGAGGGGATCTGTGGGCCGGGCCCTTCTGGCTTTCCTCCCATTACCAACACTCATTGGGTGGGATGTGGAGCTCGGAGGATGGCTGCTGTTTGACAAGGCTGTTCAATTTTGCTGAGGAAAACTCTCATGCTGTCTGTAGTGTGCTATGTCATGACCCACAATGCCTTGTGCTGTTTCAAAGGAGCCAGCGTCTCCGGTTGTGGTAATGAGGCTGCAACTTGCTTGCTTAAAACCCATCTTATTCTCTCATCTCTGCTCTTGTTGGGGAACCTGAGACAACTAAATACAAAATATTATTTCTTCCTCTATTATGTGCTCTGGGATTGGTGAGAAGTCACTATATTGTGGCAAATTTTAGATTTTCTCACACTACTAATTTTTTTTTAATTCTGGTAAAAGCCAGGAAGTGTTAAAGATTTTACAAATGATATTTATAATAGAGACCTCAACATTGTTATCAATGACAGCTGCTTTGTAGGAGTTGTATTGAAGCAAGTCCACATATTAAAGTCTAAATGATCCTAGCTGTTAAGAAAATCCATTTCAGTTCTGATTAATAGATGGTCAAGTGCTTCATAAGTTGACTGAAGAATCAACAGCCCACGGTTCTGAGAAAAGGAAACTCGGAACCACATTGTCCCTAACTCTGTTCTATATTGCTAAATCACGGAGGATAATGTACAGCTTTTTTGTTTTAACCTGACTTTTAGCACTTATTCTCACAGAGCCCTGCATGGAGGTGAAGGAACTAAGGTATATTTTTGTTAACCAAAAATGTACTTTGCCAAAACTTGATATACTTTTTATTAAATTAATCAAGATGATGTGATTTCTTTTCTCTACATGTGCTGGAAGAACAGTAGGTGTCCCAAAGCACACAATGTTGCCATTACATGTTTTTATATATATATATTTAGTTCTGCATGTCAGCTTCTTTTGCCAAATTTGGATCACAAGTTTGCTAGGATCAGCGCATTCTATTTGACCGCATTTAGAATAAGTTTAAAGAGTTGCAGGGAAATGGATTGGGAAAAGTTGAGGAGCAATAGAAATCCTGCAGTTATAGCCAAAAAATTATTCTGGTAGCTTTGCAGTTGCACAAATCAGTTGTTCTCAACCAAGGATACTTGTATCCCTGGGTAATACAGAGGTTTAGGGGGTACATCATCTTGTTTAGGTATTTGCCTAGGGTTGCAACAGGCTACATTAAAAGCACTAGTGAAATCAGTACAAACTAAAATTTGATGTAGACAATAATGTTTATACTGCTCTATATACTATACACTGGAATGTAAGTACAATGTTTATATTCCAATTGATTTATAACTATATGTCAAAAATAAGAAAGTAACCATTTTTCAGTAATAGGGTGCTCTGACAATTTTGTATTTTTATGTCTGATTTTGTAAGCAAGTAGTTTTTAAGTGATGTGAAACTTTGGGGCAGGCAAGACAAATCAGACTGCTGCAAGGGGTATAGTAGTCTGGAAAGGTTGAGAACTACTGACAGATGATCTTGGGGGGGGGCAGGGGGGACATGTGAGGAGAAGATTGGAAGGTGAGGAATGTGTGCAACCACAACACAATGCTTTCCTCTGTTTTACTCCATCATTGTATGTCTTTGAAACTGGCTGCGGAGTACAATATCTATTGCTCCAAAATACCCCATCAATCTTGGTATTCCACTTTCTAAACGTGTAAAAGACCCCATACTTCATGTAGCACATACACCAAAATGTAATCCTACAAAACACTATGTAATTAATTGCTTCCATCTGAGGATTTTGAAGCATTTTGCCCCAAAACCAATGATTTAGGCATCACAACCACCCCTGCAATGTTGCTGAGTAATCTCATGTTCTAGACTGGAAAGAAGAACTAAGGTAGAAAGAGAAGCTGGAAGCAGAGACTAGAATAGAATCCCAGGCCCCTGTGTCCCAGTCTTTAACCACATGGCCATTTTGGGATTTGTTTCATATTCCTTTTAAAGTAAACAAAAGAATACTGTCCACTTCTGTTTAACACTAAAACCAAAACAGCTCACAGTACGACAAAGGAAGGTGGGAGAGAGGTGCCCACCACATTACATTCTCAATTCTCATTCTGTTCTCTGTATTTTATGGGGTTCTGTCTATAAGCTTCCATGTGCATTTAATTTATATTGTTTAAAAATGATTGATTAGTACTTTTGTATAAGGTACCTTGTCAGCCTCGATCTGGGGAGGGAAGGAGAGAGAATATCAGACTGCATTTTAAGCATCCTTTCTTCTAGCTAGAACATGGTTAGTCCTGTCTTCTTGCCTTTTCAGAGTGATTTGCCTTTTCCATTCCTGTAAAGCGTATCAGACGTTTGTGGATCTGAATAAGTGTAGGACTTCTAAATGATTTAATGAGAGAAACCATGGAACTCGGATGCTGGGACTTCCCGTGATTCTAAGCAATCAGACCACAAGGATGTGAAGATTGTATCCGCATTCTTGAGTTTTTCACAGCTCAACCTTTCTAAAGGCTACTGACTGAATCAGTGCTACGGAATTAAGGTCATCTGGAGTGTGGCAGTAGGATTCTTACAATGCTTTAGAGTCTGAATCTGCTTCATATAAAAATCTTATCTCTTCTTGTGTGAATATCCACTATGAATCCCAAATACCCAAAAAAGTACTTTGGAACTGTTTTTTTACACACTGTTTTTTCAGTCTTCTGAGATCCTTGCTGCTTACCTAGATGCCTGCATGAATAGACTTCCTATCCTACAAACTTTTCATTTGTATTTTATTATTATTTGTATTATTGTAGTGAGTAGGAGTCTTAGTCGTGGACCAAAAGCCCATTGGGCGAGGCACAAACACAGAACAAAACACCTGCCCCGCCCCAAAGAGCTTACCATCTGATTATAAGACAAGACGTGACAGCTGGATACAGACAGTTTGGGAGAGGGGACAAAAGAACCAAGGAGACAATAATAGAACTCCACTCTCAGGCACAAGCTCTGCGGAAATCCTCAGACCCCCCGTTCTTGGGGTCTGAGTTAATTCAAGGCTCCTTTCCTTTGGAACTTCTAATTGTCACCAGTTCGGCAGAGCAACAATTCCCCCTGCTCCCATTTGTCTCTTGACTGACTTCAGCTTCCTCCCTGCTTGGAACCTTGCTCTTGCTTTAGACCTGCCTGGTGATCTCCACTAGCTCTGATTTTTACCTGCTTGACCCTCTGACTTCATTCCCCACCCTAACCTCAAAGAGACTTTCTGAGAGAAGACACACTGCTAAGGTGATCCAGCAAGGCCCCACCACACTCCTCCTATGTCCCTCTCTGGAGGCTTGGATCCCAATCTCACCAGAGCCTGATCTTCCCTTTCATTTCATATTACCATAGCACATAGGAGCCTCAGTCACAGACCAGAACCTCATGGTGCTAGGCTCTGTGCAAACAGAACAAAAACACAGTCACTGCCATCATGTTTTGGGGGGCTTCGGGTTTGTTTTTTTTTGCAGTGGCACCATGACTCCTTGACCTATGTTACAGCAGCACTTCCAAGCAACTATTAACTTGGTAAATACAGTCTCACAAATAATGTGGAGCCCTGGAACTGATTTTACCACTCCTCAGAAACCATTGTAACCTGAGACCTCAAAGCTGAGGACATGCTGGCTTCTGGCCATTGCATTTTAAAAACGACATGAATTATTCCCCTTTTACAACTAACTCTATCGAGTTGCAGAGACGTGCATCCGGTTTGCAGAATTCTGTTTGGCTTTGTATGCACGGGCACACATCTTCTAGTATCTGTTTACAGGAAACTACACATCTGTCTGCAGTCTGCCCACAGTCCTGCCTGCACCATAAATACCATAAATTTAAGACCCTTCATGTTTCTTGTCTTTGTATTTTTTTAAAATCAGTCAGCTGATCTGACCTCGTGTGCACCAGATGTTTTTTCCTGGTGTCTTCTATTTAACTAACTGTACAGCTAGGTTAGGGGAAAGAAAAACCAAATGACTCTCTAGCGGGGTCAATAGGTTTGTGAGAGGGTTCTTTTTTTCCTTCCATGACCTCATAAAAATTCTTCAATTTTTTTTTCCTCTTTCACTGTCAGAAGCTGGGACTGGATGATGGGGTGGATCACTCGATAAATTGCCCTGTTCCGCTCATTCCCTCTGAAGCATCTGACAGTGGCTAGTGCCAGAAGACCGGATGCTGGGCTTGGGGGACCAGTGGTCCGATCCAGTGTGGCCACTCTTATGTTCTCTGAAGCACTCCTGTGGTTTGTCTGCTGGGTGTATCTCATCTGTCAACTCCTTACCATTGCAGAGGCCTCAGGCATTGGTGGCACCTTAGGTCTCTCTTGTTCTTTACCTACGGCACAAAGTTTAGTGCTCTGAGAACTGAAATGCTTTGGTCTAACTAAAATCTTTGTGCTTCGTGTAGGGGTATCTGAGTGAAATGTAATGGCCTGTGACACCCAGAACATCAGACTAGATTATGTAATGGTCCCTTCTGGCCTCCAACTGTAAGTACTATTTAATACGTATTATGACTGAGTTGAAGAAGGTGAGCAGGAAGGGGCGGGTTCCACAAGACAAGCTGTCTCCATTAAGACAAAGTTTGAGATCTGCTTTAGAGGAAGACATTTAAGACTATGCCACTAACTGCACCACATACTGCTGAAGAACCTCATTCTACGAGAGAGAGGGACTAATGATAGAAATTCTCTTGAATGCATCCGGGCTCTGGTATTTGCTCTCCCTTGGTCTGAAATGGCTTTCTGGGCACACAGCACAGGCCCTCTGACTGGATTTTTGTAGTGGGATAAAGGCATGTTCGCAGGGCGAGGATGGGGATAGTTGGAGTTTTTCTACCGCGGTGCCTGGCTGAGCTGATTTTTTTTTTTCCATTCCTCTTGAATGTTAGTTTTAATGCTGCCAGGCATATTATGCTGTAATATCGAGTAAGCATCAGGCTGCCTCGATCTCCCATGTAGGCATTTTAGATGGTTATTTAAATCAAAATAAAATATGTAAATGAATCATGATAAACCTAAGACACGTTGGTGTTTAGAGTAAATTAAGTTTAAAGTTAATGGGTCAAATCATCCTTGGTGTAATTCAATTAACTTCAGTGACCTAACACCAGGGCTGAATAGGACACTGTATTTTTTTTCTAACTAAGGGACAGAAAGAAGTTTGATTATTTTGTGATCAGGTGGAACTAGATTTTGCTAGATTCTTGTCTAAGAGCAATGAAGACATCAATTCTTCATTAAATGACACACAAGTGTCTTCCAGTGAAGGTGGCATTCCCTTTATGGGGCTGCCAAAGAGATAACCCTAGGTGCTCTTACTCTGGCCTTGCCCCTAATTTGAGGGGTGCAGAGTCAGCAGTGGGGAGGCAAATAAAAATCAGTTCCTGCACATGCTTCCCATGCTTCTGTGAACTCAGCAGTGGCCCTGACGCTGCTGTTCCAACAGGAAAACCAAAGCAATGAAGAACTTATTTTTGAGGCAGTCAAGTCCTCCGCAATTGCCACGCTCCAGACCTTAGATTTGTGTATGTCCCAGGCAGGGCCAGCGACAGAAATTTTGGGCCCCCCTACTCTAAGCATTTGGGGGCCCCCTACTCTGAGCGTTTGGGGCTCCCGCCCACCCCCCGCCTTGCCCCCCGCTCCCCCTGCCAAGGGCTGGCCCGGCTCTTGCAGGTGAGCGGGGGGAAGCGCTGCAGCCGGGGGTGCCTCGGGAGCGGCGTGCCCCGCCGTCCTCTGCAGCCGCCGGGGCGGGGAAGGCGATGGAGCCGGGGGTGCCTCGGGGCGGCTCCTTGGGGGGCGCAGGACGAACAGCGGCTGAAGGGCTCGGGAGGCAGCCGGCCGCGGTGCTGGACACAGCTGGGGAAATGCGGTGCGGTGCCCAGGGGGGGACGACTACGAGTAGAGCTGTGTACCGGTCCCCGGACTTCAGGGGGCCTCCCTGAAGTCCGGGGCCCGGTATAGCTCTACCCGTTGTACCCCCCTGTCGCCGGCCCTGATCCCAGGGAGACTCATGGAGGGAAACATTGATTGTAAGAATCAGAGAGGTAGCCGTGTTAGTCTGGAATAACAGAGGTAACAAAGTCCTGTGGCACCTTATCCATGCAACAAACCTCGATGCCAACTCTGCCCACATATCTACACCAGCAACACCATCACAGGACCTAACCAGATCAACCATACCATCACTGGTTCATTCACCTGCACATCAACCAATGTCATATATGCCATTATATGCCACCAGTGTCCCTCTGCTATGTACATCGGCCAAACTGGACAGTCCCTACGAAAAAGGATAAATGCACACAAATCAGATATTAGGAATGGCAATATACAAAAACCTGTAGGAGAACACTTCAACCTGTCTGGACACACAATTACAGATTTAAAAGTCACCATACTACAGCAAAAAAACTTCAAGTCCAGACTGCAAAGGGAAACTGCAGAACTGCAATTCATTTGCAAATTTAACACTATCAATCTGGGACTGAACAAAGACCTTCAATGGCTTGCTAATTACAAAAATAGCTTCTCCTCTCTCCAAGTTCACACCCCCTATTCAACTGCTAGAATAACCCACCCTCCCTGATTGGAGATAACAAGCTGGTTCGGCCTAATTGGACTAACCTTGTTACCTCCTACCTGGTTCTTGCCTACTTTTCTATACCTGCCTCTGGACACTTCCACTGCTTGCATCCGACGAAGTGGGTATTAGCCCACGAAAGCTTATGCTTCAAAACTTTATAGTTAGTCTTTAAGGTGCCACAGGACTTTGTTACCATTGATTGTAAGTTATCTCAATGTGGCCTAGTGCTCCCCTGACTGTTTTATCCACCTTATTCCTCTCTGTGTACACTTGGAGTTAAACATTCCAGAACAGGGCTTGTCTTTGTTACATCTCCATACAGTGCCCAGCACAATGGGCTTCTAGCCTCTGCCCCACTAAAAGCAATGCTATTCTTAGAGAATGGGTTGACAAAGTTCATTCAGCCTTGTAGCGGGGTGACCACTCTTGTTTAGAAGGGCTTAAAACAGCCCAGGAAAGGCCTGGGGCTGGGAGCAAGCAAGCTCCCAGGCTGATTGGGGGAATAGGCTCAGCTGGGGGGCCACGCCCCAAACACTCTAGCAGGCCCTTATAAAAAGGCTGAGAGGTAAGGGTCCAAGAGAGATAGTGTCTCCCCTCTTTCCACAGAGGCAGCCAGGCCTGGCTGCTGGGGAGCTAGACAGGGTACCCAGAGTGAAGCAGGGCTGGGGTAAGGCAAGAGGAGCTGGGAAGCTCTGGCCTGGAAAACCCCAGGCTGCAGGGCCTAGGGGACGTCCAAACAAAGGGTATTGAGGTTGCAGGGGGCAGAAGCAGCAGGCTAACCCCCCTTGCTGGTGATGAATGGCAATGATACTGCAGTCTGCCCCAGTGAATGGGGGGTAAGTGGTGACTGGCAGTTGCCTAGACTGAGGCAAGGTGGGGATAGAGAGTGGGGGTTCCCCAGGGAGGGGAGACCCTGAGACCGTGGGGATACTGCAGGAGTGCAGCTCCCCAGGTAAGAGAGCACTGGGGTCCAGGGAGGGACATGGGCCAGTGCAAGCGGGACTACAGGCTGCAGAGGGCGCTCCAGAGGCTGGAAGAGCTAATTCCCTGGACAAGCCAGCAGGAGGCGCCGCCGGGTGAGTCACTGCTCTGCTACAAGTCTGTTGAGGAAAATTAAAATCCTCATAAAAGAGAAACCTGCCAGGTGTTTTCAGAAGGCCCCTTTCTTGCCTGAAATCCTGTTATAAACTATACTGTATGTTCATTCAATAAAAAGGGATGCCCCTCTCTCAGCCCCCTGCAATTACTGACACGGCTACAAAATATTTTCAAATATAAAAATTCTAAATGATTCTACCCGGGATTCAAATAAATTAACTAAAGTAAACAACTAGGCACCTCACTGTAGCTTATCGGACATCTTCCACCAGTCTTTGTTTAGACACCTTTAAGATGAACATTTTAATTCATTAATATGACTATTGTTCTAGAATTGGAGGTGAGAATAAAATTATTGAGCCAATCCTTTTTTTAATTTTTGTGCACTGGAATTGGAAGACAAATAGCTTTTGTACAGGGATTATGCCAGAATTAATCCTACTTAGCTTTGATAAAGTTCTCTGCTTTCTAGTGAGATGGCTTAACCCTTTTCTAGCCCAAGCAGCACACGCTGGCAAGAGTTAGATTCCTGAAAAAAGACTAGCATAAATTACTTCACTACACCGTTAACAAAAAATTGTATCTTAAATCTCTTCCCCTCGACACTGATGGTGTTATCATGAGGTAGTTGCAAAGAGCCTGGAACCCTCCCATAGTACCATATGTAGTGATAGCCTCAGATTTGTCATATACTATACGAAAGCAGTAGAGTGATAATTCATTCTGAACACAACTCCTAACACAGCTAAAGGAAGCTGGAGCCTTTGGCACCCAGGGAAGCAGAGGAGGCAGTGTAGGAGTTTATTAATATTCACATTGTCACCTTTAGATCTCAGAGCTAACGTTCCATTGGGATGAAAGGGGGCCCTGCTCCCCTGGAATCAGTGGCTGCAGACTCAGCAATCACTGCACCCATTTACACTTGGGATGTGTCTACATGAGGAAATTGACAAGAGCCATTATTGTGAAATAAGCTATTTCACAATTGCTCCCCGTGTGGACTCTGTTCTGAAATAAAATCACTTTATTCCAGAATGATTAGTGCTTCTCTAGTGTGGAGCAATTATTTTGGATAAAAATCACTGTTATTTTGGACCAGAGTGTCCACATGCATAGTAGCTATTCTAAAATAGCTATTCTGGTCCATTTTCCCAGATAGGAAAGCCAAAAGTTCACCCTTTTAAGGTTACCTTGCAACCATGGGGGCTAGAAACATGATTCCTCTGAAACAAAAGCATAGAGATCATGGAGCACAATTCTGCAGTAGGAGACATATTCTACAAACATGGAGTTGCAAAATATACAAGGCCCTAGATATATCATCAACCTAGATGAATTCTGGATTGTCTTAGAAGCATAAGTTTCATGTGAGAGATGGTGGTATTTTGAACTCATTATCATGATGTAAAAGGGAATAGATTTGCTTATAGGCCTCTTAAGGTTGTGATCCAGCCCACCGACAGAAATTCTGGGTCCCAGGGCCATCCCTAGTGGGGTGTGGGTCCCGGGGCAGAAGTGACAAATCTGCTGCTTCTGGGACTGACTCCACTAGCCAATTACGCCAGCCCGTGGGCCCCCCAAATGCAGGGCCCAGAGCGGTCGTGCACATCTAGGAACCCTGTGGTCCACCAGGTGATTTTAAAAGGCCCGGGGATCCCAGCAACTGCCATTGCTGCCACCGCGGCAGCAGCCGGCGGCTCCTAGGCCCTTTTAAATCACCCAGGCCCCTGGGCAATTGCCCCATCCCTCATCGGTGGGCCTGGTTGTGATCATAAAAAGTGCCAAGCACCAATAACTCCCATTGACTGATTAAAAAGAAAGTAGATTCAATTAACATTATGCCTAGTTTATATGCTGGAGAAGCTCTTCCAATACACAGTGTTCTGGGCTCATTCTTAGTGACAAACATTACAAACTTTTTTCAATTATGTAGTGGGAATTGGTCATTTTCTTTTATTTCAATTCTACATGATTGGATCAAATGGTGCATGCTCTCCTTGCTTGTATCATAGATGGGCCAAATGTAGTCCAGCTGACTCTTTCATCTCAGTTCCTATATATGTTAACTTTTCTAAAACAAATAAACTCACTTACAGGCATATATTCATGCAGAAGCAAGGATCACCTCAGATCAATACCCAGAGATTACATATTCTTACCGCAACAGGCACCATGTACATATTTCTATTCTGTATTGCCAGGCTGCTCGCCTCAGAAACATGGCCAATTTCTTTAGAGTTTACTTTGGCTCTTGCCTAAGTTTAAACAAACTAAATTTATCCTGATCACTAGATTTGCAATATGCACAGATTCTTTCATTGACCTTTCGGTTAAACCCTTTTGCAAACTTTGGTTGAGTATTATCAAAGCAGTTACAATGCCTACTGGTTTGACTGTTTGCCAGTGTTATTTCTGATTGCCTTTGATTGTGGGTCAGGTGTCCAGGGGGCTTGAAGATGGTATCAACTTTATTCTCAGGAAAATGAGATTGTGATGAGGAAAAAAGTTTGAAACACAAGGGAAGCCAAGAAGAGAAGAAGTTTGAGACAATGGCAATTTACAACTTCTTCAAAATCAAAAAGAAGTGAAGAATAGTGAAGGATGGATATTAGCATCCAAATTCTACATGACTTGCTCCCCACTCATCCCACTGCAGTTAGCTGGATTGCAGGGAGTGTAAGTGGGATCACAATTTGGTTTGTAGTGGGCAGAGAAATACATGACAGTGGGAAAACAGACAGTTCAGGAGTCTGGCCAGAGGATCTGTGCTCATGCAGGGAAAATGTCAGGGTGTGGCAGGGGGGGAGTGGGAACGGAATGTTTAGCCTTGGCATTTGATTAGGGGTTTTGTTTCTTGTGGGTATAGGGAGACGGCAATTCCACTAGGTGTGTTTACCAAGAACATTTGAAACTCCTCCACAGACCTTCATTCATTTCATTTGGTTTTAGTTTCAGTGATTAGCTGTTCAGTTGTCAATGGCAAAACCTAATAGTTGCAGCTTTTCTCTTCTGCAGCTGCTTCTCTAATACACAGTGGCATCTGACTGGCCAGGTTTTGTATTATCCACTCTCCTTTTAAATAATGTATCCCATGCCATTCTCTAGAAAGGAAAGTGTGGAGCTGCCCATTGATTGTAAAAACTGATGATGTCCTCCTAGCTCTGTTAGATAAGATGGACACAAAGGGCCACCCAATACAATTCCAGGGCAGTAAATTATGTCCTAGGGAGACAGTGTATTTTTCTCTCTTTAAAATTCCTTAAATCTAGTGCTCATGAAAGGTACCAGATTAAAAGCCCCAGGGCCTGACTTGAGTTCATGACTACACAAGATTCAAGGGATCAGGACTAGAGTGATTTGGAAAATGATTTTTGTTTATTCTTGTCAGGGTTCCCTCCCCACTCTGAACTCTGGGGTACAGATGTGGGGACCCGCATGAAAGCCCCCTAAACTTATTTCTACCAGCTTAGGTTAAAAACTTCCCCAAGGTACAAATCCTTTGTCCTTGGATAGTCGCTGCCATAACCAAGTGATTTAGACAAAGAATCAGGGAAAGGACCACTTGGAGTTCCTTTTCCCCCAAAATATCCCCCCAAACCCTACATCCCCTTCCTGGGAAGGTTTGAGAATAATATCCTCACCAATTGGTACAGGTGAGCACAGACCCAAACCCCTGGATCTTTAGAACAATGGAAAAAATCAGTCAGGTTCTTAGAAGAGGAATTTTATTTAAAGAAAAGGTAAAAGAATCCCCTCTGTAAAATCAGGATGGAAGATAACTTTATAGAGTAACAAAAAGATTTAAAAAACACAGAAGAACCCCCTCTAGGCTTAGTTTCAAAGTTACAAAACACAGGAATAAACCTTTCCAAAGGGAAAATTCATAGGTTGAAAACAAATGGTAATCTAACACACCTTGCCTTATTTACTTACTCTTTTTGCAATATTGAGACTCATTTTAGGATGGTTTATAGGAGGAGGAGTTTTCTGACCTGGTGCTTCTCTCCTTCCCAAGAGAACACACAAAGATCATAAACAAAGCCTCTCCCTCCAACCCCCTCCCGATTTGAAAGTATCTTTTGTCCCCAAAGGTTCTTTTGGTCAGGTGCCAACCAGGTTATTTGAGCTTCTTAACCCTTTACGGGTAAGGAGGAATTCTAGGCTACCCCTAGCTATATGGTTATGACAGTTCATCTCAAACTTTTTGTTGAAATGGTTTGGTTTTTCATTAAACCTCAAATCCCTGACCATTTTCAACAACAACAGATTAACTGTGTTCCACAAATTTCCATTTAATCAAAATGTCATTCTCCAGTTAAAAATGTTGACAGTCAGCTTTAGTTAGGATCCTGGGCTGCTCTAGCCACAGAAATAAGGTAGAGTCAGACTGTAAGAACAAGATTCTTTTCCCTTCCTCGCTGTGCCTCAAACCTGACCCAAACTGCAGGGAGGAAATGGTAGTTCGTTCTTCTTGCCCATTCTGTCCTTCATCGCGCTGCAAGAAAGAGAAATGATTCCACCCTCTTGACCGTCCAAAGGTTTAAATAAAACTGCACCATCAGTCAGGCAGTAAAACAGACCTGACTACAGAGAAATATGATTTAGAGTCTCTCTTTCTTTAAAGAAAGATATTATTATAATATTGAATACTATATTTAACTTTAACATTTTTGCTTCTAGGTGTAATGAGGTCCAAGCGAAAATCCCAGATCCAAACTGCGTGGGATTTAAAGAAAGTCCTCAGCTGAATTTCACATAGTGAGCCATCTCTGCATACATGAACTTCAATGGCATGACACCAATTTATACCAGCTGAGGAGCTGACAATGGGTTTTCTTAGTTTATACTTTTTCATCTTAATGTGTCTAATTAATTTCACCTCCTAATAGCATTGGGGAGGTGGTGCCTAGTGGAATGAGCAGTGGTGTGGAACTCAAAAGAGCTGGGTTCTATTCCCAGTTCCTCCACTGATCTGGTTGGACAGGGCATAGCTCCTCTCTGCCTCAGTTTTCTCATTTGTGAAATGGGCATAATGATACTGACCTCTTTGCAAAGCACTTTGAGATCTGCTGACATAAAGCACTGTACAAGAATGTATATTATTATTATATATTGGGGTCCTTTACAGGTGGAACCACTCACACCAACGAGTTAATGCTCCTAATCGCTATTTTAGGTCATTATTTGGAAGCACTTTTGTAATGTTCATTCATGGCTACAAGCTGTTGGGGTGGGTATTTAATATATTGAAATACCCCTATGTAAATAAAAGAATGATTGCAAAACTCTGTACCATAATCCCTAAATTCCTTTAATCCCTTTGAATCCACCCACACAGATTTTACCTTTGAGAAACATCTTACATTTTCACTTGGCCTAGTATTACTGAGAGTTAAAAAAGGAACCTTGGTTCTATTTTTCTTTTTAAACACGACAAACAAGTGGGGTAATCAAGAGAAGGTGCTTTACAGAGAATTGACCTCATGTTACCTGGAAACAAGGGAACAGTACACAACAGCACTCAACACAGTGGCCCACGTTTGCCTTCACGAGATAAAGGCCACATGCTTATCAGTATTTCCCCTGGTAACCTTGCCCTTGGGATTTTAGCAGGTTCATGTACTTACTGATCTCCAGCCCTACACCAGGTCAGAAGGCAGAGCCAGTACAAACTCTTTGTTATCACAAATGGTAGCTGGGCAATAATGGACTTGCCTATATCATCAAAGAAGAGCAGATAGAGAGTGTTTGCTATCTAGAGAGAGAAGAAATAGGAGTGGAGGATACAAAATAGGGAGTGATTGTGTTCTGTTCTGTTAGGCCTCATGAAGCTACTTTGTTTAAGATCCTCTACTTCAAAATGTGAATTAATTAATGCACTTGAATTCTTGCTCTTCTAATATTTCACAGGTTAACTGAAGTCAGCTTTACATTTTAACCCACTTTCTGCCCTTTTGCAGTTTAATTGGCCTACCCATGACTTAAAGGGAAGTTACTTTATCTGCCATACTGTTATGACCCCAATTGCCATAATAACTGAGCCTTACACTGTCTTCAATGTATTTATCCTCAAAACACTTCAGTGAGGCAGGACAGTGCTATTATCCCCATTTTACAGATGGGGAATTGAGGCACAGAAGGGCTAAGTGGCTTGCCCATGAAAAGTCTGTGGTGGAACAAGAAATTGATCCAAGCTCTCCTGAGTCTGTCTAGTGCTCTAACCACTCAGCCACCCTTCCTGTCTGCTAGCAGCCTGAATGTGTATATCTGGTAAGGTGTCCTCATCCTGTCACTCCCATATGTGAGGGGAGCCTATCGTTTGTTATATAACATGAAAGTAACATGTAGGCTATGAAAAAGGCTCGGCTAAAACTAAACTGCCTCCACTTGTAGAGTTTTAATATTTGCTTCATATTTATTGCATGCACCATCTGCCATATGAATGCCTTGAATTGCCTAGCCTCATATGTGGTTAAAACTGGGATTTTTAATTTAGTGCAACTTTCTTGGTGAACAATCTGATTTTTTTTTCTGAAAAGAGCTTAAATAAAACATTACTACAGATTTGTGTTTCAAAATTCCTCGCCCTCAAAAAGTGCCTTAGCAATCACTATGGAAATTGTATGTCTAGTGTGCTGAGAGTTTTCCAAATTACTTACCAATCTGATCCATTCCAAACCAGTCGGTCTGTTCCAGGGTACAAAGCTGATGAAGCCTGGAGAGCAGTAGAAGCATTTTCAGTAACACACAGGTGTCCATTCAGTAAGAGCCCATTTGGAACCTATACTGCACCGACTTTCATTATAAGTATTTCATGTGGTTCACACATATTTCCATAATGGCTCCACTGACATTTAATAACAGTTAACACAAACTGAAAGTGAAGCCAAGTTTCTTACTATGCACAGCGTTACCCATAAGATCCTAGATTTACGTGCCTTTATTTCTGTGGTTTTCTCTTCTCCTTTTTAACTCGGCCCTTGAGCCTTCTTTAGTCAGGGATTTAATCACGGTTAGCATTTTTCAATTCAACTTTTGTTTCAAAATTTCTTTTCATTTTACTTTTAAAATGGGAAGTACATGGGAAGGGGTGGGTGGGCTTTGCCAACATAGCCATAGCGATGTGGATCTTTTCTTGCTCCTGACTGATGTAGCTATACTGACAAACTTTTGTAGTGTAGACTTGAGCTAAGAGGAAGGCATTGGTCATTTCTCATTATGCCCTTCATAATACTGAATACCGAAACCAGAGCCTTCCTTCTCCCAGCTAGAGAATGGCTTGGAAGGTATCAAGAAGAGGGTTAAATGAAATATGTGTGAAATGGTGATACTGTTTTGATGTGGGCAGCTTTCCACAGATGCTGGACTGAAACCAATATACAAGATCTATTTATTCTAACCACAGAAAGTGATTTTATAGCTCAGTAGGCACACAGAGAGCTTTGACTAAGAGGCATATTTGATTTGCATGGAGCTTGATTGTTTTGGAAGGTTGAAGTGAGCAGAAGTTGCTGATGTTTTCCCCTTTTTGGTGGCAGTTACTGAGGGTAGTACAGCAGAGAATTTGTGTTTCCTGCCTGGAAATATATTATAGACCACAGGAAATTGCTCAGCCCAATTTTTTTAGGCTGAGCAATTTCCTGTGGTCTATTAAAAGATAAAATCTCCCAAGACCAGCCTCTCACTTCTTGATCACACTCCCCATTCCATCCTAGTAAATCTTTCATTCCAACTGTTCTTACAGCAGGCAGAGATCCTGCACATCCCAACAGGTGCCCCCAGGCACCAGCACCGAATCCTACTGATTTCAATGGGACTTCATGAGGATGCCAATGTTCACCCCTTGGACTCCTTCTGCAGGACCAAAGCTTAGTTGTTGAGCTGCATATTACAACAGGATTGTTTACATCAGAACACAGGACCCCACCCGATCCTATATGCTCTACATTTTGAATTACAACCTCCCCCTTTTTTCACTCTTGCCATTTTTTCATTTTCCTATTCCCCTCACTATCAACATTTACTTCACCCCTGGAATTAATCACTCCCAATAAACTGGAAGATGGTGGTTTTTATTTTCCAGGAATTGGTGGAGATGAGCACACTATCTCTGAGATCTAGCCACCGAATGAAATGATCTGACACACCTTGAAAACACTGCACTTAATTGCAGGATTGTGTTTAACTAAATACAACCTTTGGGGGGGGGGGGGGAGAATCCTATGGAGATAAACACAAAAGCTGGCAATAGCAGCAGCTTCCCACAACATGAATTAGGAGAATATCACGCAGATAAATGTTGATTTTGAAGCTGTTTGGTTCATTGGGTTCCTCTCTTGAAATTAAAGTAAGTGAGCAAATATCCCAGAAAATATACATGAAATATACATGAGTTCAGGGATAAAATGCCCTATTTGCTTTTATACTGTGAGTAATGTTTAGCTAAGCAAAATGCATCACAGGTTAATATCTAATAATAATGATCATTTGACTAAGGAAGCAAACTGTAAAGCACTTACTACAATGAGCCTGTAGGATGCTCTATGAGCCTGATGGGTGCTGCTGAGTCTAATGAGTCATTCCTTCAGCCTGAGCCTAGTGAGTCATCCCTGAGCCCGATGGCCTGAGAGCTTCATGTCAATCAGCCAGGGTTCAGCCAATCCACAAGTGAAGGTCTAACCAGGTGACCCCAGAGCCGGGGAGATAGACTTCCAATGAGCATAGCCACTCAAGTCCGCTCAAGGTTGCTACCTTATTGGAAGTATCTCCCACCGCTTGATGGTTCTGCCCAACCGCTCCTGCTCCTTTCCAGCCCCAGCCCCAGCCCCAGCCTCTGCCTGCCTTCTTCTCTGTTCCAACCCTGCTGTTGGTTCCTGACTCCTGCCCTGACCCTTGGCTGTGGTCCCTGGCCTGACCACTGCTCCTTCAACCATTAGGCCTGACAATCCACTTCTCAGTTTCTCAGGATAAAGTTGCATCTGGAGAATCCCTCCCTTTGCCTTGGTAATCCCAGTAGAACCAGCCATGGTACCTTTAGAACCTGGCCCAAAGGTTTCAGTGCTGGAAAGAGCTGATAGGCATCACCAGGAGTTCTGTGGTTTTATTAACTAGCGTCATCTTTCACTCCTGATAAGTCCTGCGATGTATCCCATACAGTAAACCCAGGGCTGTGGGGAAGTTCCCACGGAGAGAGGAACCCCTCAGCCCACTGCTAAGAGGAAGCGTGGAACCCATAGAGGTGGAGAAGGAGCTCTGCTACATATGGTTTCCACCTTTGATTTCACTCATCCATGTCACAAGCCTCCTATGAACCTGCAGCCTCTGACCTCATCAAAGATCTCCACTATAAGAACGACCATACTGGATCAGAACAAAGGTCCATCAAACCAAGTATCCTGTCCTCTGACAGTGGCCAATGGCAGGTGACCCAAAGGGATTGAACAGACAGGTTATCATCAGGTGATTCCTGCCCTGTCACCCAATCCCAGCTTCTGGCAAACAGAGGCTAGGGACACCATTCCTGCCCATCCTGGCTAATAGCCATTGATGGACCTATTCTCCATGAATCTATCTAGCTCCCTTTTGAACCCCACATCCAGGAAGAATTGAAAACTCACATAGTCAGCCAAAAAGAGATGACAAGCATTACAGTGACCTTTGTCAGCAGACAACTCTTCAGATCACAGGTGGAGATAAAATATGTCTCTCAGCACAGCATCTTGACTCTACCCATTCCTCAGGGAAGTTAGATTACTGATATCTTGGGACATTCTGGGTCATCCATTGGCTCAACCTTGTGGCCTTCAAACTCCAACTGCCTAGGGCAATGAAAATGCACCGAGTAGTCCATGTTTCCTTGCTGAAAAAGGTATCTTGTCAGTTCCTTTTTGGATGAATATAATGCCACCTCCACCCATCATAGTCCAGGGAATATCTGGTGGAGTAGCGCTTGGACTGCAACATTCTCAGAGGAAAGCTCATGTATCTTGGTGTTTGGGACAGGTGTTGTCCAGCTGATAGTTCATGGGAGCCAGCCAAAAACACACATGTACCTGATCTGCTTTGAAGATTCCATCAGTTATAGCCCAATAAACCTGGTCCAAAGACCCAGTAGGCACCTTTTGAAGGGGGGTAGGGGGGCAAGTAATGAGTCATCTCTGAGCCTGATGAGTGCTGCTGAACCTGATGAGTCATGAGCTGCTGAAGTCCTCAAATATTGGTGTAAGGACTGCAAGGTGCAGAGAATCCTCCAGCCAGTGACCCATGCCCCTTGCTGCAGAGGAAGGCCTTTGCCAATCTGCCCTGGAGGAAAATTCCTTCCCGACCCCAAATATGGCGATCAGCTGAACCCTGAGTATGTGGGCAAGACTCACCAGCCAGACACCCAGGAAATAATTCTCTGTAGTAACTCAGATCCCACCCCATCCAACGTCCCATCATATGCCACCATGGTCCTTCTGACCTTAAAATCTATGCGTCTATGAGTCATCTCAGCCAGAGCCTGATTACCTGAGGATTCCATGTCAATCAACCAGGGCTCAGCCAATCCACAGGTGAAGGTTTAACCAGGTGACCCCAAGCCAGGGACATAGGCTCTCAATGAGAGCAGCCACTCCATTCTGCTCAATGCTTCTACCAAGAGTATCTCCACCCTCACCCCACATCCTGCACTGCTTGGTGGTTCTGACAGACTGCTCCTGCTCTAGCTTTGTTCCAACCCTCCTTTTAGTTTCCAGTTCCTGCTCTGATCCCTGGCCCCAGTCCCTAGCCTGACCACTGAGCCTGACCACTGAGCCTGACCGCTGCTGCATCATCCACTAGGCCTGACCATCAACTTCTCAGTATCTGATGCCTACTGACATTCACTGGTTAATTCTCCACCATCACTGTGAGGTAGGTGACTATACTGGTGGAGGAACATGAAGCACAGAAGTTACTAGAGACTGCTGTGATTGGGGATAATGCAGGTTCCTAAGAAAGATATGTTATATTAAATGTCTTGCCTGAGGTAACAGGAAAATACCTAGATCAGAGCTGGAAGTAGAACCCTGGGATTCCCAGTTCCCAGACCTTTGCTCAGCCTTCTTTCATAGTCATTCTAGGCTAGACTGGGCCTTATGCTGGTGCCCCCACCTCTCTTTCTCCCATGCCCAGCCCACACAAGGGCCATGCACAGTTGCTCAGGGCAGTGTGAGAGCTGCTACCTCTGTCCTTCCTGGTGAATGCCCAATGCCCCAACAGAACAAGGAGGAGCACTTGGGAAACATTATTGTACCATGATCTCTGCCCCTCCACAGTGGCCAGCAGGGCTAGAACAGTGCACAGAGGAAGGGAGCATGCTGCACTCTGTCAAGGTGTGTAGTGTGCCCCCCGCCCTTCCTTTACATCAGTAAGCTCTGGTAAGCATTCAGAAAGACTCCTGGTGATACTTCCCCAGAGGCAGGCACTTCCACACCATCCTCAGCACAGGGCTGTTAAAGGCACCAGTGCTACTAACAGAAGAAACACTTGTTTTTGCCAAAGTGACAAAGAGTCTTGTAGCACCTTATAGACTAACAGATTTTAGGGATCATGAGCTTTCGTGGGCAATGGTATTTGCACTGCAAGGCAGGAAATGAGAGTTCAGATCCCAGAGCCAACAATGGCAGTGCATTTAGCCTGAGTGCAAAGGAGGTGCAGCCTTACATCATTCAACAGCAACCTCTCTCATTGAAGAGATGCAATGCTGGGGGGCTCCACAGAGATTCCCTTCCAGCCCTCCTTGGGCTGAAGAATATTGGCCATAACCTGGGCCATCCAAGGTGCAGGATCGAAAAGCAAGGGAGTATGAGCAACAAAGAGTCCTAATGGCAATATAGAAAAGCCTGTAGGAGAACATTTCAACCTGCCTGGGCAGACAATTGCAGACCTCAAGACAGCCATCCTGCGGCAAAAAAACTTCAAAACCAGACTTCCAAGAGAAACTGCTGAGCTCCAGTTCACCTGCAAATTCGACATCATTAGGTCTGGACTTAATATTAGCTGTGAATGGCTCACCAATTACAAAAGCAGTTTCTCCTCTCTGGGCGTTCACACCTCCAGATCACTTGCTGGAAGTGGGCTTCACCACCACCCCGATTGAATTTACCTTGCTTTCTTGCCTGCATATTTATGCCTTTTTCCACAACATTCATCTGATGAAGTGGGTCTTAGCCCATGAAAGCTCATGATCCCTAAGATCTGTTAGTCTATAAGGTGCTACAAGACACTTTGTCGCTTTTGCAGATCCAGACTAACACGGCTACCCCTCTGATAAGGGAGTATGAGGAATTCAGAGGGCTATGGCAGGTGTGCAAAGACACCTGAGCCCTCTCCCAGCAGAAAACAAGTCATTTCTGTATCTTTTTACAGGGCCTGATTTTAACTTCAGTGAGCTTTGGATCAGGCTGTCGTTTTATATTCCAACCAAGTTCCATCTGATGGAAACATCGACTCCAAGGGCTCTTCAAATTCTAATTCTATTTTTATTTCTACAAACAAAAGGCTCATGGCTGCCAAGTGCGTGATGCTATCTCTCAAGTATGAGATGTGCTGACCTATCTAAACATGGACATGTTCGTTTGCGTTTATTTTCATTGTCCGAAAAAGGAGGAGTGACTATTTCCATTTTTGCTTTACACACACAGCAGGGAAAGAAAGCTCCCAGTACAGAGTGGATTTCATATTCACACAAGAGAGATCAGCTCCCAGCTGTGCCTAGATAATCTTGTCTGTGCTTCGACCCCAAAAAATATTTCTTCCAGGATATTTGGATTAAGTCCCTTGAGTCATCATCAGCTGTTTTCCAGATGTGAAGGCCCTTCCTAGCCGTGCTTTCTCTAGGGATAGGATCTGATGTGAGTGTAAAGAATGTCATCCCATCTGGCATGAATCTTTCTATCCCTAGGAATGTTTATTTCTGTAGCTCACATGCATGAATGTAATTAAAAGCTACACCTTATATGTATTTCTTTCAGTGTATTTTTACACAAGACAGCAGCTTCCTAGCTCTCCTGGCTTTGCAGTGCTGCCAGCAATGCCATTGTAAGACATTTTCAGGGGTTTACAACGTAGATGTTACACAACATATTGGGTTGAAAGTTAAAGCTTCATCATAGGAAGTGCTGAGTGCCCTCATCTTGCCCTGCTGTCACTGGGAGCTTGGGATGCATAGTACTTCAGCGGAAGCATCTTCATAGCATTTGTCCATTCAGATCAGCCCATTGAAGTCAAGTAGGCCCTGCTAAATCAATCTGATCCATATTGATGGATCAGTGCCCTCCTGGGGGCGCCGTTGGACAGTAATGCCTCCACAAGCAGTGATACACCCATGCGGATCTGACACCAGGATTCAGTGCCTTAGCTTGTAAGCCAGGGTTTTCTGGGCAGAGGCTGTGAGCTCAGTTCACCATTACCCTCTACCATGAACAGTCATTTAGGTCCCATTGGAAGCTAGGTGGCTAAACACCATTGAGGAGTTGGGACTTATTCCTGTGCAAATTAGGAGTCAAATACTACTTAGTCAAAATGGTAGCTTCTACATCTACTTTGCTCTAGTGTAAATGGCTCCTTGAGGTGTAGGGAACTCTGACAGAGGCTAGACTTTAAGGTCAGAAGGGACCATTATGATCATCTAGTCTGACCTCCTCCTATACAACGCAGGCCACAGAACTTTACCAACCCATTCCTGCAATATACCTCACCTATATCTGAGCTATTTAAATCCTCAAATCTTGGTTTAAGGAAAATAAGATGAATACTTTAAACATCGCCCTAGTAAGGAAGACCATTAGATCATGGAACAAGTTTCCTAAGGGATGCACCATTTCTTGATGCTGTGACAAAGCTCTGTCCTTATCTCCATGGATCCTGCATTTCCTGGCGGATTTCACTAGCCTCAGAGGCTCACTGTGACCCTCCACGTAGCCCTTCTCTCTCTAGAGAAAAGGTCACAGCCTATTGGGCCATTTTCATCATAAGCCAGTGAGGGAGGTGAAGAGAAGCTATCCTTCCTGGCACAGTCTCTGTTGTCTCCCAATCTCAGTGATTAATTAGGGGAGGCAAAAAGCGGGGGAGCCTGGGCCTACCCTCTACTCCGGGCTCCAGCCCAGGGAACCTAATAGTATCAGCTATGATGTCTGACCTTTTAGCAACAGAACACAATACAATTCTCTGGGCTACTTCCCCACAGCAGTCCCCGCTTCTTCAAACTCCACTTCACCCTTACCTCAGGGCCTCCTTCCTTGTGTATGATATGGTGTCTACCACTCAGTCTCACCAACAGCACAACTTCCTCCCACAGCTCCTGACATCCACACCCACCTGACTAACTGGGAGGTTTTTAACTGGTTTCAGTCAGCCCATTTGGCTTCAGGTGCCCCAATCAGGCTAGCTATTTCTACTATTTTCTAGAAGGTTCTTAATTGGCCCCAGGTGTCTTGATTAACCTGGAACAACTGCCATTTGGTTCCAATGGTACCAGGGATTTGTTTAGCCTGGGACTAACATATCTGTTCCTTATCACTCTCCTATAGCCATCTGGCCTTGCACCATCACAACGCTCAAACCATGATCATGAAAGTAGTTTAAAAATGAAACTCGATTGGACAAAGCAGGAGAAATTATACCATAGAGAAAAGTCCTACCCCGGCAGGATAAACAATTCTATCTTTACTGCATCTGAAGTCTGGCTCTCTATGAAGAATCAAGTTAAAATGGTGGTGATTAAATAGTTTGGTTCTTGAGAATAATTATTCATCACATACTAAAGTAGGGTAACCAGATGTCCCAATTTTATAGGGACAGTTGTGATATTTGGGGCTTTTTCTTATATAGATGCCTATTACCTCCTACCTCCTGTCCCGATTTTTCACACTTTCTATCTGGTCACCCTATACTAAAGGAACGTTAAAAGATCCTACCTCATTACTGCTCAGTTGGGATTATATTTGGCAAATATGAGAGTTATCATTTGGATGGAAAACGTATGGGAGATTGAAAGATTGAGATTTCAGAGACTTACCTGTGTCTGAGGCCAAAAAGGTGTGAGTGTGTGGAAAAAATAAATTTTATTGTGATACCAATAAGTCAGAGGAAGGGGAGAGAATGCCTCTAATGTAAAGAGATGGGTTTGGAAAATAAAATGAAAAATTCCTTTTTGTTTTCCAGTGACACTCACACTGCCTGGGACCTGGCCAGTAGTCTGGGGGGGCTCTGCGTTTTAATTGAATTTTAAATGAAGCTTCTTAAATATTTTAAAAACCTTATTTACTTTACATACAACAATAGTTTAGTTATATATTAAAGACATAGAAAGAGACCTTCTAGACACATTAAAATGTATTACTGGCACACGAAACCTTAAATCAGAGTGAATAAATGAAGACTCAGCACACCACTTCTGAAAGGTTGCTGACCCCTGTTCTAGCTCATCCTACCCTTAGGAGCCTTGGGGAACCAATGGGGCCCAGGTAGGCAGGATGTCCCCTCCTCTTACAGGCTGATGCATGTTGGCTGTTCTCTGCACCTCATGGAGCCTGGGATGGTATAAGGGTGATCATTCCTCTGGAGTCAGAGGCTGGCTGGCTTATTAACCCTGCCTGATGCACCTGGGAAAAAAGACCTACGACTGAATTGCCTGATCCTCAAAAAAGAAGGCAGTAGGAAATGGAGAAGGGAGCTTCAATACCTGACAGAAAGCGGAGGAGCTAGAGGCTGTGTTTCTGAAGGACTGCGGCAAGAGCAACTGTTCCAAGACACAGATTGGCAGAAGGAAGATTGTGGGAAGTCCTGTTATCACAAAGGTAAGAGCCATTTTGGGTTGATGAACTTCTGGGTGTGAGGGACAGGCTTGGGACAGGGACTGCTTAACCTGTGTGGGAAGAGTCTGTGAAGCTGAAGTCTTGGTAAGATGGCTTGAAATAAAAGGGGAAAAAATCCACAACAACTCACCTTACTGGAAACAGCCTTCCCTTGATTCTGTGAGTGGGCTCCAGACAGAATTTGCCCAGGGAAGGAGCTGGCTCAGCAAGAGCCAACTTGGAGCCTGCAGGAGGAGAGTGCTGTAAGACAGCCCCAATCCTTTACAGAGCCCCCTATCCAGCTTCTGTGACCTTGCTCTCTCCTGCCCCACACCTTCCCGTTCCCAAGTGACTTGCTATTTAAACCCTGGCTTCCTTTGTTCTGTCTTTTCAGTTACTTTTCACTGATCCTGCCTCTTCTCCCCTGCCCTTCTCTTTCAGGGGAGTTAAGTTAAAATTGGTTTCTAAAGATTCAGCTCACCCATTGTTCAGGTGCTTGCACCTGAATAGGGATGCTGAGCCCTAAGCGCGCACACACACACATTGGATCACTGTCTGCTGTGTATGTGCTACAGAACTTGTCAGCAATGCTTGCTCCTCAGACACATCAGTACTCACAACACAAAGATTTTCATAATACAACTTCACAATATCAATCAGAATTCCTGAGCTGTACAGGTAGAGCCCCCATTCATCACAACAGGTAGCAAAAAAAAATGTGCTCACTGCCATTGCAACAGTTTATGTTCCCCTTCTTGTTTGAGCGTCATCATCATGCACTGACAGAGCTGAGCTGACCTATTAAGACAGGTATTCCCCTTTTAGAGAATAACCCTTCTGGCACCAGTGAGGACAGGGTGCTTCTGGAGAATGTCTAACACAGGGGAAAATAATTCTGTTTTCACTCACTAACCGCACCAACAGGTATTCACTGGACAGCCTCGTCCCCCACAATACAGCACCGAGCATCACTTTCTCCAGTGCCCTTACACAAAAAGTACACGTGAGCACATGCACAACTAAGGAAAGATAGAGTTCCACCTAAAATGGAGATGTAAATTACTTCTGCTGTGTTAGAACTAAAGGGCCAATATCACTGCTCGTGTAAGCAGGTGCAATATCCCAGAGGGTTCCTTAGTGGAAATAGACATCTGTAATGTCAGAGTGTTTCACTGAGAGTTTTGTAGAGTCCTTGGCATCCCCCGTAGTGCCCCTTTTGTGTTTTGTTTTTCTCCATTCTCTGCACTCTGTCTGGATGTGCTCAGGAGGGAAGCAGCCACTCTGTAAGGGACTTTTGTATTCTGGTCCCATGGGTTGTAAACAGGCAAGATGTCCGCTCTGAGTGGGGTCAGGAGAAAAGGGCGGGTGGGTGCTGGGATGGATTGATTCATCACAACAAGGATTTAGAAAGGAAACTAGCAGTGGTCAGAGTTGAATTGGTTTGTGACCACAGGTGAGGCTGTGTTTCAGTAATGGCAGCTTGGGGCTCACACAGACTCCACAACACACTGGCTTTCTCATGTTTCCATTCCAGACTTCAGAATGTGAGCTGCCTGCCCTTCTCCGCCTCTGGAAGCAGAGTAAGAGCAACTCTAAGATCTCCACCCTACCTACTGGCAGTGGGGACTGAGCGGGAGGCAGACCTTCCTTGCAAGTTGAAGAAGCAGCCCCGCCTATGAAATAGCAACTTTTCCCTCTATGGAGCCAAGACAATTATGCCAGGAAGAGAGAAGTCCTTGTGACACCGAGGAAGGGTTTATGTTGGCCTCAGCTATTGGACTGGGGTTGATTTCTCTCTCTCTAGTATTAAGGTACGGTATGTGTGTTCTATTACAAAGGAGGGAAAACAATTCATACTTAGTGGCTGGCTTGTTAAATGTACCGGGTGTGCTGTCTTATGTTGATCATCCAGGCCTCTTGTTAACTGTAGAATTGTCTTTGATATTGGTGTGATGGTTTTATAGAACAGATTCCCTTTGTGAGCCGGGGGCTGACCATGGTAGGGACTCAGGGGCTTACTTGCCTTAGGGCCAGCCTGAGGTAGGGGTTTGACTTGATGAGTTTCGTTTGGAGGCGATTTGCACTTACACTGGGATACTGCATGTCAAGATGCTGGTGAGGTTTTGAGTAAAGGAAGAATTCTGCACCTGTGGGTGGTGCACGTTGTACATTGAGAATTAGCCATCTTAAAGAGAGAAGACAAGACTACAGGATAGGACTTGCTGATCCAGCCCCCAAAAGGGAAGGCGTTGGGCATGTCTTAAACCCTAATGTACAGAGTCCTGGGTTAATACTCCCCCTTTGCCTTTCTCCCCAGAGGCAGTTTTCACAGCCAGGCTTCCCTCTGGAAAGTTCCTTTCTATTTATGATTGCTAGGGTTTGTATAGGAAAGGCAGGGCAATACAGAGTCCTTCTGTCCTGCTCATTCTTTCTCAGATTCACCTTGTTCATTTCATTCCCAGCTCCTAGATCTGCACAGAAGGAATATGGTGTGCTGGGGAAACCGTTAGAGCCCCTGAGGGGATGGAGTAAAATCCTATGGAGAAAATGGGCATGAGATGTTTTCTGGCTGCACACCCGCCTTGCAGGATTATTCACAGACCGGTCACAGAGAGGTGACATCGGTGGTGCATGCAGTGTGCACTTCTCCTCGTTTTCATTTTATTTTTATATTCAGATTCTCTTGTCCATAATCCAGAAGTGATGAGAGAAGGGGATTAGACCAGGAATATAAACATATCTTGAAAAGTGGGAAAAGTGTGGCTATCCCATGAACGACACCGAAGAAAACCAGAACAATATATCCTAAACCAATTGTCAAGGTCTGCCTCCCCACTCTGAACTCTAGGGTAAAGATGTGGGGACCTGCATGAAAAAAGAAATAACCCCCCAAGCTTATTTTACCAGTTTAGGTTAATACTTTTCCCCAGAACACAAACTTCTCCTATGTCTGGGGTTGGAAAATGCTGCCACCACCAATTTAAGCCCCCAAAACCATGGGTGAGGGTAAATTGGAACCCCTACTTTAATTACCCCAAACCTCCTCCCTTTACCTGGGAGAGACTTGAGAACAAATACCAAAACCCTCACTTTCTGTGAGACGTGCCCAATCCAAACCAGGATCTATCCAATAGAAACAAGCAGACAGAATCTTAAAAGGAAAAGTTTAATTAAAGGAAAAGAAAAGCATAAACTCCTTGTGCAGAAATCAATAGAAAAAAACCCTTAACATCATACAGCCTCCTGACCCCCTCACTAGGAATTTCTCCCTCTGCTACAGGTTAACAGTAAAAGAAACACCGTGGATCAATTATCAAGTGATACAGTTCAAGAATACAATTCACTTACTACTGGACTTGGCTTCTTAGACGATTATAGAAATGTAGAATAGAGACAGAAGGTTGGTTCGTCCCATAGCCAGGCGAACATCAGCATGAGAGCGAAAGACGAGAGAAACTGAAACTAAAAACACTCTTTGTTCCTGAGGTTGATTAGCATTTCCGTTATGTCATTCCCTCTCAGGTTCCTTCAGGTTAACCCTTCACAGGTAAAACAGTAATTCTAAGCTACTTTATACTTATGACACCAATAGATAGGAGCCTAGACCATCCCACCATACAGCTTCCAGTGGGAAATCTCCATGCAGGTGGAATAGACCATAGGGTTGGCTCCCAAACCCTAAAGTTCCCTGGGTATCAGCAGGAGCAACTCCACGCTGATGTTGGGTCTCTGGTAGATGCCTCCATTACTGCTAGAAGCCAGGCTGCCTGAGCTTCCTCAGCCTATTGCTGCCTCCAGTGCGCCCCCTAACAAGAGTAGCCCCGCTGCCTGGGGTGGGGCATCAGGTCACACAAATGGCAACACCACATCTGGTTCTATAATATTTTTTCCTTAGATTCCACAGCTTTGATAAAAGGATGGTGAACATAGTCCTCCCTGCAGGCTCCACCATTGACCTGCCCCAGTCAGCCCGGCTGCCCCCTTTCTCCACGTAGAGCTCTGGACTCTGGAGAGCCCTTTGTATGGTGCAGTATAAAGGAGGGATGCTGGTACTAACACAAATCTGGTGCTCCGCTGTGGCTAGGGGTGATCTGAGCACCCACCAAGTCCTTTGCTATGAAACATTGGAACAAGATTTTGTGACAGGTCACCAATGGAGAAACAATGTTGGACTCTACTTTTAGTTAGAGTGCAAAAATGCTCAGATTGTGGAACTGCAGTAAAAGGGAAGGGTTACTTTAGGGAATATCTAATGAGATTAATGGATAAAAAGTGCCTTAGACCATAAAATAGCTGTGCTGATGCAAATTAAGGGTATGTGAGTCACACAGGTGTTCCAGCTGCACCTTTGTGTCTCGCCAGCCAAACAGGGCCCCTAGGGGACGCATCAGATGCTATTCTGGGTAATTGTTTCTGACATTAATGCTTAACATAGGTCAAAACCTACCCCTGCCTTTTTGCAAAATAGGCTTCTTAATAATTATTAACTTCAGTCTGGCTTAGCAGACAACAAACGGTAACTAATAACCTTGATCTCTCAATAAACAATCAATTATTCAATCCCCTTTTTGAATGTTAGCTGTGATTGCATTTATATTTGCTTGAGAAATACTGGATCTGATGCACCACTGCCTTACTCCACCCGTGTAATCCCACTGGAATCAGTAGAACTACACAAGTGTAAACCTGGAGTAATGAATTGGCAAATCAAGATGATAGGGTAAAAACCTGGTCCCACTGAAATCCGGGCAGATTTTGCCTTTTCAGTGGTGGGAAAAAAGATTTCACACACAGTCTTTTCCTCTGTGAATTTGCCATCATGTTGAGTTAGCTGCAACTAAAATGATCTTTTTATGATGCACTCTGCAGTGCTTATCACTGCCTTAAGGGTTAGAGTGGCATAGATCCGGATATCCCTTTGAAAGCTGCATTCTGCCACACAATCACTGTCCTCTCCTAAGCCTTAAAGCCAAAGCACCTTGTGAATTGTCGCCTTACTTCTTCTCCACATGAAGCTTACACCCTAGGCTTCTAAATTACATTTTATCAGCCTGCTAACAAAGCAAGATATGAGACCATTAAAATAAGCATTAGTTATATAAGTGTTTGTGAATGTCTACATATTAATGGCTTCACATAATGGCAGTGCTCTAAATAATCCTCTTTAGCTTTTGTAGCTTAATCTTTATTCATATTTTATCCTCTAGTTACATTTAAATGGCATGTTTCTTCTGATAACCAAGAGGTTGTGAACGCTTACGGAAATTACAGCATTCTTGACTGTGGCATTGAAAGACAAGAATGATACCACACCATTCACAGGACGATTGTCTTGGACATTTTTAATTGCACGTGAACCCCAGAACCTGCAGCAATTTAAATAAATGTAAACATCACTGGACCCATCTCCCTCCTCCTGTGTATTGTCTGTAGAGTGGTTTACAATCCTAGCTCACTCACATTATAAAAGTTTACCTCATAACACACTAGTGGACAGGGTTTTATCGATTTCTAACATTTACCGACTAAATACTGTTTAAATAATGTTGAGGTTCTGAGATTCAGCAACAGAAGCCAGGAAGTATAAGCTTACATGCTGTTCCTAACTAGCTGCCACAGTCCACAAGTACTCACTATGTCAATGAATTGCAGAGTTTGAGACAAGGACACACTGATACATACCATGGGTGTTGCAAAACCAGTTACTGAATCCAAGATTGTTGTTAACATTTCTATTTGTTTGCAAGGGTCCCCATGATGTACCAGATCAGTGTTTCTCAACGACTAGTCCGTGGACTGGCACCAGTCCCCGAGGTTTCCCTGACCCAGTTTAGAAAGGCAGCAAGCTGGTCCCTGGTATCAAAAAGGTTGAGAAACACTGAACTAGATAATTTCCCAACATAAAAGGCACAATTTGTATCCTAAAAAGGTTACAATCTAAAAGACACCTGGGCAATTGGCAGGGAAAAGGGGGTACACTCTGTACATATATAAAGAGGTCAAGGTGATGGTTGACCATGTCATGGGAACAGATGTTTAACAATTGTGTTTTTAGTATAAAATACTATATAAATACATAGATTATCCCTAAGTATCCACAGCCTCGCTGTAATCATTTGAGCTCTTCATTTCCCAGGGAACACATTTAAAAGCTCAATTGGTTAGCTATTAAAAAACCCAGAATTCTAACTAGAATATGGCATTCATTTGTTAAATTTTGAACTATGCTTTGTAAACTATTACACGGTTCCTTTATTTAGACTTGCGTCACTTTACAAATTTGTTTTTCTTTTTCTTTTGGGAAAGTGATTGAAATACACCTCCACCAACAATTAGAGTGTTCGCTCTTTGAGCTCTGATTTGGCATAGCTCACTTCTTAGTAAATGCCTATGGCCATGGAGTTTATAAATAAACTTGTACGAGCTAATCCAGACCACCATGAAAGATGTTTCTGCATATCTACTGCCAACCAAGAAAGAGCTCTTTTTATATATCAAACACAATTATGTTTATGGGCAAACAAAGGGTGTGGCATAAATACACCTCCTTTGGTTGAAGTGCAGTCTGAGAATCCTACTGTGAGAGCTATAGTACTGTACATGTCAGACCAAAGGTCCATCTAGCCCAGTATCCTGTCTTCCGACAGTGAGCAATGCCAGGTGCCCCAGAGGGAATGAACAGAACAGGTAATCATCAAGTGATCCATCCCCTGTCACCCATTCACAGCTTCTGGCAAACAGAGGCTAGGAACACCATCCCTTCACATCCTGACTAATAGCCATTGATGGACCTATCCTCCTGTTATACTAGAAAAACAAGACTAACAGGATCTTATAAGAGGGATAAGGTAAAAATGCCACATTTATTGCAAATATAATAAAAAGATAGAAAAAACCCACAATTCTATGTTACTATTATTCCTCTATGTATTCATATATCCATTCGTACAATCATTCATACAAGTTCTGCACAGATGTTATAGTTCCTAGCCTAAGAAGTTGCTCGTGACAGAGTACTGGCCAGGTAGCCTGTTGGAGCGGAGTCCGGGTCAGATGCGCATCCGATGCTCCTGGAGGTTGGTGGCAGAATGAGACTCCAAGTTCCCAGTCTTTAGAGTCTATTTTTATAGGATTTTGTTCCTATACCAGTCCATTGAAGTTGCTTTGTCATGCTGTTTGTCATGATGACTCCAGGATGGTTGTCAGGTGCTTTGTCAGGTGCTTTGTCAGTTCTCTCTTCCTTTGAGATGTTCGGGTGAATTCCAGTTTGGCGGGGGGGGGGGGGGGGGGGGGGGGAGGGGTGTGTGTGTATGTCCCTGGTTGTTTTCACTTGACACCTTCAGCAGATGGAGGCTGGATTCTCTGGCTCTTAGGCTGGCAACTCCCTAACCATTCATTCATCATTTATTTTAAACCAAGCACTCATTCACATGTCTTCTTTAGCTTAATCACATTTATTTTATCTCCTTAACTTTCAGGGTGTTACTAATCTATTTGAGACTCCCTGTTGAACATAAAACTACAGAGGGTGGGAGTCTCTATGTACTGTTACTCTTGTAATGTATCAATTACAAAGTATCACCTTGGTCCCAGAGTCAATTAACAGCTTACAAACTTTAGCTTACAAACTTTACATAGATACAGTCAGCAGCTTGCCTTCTTTAAGATGGCTTTCTAATATACCTACACTCCATGAATTTATCTAGTTCTTTTTTGAACCCTCTTATAGTCTTGGCCTTCACAACATCCTCTGGCAAAGAGTTCCACAAGTTGACTGTGCATTCTGTGAAAAAATACTTCCTTTTGTTTGTTTTAAACCTGCTGTCTATTAATTTCATCTGGTGGCTCCTAGTTCTTGTGGTATGGGAAAGAAGTAAATAAAACTTCCTTTTTACTTTCTCCACACAGGTCATGATTTTATAGACCTCTATCATATCACCACTTAATTGTCTCTTTTCCAAGCTGAAATGTCCCAGTCTTATTCATCTCTCCTCATATGGCAGGCATTCCATACCCCTAATCATTTTTGTTGCCCTTTTCTGAACCTTTACCAGTTCCAATATATCTTTTTTTCAGATAAGGCAACTACATCTGCATGAAGTACAGTAAAACCTCAATTTAACGGACCTCGATTTAATGGACCTTGATTTAACGGACTTCGGATGCAACGGACAAAATTTCTGATAAATATCAGAACGTGACCCCTCCCTGCTGCGGCCCTGGTCCCCTTCCCTGGTGGCCATCTGCTGGCTCCCGGCTCCCGCCCGAGTCCCGCCAGCGGGCAGGCTGCCGGCTCCCACCCGAGTCCCGCCAGCGGGTGGGTTGCCGGCTCCCGGCTCCCGCCCGAGTCCCGCCAGCGGGTGGGCTGGCTGCCAGCTCCCGCCCGGGTCCCACTAGCGGGCGGGCTGGCTGCCGGCTCCCACCCGGGTCCCACCTGCAGTCGGGCTGGCTGCCAGCTCCCGGCTCCCGCCCGAGTCCCGCCAGCGGGCGGGCTGGCTGCCGGCTCCTGGCTGCCACCCGAGTCCCAGCAGCTGGGACCCGGGCGGGCTGGCTGACAGCTCCCGGCTGCCACCCGAGTCCCAGCAGCCGGGACCCGGGTGAGCTGGCTGACAGCTCCCGGCTGCCGCCCGGGTCCCGGCAGCAGGCGGGCTGCGGAGCTGCCGCCCCGACCCTGTGGCGGGCGGGCTGCTGCTCCGACAGCTCTTTTTTATTATTATTATTAAATAACGGACTTTTTGATTTAACAGACACCCCCTCGCCCGAATTAGTCCGTTAAATGGAGGTTTTACTGTATTAAAGATGTGGGCTTACCATGGATTTATATAGAGGCAATATGGTATTTTTTGTGTTATTATCTATTCCCTTCTTAATGATTCCCAACATGTTGTTTGCTTTTTTGACTGCCATTGCACATTGAGTGGATGTTTTCAGAAAACTATCCACAGTGACTCCAAGATCTCTTTCTTGAGTGGTAACAGCCAGTTTAGACCCCATCATTTTATATGTATAGTTGGGATTATGAGAGATACTTCTGCAGCTCTTTGCAGTCTGTCTGGGACTTAACTATCTTGAGTAATTTTGTATCATATGCAAATTTTGCCACCTCACTGTTTACCCCCTTTTCCAGATAATTAATGAATATGTTGAATAGGACTAGTTCCAGTACAGATTTCTGGGGGACACCACTATTTACTTCTCTCCGTACTGAAAATTGATCATTTATTCCTACCCTTTGTTTCCTATCTTTTAACCACTATCAGAGAGGTAGCCGTGTTAGTCTGGAATTGCAGAAGTGACAAAGAGTCTTGTGGCACCTTAAAGACTAACTAAAGGATTGAAACATAAGCTTTGTGGGCTAATACCCACTTTGTCGGGTGCCAACGAAGTGGGTATTAGCCCACAAAGCTTATGTTTCAATACTTTAGTTAGTCTTTAAGGTGCCACAGGACTCTTTGTCACCTCTATCTTTTAACCAGCTACCAATACATGAGAGGACCTTCCCTCTTACCCCATGACAGCTGTAGACAGATCACTAAAAAGAGAGTGAGGTCGAGAAGGGCTGATGGGAATTCACTATGCTATGTTGCCAACTGATTCAGAGAATAACACTGGAGTTTGTTTTCTGTTGGGGGACTGGTCCCATAGTGCTGTTTCTCTTTCCTTGTTTCCAGTTGCTAAATTGCATTAGAAGAGAGCTGAAAACACATAAATACTTCCTAATATTACTCTTACGTGTAAGTAATTCCAGTAGCTGCTAGTAGAATTTTACTCAATTGCCAATTAGAGGGAAAGTGATCCATTGGACAATCACTCTAGCAAGATATAGTCTAATCTAGGAAAAGCTTTGAGAAACCTTAAATATTTAATAAGCCTAATAGTATTTAAGTCTGTTGGGTTAAGGTTAAATTAGTATCATCATCTAGGAAGGGAAAAATTAAACCCCAAAATGAGGCTCACTAACAATAAACAAAGTAAACTGGAAAGGTACAGTGTTAAATTCAAGTAATAAAAATATGAATTTCATAGTAAAATGCTTGTGTAATGTACAGAATCTCTCTGCATCACAGAAAAGTCAAATTAGGTTTCATCGTGTCTGAAAACCCACCACCCATTTCACACAACGTAATTAGTGAAACAACTCCGGGCAAGTGGTAAGGAATGTTTAAGTAAACAGTTAGAACAATGCAGTCTCAAAGATTTCTGGCTTGTAGGGAGGAGAATTGCCTAAAGAGAGTGTAACTTTTAAAGTGAAAAAATATATTTGGCATGGCTTGTGGGGAAGCAGGAACTGAGAATTGTAACTAATCAAGCATTTTTATATTTATGTGGCTTGACTCTAGAGAAGGAAAATTTATGTAACTTAGTAGAGCAAAGACCAGCGTATGGAGGCTAAGAATAAAATAATTGAATTTAGTTTAGAAGTAAGCACAATAGAAATCAGGCAAGTGACCTGAAGATGAATATGGGTAGAATAGTACCAGATCCATTCGTCCAAGTTTTGCAAGCAATCGAAAAACAGCAGGGTTTTGAAGGTATGTATGGGAAGAGGTTCTACTATATAGATTTGGCTAGAATATCTGGCACTACACACTACTACTGTGAGCTAGATCCTCACTTGACGAAATTGTCATATGGTTCCATTGACATCAATGGATCTATGTTGAATTAGACCATCTGTGGCACTGGCTCTGCATATGTACAACTTTGATCACTTTATTTTCAAAAAGAAAATTGTGTAGATTGAAAAGATGCAGCAAATGACAATGGAAGATTTGCAACTACGTGCTTGGGATTATTATCCAGACTTGGCCTATAATTCTAATACATTTCATAGAGGTTTAGAAAACAGGCAAAAGTAAAACATGAATTCCTGACAATGGGCAAGGTATCATTTTACTAATTCAAAAACAAATGGTCAAAAACTTAAATTACAAAGGGAAGCAAATTAGAAATCAGTCAGGGGGACTGAGTCAATATATTTGTGATGCTATTCCATCTTTGACTGCATGTAACTTTCATGGATGTTAGAGATACTGGGGCTGATTCTCTTCTCACAAACACCAATTTTATAGTTGCTTGCAATGGATTTACTCCTGATTTACAACAGTGTAACGGAGAATAGAATCTGGCTCATTTCAATGAAGACTTATAGAAGTGCCAGATGCTCAAATGCTTAGTTGATACATATGAATCTCTGGGAGAAGAGTTCTAAGAGAGGTTGAAATATAGCACAAACTGCTGAAAATAATATGAGCAAGTAGTATAAGTCAGTCAATGAGAGCAGCTGCTGTACTACTTTTCAAGAAAATAGATTTTTGGGGATTGCAGAAAGAATACATTAATTTGAATTTCTTATGTTCAAAACAGTTCCTCTGATGCTTAAATGTTCCTCTGTGTTCCATTACTCATCAAATGCACAGCTATTTCATGTTGCAAACTTTTTACAGGTAACTGACTTCTTAAGATATTTTTATAGTGTGTTTTCACTTCTCTTATAATACTGAATAATAATACTTCCATTCAATGAAAGGCTCTCAAAGCACTTCGGGAAGATTAACGAATTAATACTAACTAGTGTAAAAGCCCATGGACGCGGGCCAATGGAAACAGCTCGCGGCGTCCCCACTTGCTAAGCTCTGTTCCCCCTCCCCCCCACTCCAACGCCCCCCCCCCTCGCCCAGCTCCCTCCCTCCCCAACCCACACCCAGCTCCCTCCCTCCCCCCAACGGCCCCCCCGCTCAGCTCCCTCCCTCCCCCTCAACACCCCCCCCGCTCAGCTCCCTCCCTCCCCCCCCAACACTCCCCCCACTCAGTTCCCTCGCCCTCCCCCCAACACCCCCCTGCTCAGCTCCCTCCCCCCACAACGCCCCCTTGCTCAGCTCCCTCCCCCCCCAACGCCCCCCCCGCTCAGCTCCCTCCCCAATGACCCCCCCCTCGCTCAGCTCCCTCCCCCCCAACACCCCCCCGCTCAGCTCCCTCCCCCCCAACGACCCCCCGCTCAGCTCCCGCCCCCCCAACGACCCCCCCTCGCTCAGCTCCCTCCCCCCCCAAGGACCCCCCCCCCCCGCTCAGCTCCCTCCCTCAGGTTCAAAATAATAAGTAAGAAGAAGAACCACCCCCGTCCCCCGAGCGGTCTGGCTTACCCACCCCTGCCTGGCTGCGTGTGCTTGGCACTGAGCGGTCCCGGGGAAGGGCTCGTGCAGCTGGTCCCTAGCGGAGCTGGTTTGCTGCAATCTGCCCAACTTCAGCACCCAGCCGGCAGGGAGAGTGAGCGAGGGGCAGAGAGGCAGGGAGCGAGCGCACATGAGCCTTGCCACTCACGCTGGACCCAGCAGAGCCGCTGGAGTTTCCCCGCTTCTCCTCCCGCGGCGTGAGTCACTCCCAGACCCGTGCCTCTGCTTCCTCCCCGGGGAGCTGGCCCCGAGAAGGCTGGCGGAGAGCCCCAGGGAGTGGTCCGGAGGGGGATGCACTGGGAGAACCGGTGCTGTTGGCCCGAGGGCTCTAGGAATGAGGCTCCAGCCAAACATGGGTGCTTGTGGGAAGGGAGACTCGATCTGTTCTTAAATCACTTGGCTTTGGGCAGGAGTGAGTAGGGACTGTGTGTGCCAGTGGGGCACTGGCCCTCTCACTGAGTCCAGCTGTGTTTTGTATGGAGAGCAGGGGCAGCTTGGGACAGGCGCCTCCTTTTCTGGTTCTGAAGTGGAAATAAATGTCATGGATAAATACAGAAGTGAATACTATTAAATGGTACCTCAGCCACCTTGTGTCTCAGGGCTAAATACAGGGGCGGGGGGGGAGGGAAGGTAGCTGGACCTGGACCGGGCCATCTCTACGGCCTGCGGCAGCGGACGCATGGTGGCCATTTTGTGCAGCCGAACTACACCTCCCAGCATGCCGTTCGTCCCGCCGTCTCTACTGCGCATGACGGCTTCACACACCTTCCTTAGCCAATTATTATATAGGATAGCCTCTTTAGGAGGTTGTACAATATTATTGCCATTTTATGGTTGAGAAACTGTGGCACAAAGACGTTTAGTGACTTGCTTAAGGTCACACTGCACATCATTGTCAGTGCAGGTACTATAACCCCCCAGGCCTTACTCCTAGACTTTAACAATTAGAATGTGCCTCCTGTTTTGTAACAAATAGAATGGGACAAATTCTGTTCTCTTACACCCATGCAAACCAATTGACTTCAGTAGAGTTAATGGCAAGTGAGAGCAGACCTTGGCTCCTTGACATTATAAAACATTTCCTCCCTCCTCACTAGAAGGCTCTTGTAATGGAGGTCAGCTGGTTCTAACCTATAGTAACCCCCCGTTTAATTTATCATGGTCTATTAGACTGAAGTAGAAGAGGAAATTGGTGGATGAATTGCCACCTGAGACAATTGAGCTAGACTAGAAAAAATTAGGGCTGTCAAGCAATTAATCGCACTGATACACAATAATAGAATACCATTTATTTAAATATTTTTGCGTGTTTTTCTAAATTTTCAAATATATTGATTTCAATTACAACAAAGAATACAAAGTGTAGAGTGCTCACTTTATATTTATTTCTGATTACAACTATTTACACTGTGAAAAACAAAATAAATAGTATTTTTAATTCACCTAATACAAGTATTGCCGCGCAATCTCTTTATCATGAGTTGAACTTACAAATGTAGAATTATGTACAAAAAATAACTGCATTCAAAAATAAAACAATGTAAAATTTTAAAGCCTACAAGTCCACTCAGTTCTACTTCTTATTCAGCCAGTTGCTCAGACAAAGAAGTTTGTTTACATTTGCAGGAGATAATTCTGCCTGCTTCTTGTTCAATGTCAGCTAAAAGTGAGGACAGGCATTCTCATGGCTCTGTTGCAGCCAATGTTGCAACATACTTACATGCCAGATGTGCTAAACATTCATATATCCCTTCATGCTTCAACCACCGTTCCAGAGGACCTGCGTCCATGCTGATGAGATATATATATATATATTCTTAGCGTTAGTCCCGCACATTATGGCAGGGTCCGCTTTGGTCAGCATATCCACCTCCATTCGGAGCTCAGACAGGACCAGTGATACAACCGGGGTATACTCCAACCAATGCATCGTGCCACCTGTCGTTGGAGGCAGTTTTATACCTACTGCCAGGTGTCAGCCTACAGCACCTAGTATTCCCAGGAGGTCCCCCATCCAGGTACTAGCCAGGCCCAACCCTGCTTAGCTTCTGAGATCACTCAGGATCGGGCGTGTCCAGGGCAGTATAGCCATACAATATATATATATATATAAACACAGTATAAATTTTAAACAATTTAATACTGATACACAGTGATGATGATTGTGAAGCTTGGTTGAGGTGGAGGAGTCAGAAGGTGAGATAGTTCCCAGGGAATGCCTTACTGCTAAATGATGAACTAGAAATCGGCTGATCCCTGAAGGGTTAACACCAGGGGTCTCAAACATGCGGCCCGGGGGCCACATGTGGCCCGCAAAGCCCTTCCCTGCGGCCCGCCAAGCTTTCTGGTGCCCCCCTTCCCCCCCCCGGTCCCCCTATAGCAGTTTGCAGGATGGAGGGGCCAGAAGTGGAGGCTTCTCTGCTGCCTGGCTGGGCCGCGCGTGTTTCTAGCTCTGGACTTCCTATATTGCTCTTGCTTTGTTTGCCAAACAGCTGTTGGTGGTGCCTAGCGCTTTCCAGGAGGGAATGGGGAGCTGCGTGCTCAGAGGAGGAGGTGGGGCAGGGGTGGGACCTCTTGGAAGGGGTGGAGTGGGGGCGGAGCCGGGGCAGCGAGGGCAGGGTGTGTGTCAGTGGTGCGGCCCTCGGGCCAGTGCACTAGTCCTCATGGAAGGGGTGGAGTGGGGGCAGAGCTGGGGCAGCAAGGGCAGGGTGTGTGTCAGTGGTGCGGCCCTCAGGCCAGTGCACTAGTCCTCATGGAAGGGGTGGAGTGGGGGCAGAGCCGGGGCAGCGAGGGTATGTGTGTGTGTCAGTGGTGCGGCCCTCGGGCCAGTGCACTAGTCCTCATGCGGCCCTCATGGTCATTTGAGTTTGAGACCCCTGGTTAACACATTGTTGTTAATGTAGCCTCTCACACCCTGCAAGGCAGCATGAATGGAGGGAGGGGAGACAGCATAGCAGACAGAGACAGACACACACTCTTGTGTGTGGGAGAAAGAGAGATGCACACTGCCCCTTTAAGTAAGCTGACTCCATTTGTAAGTACATTGTCTTTTTAAGTGGATCAGGAAGTTAAGACAGCAGCTGCTGCCCCAAGCTCTCTCTGTCTCTCTCCTTCCATGTCCCCAATCTGCTCTATATGGAGAAGGGGTAAGCAGAATGCAAGCGCAGGGGGAGGGGGACACCCTGACATTAGCCCCCCACATTCTCCCACCCCCTACACAGAAAGCAGGAGGATCCCAAGAGCATCTCCAAGGCAGAGGGCAGGAGCAGCACATGGTAGTGGAGATAGGGACAGCTGAACTGCTGGCAACTGATAGCCTGCTGGGCAGCTGCTGTACAGGGAACATAGGGGAGTGGGGAACTGATAGGGGGGCTGCCACCCTGGTTCCAAGCCCCCACCAGCTAGCTGCAATGGGCTGCTCTTCCTGCAAGCAGTGGATAAAGCAGGTGGCTGCCAAACAACATTAGAAGGGAGCATTGCACAACTTTAAATGAGTGTGTTCCCTAACTGATCAGCAACGTAATAACAAAACAATGTTAACCAGGACGACTTTAAGTGAGGAATTTCTGTATCTGAGTCAGATGCCACCAGCAGATGTTGATTTTCTTTTTTGGTGGTTTGGGTTCTTTGGCTTCCGCATCAGTGTTGCTCTTTTAAGACTTCTGAAAGTATGCTCCACACCCCACCCCTCTCAGATTTTGGACGGCACTTCAGATTCTTAAAGGTTGTGTCGAATGCTGTAGCCATCTTTAGAAATCTCACATTGGTACCTTCTTTGTGTTTTGTCAAAGCTGCTGTGTAGCGTTCTTAAAATGAACATGTGCTGAGTCATCATCCGAGACTGCTATAACATGAAATATATGGCAGAATGCAGGTAAAACAGCAGGGGACATACAATTCTTCCCCAAGAAGTTCAGTCACAAATGTAATTAACGCATTCTTTTTTTAACAAGCGTCATCAACATGGACGCATGTCCTCTGGAATGGTGGCCGAAGAATGAAGGGGCATACAAATGTTTAACATGTCTGACACGTAAATGCCTTGCAATGCCAGCTACACAATTGTCATGTAAACACCTGTTCTCACTTTCTGGAGACATCATAAATAAGAAGTTGGCAGCATTTTGTCCCATAAATGTAAACAAACTTGTTTGTCTTAGCATTTGGCTGAACAAGAAGTAGGATTGAGAGTGGACTTGTAGTCTCTAAAGATTTGCATTGTTTTTGAGTGCTATGTAACAAAAATAATCAATAGTTGTAAATTGCACTTTCACGATAAAGAGATTGCACTACAGTACCTGTATGAGGTAAATTGAAAAATACTATTTCTTTTGGTTTATCACTTTTACAGTGCAAATATTTGTAATAAAAAAATCCAGTAAATACTTGTATTCTATTGTAATAGAAATCAAAATATTTAAAAATGTAGAAAAACATGCACAAATACTTAATAAACTTCAATTGGTATTCTATTGTTTAACAGTGCAATTAAAACTGTGATTAATGTCTTTTTTTTTTGGAGCTAATCGCGTGAGTTAACTGCGATTAATCAACAGCCCTAGAAAAAGCAGTGGAAAACGTAGCAATGGGAAGAATCCATTGGAAGGTAGAGATATAATTCAGAGATTGTGTGCTTCACTGTGCACTTCCATAACTGAATTGTCTGGTATCAGTAGCCCTCTTTTTAGAAATATAGCATGGATAAATATTCCCTATTACCTTTCAGAGCTTTTGTTGATGGTAATAGTCTGGTTTCAAATGGGATGGTGCATTTTCCCTCTTATTATCTAAGATCTCCAGAGCACCACAGAATCATGAATTAAGGCAGAAGGAGTAATTAGATCCTATCGTGCTGTCTAAATATTATTTGATCTGGAACACAGACATTAAGAAACTCCAAGAAATAAAA